>OX381705.1:67616085-68830803 GCA_947462335.1 Harmothoe impar
GAAGAGGTGGATTGATTTACGGCACCCCTTACACAAGTTATATACCAGTCTGACATGTACATGCAAGAGTTGTCTTGAGTTACACAAGTGTAAAATCCCACATGGCGAAAACATTACATTACCACTTTTTAATACTCTTTTCATGCATGTACCATACGTTATTTCATGGTTCCCAGGCCCACCCAGAATAACATCGACTATATATTGGTGTATAAACAGATACGCGCTGACCACTGCGGGGTGGCAACTCTAGGGTAGACAGTCCCAACTCTAGGACGTCCAGTCCCAAATACAGGACAAGTGACGGTCACGACAGAGGGCACCTCAGAAACCCTTGTATAAATTACAGACATTATATTAGCTGCCTGTGGCTAACCATGCCCTGGTACTCTCACGGAGAATACTCCTCTGTCCAACTCTGCCCAGATTGGACCACTTCCGGGATCATTAAACCCCCGGCATTAAACCTAATGGTACGGAAGGTTATAGACCGAATGAGACAGATTAGATCGGTAGTTGATGGTATCGTTTTATACGTGACATGGGAATGGTTCTATAGACCTACTAGTCTAGCTACAGGACTGACAGTTGGTGATATATCGCCCTATCATCAGTAGGCAGCTCATGAGCAGCTCACCCACGTTCTGCTCACTCAATGATCTGACGTGTACGTCATGAGTCACGACCCTGACGCTTCATCTGACCTGCTCGGGTGACTCTTTTTCCTGCAGTACGTGTTGTTTGTTACCCCATCAGCGACTTCCACATCACATGGTCGTATCAGTCTCATCACTGATGATGGTGACGTTTTAAAGCCCGGTCTGGCAAAATCTATAGCATACCTCTTTGTCCAACTTGGACCTGCTTAGGGCTCTAGCCATTACGATACTAGTAGTGGCAGAAATATGAGCTGTTGTCGTATTTCTGTAAGGCTAAAACTGGAAGTAACTGTTTTCTGATAGCGGATCTCGGGGGTGCCCCCGTGTCCCCTTAAACATAGGAAAAGGTGAATAATTACAAATTGAGGTGGACATCTCAAGGACTGTGGATGACTCTAGATGAATAGGCTCTACATACTATAAATATGTACGCATTTCCAGTGAGAGATAATTTAGAAGTCGAGAATTAACTTTTGATATCTGCCAGCTTTCAACTCGTCCACGTTTATACATGCCCGCAATTGCTAATGGCTAACTCATAGATGCGATTGTCAGCAGCTGTAATTCAGTGCAAAAGTGCAATGCATCTCCCGGCAAGGGGCTTGGCCAATATCTCGACCTGGCATCTACTTTAGCCGCCCTCCGGATGCCACCCTGAACTGCGTGTGACCTCGTGGACATATGTCGAGGGGTGATTCCAGGAAGAGGCAGCCCAGAATAGTAACAACGGCCGCCATCTCAGGCCTCATACCGGTGCTCAACATGCGTCCATGAGAAAGACCAATACTTTTTTCTTTAAATCGAAATGTGGGTCAATAAACGGAACGACTTTTATTATTGTTTCCGATATAACAGGGATACCGACTCCCACCGTAGTTTAGGACAATCTGTTCAATTCTAATTCAAAGCAGAGTACTTTTTCCCATCTTGTGTATTTACTATTAAGTAGGGTTATTTCAGTTCCATTCCCCAGTTTCTGAACTTTCTGTACGAAAGCTGTTGGTCTTATATATTAGATGAGTAGATGAGAGTTACTATAGTAACTGTACATATGGATTGGCAGGCTATGTGTTCCACGTCTTACCAGTGAAAAGAATGCCTACTAGTACTTGATGAATGTACACTCATCTAAAATATATTATAACATTATGATTATCGTTAATAACTCTAACCGCCAAGCCACACTCACTCCATACATATCACCCTCAGGCCACAACCCCCTGCATGTTGACTTTAACGTGGAATTGTTTGAAGCGAACAGCAGTCCTATGAAGGTATCATCCAATTACATAACAAGTATTGATTTTTCGCTGCCATCAAACCCTCTTCAGGAAAGGCAGCTGTCTTTCTCGAGTTGCCATAACTGTTTTTGTAGATAAGAGGAGATTTTCCCTTTTAAGCAAATTGGGAGAGCGTCGAATTCGCATTTCAATTAGCATGATGGCATTCCAAAATCACAGGGAGTATTTTTATGGGTCCTCCCTATCAGGCCTGCTCTTTCTACATGTTAAAGGCACTCTTTTATAGTAACTTAAATGTGCCATAATTCAACAATGACTTCGAAGGGCATCCATTCTCCCTGTTAACATGTATTTCATGCGGTATGTGTTCTTAATATTTACCAGAAGAACACGCCGTATTAACTCGTTATTCAATTAGGGGTCCGAAAAATACTGATACAAGTATACATATTGCATTGCGGTCCCGAAGAGACATTCAATAGCATTCATCCATCTACAGGACTCAAATCCTTGTGTCCAGTGCCTGTGACAGAATTCAATTTTACGGGGCATAGACAATTTTGAGAATATTGCCCAGTGTGTATAATACCCAAAAAGGAGTTTTCTCTGATGGACACTTTTTTCAACCTCTGTGCCCAGTGGACACAACTGTTCTAAACCGATTTGTTGAGTACTGATCATGTTCGTGTATTTGCAGGGAAACGGAGTGGGTGAGGGCGATAGGAATATGTGTAGCTCTTGATGGATTGATTCCATTCGGACAGAGATGGAATGAGGAGGGTCTATGTTGGCGGGGGTGGGGGGCTACCGGGGGCTACATCGACAACAGTTTCAGTCTATACGAAAACCTGCCGGACACCGGCTACAGCCGGCAAAAACTCTCCTGGACCGGTAGAAAGGTGTCTAATGCCGGCCTGAATGGCTGGCTGTAATCTAGGGATATTTGCCTACATTCAAGTTTTTTACGGCTTGTAAATCAGACCATTTTCAAGGTTTCTAGAGCATAAAACAGAAAGCTAGTATATTTTCTGTATATGTTCTTCAGTAATTTACATATTAAAATAATTTATATAATTGTACCATACAGAGGAACCATTTTCTATATAATTATTAGTACAAACACTTGCTTTATATATTATTATTGAATAACAAGATTGTACTCCACTATCCGGTCCTGCAAAAATTATGCCGGGCCTGCAACAAAAAAAAATCTGCAGGGCCGAATGTCCTTCATGGTGAAAAAGTTTTCGTATAGACTGACAACTACGACTCTTGTTCTGTTTGGAAGTCGGTACGGGGGGGGGGGGGGAGGGGGGTTATCAGTCACTCGTACACTATAAGCCTACTGCAGGATGGTGATCCGTCACTGTCAGCTGCTGCTTTGGTGGCTGAGGGATGTGGACACGTGCTGTATGTATGGTGACACACCAAGCAGGTTTGGAGGTACTCCAGTATGGCCATCAATAACTGCAGCGCCTAGAGCTAACTGCCAACCACCTAGAAAAGGTGTGTTTCACTTCACATGAGCAGTCTCAGGATCATTTCTTTGTTAACTTTTGACATGCAGATGTGAGAAGGCCGTAAGGAGTGGGAAGGGGGCACTATGAAAGAGGAATGTGATAATATCCACACAGGGTAGATTCACCTCGAGTCGACTCCATACCTCGAGTCCGACACCTGAATTCGTTGTTTAATAGTATACTCATTGATTATCCTGTCTCAAACAGGATAAGCTCCGTAGTTTCCTATGTTGGTAAGTATTATTATATTGTTTTGTATTATTATACACAAACAGAGGGCTTATCATGCTTGAATAAATACAAATACAATTGTCCGGCTCCGAGCTGTGGTGCTTAATACATGTGCAGATTCAAAATCGGACCATCGCATCATCATAGATGGGCGACCAGAAACCCGACCATTTTCTTTGTTTATTAGCCTTGAGTATTACCCTGTGTGGTAGCCATGGCCAGGTAAATAAGGTGAATAGGGCCTAGTCGGGACTGGAGCTGGTTGCGGCAGGCAGCACTGATAAGAGCTGATAAGACAGTTACTAGCCTGTCCCCTGTTTGACCCCTAATTGTACCCCTTGTGGGTTGTCTCATCAGTGGGTTTAACCGCAACCAGCGAAATATAAAATTGCGGATAAGATTCCTATACTGCCCCTCATACCCTAACCCAGTCTCTGACATAGGGAGGATAGCCTACATGGCATGGGAGCCGCCATTTTCTTTCTGTCCCCTGACTTAGAGCAGTGCATTGTTGGTAAATCTGTTATCAGCCACTGTTCACACCTAGGAACTATGACCACAGATAACACTGATAAGACTGATGGGTGACATCCCACCCCTATCTCAATCACCTTAAACCCCCAGTTCTTACTGCACGTGCAGTAACAGTCAGACGGTAGTCGGGACAGGTACTCAGCCGTATATATAGGGGAGCTGGGCCTTTAATCACCTCCCCGTTGTCTCAGGTGTAAAGTGTAAAGCCTGATTGAGAGACAATGCATTAATTACACTCTGACTGACTGACATGTGGTCACCCACAGAGGTGTTAATGCTCTATTTTTCCGTGATTTGAAATATTCCCATTGCTGTAAGCTTATCTAATTAAAGACTGTCTCGTGGGAAATTAATCTAATTTATACAGAATATAAACAGATATTAAATGAGAGAGAACCCTCCAAATTAAACTACACAAAGGGGTAAAATGGAGGCTTGACACACGACTACCTGAGCCTCCTGGTACATGCCTCTGGAACCAGCATAGGCTCTCCCCCGTATATATAGTTTGGAGTTGGAGACTACTCATCCCCCAGCGTGTGTGGGACCTGAGCGAGGGGGGGGGGGGGGTGCAGCACAGGCAGCCCCTGTTATGGCACCGCCCACTCACCCATAACTCACCGTCATGTTGGTGGTGACCTGACCCCATTCCACATGCAGCCCAAAAACTAATGTTTACTAACGCCACTTTAGCAATTTGTACATCACGTGAAGCTTCAAGTTCACCAGCTCCCTATGCCACAGTACTTTGCCAGAACAAAATAGTGCGCTTCCTGTGTTCTACTACGACCACATGATCGTGATGCATGTCCATACAGTAGATGAGGAGGCAGTGGAATGAGAAGAAAGAAGGGAGGGAGGGGGGACAGGGTAGCTATAATCTAGAGCATTGCCACTGGTGGTGCCAGGATGGTGGTGCTATGATGGTGGTGCTATGATGGTAGTGCTGATGGTAGAGGTGGTGGTGCTGCCACCACTGCCTGTGTCACTTGTACCCATCGTGCTGTGGTGGTGGTGGTGGTGGTGGTGGCCTGAGGACGCCCGGGGCAGGCAGCACGCCCATGCTCATCCCTGCCGCCCTCCAGCACCCAACGACGCCCCTCCCCTCCCTCACCCTTCAACATCAACACTTCCCCCGCAAGAATACCGCCATTTTTTCCTCCACCCCCTTTGAACCGAAAGTACCAGAGCACCCCTTATTTTCGTCGATCCGCCAACCCCTATTCAGCGCCGCTTCGCCAATCACTGGGGTGTCTTGCTGGCACACTGAAATGTTTATGATCCGAATCACGTGGTCCTGCCGGAACTACTTTCATACAGGTTTATTTATGAAAATGGGTCAAGCCCGGGGGGGGCACTTCATATATTTTGTATACACAAGTGTGCGGCTGGGAAGGGCACTTTTTGAGCAAAATCCCCCTCACCAAGGGTCTGCTTTTCCCAAAAATCCCCCTCACCAAGGGTCAATTTTCACCAAAATCCCCCTCACCAAGGGTCACTTTTCGGAGATTTCAACAAAATCCCACCAAAAAGGGTCACATTTTGCCAAAATTCTTTGCAGCAAGGGTCACTTTTGACCAAAATTCTTACACCAAGGCTGAATCCTCGGGGAAAATTGCTAAAACCTAGGCACCTTTGTCCAAAATCCCCCTCAGTAAGGGTCACTTTTGACCAAAATCCCCCTCAGCAAGGGTCACTTCTGACCAAAATCCCCCTCACCAAGAGTAAGGGTTGTCAAAGGGCCAGCCGCACACCCGTGTCAAAAAAAATTTGAGTACTCCCCCCGGGGGGTCAAGGTAGGGTTGAAGGCAGAAGGGGTTGCTGCTGGTGTAAGGGGCCGGGTAAAAATAACCCGCGATACATAGAATTAGCAGGACATGACAGCCTGGTGGCGGGTGGCGCGGTGGTGGTGGTGGCTGCCCATACAAACACAACATCGATTATGTATATTGTGTGCGGACGTGAGTGAGCGGCCGCCCACCGTGGAGGAGGAAGGACCCAGGAGGTGGGGCAGCAGGTCGGCGGTGGTAGCAGTGCCGCATCCACCCTACACACGTCCATGCGGCGGCGGCGGCTGTGGCTGCGGGCACGGGGGAGGCGGCGGGCGGCAGGCCGTGCTGCCTCGGCGGCACGTCGGGCAGGCGGGCGGCCTTAGCGGGTGGCGATGTAAAACGGCGCTGGGTGTGGGTTGGGGAGTGCAGTATGGCCGTGGTGTTGTTGGTGGGCGCCGAGTCGGGGAGCGCCAGAATGCGGTCACCACATGCAGCCAGCCCGCTCAGGTCACACTGGGATCCAGTACGCGGCAACAGCGGCAGCAGCAGCAGGGATGCTGCAGTGAGCCGCGTCCAACAAGCAGCATCTGCTGCTGCTGCTGCTGCTGGTGTTGTTGTTGTGGGTGGGTGAGGAGGAGGAGGAGGGAGCAGCAGCAGCATCCAGTGGAGGGGAGCGGCTTTAGTGGTGGGTGCGGCAGGAGCAGGCAGCAGAGCTACATCTAAACCTCGTCTCCCACTCGCTGCATGCTGCCACTCAGCTACATACATACAGCTTCTGTTGTTGTCTTTTCAAGGGAACTGCATACATAATGCACAGTACTTAGAACAACCAAGGGTATAAAATATATACATTTTTTACCCCAATCCTTGGCCTTAAACCATTATTTTGGCCTTTAAATATGAGATTTAGACAGTTTTTGTCCTATTTTTTAACTTCAAAGGCCCAAAACCCTAAAATTATGCACTGGACCCCCTATCAAAATTACATCTTTATGTTGGTAAATGATCTAAACAATTTTTTGAGAAAGTAAAAAAGAGGTCTATGGATTATTTTTGCTATTTTTTAAGACTTTGTTGAAAAATTTAGCATCAAATTTAATCAATCGTCCTAAAACCAGCACTTTTTTTTCACAAAAGGGTTGTTTTTGGACCATAATTTTATTTTTGACATTTAAGGTCACAATATAGGATTATTTATTTAGAATATGACCTGGATGTGGGCAGTGGTTCACTAAGAACATTTCAACATTTATGGTATTTTTTGCCAAAAATAGAAAAAACTTTTTTTTCTCAAAAATCTGTAATAAAAAAAGTAGCTCGGGTCCCCCTATTTCTTTTACATTTTACATTTCTTAATGATCTAAACTACCCTAAGGCAAAAAAATTAGGAAATTCTATGGATGAAAAGTTAAGAGTAGCGATCAACCTTAACGCAGGTTCTCAGTAACTTGCTAAATACAGGTCCCATTGTAGCGTAAACTAGAAGTGGATGTTTATTATAATTAGGCCAAATATTTTTGAGTGGCCTTCCCACCCGCCGTCCGTATATATACCTGGTGTCCTACTCCCGGGAGTTGATATTCTAGTTGACTTCGATTATACATGTGGCTGGTTTCCAACTAGCTGCACACTATAGATCAGAACAGGCAGAAGTGGGTTGTTTATTATCCGGGGTTTCTTACTTACTGTACACTAACATCTGTTCAAGGCACCATGGGCCAGAATGACACTTGTGAACACCACTATGACCGTCCGTGAAGTTGAAGTTTGGGCAATCCTTTCTGTGGAAGGCTATGGGGACTAGAGTCCTTTACTCTTATCCAGATATGTGGTTGCTCTCCCATGTACTCTCATCCCTACATTCCACCCCAACCCCTGACCGGTCCTCCCTGCGTTCTACATACTGACCCTTATCATCTGATCCTTCCTCTCTCTGTACTCATGGGGGGGGGGGGGGGGGGGGGTTACCACGGCAACCTAATAGCACCTTCCAGCCCGTCCCATGGCAACCGGCCTTTATCTCTGGAGCTGATCTAATACTGATAAGTGGAGCTGGGAAGGACTGGGAGGCAACACCCATAACCAGTTAAGGGCTGCAGTCTTTTAATGTGTCATGATGTGTGCATGGTGTATGGTGGGTGCAGCTCTAGCGGTCTGCCTTCAAGCATCATACTGACCCTACACAACAGAAGTGATACACTCCCAAGGAATGGTGTCACTCACCAAGGCAGCATTCATGCATCATGACAACGAAGGCTGCAGTAGATTAAAGCAGTGTACATCCCTTAGGTGTTTTAGGGTCCAGCGAAGCAGGGTGCCCCTTGCCATCACGCAAGCACAGCCAAAAATAGCTTTCTTGTGCCAAGAAAATACTTGATTCAAGAAAACATATTGTAGATTAAAGAAAAATTTACATATTGGCTTTTTGCAATTAGGGGCCATCCATTAATTACTGACACATTGTGGGAGGTTGGGGGCCGGGGTGGGGGGTCAAGGACTAGTTCGGCATACACAAATAACCAACCTGAATAGAACTCTGAGAAATGAGAAATATTTTCTGAAAATGAGAATTTTCTTTTTTGGTTGCGGTGCCTAAATACCACCCACTTATGGGCCAATCAGTGGGACAGGGAACATTTAGATTCAGGGCTGGTGTCAAATTTCTCCGGCACGTGCCGATTCACGGACAGGGTCACTATAGTAATGAATCGGTATTGAGATTATTACCCGTGCTGTACAAATTGATAAGATGGATATATACACGGGGAATAATCTCAAAAAGACACCACAATTTCGTGCTTATTTAAACTCACGTGCACTCAACTACATCTAGACAGTTTCCCACTAGCTAGGTACTAGATGTAAGCTGTGCACTCGGCTAAAACTATACCTAGTTTCCCACTAGCTGTAAGCTGTGCACTCAAATACATCTGCACAGCAGACAAGTGTCCCACTAGCCCAGTACTACGTCTATAACTACCGGTACATGTAGCTGTAGGCTGTGCACGCGGTTAAAACTATACCTGGTTTCCCACTAGCTGACTATAATAGCTTATTATGTGCAATGACCTCGGTCAGGTCTTGGCCAGATAGTGAGAAATCTAACACCCTGCCCATGGAGGAGGGATAGCAGCAGCAGCACCAGCAGCCTTGTTGTAAACCCACTTTCCTCCGCCTACGGGGCACGACGAAGGGCTAGCGGCCGCACCAGCGGCGTCCAACATCAAAGTGGCCGTTGACGCCTACTAATAACCCAACTGGGCGGGCGGGGCAGGGGATGTGCACCAGCGGCCAGGTGTGTCTGACGGAGGCACGTGCTGCTCCAGGAGGCAACGACCTCCAGCAGGCTCCTCCTGGGTGCCATGCTGCTGCTGAGGGGGTTCATGCACAACCCACTCTCTGCTACTGCTGCTGCTGCTGCTGCAGTCCCACGCCTTGACCCACTTCAAGACAAACACTACATCACCCCACCTAACCCCCATGCTATTCTTCTCTCCACCCATCTTTTCTTTCTGTCTTGGGTTGTTGTTTTTGAGGGGAGGTTCTCTGGGGTTTTGTTACCCCACCCAAACCACAAACGCTGTTCACATCCTGTCCCCCACTAGTTAGGTCTAGGGACAACACTGCATTTTATTTTGAGTGAAATATCTGTTTTCAGCCATCATATGATGAGAGTGAGTGAGTAATGGATGTTTAACGCCATTTCGACTACTACGGTCATATTCATGGCGAGTCCATCAGATGATGATACTAGTGGTAGTAGATACCTTCAAACGGTACCCGCCCCACTGCTTCGTGCTCTACACATTCACACGGGTTTCTAGACATTGCAGACATCGTTGTGAGGTGACAGTCGTTTCAACTCAAGGGTCTGAGTAATAGAAATATGTGACCTGGTTGGTATCCGGGCCTGGTATTTCTAACTTTACTTATAGGTACAACCCATTGGCGGATCCAGGGGGGTGGCCCGACGGGCCTTGCCCCCCCCCCCCCCCCCCCCCAAAAAAAAAAAGAAAAAAAAAAAGAGGAAGAAGAGAAAAGACAGGAGAAGAAAAGAGGGAAAGAGATGAGGAGATTTTGGAGTATTATTCATAGGGCCTGACTGAGGGCCTCTGATCTGGATGGGGAGGGGGGGGGGAGGGGGCTGAGCCTTAAAATATTATGTCCTAAAATGCATGAGAATGCACCATTTCAAGTCTAGATAAACAAACTGTTCTTGGGGGGCATGCCCCCAAACCCCCCTAGTATAGCTAATGCGCTTCGCTCGCGGGAAACACTCTGGGTTGGCCAGGTTTGCCCCCCCCCCCCCCCCCCTCTAGACAATCCTGGATCCGCCACTGCGGTACAGCTCAAATAGCAGCACTCATTAAAGGCGCAATTCTCGGTACCCCTCCAGCGACAGTCGGAGTGGAGTCGGGACAGGTACTCAGCCCTATATATAGGGGCGCTGGGCCTTTAAGAACACACACGCCCTCCTTCACCTGACATCAGTACTCTTCTAGTTGTAATGTAACCCTTGCCTCTCATACATACACATTCTGCCTTGTGCCGTATTCTCTTCATTCAATACGTATACGGATGCACAATGCCGTACATGGTTGTTCAGTTATGATTTGCATGCTATCCTGCTGCCAAGAATCCATGTTGTGTACTACTTAAGCATACCAACGGGCCGTCACTCTAGTCTGAGTATCTACTGCATGACCACTATATCGAATGAGGGGGGGGGGGGGGGGGTTCGAGTATAATATCACAGCCAATATGTCCAGCATTAACACTGCGGAAGAGAGTGGGGTCTCGAGAAATGCATGTACATTGTTACATTTTGTAATATATTTGTGTATCCAGTGTGTATGTTAGTAATGCTTGTCTAGTTCATGACCGAGTGTGCCTTCAAAAACGTCCCAGACTTGCTCAGATGTGCTCAAGAAAATGTGTATGAAAGATAGAGCGTGTGAGTGGCCTCACAAATGACTCAGAGTGAGATGGAGCTGGAGCTTATCATGTACTTAGATATAGTACTCCCTTATAACCATTCATTGGTCAATTCTGGCATCAGAAATGAATTCCTTGTTAAAAAGTACCCTCAAGTCATGTGTCATAAATGCATGTTATTCCATTTCAGACCAGCAGGTGGGTGTGGGTGTCATAGTGGGATGTTGTGCTAGTCAGTGGAGTAATATGTTATAGTAGGCCTACAGTATTACTTTTTGGTTGTACTTGGTTCAAATGTGTTACCAACAGTGTTACCATAGGACATGTCCAGTTTTTGCCCGGTTTGGGGTAGAAGAGAGAAATGACACAAATTTGGCTAAATATATGATTTCTATCTTCAGCGAAAAATATTAATGCCTTGGAGCCTATGGTCGCCCGTTACCGAGGGTAGATTGGTTTTAGTACATTTCCATAGTAGCGGAAGATAGGAAAAAAATATCACGAAGAGAAAATGAGTTTTTTGAGAAATTTTCGAAGGAATATTGTGTCTTGCCTATGTGTCTGTTTTTTCCCCTTTTGTCTATCTCAAATAGCAACCGAAAGACAAACTTTTCCCCATGTCCCAAAATTGTCTTAAAACGCAAAATGAGGCACTCAGGGTTAATTTACCCTGAGTCAATGACAACGCTAATTTGGGGACATTTTTCTAGACACATTCCCTTGTCACGATCTATATTTATGAGATTTCCCAATAGGTTTTTGAAAATGTGTAGCGCAGCAAAATTACCAAAGACTTGCTCAATATCAAATTGACATCCTCTACGGGGGGGATTCTCTGAGCTGCTCATTATCAGTTGGGCATTGCCCTACATCTATTTGAGCAAGTTGGGACTGCTCAAAAAATATTCGGATTTGTCGTGTACCTTTTTGAGCAAGCCAGAATTGCTCAACATCACCTTTAAATAACATCGTCCAACGTTCACGTCTAAGGTTCACTTGAGCAAGTCAGTACTGCTCAAACTCAGCTTGGCATTGTCATTGTGCAAGTCTAGTTGATTCAAGCCGGCACTCCCTTCTCAGCTGCCAGTTTCTGTCCTTATCGGGCCGCCAACGACGACGACGGGTCTGTCGGGGACCTTAGGGCGGGAGGTGGGAGGTACCGGTACAACATGTTTATAGCTGAAGGTCGGGTTACCGGTACATGTGGGCCATGGGGCCGGCTAGAGGTCCCGTTAGGGCGGGCCAGCCACCTCCAACCTGCTACCGAGAGGTGGGGTAAAGGTGAACGGACACCGCTGGCAAACCGGCTACCAAGTAGCAGCAGCGTCCTATGGCGGACTCCCAGGATGCTTCTCTTCCAACACTATCATACATGTACATAGTTATTTCTATGCTTCTCTATACTAACGCCCAAACCCTGGTTTAGCTTTAACGTCCAGTCTGTCCCTTCTAGTGAACTAACAACACAGAGGTACCTGGTAGACTAAAACTAGAAATTCTGGTCAATTTAATGTAGGAGATCAACAGGCATTAATACAGAAATCCAAGCGAAAAGGTGGGAATTCCTGCAAAAGTGGTATATCAGATACTTGCAATAGTGGCTCTTTGCTTGTTTGATTATCAAATCTATTAAGTTAGGACAAGACTCAATTCTGTTGCTGGTTTTCAAAATATTGACCACATTGCCAGAATTTACGATTCTATTCTTCTGACAACTTCGGCTGAAACCTCAGCTCGTCAGCTGTGATTGGCTCCCATTGCCCGGTATGCACAATTCCTGTCTGCTAATTACAGTACAAGGTACCAGTATACTGGTATCTAACTCAGTAACGAAACCCACCACGTTGAAGGCCGACTAGGATAGCGAGTTACATATTAGTAAGACATACGTCATGGTATACACACGTCATGTCACGTCAAGATTAACCCTGACACAGGTGTCATAAGTGATGAGGTTTCATTCATCACACCGACAAGGGATGAGTGGTATTGGGTGGGAACCTCACAACACAACGTCAACCTCCTTCAGGTGTTACCCCATTTATCCTAAGTGGCCTCTCTTAGCTTGCATTTCTCGTTTCTTCCATCTAATGAAGCCCCTTCCCTCTGTCTTGTGGTCGCCAACAGATGTGGCGTTGACGTGTATGATAAACAATACATACTGTGCCACAGTCAGAAAGAAGGACCTAAATCAAAGACATTCCTGGGGACATTCCCCTCGTATGTTTAACTCATTATGCCTGTAACATGTTAATGTACCTTTTGGCAGCTGTTTGATTATAAACACATTAGTGTCGAGGTAAAGTCAGTGAAAAGCATAACATAAGTACACTTCAATAGTGAGCCAACAGGAATCACTGTGTATTGCTGGGAATGTGTCTTATCAGTATCACATAGATACAGTTATACAAACACGCATGCAACATAACTACATAACATAACTTCAGGTAAAATATCAAGTTAATAACTACATCTTATTCTACTGTATTATAAACGTATCTTCAGGTGGCTCGATCTCTTGGTGTGAAAGTAGCTAGATTTTCATCAGGTTTTCGCCAAAAGACCATAATAGCATACACTTTCCAATGAAGCTGAGAAAATAGGGGGGTCCCAAGCTGTTTTCTGAGATATTCAAGCCTTAAGTTAATGTCTCGTGTGATAGGAGTATAGAGTGTTTGGCCACATATCTACATACCGTACCGTCGCGATAAAGCGCCTGGTCTTGAATAAGCGCCGGTCTTGAATAAGCGCCGGGGTGTAGGGGCTTCCAAATACTTCTTAAGCACTAAAATCGTGATCTTGAATAAGCGCCTGTCTTGTATAAGCGCCTGGATAAGAGCCCCTTCAAATTGAAGAGCGCCCCGGCGCTTAAACGCGGCGGTACGGTAGAATAGTATTGAAAAGTAGCTAAATTTCTATATAACTCTCTCAGAATATAGGCTTTAATATTCTAGAGCATCTATTTTGAACATATAGTCCCAGGCATATTTCTAAGGTTTAGGACCATTGAAATAAAAAAGTTGAGAATAAATAGAAATGTACTGAGGGATGCTTCTGTATGACTTCTAATTGAGAACTGCTACCACAGACTCCATAGCACAGTGGTAGAATACATGCCTTTAAATGCAAAGGTTGATGGTTCTAGCCCCAGACAGGCAACACCTTTTGCCATTTTATGACAATTTGAGATTACTTGTTCCAATATGATAGAGGTCCCCTGGTGTTCTATGTTCAAACTGGAGAATGGACCTGCGCAGTAAACGGAAATGGCATCAGATCGACCCACCTTTATAACAAACAGTACAGATAAAGGCAGTAAAGATGGTTTGGGTGTAACAAGAATGTTATTCATGACAGCCTAAGCCATTGACCATGTCACTCATCTGAAAGATTAATTGAAATGTTCAAATTGAGGCCCCTGAATAGATTATAGATTATCACATGTCTTTGCTAAACTAAAAATAAAGAAAATAAAAATTTAAACTTGAAACCGAGGGAAAACAACGGGTACATAAGTTTTCCTCCAGTGAGATGGCGGGGAGAAGGTAACACAGGGACTGGAAGCCCGTCTACAGCGGCAGCCTCATGAATCATCGCTGGGATTGTGGCATGCTACTGGGGTTTCCGTGTGTAATGTGTATTGGCAGCCCTCCCCCACATCACACGTCCGCATGATAAATATTGATCATAAACCAATGATATCCCATTGCCCCCCACCCTCCCCGCCTTCCCAGCCTCCTTGCCTCCCTTCCCCCACCTCCTACAACCTCATCCCGGTTCCCTGCACAGTAGTAATGGCACAGCCTACCTACTGCATGGACATTTGAAACACTATATCGCTGACAGAGGCCGAGAAAAATCGGGGTCATGGCTTGTATTGATCATCGGTTGTTGGTTGGTGGCGAGTGCAGGGCCAAGTCAATGGTTGAATGTCAGAGTACTACTACAGCACGGCCACCCTAATCCACCGGGTACGATCAGCCATGCCGCTCAGCCGCACCTACACCCTGCAGCTGTCAGGGCGTGCAACATGACACACATCATACTCTACATGCACCCAGTCACATCATCTTGTTGTTGGTGGAGATGTCTTCTATTCTTTTTTACATTGAAATTGTAAAAGAAAATATTAGAATTTAAAACGACAGCAAGATTATCAAAACATGATAGACCTCATATCAGATTCTCCTTCTCCTTTTATTAGATTGTGTGGGTGTGTGCATCATACCCGGGGCATCGTGTTATATCCCCCTTCATATTAGAACGGTAAACTATCCTTGGGGCAATACAACAAGGTACATAGGCCATAGCTATACATGATTCCCGAGACTGTATATTGTGTATCTCTTTTCCAGGGGTGTGCCTCTTTCATCAGTATGCTACTACCGGATGCCGGTATTTGTAATAATATTTAACTACATATCATACCACTTACACAGCACTTATTTCCCCGCAAATACTAATACCCTTTGGCTCACGTCCCTTCTCCTACTTCTTTCCCATAAAATAACAGTGGTTTATGTCGTTTCCCAGCACGTCGTTAGGGTTATGGGTATACAGACATACCTCTAGCCCTAGGTGAGATAAGGGTAGGGCAACACATGTGAGAAGGGTGTGATATATATTGAGTATAATGTTATGGGTACCACGGCGTACCTACCGCTCACTGACCTCCCCCTCACCTTGCACTAACACAGCCTCCTCCAGTTCTCCCACCGTATTTATGACCACAAACACCAATATACTGTGTTCTCCCACTTCCATCAATCTATATTCATATGTAATTACCCTCTAGGCCCACTAAGCATGTTTATAGGCTTTTTCAACAAGCAGGTCAACCAACTTGATGGTTCTGTCCAGCCGTCATTGACCTGCTGGAAGATCCACACTAGGTCATTTGTCACAGGTCTTACCGAGGAGGGGAGCCAACTCCCTTCCTCACGTAGCCCAATGGTGGGAGGAAATGTCTTTTTTTTTGTGAATTCTAAACGTCTGGTCAGCCATTTTAAAGGAATCTAGACTAGATTATGACAAATCTATTGGACTGCTTGTCCACCAGATTTTGTGAGTGATATAGGGTGTGTTCTTTAATGAGGACCGGCCAGGTTGCTCATAGCTTTGGTCGTCAAATTGACATGTTCATTGTTATTTTGAGAAGAGCCAGTGTGGTGGAATTATTCTACTCTCCGATACTGTTACATTTTGTTGTATTTAGCTTTTAATTTGACCTCGAAACCATCCAGAAATTGACACTCACCGACTACTGCGTTAAGTCACAGACTGCGGTCTTGACTCTTGGCCATTGTTAAATCGACTCGAAAATAGCCCCGAAAAAGTTTCCTTCTTTTACAATCGAATACGCTTTTCTGGGTCGGCCCTGGTTTACTAGTATTTCATTTCTGGCCCTGGCATGATGTATCCCCACAGCACACACGCTATGAGGCAGGTCACATCACCACAAACACACATATACCACATACACACAAACATAAGGACATGCACCTCAATGTCAACTACCCACAATGACATCTAAGGGCAACGTTCACGAATGATGTCACCTATGTTGGGAACTTTTCCAGGGACCACCCACCTCCTTGTCACTGTTTTGGGCAAATTGTCAAATACTAATGTATGGCCAGTCACTTTTTGTCTCTACTAAGATCCCATAAAGACCGCTAGCTGATGGGGTCATTCATAAACGTTCCCTCAGTCATGTGTTGGTATCAATATTACACATTGAGACAATCCAAATGGTTTCGTTTCTCGATTACTTTGTATCTTGATACATGTATACATATATATATATATATATTCTAATGGAAACCATTTAGAAAATCGAACAGCCCTTTGTGTCCTCTAGACGTCCACAATGCTAACCTTGACTAAGTAATAGTACCCTTCTCCCACCCTCCAGTGTTTCATGAAGTTCCGGTTAACCCCTTCATGAATGACAGTTACAACGAGCGATGATTGATTAAAAGAGAATGTAATTCATCACCATAGTAGATAATGGTATGACAGTGAATTGAGCTCTTCGCTGACAGGTACAAAGAGATAAATCAGGCCAACAGGAAGCCACTGTCACAGCGGTTGACCATGAAGAGAGCAAACTCTTATCTTTTTGTAAATCAAAAAAATAAGAGCTGCGGCTATACTATTACCACATAAAGACAAAAAGCAACAACATTATAATTTGTGTTATTGACCTTTGATTCGGTGGCGTATGCAAGTACATTCATGCACAAAGGGCCGCACTGATTGTGCTTTGTTTGAGTTACTTTCAAGGTTAACTTAGTACATGTAAAATACTTATAAGATATCCAATATGTTATTAAAGTTCCCTTTTAGGAGGCCTTTGAATCACCATTAATAGGTACATAATATATCATAATTTTTCAATGTTTACATGCCCTTGCCACAGAGTAAAGGCAAATTGCGATTACCCATATATGGTGAGCCATGCATGTTGGGGGAAAGCTTTTCCTCATAATATGAACTATTGATATACTAGTGACTTATTATGTATCTTTAATCCCCCAGCGACCTTATATATAGGGCTGAGTACATGTACCTGTCCCAGCTCCATGCCGACTGTCGGTGGAGGGGTACCGAGCTTTGGGCCTTAAGTTGGCGTCATATGTAATTTAAACCTAATCAGTTGGAATTTGTGGCAGGTTATCGTTATCCCCAATTTGTTTAGGTCGTAAAAGGGCAGGACTACTATTACCTGTGCATGTATTACGGTAATATTTAGGATTGGCCAACATAATATTATCATTTGCCATACTAAATCAATGCGAATCAATCTCGAGTTTAATATGAAGAAATTAAGTGTTGCCTCTCCATACTGCGTCCCCCTCCCCCCTGCACCGTTCTACGTGAAGCCCGTGCTAACTGAACACTAACGATGACATTAAAGTACCCGGATAATTGAGGAGGCCGAACTATAACCCTTTAAATCCCAGCTCCATTATAAATAGGGCTGAGTACCTATATGCAGGCTCCACTCCGACTTGCACTGGATGGGTACCGAGGTCTGGGCCTTTAAACTCCTACCTCCTCTACAGAAATGCCACTCCCTTGTCGACAAAATAAAGGAAATCTTAATGATTTTGTTACCTTTCTGTAGGAAATTATCTTAATTCAATACAGAACTTCCAGCAAAAAGAATTCGGATTTCCTGCAAAAGTAGGAAAAGTGGCATGTCTGCTCTATAAAGGCCCTGGGTGTCGGCTCTCGCTCCACTCCGACGTTTACTGTATACCGGGCAGCAAGAGTTTGGCCTTTAAGGGCAGCATAGTATGAATCAGAAATATTATATGTACTGGTATAGGAAGTGTACAATTCGGCATGCCATTTTGTGGTATGATGCATGAATACAGCGCAGGCACATTCATGCATCATGCTCACCTTACGAGGTCAAATATGTTACCAACGTTTTGATATTATGCACCGGGATCTGCGACCACTAGCCAGGGCAAGGAGGTGAGTGTTTCCGGCTCTCTTATCTGCAACCACTGGTCAGGTGAGTGCAGGGTTTGAAAGGGTTGGAAGTCCCCTCACTCACCTGGCCAGTGGTCTGAGTCCTACAGTCTGAGCTCGACAAATCCCGGTGCCCTGTGCCCGAGGCACACAAAACATCCACAGGGCACAACATTTTTTGAAGTTGTGCCTTGTGGGCACAGCTGCTAAAATGGAAGATATTTGCTTATTTCTCCATCAGCATATACATGTACTCTTTAAGCAATATTTCACCAGTTGTTCCCAATTTCTTCAACACATGTTCAGCTCATGCAGGGTGTCCAAATTTATCGTCATATATTGATAAACAAAATTGGAACAACTGTGGTATGCCTGTCAGTCACAATGTGTACTACTCATGCCATGTCTTGAGGCCAGGACACCTACAGAGGTAGTACCTCGGCAGCAGCAGCAATGGTCAGCTCGCTGCTGCCTGACCACCCACCCATCACCACACCAGGGCTGCTCATGTTGGTGCTTGTAGTGTGGTGCTGGTCCTAGTGGTGCTGCTGTCCGCAGTCCAGTTACTGGTCACCTTCAACCTACAGAGAAGGCGCCATGTATTACATGCATATCCGTACTACTGCTAGTATCAACCACACACATGGGGAAAGCAGGGCAGCAACGCACCATCCAAGAAAACCACCATGTAACAATGGGGTGGTCACTCCCATGGACATTTTCTCTAGATATGGCATCGGTACTGCCCAGTCCTTAACATAACAAAACAGCACCACTGAGCGGTTAGAAGGGATTGGTGGCTGCTACTGCTGCCATCCGCTTCTGCTGCTTTTGGTGGTGGTGGTGTGGGTGGTGGCGGTGGCAGCGTTGGTGCATCCCCCTGTAGCAGCAGCAGCAGCAGCAGAAGCAGCAGCAGCGGTGGTGCTGGTGGCAGAGAGAGAGATAGAGAGAGTGGTGGTGGCCTGCGGCGGGTGACCGCCATGGGTCCAGTGACCTCACGTGCCCTCACGTGACCTACATCTCCGCCTAACATAAGGGCCTCCTCCAACTGGGGTAATGGCCGAGGGGCAGCAGCATGCATCCGACACTAATGACCCTTGCCGCCCCTGTGCGCGGGGGCCGCCCCTCGGTGGGAGATGTGCAGTTGGCAGCAGCAGGGGCGGCAGGGTAGAGAGGGTTACAGCGCCCCAGCAGCAGGCACTGAGGGCATGCTGAGGACACTGAGGACAACACACTTGTCGCACGCATAATTCACGATAAAATGGCACTTGCGACTGCCATTGTGACCCGACCTTGATCCCTTGACAGTTTTTTTTAGTGCTTCTCAGAAGGTCCACTCGGGACCAGCGAGCAGGAACCGGAAGGTATGGTAGAAGAAAGGTCATTGGGAACTACCGTCATACTGTTCCGGTTCCTGCTTACTGGTCCCTAGACGTCAAGAAGCACTACCCAAACCCTGTACAGCCCCTCATGTTTGTCAGATTACTGAGACATTGAGAAGATAAGACAGCCTGAGGAAACCCTTGAATTTCCTTTCTCTTGCACCACTTTGCGTGCGGGTTCTCAGGAGAGGAAGCTGACTGGGGTGCCTCGATCTGTAGCTGGTACTGTGGTAGTGGTGCTGAAAGCTTTCTGAAAGCTGCCTCTGCTGACACAGTGGTGACAGGAAGTCCTACAGAACTGTCTAGAACTGGTAGGAAGTAAAGGGTAGACCATCCAGGGTTTGCTGCTAACACTAGGCCCATTGCAGAATGATATGGGCCGATCGTGCTCCTGATAAGGCCAAGAAAAGCAAGTATTGTGTTCAGGTAACATGGCCATAGCATAAGCCGAATCTGGGGTTTGATTATAGCTAAGTTAGTTCTGTAGTTTACTTTCAAAAACCCTTGCATTATAAGCCGCACCCTGTATAGACATTTTTGGTATCAAATGAAAGCTGGTTCTGATTCGCCTACACGCCACTGTGTATACGCGAGACATTGTTGTAGGTGGACCCCCCCCCCCTCCCTTTTCTCTTATAGACCGATTTTATGAATTTAGCACATTTTACAGATTTACCATTTTAGAAGTAATCGCATCTTTTCCCCGTGATGGGCCAAAAGACGTTACGATTGGCCAAAAATAGTACAGGGTAGGTCAGGTTACTTGCGCACAACTCTCCTTTTCTATGTCTAGATTTTGGAGTGTGTAGAGTGCTGACTACTGGTCCTTTCCCGACGCAAACATGAACCTTGTCGTGCTACATCATCAATGTGAGAGATTAGCCCTGTGTTTGACATTTTCGCCTATTTCCGATATCATAAACACTGATTTATCATATCTATTACCAGAGGCAGGAACAGCTTTCTAGCATCTCCGGTATCAGACGGGTATTGATGGTGTACCCTGTTTGCTCGGGTTAATATAGATGAGGGACAGGTGTTGTTTAGAGGGTTGTTTAGAGAGTCCCTGCTGAGGTGTTGGTAATGGCCAACTGCAGGGGCATCACATGACCTATAGGTGTTATTACCTGCGACTGTTGTCAATCACGTGTACGGCTCACTATTAAAAGGTAGATGAGGTGTCCTGAAACTAGTGTATCGATCATATCTAATGCCACATACTATGCTACATCCAAAACTCTACACATTCCAAAATCTAGCATGTATTCTAAAGTGAACCAGTAAATTAATTTTCAATAATTTGCAAAAATTCCAAGGTTTGTGGTATATGTATTCAGATATTTGGCACTCACGATCTAGAGGCATATAATGAGTAGTTGATACTCACGCAGATTGTGAGGACTAAGTTGATAATTTTTCACTGGTGAGGAATATGTTGTTTGTTTAACATTCATTCTGATGATATTTACCAGTGAGCAGCTCACCCTAGTAGTATACACTACTCGTGGGCTGGGAATTATCATCTCTCCTCCTGGCCTCTGCAAAGACTGTTTATTCAGCCATGCGCCATTGAACACCCCTGCAACTAGTTAATGGCCAATAGCCAATTCATGAACAATACTAAACTGACCAAGGCTTCACAACACGTGGTGAGCAAACCAACCACCCAGGATGACCCTGTCAATGGCAGCATGCATACTACCGTAAATTCTCGCGTAGAAGCCGCGGCTTGTACGCGAGTCAGACTCAGCTTTCTTTTGATACCAAACATGCCTATATAGGGTGCGGCTTATACGAGAGTTTTTATTAGTATACTACAGTACCAAAATCGTAATATTCAGACCCCCTCTGGGGCTTATATAATTTGTCAAAGTTAGGGGTGCGGCTTATAGGCGAGTTAGGCTTATACGCGAGAATTTACGGTACTAGCACATGTACATAGAGGGCCTATGGACATATCTCTCCCACATTGCCACCAGCCGTCGCCGCCCCACCACCACAGCAGCCATGCGATGCTTGCTGTGAGCTGCTGAGGACATCAAGGACAGACCCAGAATTGGGTCAATTCAATTAGCCCTCTCCTGCAGCCTTCACTATTGGCATCTTTCCCACGCTTCTCTGCTGGCGTGCGGGGCTGCTGCCGCCACCAGGATCTCCTGTCCTTATCTACAGTGACAGGTCTACATGTTGGTAGATAAATGGCGTCTGGGGCCACTAGCACTCTATGAATATAGCCCTTCCCCTGACACCCACCCTTCTATGTATACGGGACTAGCGCATTATGCTATGGGGGCCGCCATCTTGGCTCAGAGCAATGCATTGTGGTTAGGCCCCCGACTCGAGAGCAGTGCATCATGGGGGAATTTCTTATCAGCACCTTTGTTCTAGGTGTGAGGAGAGGGGATTGGGCTGATAAGGAGATGGAGTTTAACCCCCGACTACCTGAAGTACCAGGATGCGCTAGTCCCGTATAGGGAGGATAGCCTACATGGCATGGGAGCCGCCATTTTCTTTCTGTCCCCTGACTCAGAGCAGTGCATTGTGGGTAAATCTGTTATCAGCCACTGGTCACACCTAGGAACAATGGCCACAGATAACACTGATAAGACTGATGGGTGATATTCCACCCCTATCTTAATCACCTTAATCACATCCCCATTGTCTCAGGTGTGAAGTGAGGGACTTAGCCTGATTGAGAGACAAGGCATTAATTACAGTTTGACTGACTGACATGTGGACACCCACAGAGGTGTTAATGCTCTATTTCTCTAAGATTTGAAATATTCACATTGCTGTAAGCTTATCTAATTAAAGACCATGTCATGGGGAAAACATTAATCTAATTTATACAGAATATAAACAGATAGTAAATGAGAGAGAACCCTCCAAAGTAAACTACACAAAGGGGGAAAATGGAGGCTTGACACATAACTACCTGAGCCTCCAGGAACATGCCTCTGGAACCAGCATAGGCTCTCCCCCGTATACTACAGATGTACGAAAATGTACTCATTTTACATAACAGTAACACTATTTCACCATTCTACACCGGTCCCTGGATCATTTCACCATCCCTGGACTCATGGATACATCAAGGGATATGCATGTACATATGTATTTACAAGTTAACGCCAAGTTGAACCCTTTAACCAGGGCTGAATTCAGCAAGTCTATTTAAAGTTGCAGCTTATTCACGTAGATATAAAGCCACATGGAGTGATGGGTGTATGACCCATGGGCTATATACTAAGCCCACACCTGCCACTGGCATAACACCAAGTCTACCTTTGTTATGCTGTATAGCATGGCCCTGTTGACCCTCACCGTAATGTTTATGTGCTTCTGATAATTTATACATCAGCTACTTGCATGGGACACCTAATACAGAATATTTGTCCCAATTATTTTCAAGTAAAGGAGGAAAACCGGTATATCTGCCTGTCCGACTATGCCATCTCGGACTCTCTTCTCTAAGACTATATAATGCCATTACAAATGGAATCTCTGACTCTTTAAGACTATGAATATAGCCATTACCATATACACCCGTCTCACGTAGAGTAGCAGACAAAGGGTATAGAGGTGGGTGCGAGCAGCTCCCTCCCGGTGGGGGCACGTGCCTGGTACTGCCTGTCTGTGGGTATAGAAGTGAGCTGCTCAGACCTGCTCAGGGTGGACTGTAATTTACTACAACGCACCTGCTCTGACCAGACCTGGACCTGCTCACCAGAGTATAGAGGCTACAACCAACTCACAAACACAACTTTATATTGCTGTGGTGGCATAGTGCGCTAGGACGTTCACCCTGCACATAATAGGTACCCTGGGAGTACAGTCCTTCATAGAAATATGCATATACCAGGTAATCTGTGGTTTCAGAGAAAGACATGGTGTAGGGCCTAGGGGGCTGTGTAAAGTTAATCCTTGATAATGGAATTCCCTCTCCTAGCTCATTAGCAACATTAGCTTTTTGGGGTCTATTTATGTACACATGGAACATACATTTTATACTTTGTCCCAAACATAATTACCTCGGTAATCCAATATCATATTTTCGCCACAAGAAACCAATAACCTTCAGAGGAATCAGTTCCTTAATGAATAATAGATCTCACCACATGTGTGTGTCGTGGACTGTCCGGTGTCCACTACTGCTGACTCGGCACAATTGTCTACATGATGGACCCTTTAACCTTTAACATGTGTTAAAAATCACAACACTGAAAACGGACCTTAATACCACAGGTAATGTCATGTTACAACTAGGCCACACAAAGAGGAACCTAAAACAGAACTGGGCTAAGAGCCTGATCAGACAGTATTTCACGACCACGTTTAACAAAGTTCACTGACATTTGAAAGATCCTCCTCCCACTTTAATATTTGTTCATAGTGGTTCAGTTACCAAGAAGTCGCCGTTTTCTTTCCGGCTCATTATCCCTGCCCCTAGCGATGCCCGTAGATGAGCTTTTAGTTTAATAGAAAGATTAAATTCAGACACAGCCATTTTTAAATCCACTAATGGACATAATGACCATCTTGCCTAGGAGGTGTGGTCTGAGATTGACTGGACAACTGACACATGGTACAATTTCATAGAAATGCTTTTTGGGTTGTGTCAAACATGAAAGTACAGTGTGATCCGATTCACGATTCTCCTTTTTGGTGAATTCACGATAAGAAAAGATAAAAAGTAACATACCGCCTGGACATTGACAAGTAAAATCGTACATACCTGCAACAGAAAAAAGAAAAACAAATGTAAGTCAACCAAATTATTGTGATTACATGCATCATCAAACTGGAGTCACATGAATTGACATTGCTATATTATTTCTTTATATATCAATTGACCTATACCTCTTCTGGATCAATGATTATGGTATATATAAACCACATAAATCATACATTCTGTATGGATCACCGCATCACGTGGTATTACAGGATTTAATGCACGAGCTAAAGATATTTATCTACCCCTCCATATTACACTTTAGATCGCCGACATTTAGCTGTTAGTACCCGGTAGGATAATTTATTGGTGATTATGGTAGCATTGCCCTAGCATGTCATCAGCCTTGTGCTGTGTGCTGATTGGTTATTAATATACAGGTAGATTATGGGGGGGGGGGGTATTCCAATTGGTCCAGCTTTTACAAAAGCATACCACTCGCTCAACAGATATTACACTGACTTCAGAAATACACGTGTGGATCCTTCATAGGTCTTAACAAAAATCAGAACAGACTAATTTGGGAGTGTACTTAGGAATAGCACTGGCATGTAAATTCTTTGCTCAAAACATGCACACGGTGTGTCGATTTTCCCTCATTGCCTCCCCTGTATCTATCACTTACTTCTTGGGTAATAGCAAACAAACATAGGGATCTACCGGGTATACGGATTATCTAGTTATGGTTGGGAGAGTGGTGGCTGGATCTGTCCTCGGTGATTGCTGGATCATCTGATTACTATTGGAAACCTGTGGTCAGTGCTGATTGGTGCTACTCCTGCAGCTAGGCTGACCCTGAGACTGACCAATACGGTTGTAGGCTGCAGCAAGAGGTGCTATACTTCATCTCCAAGCTGTTGGCCAAACTGCGAAAGGTTATCTTGAAGAACTGGTAAAGCGGTTTTTTTCGCTTCTTTTTTAAAGCCAGTAGTGCCTCTTCAGGGACTTTCCTTTAAACACATATCCTCCAGGGTGGTAACATAATGGACTCACCTATGGTCAGTTAAAAACATATACTACCGGTAGTATTCATTTCTGCTTGTGGTTCAATTAATTGGTTATTTACAATTGAGCACTGCCTGTTGCTGCAATACCGGTACTAGATGTATCGTCATGATGCAGTGCCGGTGAGAAACTTCCCATCACTGCGTTAGTGCATCATGACCCCGCAGGAGTGTATCAACCAAATAGGGTCGCCGTGATACCTCGGGCATGACACAGGAATGCAGCATTTGCGCATCACTCGCCCTCGGATGTGAGTATCCCCTAATAAGTCGATATCATGATTTGGTTACAGAAACAGAGTTCCTATGTGTACCGATGAAATATAGGGTGTTGAAAAAAGGTCCCAAATAGATGACGTCATTCGCCAACATTCCCTATTTCCAACATGTGGGGAATGTTTTGATGTACTTATCAGGATTTCGGTTCTCATTATCTTACCTCTTCTATTTCAACCAGTCTAGCTCGGGACAGTGGCCTATCTTGCCCATCTCTTACATCAACCTGCTATGCTATACTGGGCCCCTGTACCTAATCCTTTCTCAGTGTACTGGTCACCACATATGCTCTGGGTGTCGGGTTTCATTTCTCCATTTTGGTCAATGGATTGACTGTGATGAGACATACTGCAACTGCCTTTTGAGGCCATCAGTTGACCCAAACGAATATGGACGAATCGTACACCATATAATCTAATGTCGCCGATTGAATGAAGCCGTCTCAAGGGCAACATGATCTTCAGCAACTGCATCCATTTATCTTGTTTCCTTTGCACCTTGAATTACACAGGGGTGATTTCGCTCTTTTTTCCCTTTTTTTAAAAATCTTTTACACACGGGTGAGTCAGTCACCGAGACTATTCAATGTCTACACTAAACTCAAATCTGACCGCACATACGGAAAGAAACTGCTTGAGAAAGTTCTATTGATATATATTTCCAAGCCAACACTGACTGTGATTAACTAAGTCGATCTTTCCGGCTTCTAACCGAGTCAGGGAGTGTGTAGCCTATGAACCCGGAAATATAGGTCACCAACACCTACATCATACACACCAGCATTCCTCCTGCACACAACCCTTAAGGATAGACTTGCTCAAGTCTCATCACGTCAAATGATTTTTTTCTTCCCTCACAAATCCTATTTCGATTGTATCTTTGAAGGTTAGAGGGATATCGATACATATATATGTGTTTGTTTGCATCAATGCCTGATCCCTACTCCAGTCCAGAGCTGGGAGGTAAAAAAGCCCGGGGGCAAAGCACTAACCGATACTCTCGCCCTGGCTTGAATGCAATATGACGATTAGAGTTAATAACGTTGATTGAATTTAATACAAACTCTGTGTAGAACTATGGCTAGGTGCCAGCCCTCCTCTTCTTCCCTTGGTCTAAACACTACTACACATTGAAGGTAGTACCATTCAGCGACCTCTCCACACATAGGATCACTAGATTCAGTACAGGAAAGGGCTCCCGTATACACAACCCATACCTCAGAATGGTGACATAAATTTGCCTTCCACGGAGCCCATAAGCAATATTCATGCTAGATATAATTATTTAACGGCCGCTCAAAGTGCACTTTTGCCACCATGCTTTGCCCTCTTTTTTTTAAAGTGTATTTATTGGATCTAATCGGCTTTATAGGCCAAAAACTAGCTCGGACGCATTGCCCTTCTGCCGCTAGCACCCCTCACTATTACATTGTCTTTTGCGGTCTTATATGTAATACTATGACTCCAATATTGAACAAGATCATGTATATGCATTATAAAAAACTGAACAGGTACTTGGTTGTTACACGGTTGATGAGATGAGATGTGATGAGTTTTGATAATATGTTATATGATGGATTTATACAGCGTTTATAAAACAATTAGGATAGTCCTTTTCAATAGATGCCTTAAACTTCCAAAGGGTCTCTATCCTGGTATAAGTAGGTTTCAGATTATTCCATCTTGTTATGGCTCTATACATACAGCTTCTTATAACAGGCTTAAGTGATCTAAGTACACGCAATCTTTTTCCTTGATGGAACCTTGTGGCTATTTCCCTTGTATCTAAATATTTTTCACATTGTGCCAATGTATACGCTAATACAGTAGATGTTTGTCCCTTCTATGTAAAAGTCAGTCACATTTGCTCTTTTCATGCATCTGAACAGTGGTCATGAGGGGATCTTTCTCCAGTTTATTAGGCCACTCAAAAAAAAAAATTGTTTCTCATCACCAAGCAATGAAAAATATGACTAGGGCGTTTTTTATTTAATTTTTTTTTTTTTTTTTACTCGGCGCAATTTACATAGGAAATTTGGACATTTCGCGATCAATTTTCACATTTTAGAAATTTGGAGTTCATTGATCAGCAAAAGTTGAAACAATGCAAGTTATACCTAGCTGATTGCATTGCTGACAGCATAAGCTTTAATTTGATACCAAATTTGCCAATATTTTTGCAATTTTTGCATATCTTTCATCAAAAATGTTTAAAAAAAAAAAAAAAAAAATCTCCCCAAATCATGATTTTTATGATGCGCGCGGTGATGAGAAACAACTTTTTTTTTTTGAGTGGCCTAACATTATATACTGTACGTAAGCCCTTATTCTGTAAGCCTTGTATCTCTTCAGACTCCCCTTATTTTCCCTATCCCATATGAAATCAGCGTAATCAAGTGTTGGAAGAACCATGGATGTATATATTGTGAGCGCAGTGTCACAGTCTGTATAATATCTCACCTTACCGAAATGCCTGAGTTTGTGTCGGCTGTTTGCTAATACATTCCTTCTATGCTCTAAAAACTTTAGGCCTGACTTGTAGGCACTTGCATTCCATCCGTCCATTGGTACATGGGTATTGGGGTAATGAAAACAGAAACTTATATTCACTTTTACCATTAAGCAAGTGAAGCGACAAGTCAAGTCTCTTTGATAGCAGGGAAGTCAACGACAGCCTCCCTAGATATATGTTATTAAGTGTCTTTAGTGGTTGACTGTGTCAAGTTCCGTCTACTGCACTGGTGGCATGCCCAGTATTTGTGACAAGGGATACAAATAAAAACAACATGGGGTAACACTGACATATGAGAGGGGATCCTCGACGGGGGAATGTAGTTTCTGGCTTTGCATGAACACTTCTGTCAGCACATTGATGCGTCATGATAGGCTAGTCTACCCTGGAATTCATACGGACATTGTGGGGTCTAGCCTGTCGCAAAGAGGTATTACATCTTAAACCTCTGCCTGTAGGCCCTGTCCCACCCAGCCCAGTGTCTACATTACTTGATCTTTCTAATACACAACCCTGATCTCTCCAATACACACATTCTGTGCAATTTGGGTGGCGCAAAAGTGAAATGCAGCGCTGCTCACAGGGCATACCAAAGTATTAGGCTGGTAGTCCAAGACTGTGACCCACCTGCCTTGAAGATGTACCCCGGGACATGTACCCCTCTCCTTAAAACTTATTGACCATCAGACTCAGAGGTTCACGAGAATCTGTCCACACTGACTGTTTCTTCACATGTATGCAGGACGTCGGAGCAGTGGTAGATTTAGAGGGAAACATTTTCCATTGCCCCCTTGAATGGCACAAGTTGTAAGCATATAGTTATTCCGGGAGTGTATTACATCTAACATCCAGCAAGTAAAGAAATTGTCAGGTGGAGTGACATAAGAATGCATGGTTTCATTGCTATTTTGATGACGTAAAACATAGAGGATCAGCAGCGTCTATCAGATAAGAGTGCAATCGAGGACTGTTAATGATCTCAAAATAGACCCTGTGGGAGTTCTACTGGGACCCCTTACTCTTTTTAAATAACCTGGGCGATTGTAGGGTTTCACGCTGGAACTGAAAATGTCCCTATATTCGCCTACCAGGGTACCATTCTAGACCTAAACAACTGTAGCCCTCCTGTCGGTTTATCATTTGATTTCAGATGCGCTGCTTATATTATATCACTGCTGTTCAGGGTCAAGTGCTTTCACCAGGTTAATGGCAATGCATTTAGGCTGGTTCTAACCATCGGTGATGCTTCTGATGAAACTCTTCTGATAGAATTCGGCTCTCTTAGTTTCTTACTTTGCCTTTGGATACATTTACAAATGGAGGTCACTTATTCTGGGGCTTTGGGACCACCCCATTGTCACATTTTTGTCAAATCCTCCTATATACATGTGTGGCAGGGGTCACGTTTACTACATCATTACATGTACAAAATGTGCTTCAAAGATACTAATAAGATAGAATGTGGACAACAATATGTAAACATTGAACGTGTGAGTGGCCTCACAGATGACTTAGATATAGTACTCCCTTATATTCATCCATTGGTCAATTCTGGCATCGGAAATGAATTTCTTGTTAAAAAGTACCCTCAAGTCATGTGTCATACATGTATGTTATTCCATTTCAGGCCAGCAGGTGGGTGTAGGTGAGCAGGTGGGTGTGGTTGTGCAGGTGGGTGTGGGCGACAGTTGCAGGCTGCGGGCATGTACCGCCTTCTCTCCCTATCAAAAAGCGAGTTGATGGGACGATAAACCGCGAAGATATGGGTGGTACAATTTCGCTCTGCACATGTTGCGATCTCGCTGTCTCTTTTGCTTTGGTGCGCTGGTCTGTTCTGCGCATGCGTGATCTTGTGGGCTGCGAGAAACCACAGGACTGCGCGAAATTTCAGGTCGGACGACGTTTGGCGCTTTTGTCCGCGGTGTGGGCGTCTACAAATCTCTTGCAAAAAGTGTCTCACAATATTTTGTTCTTTTCGTCCCATTGGATTAACACTAAAACGACATAGTAGACGAGGTGTCCATGCTAGTACTGTCTAGTTTGTCCACTGAATTAAAGAAATCTGCATTTTTTGTGGCATCAACTTTACATGCAGATTTTTTATGTTAAAAAGGTTTCAATCTTTCTGTTTTTTTAAACCAGCATGGAGATGAACATTTTGTTTAGTGGCTTAATATATTTTATTGACTGATATTCATTTTGTAGTAGACCTAGCGATTCGGACAAAGAGGGGTTGATCATTTTGAACAGTCCGTCCTGCGTAGGCGGCGCATAAGACTCATGGTTTCCGAGGAACCCTGAGTCAATAATTCCTCAGATTGATGGGCGTTTCAAATCTGATATTAGCTTCTGTATCATCTGATACGCGAATAATTTTGAGTTTAACACAAGTCACTCAGGTTATACATTTCTGTACTAAAGCTCAAAACTTGACGTCACTTTCTGGCAAAACAAAACACCATAAACCAATCACGGGGTGGTTCCGCGGGCCATATGCTCCTGGGGGTGGCGGGGTTGACCGGGCATGACCCTCCATGACCCCGGCTGCACCGGGACTCATGAGAGACCAGCTTGTGGAACCTACAAGGGCTGGGGGCTGCCCTCCTGGCCGACAGGGGCCACCTCCTAAAGCACACCTCTGAGTAAACTTGGCATGTACTGAGGGGGTTTAGGAGGTGAGACAAGGAGCACGACCTCTGGGTGTTTACGGCACACGTGACAACAACATTGTAAATCAGCAGCAGCCTGAAAACTGCACCTCTATGACACAGCTAGTTAAGAAGTAGTTATTGTGGGTTTATGGCAGCTGAACATTGGATAATGATGCCCCAGCATAAGTATACACTGGCAACCTCTGTTCTCGTCACAGCACTTAAAACGCGCAGTAGGAAGTGCACACACCTAGACTTGCCCAGGTCGGGGGCTATCTCCCTCCAGATAAGAAGGAATGTACGCTCTCCCTCATCGTAAGACAATGGCTTAGTAGGTGGGATCAGCCTGCTGACCTAGCCTGTGACGCTCTATGGGCATGGAGGCCATTGGCGGATCCGGGGGGGGGGCGACGGGCCTTGCCCCCCCCCCCTCCAAAAAGAAAAAAAAGGGGGGGGGGAGAAGAGAGGGAAAAAGAGGGAAAAAAGAGGGAAGGGGACAGTACCATATAGACACAGACATGAGTCTTAAAATATTGTGTCCCAAAATATGTGAGAAGGTACCATTTGAAGTCATCAGCATTTTCTTGGGGGGGGTGGGGCGGGGTGGGGGGGTGGGGGGAGAGAATGCCACATACCGTACCGTCGCGATTAAGCGCCGGTCTCAAAAGAGCGCCGGTCTTGTTTAAGCGCCGGGGGTACAGAGGTCTTGAAAGGTTCCTTAAGCACTAAAATAGGATCTTGAATAAGCGCCTGTGTTGGGTATAAAGGCCCCTCCAAATTGAAGAGCGCCCCGGCGCTAATTCGCGACGGTACGGTACCCCCCTAGTATGGCTGCTGTGCTTTACTTGCGCTGCGCTGCACCCAGGAACAGAGGTCCATGGTTGGCCAGGTTTGGGCCCCCGACTCTGGGAAATCCTGGATCCGCCACTGGAGGCCAAGATGAGGATTCTATGCACAAGCATTACGTAAGCATTAGACACTTGAGCAAGTCTAGGCCCCACCAATTTAGGAGATTTGTAAATTATATACATTTCTTTAGGGAAAAACAAGATACACACTTACCCCAAGTGCTCTTCAGGAATTAGCCTTTTAACTGTGACGAAATTTGACCCGAGCCATGTTATTGTTTTGAATATTCAATATCCCAAAATAGTATCGCAATGTGGTGGGAGGGTGGTCTTGAAAGATGTGCCAAAATATTGGTGACGTCATTTTTGAACATTCATACAGTAATCATCCTATATACTGGAAGGTGGGGGTCAAGGGTGTATCCTGGGGCGAATCACAACATTTTGAAATGCTAAGTTCCAGTATGTGAACAACAATATCCCGAACTCGTGAATCCAGCAGATGAATGCATCATCAGAAAACTAAGAAGGTGTTCAGTAGGTATCCAGGGGGTACTATTAAAGTGGATTCCTTAAACTTACAGAATACACCCTCCTGAGACTGTGGCCAGTCTAGTACATGTATATACACCCACACAAAGTGCCTGCGTATATAAGGCGTAGTAAGGTCACCCCTGCGTCCTCTGTTCGTCTAGGGGCTTTGAGGAATGCCGAAGTCGACGATAAATGCCGCTTATTATTATACCATAACAGTCATCGTAAACCCATAAAAAACGCACATCCACACTCCCGGTCATAAGACTATCGCTTACCGTGCAACCTCGTTACTGCTGCTCCCTGACCGCATTTCTCCAGCAGTATTTTTGTTATGGGTGTGTAGTAACAACGATCAGTTTGCCATCAATCAACTGCTACCACGGGAGCTACAACTGTAAATTCTCATCTTATAAATATTCCTCTCTATGCATTAGTATATACTGAATGCTGGAGGAGTGGCAGTGTACATCGGTGCGTCTTCAACCTCCAGGTTCTACTCAGACACATTACCTTAATTCAAATTATGGTAATTTAAGCTGGTGACAGGTGAATTCAGTCAATTAATTGTTCATTGAATTGTATGGAATATATAGCTATTTGACGCGCACAGTTTGTCCACCCTGTTGTATATAAATTGGTAGTTTCTTCAATAATACTAGGATAAGATGTGATGTCTACACCTTGAGCTGGTTTATCTGTCGCTTGTTTGTGCATAATTCCTTTACAATGTCGATTGTTTTTGCATAACTCCTCGAATCAAATCTCTTAAACCCCCAGCGCCCCTATACATAGGGCTGAGTACCTGTCCCAACTGCACTCTGACTGTTACTGGATGTGCAGTAAGATCTGCGTGTTTAAAATAAAGGGTATCAATCATCATAATTCACTTGAGGGTGCTACCATAATTATCCTCTTGAATTTTCCTACACCCCGGCAGCATACATTATATTTACATGATGCATGTTTCATATGTCCCTGATATTACACGTCAACAAACATATTGCATGTACATGTAGTTAGATCTGGTTCCAGCATAGTAGTAGTGTACAGTAGTTTTACTTCATCCCTGTGCCGCCCCGATCCCACCCACGTGTCTCAGCTGCCCTCCCCCCCCCCCCCCCACACACACAGTAGCAGCAACAAGCTGCCTGTTCCCAGTACCGAGTTGTAGCACAAGTCAACCCGGGAGGCGGCGCCGGGCGGGCAGTGGCGGGGGCCGCACGGACCACGGCCGATACGTCGTCGCCTCCAGAGGCACGCGCCCACTTAACACCAATTAACATGGAGCTGTCAGTCAAACCCATGCACCCCCCCCCCCCCCCCCCACACACACACACCCCACCCCCCATCCCACTCGCCAAGCCTGCTAGGATCCAATACATTGACGACCTGTGCGAGTGAGCAGAACTAGATTCATACTGCACACACATAATGAAGTTAAGATCCGAAACCATTTTACTACCTTCATGTCATCAGTTGTATCAGTATGTCATTGATTTTATGACTCATTGCCACTACAAGGGAATCACGGGGAGCCAGAGAACCGACTCAACGTGTACCATTCTCAGACTCCCATCCCGGACCAAAAGGCAGTAGTTACTTTACCGGTCAGTAGTACTAAAACACTACTCATTGGACTACTGAAATGTTTATAAATGCTATGTCTGGCAACAGTAGTTAATTAGTAATATACTAATCTGCTACTTAAATATCCTTGGCTTCATCCACCCACTACTTCTCAAAGCAGTATTCCACAAATTGTATACTTAAATGACTCTAACGTTTTGCCTATCATACTAATATAATACTCCTGAGACATAGCTCACAGAGTGCATGGTAGTATTGATTTAGTACTCTACTAAATATATACTTATTTATCAGGGTCATTCTAGTGCTTCTGTTCTGGTTTCAAAATTTGACAGTTAGACAGAATGCGCCAGAATCTAGTGGAGCTAACACAGGAAAACACAAGGAGCGTATTATATAGAAATATTCTGTCAAGGACCTGTCATACTGTTATAAAAATGGGCACACAGTGCATTGAACACCTTGTGACCACAGTGGGCACATTGCAATCTACTCAACAGTTTAACTTGGTAAGTAAATTAGCCATTTAACATCTGTCCATAATGACAATCTTGGATATTGGATGCACTGTCCCTGTGTGGGGACAAGTAGATCTTATTGACACATAGTATGCCCGATATAGTATGCCACTGGTATGCCATCATTCAGGACAATTGTATGAGTAAGACTACATTAAATGCATGACCAAGGATCGGGAATTGAAGAATATACAATGTATAGCAGTCATGTAAACATGCAATCTCATTTACATATTTCAAACATGACCCACTGAGCCTCAGTGAAAAGTAGGTATTTAGTAGTGCAAGGGAGCTAGCAACGTAGTAGGCTCAACCACTACTAATATCATACTGATTTAAGTAGCCTTTTAGTATATACTTATTTATATACTTATTCCATACTTTTGCCTCATTTAAATATTTCGGACATACTTATTCCATACTGGAGTTGCACTCATTCAATACCTATTCAATACTTATTCTATACTCACTACTTCTTCTGTCTTTTCATAGGTCAGGGTAGTGGGGATGTGTTTATACTCTATCAATACTAGAATGCTACTGAAAAAACATACTTTTTCTGCACTAAAACTATACTATTATTCCACTGCCTTTTGGTCCGGGATACCAACACTGCTCCGGCTCCCTCTGCTGTGTATTGTCTGGGAGCAGACATTCATCCCACTTGCTACCCATTTGCGCCAGATTGGTGGCGCAAATGGGTGTGTATTGGTCAATACACAATTAAGTACAGACAGATTCTTATCTTGATCAAAGGGGTAATAAAATTAGTGGGTCCTACTGTGTATTTAACAGAAAAAATGTGTATTCAACAGTATGGCCACTTGCTCCCAGGCTATCCATCTGGTAGGATAGACGCTGGCCGAGGCTGAACGTGTACTGCTGAAGCACTACATGAATCTTGGGTCACATATCACATTGAAAATAATATAGTTTAATACAAACAGGCAAGTGGCAACTCTCGTAATTGCTGAATGCTCAAAGACATCATCTTCGAACATGTTAGCATGATCATCGAGGATGAGGTGGGCCGCCCCCACCATTACTGCGTACACATATCAAGTTGATCCATTACTGGTGTATGGTACTTCCCGTCTGTCATATGAAGCGGAAACACCTGACCTGTTTCTACCTTACCAAGGCTACGTCATTTATACTGGTCAGGTCCCTGTCGATGCCTCATGCATACATGCATCTGCAACCCTTGGAGCAACCCAATGTGCTCAGTCAGATCTCCAGCCCATGACCTCCCCCGCTCAATACCCAAACCTCTTCCTGACTTAAACAGCATGATTGGTGGTGACCCGTCTATTGAGCAGCTCCCGAGCAGCTCATGATACATGGATGGCGGCAAAGGGCCACCAACAGCTGGCCAACCAGAAGTCATCAGTCAGTCCCCTGCCTAAAGTTAAACACCTCCTGTTGGAACTATCACTCACGGGCCTCCTCCTGCACGGGGGACACGTTCCTCCAGGGAAGACAGGGGGCATCAAAGGCCCACCACCCCAACTCTGTCAGTTCATGGGTCCTTCAAGTCACCATTGAGATAAAAACACAAATACATCATTTATGAACCACAATAAGGCGAATAGTTACCTAGTTCCTGGACAGTGGCCCCGGGACAGTGACCCAGGTTTTAAACAGCGTACATACGGTATAGACTGTCATGTATCTATCTGGACTGGAGTAAATCAGTGAAGTACATGTCTCTTCTGAACCACTCATCTTTTGACTGTGTAAACTGGATTCATTGTACACATAATTTAAACCTATCAAATACAAGTCAATGGAGTCCTCATAACTACACATACTCACACGTACACCATAACATAACTCTACTTGGTTATGCATGTCTCACTCGTTTTAAACTACAGCAGATGGGTAGGACAATGAAGTTCACACCTTGGTCATTTCACATAACATTACAGCTGTGGATTAAAACAGATAGAGAGTGTCTATGACCCTCTCCTAACCATAGTCTATCTTTTACATCCACCTGGGTTGTTGGTGAACCAGACAAGAGGCTGACCCGGCTGTAGGACACCTCCCTCAGGGTAGCATTGACACAGTAGATTCATCTATGGCAGCCACATTAATGGGTCAGCACTCTTCCAAAACATGGAAGCAACAGTGGCCTGTTAAAGATATCCGGTGCTTTAATGTCTATTCCATTGATACTGTACCCCTGGCGCTTATTACATGGTTCAGCGCTTAAACGAGCCATTGCAAAACGTGTTTGCTATTCAAACAGTAACAAGGTATGTTTCAACTAAAATGTGGATACATGTATGGGGCCATCCATTAATTACGTACGCACATTTTCGGCCAAAATAGACCCCCCCACCCCCCCTGTTGCACCATGTACGCATTGGCCTACCCCCCCCCCCCATGCGTACATACACATTTAACTCCCCCCCCCCCCCCGATAACATAAAGGAATCTTACTGAGGAACTTTAGTGTTAATGTATGTGCGTATGTAGGGGGAGAAATCAGGCCGCGGCACTCTGCTTAATACATGTACACAACCTGCGTTCCCTCTGCTCAACTCCCACGGATTTCTTGACTGAAAAGTACCCCTTTATGTGGAAAATACTGACTTTTTTTAAGGACATTTTTTTCAATGCCTTCCTTTCCCGTGATTAAAAGAAGTAAATGATACAGTGATGTGTCACATTATCAATCCTACAGGGACCGGGAGAGGAACTCCTTTTTGATGATCTGTATCTTTAGCAGGGGTACATCTTCTGACTATCCCCACCAATCAGCTTCAAGCAACCTAGTCAAATAAAATTGGAAAATATGCCCTACACCCCCCCCCCCCGCCTTCTACCAACTTAGGACTAGTTGGTAGAAGGGGGCGGGGGTAAAAAAATATTTGGCATGTTTGGAAAATCCAATGAAAATTTTCAAAATTTGGTTGGATATTTGGACCTAAAAAGGTACCAATTCTAGTCTATAATGACCAGAAAATCGGCCCTATGCGTACACAATGCGTATGCCAAAATGGGCCTAAACCCCCCCCACCCCCCTTGTACGCATCTGTACGCATTTGGCCTGACCCCCCCACCCCCTCTTCATGCGTATGTAATTAATGGACGGCCCCCATGACAAAGTTGCTACATAAATGATCAAGGTCCGTGGCATCAGTGTCTTTTAGATACGGGACAAAGAATAGTATATTTTGAAATACACCGTAGGGACGTTGGTACATGTATAGTGCAGAGTACAATGGCGTTTCTGCTTCACTGCCTTCTTCAAACAGCCTCTAGACGTCATCCCGACGTCATCCGTCATCATCAGACATAGAACATGGTAAGTAGGCTGAAAGTGGTACCCCGAGTGGGTCGTGCCCTCTCCTCACATCATAGGCCACCAGAAAAGGTGCTTCGGCTAACATGCTGAGAATTTAAAAAAAAATTAAATATCAGTTGTTGTTGGTTTTTTTTTTTTGGGGGGGGGGGGGCGTATAGAAATACGTTTTTGTGGCAGTGTCGAGGGGATCTAGTTTTTAAATTCCCTTTAAATGTTGGCATTGAATCTATGTTGTTTCTTGTCTGCCTTTTGACAAAATTACAAGAAAACCCTTTTCCCTCTATATTTTTCCCTTGCTCTATTCTGGGTGCATGGCAGCCCCACTATAAATCGACTTATAAATGGAGGGCGTAGCTACAGCATGGGTTGGTCTAAACTGGTGGTGATGTGTCTAACAGCGGGTGTGTCCCAGTACCCCAAATACTGACCCTCCCCTGACCCCACCCAGAGTCCAAAAAGTGGTCCAACCCTCCTTAAATAGTGCTGCCCACCATCAGCCATCTCCCCCACTTGCTTCACAGTCATACCTTTCAACTCATTCAACTATACTGCATTTCATACTACTACCGGTAGTTGGGGAACTCCAAATGTTGTATGGTCATTGCACATTGCATTCTATATTTCGGTAAAAGAACCATCCTCCCTTCAGTCTATGGCAAAGGGGGCTTCCATAAAGTATGTACGCCGATGTACGCACGAAGGGGGGGGGGGATTGGGGGTCTATTTTCGGAGTATCTCTGCGTACATAAACCCTTTATTTTAATGTGTACACGAACTTTAGGGGGTGCATTTCTGGAGAAAATGTGCATACATACTTTATGGAAGCCCCCGAAGACCATGCATTGGATAGTTAAGTACAGCTGGGTTGAACCCCTTGTCATCTCCGTCGGGTCGGTGGACACCAGACATATCTCGGGGACACCACCACCCAAGGACCTCAAAATATGTATGCCCTGCAAGAAACCCCACAGCACCTCCCACCAACCACCTGTTACAGATTGGTGTCAGTCTTACAGTTCACATGTTGAATGGTCTCTCTGATATTGTTATAACATGGGGAATGGACCGGGGAATGGAGTATTCATTCCCGAGTATTAATTCCACCTGATGCACAACATGATGGCAATCATGGATCTGATATTAGACTGATTAACTTCACCAAGGCTGAAGCCCAGTTACATAATGAGATTGTGGCATTGAGTCTCCACTGAGTTTTTTGTCCGCATTACATCTGTGTATGAACTATTAAACGCATTTGAACAATACGTGTTTTGTACTCTATTCTATCAGTATTAGAGGTTTGGTAAAAGAACCGATTCGTCTGTGATTTTGACAGACAGAAAGGCATGCATGCCAACACGGAAACGAGGCTACACACAAATCACATATACTACCGGTAGTATGATATCCATGCAGATGCACAAATAACCGTGAGACTTGTGCACGTCCAGGAGGCGCAGGTAGCGGCGGCGGCGGCAATGGGGAGGCTTCAGAGCACGACAAACAGTCGGAGAGGTCGTGACCTGCCCAGGACCAACAAACTTGGGAGTTGACCTCTCCGTCACCCCAAGTCTGCAGGGGCCCGGTGGTGCCGCAGTGTGCGGTGCGGACAGCTCGTCCCGTCCAGGTCCACAAACTCTATACCTCAATATAATATTAAAGTACCCCATTACATGTACCTTGATATTAAGATACTCGACTTGAAAACATTTAGTCTCTTTAATATACGGGCATAACCCAGCCTAATGTTGTTGGGTTGCTTTATGCCCTAATTAACAGCTATGGTGATTCCAAGGGTGTGCCTCTACATGGGTACCCTCAGATTTGACCATGTCGCCGTGTCGATTTTTAGCAAGAACTGCCGAGTCATTGTGTCGATTTTTATGTATATAGAATGTACTGGACCTTATAAAAATGAATGTGTCCGTCGATTTTTAAAAGGGCCGTGTCGCACGTGTCGATTTTTAAAAGGGCCGTGTCGCCGTGTCGCACGTGTCGATTTTTACCCATCTAGAGGCACAAGGGTGGTGATGGTGATCGAATCTATGAGGTGACTGAAGATAGAAAGCATGTCCCTACACTTTTACCGAGACAATGGTTCTTTTACATTCCACACTACATAGGCACAGTGTGAGATGGACAGGCCTTTGATATGCTGTAAGTCTACCACAGCAGGGGGAAGGTCGCCAAGCCTAATGTACATTTGTCCAGGTCTCAGGGACAGGGTGATATTATCTGGATTATGTTGAAATGGGATAATTTGGATTATGTTTAAATGTAAACTTTGACATTAGGGAGTGCTCATTTTTTAACAACGGGGGGGGGGGGGGGGTGGTGGATTTGGGGGGGGGGGGGGGTAAAAAATTTGGACCCCTTGACCGGGGGGGGGGTAAAAAATTTAGACCCCTCTTGGGGGGGGGAGGTCAAAAAAATTCAACCTGTTTTGAGGGAAAAAGCCCGCGCATTACTATGCTACAAAGGGGCGCGAACGCGCGCGATTTTCGGCCTGCCGGGGGGGGGGGTAAAAAATTTCGACTCCTCTAGGGGGGGGGGGGTGAAAAAATTTCGCGCGCTCCGCGCGAAATCTCACCGCCCCCCCCTGTTGTTAAAAAATGAGCACTCCCTTATGAGCTTTTAATTTCCAAGAGAAGTCGCAATGTTCGTGCCTTGGAGAAAACAGGGGTTTATTTGGCTTAGAATCCTTGTGAATTAGCTTTACCATATCTCTTGACAACTTATCAGGCCCTATCTACAAATGGTTTAGGATGGATCTCATTTCCTGTATTATACTTGTAGGTGGTGTCGATAATACAAGATATGACAAGATAAGGTTTAGTTGGCGTACACACTTGTATGTGTATATATAAACACTTGCATGTATACAGATCTATGATGTGACTGATACAACTCATAGAGAAGGGAAGTGGGGTCCATAAACCGACAGCCCTACCAACACCTACGGTAATACACACGTTTAATTTAAAGAAGTGCCTATTCAATTCAAATAGATGAGTAGACAAAGTGAATGATCCAAAAGTTTAATGTTCTCACATGTATGTAGATATGATTTCTTTACATATTACCACTACCATATTGGTACTAAAGTACATGGTTATATACCTTTGTTTATATATGTAGTTATATACATTATCCCACGAGGATAGGATCTGAGGAAGCTTTTATTTTAAACAAAAACACATCTTCCTTTTCTTTGTTTTTGTTATTGTTAACCAATGTTGTTCAAACAGTGGTCAGGTCACTCAAGATGTACACTCCCGCCAACCGCCTAAAACACACATCCCAATGTATACAATATACATAAATACACATTATATAGGACCATTATATACATTGTGTAGTAGTTGACCCCGCTGGAGCACATGCCGAATTCCCGTTAACACCTCCAGTAGGCCCTCCACGGCACAACGCATGTTAACATGCATGCACAACAATATACACACGGCCATAAACAGCCTCCACGGCCACCGCAGATTTATGGAACCCTTCACCTCCCGGTCATAAAGCTGGCCACATCTAGGTCACTAAAAAGGGCCTGGCTTTTTGTCGCCGAGGACAAATGACTACACGAGAACCGTGGTGGGATGGGTGGGATGAGGGCGGGGCGGGGTGTTTGCTGGGACGAGGAGGATCGCGATGCATTGCCCACCTGAGGGTTTCATGCCTATTTACCTACTCATGTTTTAATCATGTCACAGGTAGGTGGCCATAGGTAGCGATTAGGACCCAATTCTAGGGATCCATGTTATTACCCGGTATTTGGCTATATTTTTAATTTCAAATAAGCTTTACGCCTTGCCCTCATTTTCAACGAAATCGGCGCTTATTTGACAACCGTAAAGTAACTAACGCCTCAAGGTTTGCTCACAGTCGTGGTACGTCTTATCGGTATTCTAGTAGCTAGGTGGAACTAATTTTGGTACTCAAATTCTCTCGACACATGTGATATGTCATCAAATTAAAAGAGCACAGTTTATAAAACTCCAAACCGCAGACTCAGAGACACAAGAGCATTGATATAGACAACAATATAGTTAGAGAACAACATGTTTCGATTTAACCGCCTGTGGCAGTTAATGCATATTAGGAGAACTCTGTTATTTATTTCTTCCCGACATAACTAATCGTCATAGTACACCATCATTACTACATAGCCGGGGAGAGGTTTGTGTCCTTAATCCCTGCACTTCCCCCTTGCACAAAAAGATGCGTCATCTCTTGAATGGAGGCATTCTAGTGAGTGTGGATGTCAGTTTGTTTCCCTCCAGGCGGTAAGGCCATGAACCATACAATGAGAACGACCTACTACTATAAAGGGGGAAAATAGTGAAGAAAAATAAAATAGACCACAGATGTCAGTGTGTGTCTGAGATATGGTAGTCTGAACAGGTATAATTTGCACCAATGTTATCCCACGAGGAGTACAGTACTCGTGCTCTGTTCAAAACATATAGACCAATGTGGCAATAAAGAGTGAATTTTATTCAGAGATGTTTTTGATCAAGTGTGTTTTTTTTCCACATTTCTGAAGTGCAGCTGACAAGATTACAAAATTGATATCGAAATCATGCAATCTGACTATATGTCAACTAAGAAATAATTGTTCTATGAATGTCGATATAAACACTTTTGCCTATGCGTAAAGACACTTACACTCACGAGTATTCTGCTACAACCAACGAAAACAGAAAAATCGCCCTTTTGTGCCACATAGGTCTATAACACCACCGACACTGTCGTCGCTGATTTAGCAAGCCGGAAACCACCAGTTCTCCTGAAGCAAAAGCTACGTCCCCCTTGGACAGGAGGACGTCGCTAAACATCTGAGGACCACCGGTGCAAACTTCAAGGACACTGTGGTAGGGGAAAACACAAACCCCTACAGTGTTTGTTGTGTTGCTCGTTTCTTTACAACCATCAGCTTTCTGTGTCACAACACCAACTAGGTTGAGCGTCGTGAGTGAGGAGGGGTGGCTGGCAGTCTCGGACCCCGACTGTATGTATACAGTCTGGGAGAGTACTTATGTACTCACTTGTACAGGATAACAGCAATCTGGACATCATGGGTTCGAGTCCCACCATGGCACAATGGGTAGTAATTTTGATATCTGTACAATGCACCTCTATTACACTTTTGTCCCTATCCAAATATGTAATATGTAATATAACTATGCCAGTATAGGGGTATTTAAGCTTCAAATAGCCCAAATAAAGAATGTAAAAAAACGAACCTATGTTTTGCCAAAGGTGGGATTCGAACCCATGAGGCCATGCACAACCTCATGCATGGTCATGTGACCATGGCTAACCAATCAGTGGCTGAGCTATCTCATTAAGAAATGATCCAGGATCCTGGATCATTTTCTAAGTAGGTCACAGTTATTAGATACAAAATTGTCCAGGCCCATTACAGCCTGACGGCTGCAATGGGCCTGGAGGGCTCGAGGCTGGGTGGCTGGCTGTGGTGGTGCTGGTGGGTAAAAACTAAAGTTACCCTAAATATTCAATAGAATCTCTCAGCATGCCCGGGGACGTTGACTGGTATTGTGGCAAATATGTCTTGTCTGCACAACTCTAAATATCTAGGAAAAATAGAATATATTCCCTAAAATCCAGTCTATCGTCGCATAAATAAGTCAGTTTAAAATACAAGGTGTAAAGTATTAAAACTCTAAATACATGCATCGGTATTATTTGTTACATTAATTGTGAATAAAAATCTGAAATCACCAAATGTTGTTGTTGAGAGGGGAGGGTGGGCAAACTGGCGGGGGCGGCGGCCAACTCGGAAGTGGTTTGGAGTTATTACATGGATGACAAATGGCATCTTCCTGCCTGTCACCTACTAGTATCCCTCCTTCACTATATCCCTCCACCACCACCCCAGCCACCACCACCATTCACCCCCAGGAAGCACCCACCACATCCCCGTCTCCCCTCCCTACCACTTCCCGCTCTCTCCTCTGTTTGGACGGAGAGCAGGTCACTAAGGACACATACCTAGTTGTGTCGACCCGCTTTTACCTCCACCGTCCACACAACTAAACCACCACCATGGTACATGGCCATCAGTCGGCTGTGCCTGTTTAATTCACAGATTGGGTTACGATTATAAGGCCTAGCAAAATCAGATGTGTTTCGTGTAAACCTACCGAGCAAACAATATGACGATGTTCTGAAAAGGTGTACGTTGGACGTGGTGTGTGATATATCCCAAAAACTTAATATATCCCGAAACTTAAGACTTGAACATTTTTTTGAGAAATATTACAACGTATTAAGTATATAAAGTATAGGTAATAAAAGTATGCGACGTGTGAAATACATTTTGTCTGACATAAATTTAAAACATCAAAATGCCAACCCAGGGATGAGTTATCGCTTCATGGCCCTAAGCCTCTGAACTTTGCCTGGGACAACAAAAATTAGGAAAATTGAAGGAAGATATGCATCTTTGCCCCCCATGCTTTATGTCCCTACACTGTTGTCGTCCCTACATGCTTGTCGTGCAGCACATTCCTTAGCTGAGAGATAGAACCACACAAAGGGAGCACTGCTCTATGCCTCTATAACCACCGGCTTCAAGGCTGCCGAGGGCCATGCCGCCCTCGGCACACCCACCAACCAACAGGGCAGATGTTTTTACATGGGATATCATTATGGATCTACAGTAACAGGGTCTGGGGGCCTTGTTACGCACTGACAGCTGAGTCTACTGTTGATAGAGTCATGTCAGTTACCGCCTTGCTCATGATGCGTAGATTATGTATGCCTGGGTAGTTTAATGGATTCTGAATGATAACTTCCTTCCCTGATATAAATCAGCTGCTACTACGTATAGCTACATGACCTGCTCTTGTATCAGTTTAGAGAGGTTATTATGTGACCCACCCTTTTTCCTACGACAGCATGAGCAATACCTGACATGTTACAGTGAGCCTTGTGTTGTGTGTATAAGTGTAACCCTCGTATAAGCCACACCGCGGCTTCTAAGCAAGTTTTTTTTTTAATTTAAAATTCATCGCCTTTCTAGGGGGATGTTCTTTAAAACTGGAATTTATGGTAACCAGTCGTTTATGGTAACCATGTCGTTCTGCTAATTGTTAATTGGTGTTAACTATATATTCCCGGGCCCATCCCTTACCCTTTTGCTTGTACATGTAGATGGAGTACATTGTACGTAGTAACCCTTTCTGCTATATATGCAAATGGTGCCCCCACAATCCAGGAACAAACAGCTGCATCGGACACTTCTGATTGGCATCCTAATTGTTTCATTGTAGGTCGCCGGCTTGTTGACGAAAGCCACCGGCAAATTCCTGATACACACACATGGTCCGTTCACACAGCATCTCTCCTTTGAACTGGATTAAGGGTACTGTAATTGTTTAGTCTCCCATAAACTACCCGTATAGACAACCAATGTACTTATTCATAAAAATTCTTATAATGATCTCCAGAGAGAATTTAATGAAATCGTCAATTATTTTGGCTACCACTTAGATCATCAATTAATAGCTGCTGTTCTATTTGTGAACAATGTAATGCCTAGTTTGTTGATGCCAACAACGGCAGGTTTTACATTATGTAGCCAGTGTAACTTCATGTGGGAGGAATACCACTAGGGCGCTGCGAGTCTCAAAATTCAGCACATTGTAGACACGCATCTGACAAGGGCGGGGCTAGGTTTGGTGCCGACTGACTCCGGAGGCTGTCAACGCTAAAGGTCCTGGAGGGACCCACCTAGCAACACTTTCCACCTCCAGTATCTGGCCACTCAGCACTATCATAGTACACCAGAGCTGCCTCTCCCTGGTCGATAAAAAGCCACACAAAAAGTAGCGCTTCTTAAGATGTCGGCTAATTTTCGCGAGTCAATTAATAATATACAGTAATTTAATACAGAAAAGTACGAAGATATTTCTTCAAAAAGGTTGGAAGTGACATATATATGTAACTGGTAAACGTATAGGCCAACGACCCCTGCGGGCCATACCATGATGCAAAGTCCCCGACATACCATACAGTCCTAAGCACGAGTTGTGCATCAGGGTGGTATACGCCCCAGCCATGACTATCATCTCCTAATCCGTATCAGCGGTGCCCCATATACCCTGGCAATAAACTATCCCACTACTTTGGGTATAGCTAGGATAGCACCAGTCCTGAGCTCATGAACTGGCACATATCACTCACACTATACAGTCATGTACATCTCTTATGTACACTGATTACATCAATCTATGCAGTAAAAGAGGATGGTCGAGTGATTATCCCGCTACCGAGGTCTCCCACTGATAATGTGATATCAAAATACTGCCATTTAATAATTAAACACAACTGTTTTCGAGGTGGTTACCCATTTTTTGGCATATTTGTCCATTCACATAACTACATCAATATATATCTGCTCGTGGTTGTTACATAGTTTGTGCTTCACCATCTAAAGATTGCTAAGAAAGACGTCACAATTTTGAAGACCCTCGCCCCCGACCAGCTAACCTTCTAAATGCAGCCTTACACAGTTCAACTTAATAAGACACGACGGTACAATTTAATCATTCATAAATGTACATACTAAAACCTGAATAGCCTCTAAATTCTCACTGATATCTATTACTGTCTCATGAAAGGTGCAAATGGCGATGTGTTTGACCAGGTGACAATTTTGACCGGTCGACATATTCAATGGGCAACCTCAGAATAGCCCCAAACTTGAAGTTAGCATCCTAGTCTTTGATACATAGTTGTATAGCGTTACATTAGATTACTGTCACAGTATATGAGTTGAGGCCCAAGTGCTGGTCAAACACACTGGTCAAATATGTCACCAGGTCAAATACATCACCATGTGCACCTGCATCACTTTTGTGAGACCAAGTCATATTTGTCCAGTAGTAGCATAGTAGGTGAGTAATGGATGTTTAAAGCCATTTCGTCAACTAAGGTCATATTCATGGCATATACATATGTATTGTGGACTGGTACTTTCTGCACCGTGTGGCAATGGCCAATTAGTTGCCATTCCAGCTAGATAACAGATACTGTTGCATTGACATCAGTTTTAATACTTATATGCACTATATCAGGGGAATTCCCTTATCCTAATTAGTCATTCTCTTTTATTTTTTATCCATGCATTGCTACATATTGATATTTTTATTCATAAATATGTGATAAAAGATGATGTCAAATAGACTTGGACCCCCCCCCCCCACCCCCATGTCACTTTTTGTCACTAAACCCAAAGACCCACCCACCCTCTAGCAAGTTACGTCATTTGTGAACGTTCCCGAATAGGTCACCTATTAGGTGTAAGGAAAGTGACTGATTCAAGGACTGAACCTATCTATGACTATGGCTATGCTAACCAAAAACAGTGTGTCACATTGCTTTATTGTTCAACCATTATTCTTCCGCTTTATTTAACCCATAAACCAACACCTTGAAATGATACTTGTATCTTTTATGGCCTCAGAATACATCCTATGGTTAACATTTCGTTAGCCATTCAAGCTTCCCAAGTGTGTGAAATTACTATACTCCTACCTTCTAGCTATGAGCTATGCGCTATGAGCTATGGGAGGGGGGAGCAATAATTGCCATTGTTCCAGACTACATTCTCATGATTCCCCAAGCAGAGTGCACTAGAGCAGCCTCACTTTGTTATATTATTTCAGTTGTATGACGGCGGACATGCGAGAGCACCGTGCCTATACAGGGTCACAGAAGCATTCAACAGACAAACCGAAACTGGACCACTGCTGGCACATCCGACTGATATTAAAGCAACCCCTACTTTTTTTAAAATACTTGGGTGATTCCGTCTTGCCATTGTCAGAATTTTAGCTCCGTAATTCAGAATTGATTAATCTACCTCCCTTTTTGCACTGAGCTTCACTATCAACATCATAGAGCTTTCAATCATCAATCATCGCACTCATATAGCAAACTACCGTAAAATCTTCACGTAGTGCCCGCAGGTTTTACGCGAATCTCACTGAATTTCTATTTGATACTAAACATGCCTACCGGGTATATACTAAGGGGGTGGTCATTTTTTAACAACAGGGGGGGGTTGGTGGATTTGGGGGGGGACCAAAAAAATTTCGACCCCTTGAAGGGGGGGACCAAAAAAATTTCGACCCCTCTTGAGGGGGGGACCAAAAAAATTACACCCCTATTTAGCGGAAAAGCCCGCGCGCGACTATAGTTCAAAGGGGTCGGCCGCGCTCAATTTCAACCTGCCTGGAGGGGGGGACCAAAAAATTTTCGACCCCTCTCGCGGGGGGACCAGAAAAATTCCGACCCCCTCGCTCGAAAATCCACCGACCCCCCCCCTGTTGTTAAAAAATGACCACTCCCTAAGGCCTAAGGTAGCGGGGCGGCTTATACGGCAGAATTAACGGTAATTGTATTATTATCAGCAAGAAGATTTACACACTTATCATTGCATTATTTATGATGATAAATCTACGAGATGAGCGGTAAAAGTCTTTATAATGAGAATCGATCTCCTTGATTCAGCACGGGTCTTGGTCGTCATAAGGGAGTGTTCATTTATTAATTAAATTACGGGGGGGGGGGGGGGTGGCGAGATTTCGCGCGGAGGGGCGAACATTTTTTATGCCCCCCCCCCCTCGAGTGCGTGTAAAATGTTACACGCCCCCCCCCCCCCCCACGCCAAAGGCGCCGAAAAATTTCCGTCCACCCCCCTTTGAACTATAGTAACGCGCTGGCTTTTTTTGCTAAAAAGGGGCTAAATTCTTTCACGCCCCCCCCCCTCAAGAGGGGTCAGAATTTTGTATGCCCCCCCCCCCTCAGGAGGGGTCAGACATTTTTACCCCCCCCCCCCCCATGTAACTAATATATGAACACTCCCTAATAGCCCTGTAACCGGTGTGTGGACTTTCCACATGCTTGCGTAAGGCGAGATAGCTAAACTACGCATTAAGATATGGGTGATGGCAGTGCGTGCGCGAGTGACGTCTGTATGTTTGTTTTGGTGTGTAGTTTTGGTGCGTAGTATGGGTATGAATACTAGTATGTCATCGCAAAAGATCTACTTTAACCACCAACAGAGATATTCAAAATACGTTTTGGACTTAACATGCGACTGTATTCGAATCTTGCTATTTGAATAGAAACCCTTAATACTGTGACCTTTCTAGTACATAAGATACATAAGAACTTAGAGAAAAATCCGTGTGGGTCGTCCGTCGATTTTTAAAAGGGCTGTGTCGCCCGTGTCGATTTTTAAAAGGCCCGTGTCGCCGTGTCGCCCGTGTCGAATTTTACCCATGTCGAGGCACAAATATCATTTTCGTTTTTACAGATCAGTCGGACCAGCATGTGGACCCTAATATGCGGGAAATGTCCGATGGCGGACCTGATTTCTCCCAAACATCAACCGCTATGGATAATCTCAATGAAGCTGGAGGAATCACGGGGGTTGATTGTTTTCGGCCTTAAAAGGACCGCTATTTCGTTAAAATATGCGGGCAGCATCCATTTCATCTAAATGATTCAATTGCCACAGCCATCATCATCCATGAAAAGACCTCAGTTGTGAATGAGGGCTTAATTGCTATCAACCAACAGCAATTAGGATTGAACAACAGGGACCGTTGATACCGTTGTTGTGTGTATACATGTGGGTTGGATCCTGTGGGTTGTTGGGTGGAGTGAAGAAAGAGCTCAGCTCGTCCATGGCGTAGTCTAGGGGCGGCATTTGTTGTGATGTGAACTCCAGCTGACCTCACGGCCGCAGAGAAGGCGGCCTGCTGAGGGGTGCTTATGTAACAACACCGGCCCCCACACACGGGGCTTACACAAGATTGCGTCCCGCTTAGTGCGGGATCCAAGCGGGAAGTGGCCAGTGCCCCGTCCCCGATACTCCAAGGGTCTCGGCTTCAGCACTGCGGGCCTATTCCATGCCTAACCAGCCTAGTCAAGTGGTATCGTTGACTGTGGTGGTGTAGCCCTCCCCCCCCCCCCCCCAACACACACACGCTGCATTGACCTGGGTGGGCTACATGATACGGCCGTGTTGTACACACAGCTTTTGTATTGCAATTGTGGATCCCTGATGGTGACAGCATACCACACTTGTGGACAATAGCAGAGGTTAAGAGTTTCCTCTACTACTACGTCACAGGGTGGCGACTGGGGGGGGGGGGGGTCGAGTTTTTATTATAGTTATACCCTGTAAAGTATTGCCCACATGGCGTCTGTATACCCCCCCCCCCCCCCCACTGCAGTGATGACGCAGGCCACGATGGCCTGCCATGATCTCAGCTTCATATTGATGAAAGGATTTTTCAAATCGGCCTATTGGAAGCTGAGCTAGGGCAATTTTAGTGAAGTTCTTTAATATTCAAATATTTTCAAAAGTTATAATGAAGTTTATATGGGCACCCTAAATATTAATATTTATATGGCCTACACGAAAGGAAAATGCCCTGCGTAAGACGCCAAGACGCAGGCCACTTTGGCCTGCATCGATAAAAAGTTTTCGGCAACACTGCATGTACAAGTTCTATTATTAGGTGGAATCTATAACTCTTTAACTCCTGCTAAACGTATTAGGAGGGAAAAGCACCACGCTCTACATAGGGTAACATAGGGGTCCATTGCAGAAGGATGTCTTCGATTCAAGCATCATCCTTTTCTATCCACAATTCAAAAGTGGGCACAATCCATCTTGACTTTAGTTAGCATAGTATAAATCATACACCTTGGTCGATAAAAAGTAGGAAATCTTAAGATCGTGGCCAATTTTCAGTAGGATATTAACATATTTTAATATTGAAATTCCAGCAAAAAATAGGAAAAGTGGCATCTTTGAGGCATCATCCTTTCCTATACACAGTTCAAAAGGCTTCCACCTTGACTTTAGTTAGCATAGTATAAATCATGCATCTTAAAGCATTTAATGTGCTATTTTTTCTGTTCCGTTTGCTCACTCAGTTCACGAAGATTCTGCACAAACGCTCAGGTCTTATATGTAAGTTCTAAGTCCCTACACCTCTTTCTACATACTATCTAATCCTTGCCGCATAATGCCGATCTGCCAGATTTTCCTATTGGCTCTGCTGCCAATGTTCTACAGGATCGTTACGACAGCAGGGGTTACATAACCAACTCAGGACGGCAACTACGCAGTAACATTGACGAGTACACTGACCTTCCCGGTACTGTTAGTCACTTACCGTAAAGTCTCGCGTAGAAGCGGCGGCTTGTATGCGAATCAGAAGCAGCTTTAACTTGATATATGGGGTGCGGCTTATATGAGAGTTGTGGGGTGTATACTCCAGTACTAGAGTGGCCAATATCAAACACCATATTCGGCTTAAAGAAAAGGCTTGTACGCGGGTTCGGCTTATACGTGAGACTTTATGGTATAGCGGGGTATAGCCTGTTTAATTATACATCTGTGGAAAATTGGTATCGCTTTTCCCGATGAGAAGAGGCTATAATCATTTTAAAAAATACCACTTTCTTCCCTTTTGTAATTCTTACTTTTAATAGCAAGTACCTCTCTGATAAGCCGCTAAATGTTGGATACGATGCCTAATTAGGACTTTTAAACAAGTTTTTCAAAGTAATAGGGATCGTCTAATAAATGACGTTTTTATCTCAGTACTTTTCGTCTGAAACTGGTTAAATTCCTAAAAAGAAGTCGGCTTCAAATTCTTCCTGAAACTGATGAAGGATATCCGCTTATCTGAGAGATCTTATGGTAACATGAATAAAGATATTCGTACAAGTGGACGTATTACACAATCACCATGTATATACCAGGAGAGTGTGCTGAGTCGACATCTAAGCTGTGATTCATCTGAGGATTGCGGCAACATAGTGGTTCAGATAGAACCCACTCAGTATGGACAACAGTTATTCAAAGGGCGTCAGGTGTATGGGAATCATTGGGTGTGAGAGGGGGCGGAGGGCTGACACCTCTTAATGTATTGTATATATATATGTATGTGGTCAAACATATCGACGGCAAAGTCTATCAATTACATGTACATGTACTACATTGTACATTACAGAAGAGGGTGAGCTCGATCCTCCTTAGCCTAACCTACCGGTATATTTACTCGTAGCAGTACTAATGTCCATGCTAACAGATTATTCTGAACCTAGTATTACACACATGGGAGTTAAATCCCCCCATTGTTAGTCTATCCTTATAAACTGGAGAACTTGAACTTGAACTCAAACTTGATATCACAGCCAAGGGAAGCTCATAGCTCTCGTGTGACAATACGGAGACTGTGTCAGAGAAGTGTCAGATAGGGATCCTTGTTTTTAACATTGCCGTTGGACATGGGTCTTGCTCAAATTGCAATAGTATCGTTGCAACATTATAAAAAATAATATCTAGGTTTCATAACAAGTAACTTGAGCAAGTCTCGGGTACAACAAGACACCCAGTACACGATGTCATGCCCGGGAGAAGAAGGGTGTAACCGTGCATCTAATTGACCCAGTTTCCACTCCACTACCATTACCGTTCTAATGACATCATTAGACTGCGGCTTAGTAGTATGCAGGTCTAATCGTCTCACTCATGCGACTTTTCTTTATACTGTGATTGACACAATTCATATTTCTTAAAATCATAAACGTGGACCGATTGTATACAGTAATAGTCCTAATACTCGGTATACATACGGTAAAACATTCTGGACAAAGCCCTAATGACCCATCTGCTGAGAGCACTGCTTTTTCTCCACTGGTTTGGCGTTTATAAAGCTGTCTCATCACTCCTGGGTGCATGGTGTTACACACGGTTTATACCGATCATGTGGAGCCATGACCTGAATAATTCTGAGGATTGCATATCCGATTTTGTCCACGGTTGGCTTATCCCTCTGCCCTGAGCATCAACCCATGGATGCCTGTAGCACAGTGGTCTGCATGGCGACATCGTATATATGTCGTCAGTTTACAGATCGTTCAGACTGTTTCACAACTTATTAATCAACACTTTAAGGACTGCATGATGGCTCAAGCTGCCTTGGTCAGCTGTTAGCAATAATGATGATGCACAAGTGCCCCTGTGAGTTACGGATACATACATAATGACATGGAAAATGCTACCTTTAAAGGGTTAATGGTTAGGGTGTGTTACTTCACCGCCGTGTCCAGTTCTGGGAATTTGAGGAACATGTGTAATACCTATGTGATACACGTGTGGAAACAATTTTATATTTTATCTGAGTATGTTATATACAAAATGTATCTGCCACAAGTACAAAGTGATCCAATCGAATAGACATTCTAGACATCTTAGAAACTGAACAACTATATCATGGACACATGAGCATAATAGTTGATGGCATAGATCCGGAGTCAAAACATCACCATCTTTCAGTTGCAGTGTTGCCGAAATGACATTGGCACATCGGCTTTTGTTGATGTAGAATATTAATGGCCGATGTGAGGCTGTTGTACACCGGCCACAATGACCGGCCATGATCTCAGCCTCCCAAAAAGGGCCTTCCATAACGCACCAAGGTGGGGTGGGGGGGGGGGGGGGGGGAGGGGGTCTATTTTCTTGAATATTTTGCGTACATAAACCCTTTGTTTTAATGCGTACAAGAACGTTAGGGGGGGTGGGGGGTCAATTTCTGGAGAAAATTTGCTTACATACTTTATGGAAGGCCCCAAAGTGAAAGAATCTCCTTGTGGTATCAATGTATACACAGTTATTTCATGTGGCCTGTGTAGGAGACAAATGGCTTGTGTATGATATCGCTAGACATGCCACATTGGCCTGTGTGCCTAAAAAGTTTTCGGCAATACTGCAGTTGCCATGTAATCACTTAGGCCTAAAAAAAAATTGTTGTGGTATCCCGACCTACCCTATTTTTTTGGCCCGACCCTAAAGTTTTTGGAGATTTTTTTTTTTTTAAATGTGTTTTTGGGCCCTAAATTTGGCCAAATATCTGTCAAATGTACGATATTTACCAAATCACCCTAGAAATATTTGGTAAAAAAAAACAAAAAAAAAACTACCTACCCTAATTTCTTTTGGGCCATGTTACCGGAACACAACTTTTTTTTCTTGGCCTAACGTTAATAACATTAATACATTCCCCGATCCAATGGTGTAACTCTAGAGCTGCAACAGAATCGGGCACTTTTCAGAGATGCCACATCCTGAGAACCAGAAATCTTAAAATTTCGAGATTTTTTGTTCAGAGCAAAATGGCTATTATTTAAACACATAATTGTATCCCAACGTTATGAATATCCGAAAAAAAATTTATAGTGGCATTTCTCAAATATAATACCCAGTACCTGGTATAATATACATGTAAATGACTCGACTTACCTGCGACAGTGAGGCGGGCGCTGCGGCTAACAATGGCTCCTTCATTTTTACGGGCGAGGCATTCGTAATATCCCTCATCGCTTCGCCCATGTTTTTTGCGCACAATGCGCTCAAAATATAAGGATCCATTGGGGAGCACATAGCGGCGTGCATCTAGCACAAAATCTCCATCCCGCCGCCATGTGATGTTCACTGGACGATTGTCTGTCACTGAGATTGCTGAGCAATTAAATACAAAAGGTTCCCCCCTGAGTACAATAACGTCCTGAGGTTCTTCTGTGAAGACCAGATCCAGCTCGATCTCGCTCTCATCTGAAAAAGACAACAGGGATACAGTTTTAATAAACATTTTTTTCTAATGAATACGTCAAACTCGCGTCAATTGCATCAATTGTTATTGTGGGAAACCGTTACGATGTAACGAACCTTAAGATTTCAGAGATTGCACTGCAGTTCTGTAAAGGATTTAAATACGTTTCAACTATTTCCGAAACCTTCCATATAGGTGAGGACGACAGGAGTGGGGGGGGGGGGGAAAGAGATCTAGCTCTTAATCTTGATCTTAACTTGACATATTAAATTGATTTCTTGATTGAAGGCCGTTGAAGGTAACTACAAAATAGGCTATCTTTGCAGGAACTGATATAAGAGTCGTTGACGAGTACCGCGCGAGTACCTTTGTAAACCCTTATGTTATAGGCCCAGTCATAAGAGTAAACTGATTCGCATGAATGGTAATGAGCATCATGGATATGTACAATGGTGTATGATTAAAATTTTGAAGTGATTCGTTGTATTCAGATGATCTGATATGCTGATACACAGACCATACAGTAGGTACGTTATTATGTGGACCTAAGTTCCAGGTAACATTACTTCCCGATGAAACTCGGTGATATTTACTTTTAAACATTGTGTGTGATTTGAAAGGTGGTATATCGACGAAATTAGAATTTGATAACCTAATCCTAGCTAAGAAAGAATATACCGTAAAACTGCGGCTAGTACGCGAATCAGATCGCTAGTGCGGCTTATATGATTAGCCCAAAGTCGGGGTACGGCTTATACGCGAGTTTTTCCAAATCTCGATTGAAAAAACACACCATAAAGTGTCCTTAAGCTGTCCAAGAGCTATAGGGATTGGGGGGGGGGGTAAGATTTGCACATCAACCCTAAGATAATTTGGTCCACTCGCACCTCAGCCCTAAGACAATGGTGGGGGAAGGGGGGAGGGGGAGAAAGCTTTCACCATTTATTGAGGGCCACGGGGAGGCGTTACGGGCCACCAGGAGGCCGCACAGGGCCACCAGGAGGACTCTGAACCCATGTATACTCATAAATTTAAGCTAAAGTTAGGGGTGTGGCTAGTTCGTGAGTTTTTCCCAAGGACCACTCAGATGGCCTCTGCGGCTTAGGCCACCTTTTATTGATAACTTGGATTACGGGCACTCAGAGCAAATATTTTGGGGGGCGGGAGGAAAAAAAAGCAAAAAAAAGCTGCTCTTCAGTACTGAAATTTTCCAGGGGGCGGAAGGAAAAAAGCAAAAAAAAAAAGCATGGAAAAGTCTTATTTTGGCTATCAAATGAAGGTATATTGAGAAATATCCCCAAATATTCCCAATTTTGAAGGCCTAATTCTGGGTGTTTGCAAGTCAGCATGTCCTTTTTTTTTTGTTTGCTAAAATTCTCAAAAAACCTAGCGGAGGGGGGTACTTTTTTTTTTTTAAACTTCTTTTTTTTTTTGTAATATGCCAAAATTCCCATCGGCGGATCCGTAATCCAAGTTATCAGAATAAAACTGCCTTTTAGGATCGGCCCAAAGTTGGGGTGCAGCTTATACGCGAGTTCGGCTTATACGCGAGGTTTTACTGTACACTACATGCAAATGTATTGGTAGTCTTAAAAAAATGTTATTCATGAGCAAGGTGAGTTTAAATGTTGCTACTGAAGGAAATCCAATAGAACCACTAGCCTGAAATAGCTACAGATCCGGACAGGCTTTAATGCGCTTCTAACTCTCGTACCGGTAGTATACGGGCCTAGGGATACCCTAGGTCCCCAGCTAGTCCCTAGGGGGCACATGCAGTGCACACCTGTGTGAGCCGTGAGGTGGCAGCAGTAGTCGTGTGTCTACTCAGGTGAAAGGCTCTCTATTCTTATATAATTTAGTCGACTTTCACACATTTTCCACTGCTTTTTCGTCCTCCTTCACCCATCCCATGGGAGGATGATGGGAGGATGAAGCCCTGGATACATTTTATCAGGCAAAAAAGGTTTTTTGCACGGAAGTGAGAGGGGTGAGGTGTGGGTTACTCTCCAATTATCGCTCACAGTGAAGCCACTGCCGCTCACAGTGACACACAGCTGTCAGGTGTTAGGGAGGACTCTGTGAGATGCTCACGTCAGTTAGCGTTCACACCTACGGCCTGCACATGGAGACAACCCCCCCCCCCCCCTGGACTTACCCCCTCCCCCCACCCAATGTCCAAAACTTCAAACAGAAGTCCCATCCCTCCCACAGTCCGCTTACCCCCCCCCCCCAAGCTTTACCCACACACCCCTCCCCTATCTGATGTAAACACTGCAAAACAAAAGTCAGGGGACGTCGGAGGGGGGGGGGGGGGGGTTCTGGGGACGGATCTGGGGGAAGGGATGTTGCTGGCCTTTTTTAGACAGGGGCCATCCATTAATTACATATGCATTTTTGGTCAGCTTGAGGCATGAACAAAAATAGGTACTCGATGGGAGAAGGGGCCTAAATACAATACACTTCCATGGGGGATAGGGGAAATAGAAATATCATTCCACTGCAGATCTGTTCCAGTGGGCACAGCACATTGAATCAACATTGATAACTGATTGGCTGATTGGCAATGTTGATTCAATGTTGATTCAAAATCGAACTGTGATTACAGCCCATGATGGAGTGCGAGGGATTTCTCAAAAAAAGATAGGGGTTGGGTGTAACAATTACTTAATCTCATGTGGCGGACGGTCGGCATTGTGCATCCCTAGCTGTTAATTTATTCCCAGTAGGGTTTGGTTGTTTTTTTTGGGCCCAAAATTACAACACTTATTCAATTAAAACAATCAGGAAACCAACCTTATTGCGTACACAGTGGGTATGCCAAAATGACTTCAGACTCCCCCACCCCTCTGCATTTGGCTTGAACACCCACCCCCCCCCCCCTCCTCACCCCCTGGATTTTGAGGGTATACCCTTGTGATGTGGAGGGGTAGGTCCGGGCCTGTGAGGAGGGACGGGGCAGACGGGGGGCTTTGTGAGGGCATCCACACCTTTGATATGGCCGGCATAGTGGGATAGGTACGGCGGCATTGGTGGGTTAGGGGTACCTATGGGGAGGGAACATTTATTTTGAGTTTATCCATCTTACATGCTGAGGGGTTGTGGGGGGGGGGGGGCTCACACCTACTGGACATGACTCCAGTGCATCTACAAGCCACAGGGGGGCGCCACAAGGGCGACCATGCTGCCACCTGGTGTTTGCTTTGATTTCGGGTGACAAATTCAAGATGGCGGCGGCCACACCAGGTAGCCTCTCCCCCGTATAGCTAACGTCTAACTTGAGTAGAGAGAAGGGGTGAATAGAGCGGGGGAGGGGGGGGGGGTTAACAATGATGTTTCCCGAGAGAGAAACATAACACCTATTCCCATACATCGCCAAATAGTTACCGGTAGTATCGAGTAGTGTAATAAAACCCGGGGTTGGCAGCCCATCAACAACACTGGCAGTAGTACCTGTTGTGGACTAAATAGTTGGCCGGAGCTGGGGTCAGCCGCTGACAGTGCCACTGAAGGTATCAACAATACCCCCCAGCCCACCTCCAGTTCATGGTGTTTAGAGGACCAGTGGGGAGCAATAATTCAGACCCCCCTCTTGCCCCTATCACTGACAGTTAGCACCCTGTCAGCACGTATTGATCGGGGACGGGGACGTGTGTATAGCCATACAGCAGAGGGTTCTGTCTCCTCCTCCATGGTATATTAATGGTGTTTATCACACCTCCAGTGGGATGCATTTTTCTGTATATCTGTAGAAGAGAGGACAATATGCGTCACTGGTACCACCTAAGCGTTGATGAATGATACTCAATAACTCGTGTAATAAATCATAATATACATTCTACATGCTAGAGGTACATGTACCGTAGTGGCTCATTTAACTTTGAGCGCTTACAGATATCACTGTACCTCTTTATGAATCAATCCAATCCATCAACCTAAGTTTAAAGCCAGACCCAACAGGACGTTGGTTTATGGATCCTGCGCCCTATATTTTGGTCAGGAAATGCAAGTAGTCAATGGATTTCATTCACCTCATTTGCCGACTGTTTCCTCCTTGTCTATTTCGACAAATAATCAACATTTTGCTAGCTCGCAGCATGTTTTTTTTGTGGAAGAGAAATACATTGGCCAATTTGTGTTTGGTGTGGCCTAATATAGTTATTCTGCTCAGAGTGTAGCATTCGGCCATTTGTCATGTAACATAATAATGCTAAATATGAATACCCGGTACATTGTATAAATCGGATCCCCACATAACAACTCAACAAAATTATCTCTTCAAGATTAAGCCCAGGTCAGGGTACACACGTACCAACGGGGGGAGGGGTATACATGGTCATGTGAGAGCGGAAGGTAGGGGGTTTAGTAAATACACAACCGACTTCCGGTATGGTTATCCACACATCCGTGCCTCGAGCTCTAGGGCTGGAGGCTAGCAAATATGTCTATAGAGGACACCAAAATAACTGTCAATATTAGACATCGGGAGCCTCCGTGTTAATACAAACTGGGTCCGCGAGCTGATATTGTAATGATGCCTGCGTAATGACCGCACAGAATATTGATTTATAACTGGCGGCACTGGTGAGGACAGATCAAGATTATGGCACCTTCAAGTGTAAAACTCGCATACCGCGTCCTAGCCTGTGGCCACACACCAAGACTTATCTGATATACAGTGAATTCTTCTACCATGGTATGCGTTGTATTCTCGTGTTGTCAGTGGCATCCCATAATATGTTAGTTCTTTTTTTTTGTTTTTTTTTGATGAATCGTCACCAGCTTTTATTTACTCAAAGACCCTGTATACACTAAGTAATATAGGGTCATTGTTCCATCAGCGAATTTGTGGTTGGAAAGGGTAATCAAAGTTATCGAAAAATAAAATGGGTTATAGGAAATTTGCTTACAATGAGCAAATATGCCGTACACCAAGGCTCTCCTGATAACGAGATTCCACTGTAATATATTCAAAGTCGATTTACTTGTATGGGGGTATAATATGGAGATGGAGGGGTCACCGGTCAGCATGTGGTCGGGGCACAGGGGTCAACAGGTCAGGTACAGGAGATGGCGATCTGTCACTCTGAAGGGTCTGGCCTCGACTTGCTGAAGTCTCTAATTACTCAGTATAATTTATTTCATGGGGCGGGGTGGGGGGAATCTCACGAGGGGCCTCAAAATATTTTGTAGGGACTTTTTTTGTGTGATATGGACACTGCGGGAGGGCGCAGGGTTCACGTGGGTGTTTGCCGTCTTCTAGGATACTATCGATATTGATATTGCGACTGAGAACAATGTATAGATTGACCTTAACAGTATGGGGTCATTCCTCTGCATAAAGGAAAGGCACTATTTGGCTATACTAATAAATAGCATTACAAATTGCTGAGTACCAAGGCACTAACGACAAGATATTCACTATTGTATTTTACTGAGTGATAGTGGTATCACTCACCTATCAGTATCTATAACAGCTATCTCACATCAAACAAGATCCGACAAATACTGGGAGATATACAGCAATGTACTTCAAGTTCAGAGACCTATTTCACCATCGCCGCCTCCTACGTCATGGTGAACCCTAAACTGTGTACGTGACCCCAATACTGGGGCTCATGGCCCCGACCTGTCCCAGATAGATCTGCCCCAGATAAAGCGTGGGCCAAAAGATATCCACCATCTGATTTGCACGGTCAGATGTGGGTATTCTGTGCGGATAAGGCCCTTATAGATCACAGATATTTATATTTGAGCGAACTCGGCGCCGGAAACCCATATCTGAAACACTCCCGGTACATCTGTACTGTGGCAAGATACGAACTTCTCTAATATGCAGGCATGGGATTGGGTTTTGAAGAAAAATCCAAAAAGCAGCCAAGAGATGTGATCTGGGGCGAATTTTGTATGATTTGCATGGCATAAAGCCCTGTAGAGACTAAGACCCCCCCCCCCCCTGTTAATGTTAAAACATTTTTTCATTGGATCTGCACAAATCACAGGGATGACCTTTTTGGCCTCAAAAATCCGGAAATCCGGATAAATCCGGAAGAATCCCATGCCTGAATATGTGATATATACTCTCACTGTCTCTACATGATACATGTAATGTATGTTGTAGCACATGTAGATACATTGTAGTCGGCCTTAATACATGAACACTTCCAAATTTAGAAGCATCCAAATCACTTCATGCCTCATATCTATATTTAATAACAGCCTGCTCGAAAGGCCCGGTGGAATGGGTGCATGTGCTAACCTATTTAATAGTATGGGATTACTTTCTCTTTCAACATGTGTGACATGCACTGGAAAAGGGACCTTAAATAATGCCCCCTGCACCGAGGGCCTTTTTCGCATACCGTGTCAGGTATAATTGTTGATGACAGATGTATATCATATGAACCCCGGCGATGCTTTATAGAGCTTGCCATTCTATAGTACTGTTCTAGTCATGAACAAACTATGGAATCGTTGGATACAATGCTGCTTTATTTTTTTAACACTGGAATCCCTTCCTTTTATATGACAACCCCATCTACAAAAGGAGGCTAAACAGAAATCCCAACAGTCGACCCAGGCTCTACCTTGCCCGATACCCGTTGCCCAAACACCCGCCGCCGGCTGCTGATGGTGATGATGATGTGAGGCCGTGACCTGGCCCGAGTAGGCCAACCCCATCTTGCAGCAACTGCGCAAAAAGCGGATAGCGCTCCGCACTCAACCCACTACCCGCTGCCCGACCTGCGTAGTAGGGTTTAGGGTTGGGTGGGAGGGGGCCTCCTAGCCGAGCACACGCGCCTCGCTAAACACTGGGTGTAAACAGGCCGCTGTAGCCTCTCCTCCGCTAGTCCGCACGTAACCACACACGGCGCAATCTAATACCTGCTGTAGTCGTGCACGGGAATCTCCACTCCATGTAACCATCCTTCACACCTAGGGGCGGCTCCGGTTACACTATTACACAGCCAGCAAACAGATTACTGCAGCTTGCTGTTGGGGCACTACGACTTGTTCTTCTTCCAATACCTTCATATGAAATAGTCTCATTTTGATCATTTGCTATTTAGAAGTTACCATACCGATTTTTTCTCCCTCTAAATTCTGTACTATTTGGGGGGAAAGGGACACTCTACTGTGTCGGCCATGCGGAAGAGAAGGGACTAGGTCTAGGAGGGAATGGAAGGTAGCGAGGGGAGGGGAGAGGGAAATTGCATAAGGGGCCCGAGGGACGGGAAGTGTGAATATAAGGGCGGATAGCTAAAAGGGGCAATGATTGTCAATGTGAAGGGCAGGGACAGGATAGAAACATAACTGTCACATGTGACCTCCTTCTGGATGACTTATATGTGCAATTTAGGTCGTACATGAATTCAACCTTCTATACCTGGACACGCCCAACTAATATAATCTAGGCACCACCCCACAACCCAGAAACACTCACCAAGAAAGTCATACATGTACATGGTCATCTTCCCATATTGCCTTAATATTAGCTACATGGATACGGAGCAGTAAATTATTGCAGTTTTTTTTCATCCGTTTTCATTTCATCCTGGTTAACAAGTTCACAAAATACATGAGTTCAGCCACGAATCAACCAGTGTCAGTGAAGTTCTATGATCGTACCATACACTTGAATTCTATTGCAACATTTATATTAGCACTTCACATAAAACTTTTATACTATGAGGGATGTGAATAAATCAAATAGGAATAATGAGATGTGATGATTATAAACAATTACAACTGCGCGTGCAATGTTCTATGGTGATATCGTTTACCCTAGAGTAGAGGGAAGAGCCTTTGTCTTCTCTCCAACTGGTTTCATTGGTAAAGGGGTAGAAACTAGACTGTGTAGAGGAGATGCAACAGTGAGGTACACACGGGAGGAGCTGATCAGGGTGCTGCATCGATCCACGCCCCGACCATGGAGGAAGACAGCCTGTGTTCCACCACTGGTCCTCATGGCACAACCACTACCCATGGGCTTTGCGTCAACCCCTCTGTGTGTTCGACCATCTTGAATGTGTACCTGTTATTTAATACATTTTGTATCGGGATGAAAAATTGCAGCATTCTAATCTATCAAACTCATCTGCTTGTGTGCTGATTACTATACCCTCATGAGTCATGTGCCCTAACGATACTGTCCTAATATTCTCTTTTATTCATTTTCTTTATACATGTATGTATATTGGTATCCCTTTTCGTTCAACATATAAATTAAAATCCACTTGTTTAAGGCACGTGGAAACCCTTCCAAATGATTTATGTCCAACCTATACTGTTTAAACTTGTCTCTCTAGAGATAGAGGATTTTCATCACCATATTTATAACTGCTCTTTTTTTCAGTGTCACAGAAGTGTTCAGACATGTTGCATATTTAGTATGTGTAAATACCACAACACCAATGACTATGGGTTTTAATACCTAAAGATTCTGACGCCAAGATTCTTCAACCACAAACGTACATGCTGTACAAAGCGGTGATGTGCCCCACCCCCCTCCACCCAACACAAACATACACATTTGTGAGATAAATCTGACTAAAAGAAGATATCAGCGCGTCTCAGCTAGACAATTTCGCAGAGAATTGGGTCCCACTTCCAGGGTCACCAGCTGTCAGCCAGTTCCTGCTCACCCCCACACTACTCTACCCTATACCCTCCAGGCATGGAGTTGTTCAGGTCTGTGACTACCGGTAAATATAGTTTTTTTTTCAGAATGGCCAAAATTTGGATGCTGTCAGTCTACAATTGGGCATTTTTTTAAGACAGACTACCATAAACCTTGTGTATAAGCCTAACTTGCGTATTAGCCGCACCCCAACTTTGGGCCGATCCTATAAGCCACAGAGGCCATCTGAGTGGTCCTTGGGGAAAACTCGCGAACTAGCCGCACCCCTAACTTTAGCTTAAATTTATGAGTATACATGGGTTCAGGGTCCTCATGGTGGCCCTGTGCGGCCTCCTGGTGGCCCGTAGCGCCTCCCCGTGGGGCCTCAATAAGTGGTGAAAGCTTTGGGCTAATCATATAAGCCGCACTAGCGATGTGATTCGCGTACTAGCCGCGGCTTATACGCGAGGTTTTACGGTAAAGTCAAATTTTCCCTTTTAATACATGTAGTAGTACTACAGTCAAATACCTTATATACAGTATACACTAGATTATTATAGGGGCTTTTGCTACAGTAGTACTACAAAATTTATCTAAATGATGATGTCATAACCTTGTGTGGCGGAATCATACATGCACTAATTTGTACTTTATAGTATTGAATAGCCAGAGAGGGAAAGGGACTGCTAGCCAGTCTAACCCTTGGTGATGGACGCTCTGTAGCTTGGCGATTCTTGTTATTGATGGGGGTACGAGGAGGTCGGAGAGGAGTTGGAGGGACTGTGGGTATGTGTGTGTGAGGGAAGGGAGGGGGTATGATGCTGTGGCCGACTAAAACCCCTGACCTAGGCCGTTGACGTACTCCAGGGTTGGCCGTCCACTCTGCTATTATCCACCATTTGGGCCACCATCCTGGTGCACAGAGGTGATACGTAGAATGGACCGAGGTTATCCAATGGTGGGAAGATGGACCCTATTTTGGACACTGACAGGGATCGGACATGCAACAGACTTTAACTAAAAATCCCTCAACTGTCTGTTTTAGAAAATATGTACCTGCATATTCTTATATTGTGATATTTGCAACAATAACAAAATCTTGGGAGTTATAAAAGTGGGATAAAATTGTGTAGCGAGGTCATTGAATAGCTATGTCAAATGTAAATCAAAGGGTTCCTTGTAACATATTATCATTCCACTACAGATCATCAGCAGCTAAAGATATCTCAAGATAGATAAGGAGCAAATACTACAGTTTACGCGGTACACACGCATACATGTATAACACGGGTATTGACATCTAAAAAAGTTAATCTATGCATGAGCTAAAAAAAAAGCCTTGATAAAGACCTGTTGACATTTGAAGGTTAAGTACCTGGGCCATTCAGTGGCCCCTATCAGCCGTGCTGTGTGTAGTTGAAATGCCATTATCATTTGACAAAAAGTCAAAGCATCATGTACTCTCCATTCAAGAGCTAAATCAATGTTCAATTGGACATACTTGACATTGTTTTTTACATTCTCAAATGCATGCTTTTCTTGCCTCGTTCCTCTCTTTTTCATTTGTTATGGGAGTGTTCATTTCCTTTGTACCAGGTAGAGGATATGGTACCTAGGCTATTGCAGAGTGAAAACGTTGCTGTTTTGGACGCTTATGTCGTTATTATTTGATACAGATTGGAACAGTGAGTGGCCAACACCTTACAGGTTGGGGTCGACTACTCCCCTGTGATGTTTAATATGCGTGTGCAACACATGGTTGGCGCCACTCCACCACACCCCCACGGCCCGGAGGTTTACATAGCCCCATACAAAGAGGATAGGTATTGGTATATGGGGATTGGAAGAGCCAATGGTAAAGGAATCAATAACTGTTGGAGTCGACTTAAACTCATTCGTGGGGCACACGTCAGCACCAGGCCAAGGGCAACAAGTCCGCGGGGCACCAGGCTTATGAATGTAGTACTTGACTTAGAGCACATGGTATTCTGGCCATTGGGCCCAGGTAATACAAACAAAAGTACATGAGCGTCCAACAATCAAAATGCCCATCAAAATATATGAAGACGAAAACTATTGTTTATTCCATCTTGGTTTGGATTATAGAACCCCATTGCTATCACATACAAGTACCGGTACCTTCATTATAGTCCCAGTGTAGCGTGCCTTTGTTTTTGGTGAAGATTTTAATATTGACTGACCTATTAGTAAAGTTGTATGAAATCCCCTATAATTTAGGATTCGACTCTTAACAAATTCATACTGGTGCCTTCGAATAACAACTCTTTCTGTAGGTCAGATGTCCAAAAATATCTTATATTACAATCTATTCACGACAAGCTTTTTCAATTTTTCGATTAAGACTAATGACATGGGTTTGAATAGCTTTGTGCGCCGACAGGATCCAGTTGAGTGGCCAATGTAAGCATTTAAGTATTTAAGGGATCAGCAAGTGTGTGCTTGTTAAACAAACAGGGATCCTCGCCACTCAGCCTCATGATAATAGAGTCGTTGTTGATCCGAGGGAAGCAGCCTCAGTCAACCATGTAGGCACAGGCTACAGGAGGGGGGGGGGGGGTGCTTTTATTTCGTTGATCATATACAAAACTCATTACATTTTGTTTTATCTGTTTGTATGGGAGGGGGGTGGTGATTCGCCTTTTACATAACTTGATATACAAAAGTCAATCTAAAAGAGGGTCCCAGGGATTGTGTGAGAGAAATCGTATTTGCTGATCTGTTAAATAAACTCGATCTAAATGAGAAGTGGGCCCTACGAGAGGTTACATAACGTGTTTATGCCGCTCTGGGTGTAGTAACGCAGCTACATGGAGGGCTGCCTCACAACATATGGACTACTACTGCCATCAGCACACGTGTTGCACTCTTTCATGTTAATATAATTGATTCTCTTTACAAGTTTAAGAAAAGTATGTGCATACAATACTCTTGAAGTAGTTTACGAGAAGTAGGCCTAGGTATCAATATCCCGAAGGATTTTTTTTCTTTAAGGTTTCATTTGTTCTCATATTTTCTTTTGTATTTTTTAGTTTTTTGTTATGATCTGCATCTGTCATTGTTCTCCTTACCTGATCAATATACTTTGGTTAAATTTAATATCGCATTAGACTTAGTGTAGACCAGTAGCACTACCTACCTATATTTTAACCTATAATAATCATAAATAGTCTAAAGACAAGGTCAGGTACCTGGGAGACACCTGCCTACGTTTTGTATAACCATATACCATTAACATAGCTAGATCTCAAGTTTCAAATTAGCTTATTTGGTCTAGATACAGGTACATTCACTAGGGCATATGTCATATACACGTGCGGTCTAGATCTAGTAAAATTATTAAGTAAGCTTACCCACAAACCGGACGACTGTATTTTTTAGATATTATATACTTTCATATGTATAATACAAAGAACATTACTGTAGGGGCGTGCAAGGTATTATCATGTATTAAACCTATCAGATTGCAGCTTTTGGCCTGGTGCTATCAAGACCTTCTCCTATTCTTTGAATATCTCTCATAACCTCATTACCTGTATGCTCATCATGTTCATGTGTTTGTGTAGACAGAATTGAAGCAATATGTATACTGATTGATAATTGTGCAAGCAAACAAGAGTACATGACTATATATTGCATCTCAAAACTGGATTACTTTTTTGCATTCAAGATTGATAAATGTATACCGCGTCACGAACGTGTTGTTTATCAATAAACGAGTTCGTTTAGAGCTCATTGAACCAAAAAATGTAGGGTCTGAACCTTTGCTCGCATAAAGCTTTACCCTCCTACTCCCTACTCCTAGACGAATTATGGAGGAAGATAAACTATATTGCTGATTGTACTGGATTCTAGGGGGAAAAAAACGAATATTGAACTTGAACATAAGGTTGATCGCTACTCATTGAATATGGACTCCTGCGCAGCTCTCTGCGCATATAGCTTAAAATGTTCAGAATGGGCTGATATTAGATAACTGGATACATATACATGCACACTAAGCAATATCCAATAATTGAGCATTTTATTGCACTTTAAATATTTGATATATTTTGAGCCAGTGATATTTACTATTTTTAACATGAATTAGAATATTGGCACTATTACCAATAAATCAATATCGAGATCAATATAGATCTCATCCATGTGCTTAAAACAACCAAGGGTATAATATATATACATTTCTTACCCTGATTCTTGACTTTCCCCCTATCAAAATTACTTTTTTACGTTAGCAAATGATCCAAACAATTTTTTGAGAAAGTAAAAAAAAAGTCTATGGATTATTTTTGTTTTTTTAAAAGATATTGTTGAAAAATTTAGCATCAAATTTAATTAATCGTCCTAAAACCACCACTTTTTTTTCACAAAAGGGTTGTTTTTGGACCATAATCTTATTTTCTCCATTTAAGGACACAATACAGGATTAATTATTTAAAATATGACATTGATGTAGGCAGTGGTTCAATAAGAAAAAAAAATCGTGAAAATTTCTCCATTTTTGGTATTTTTTGCCAAAAATAGAAAATACTTTTTTTTCCCCAAAAAATCTGTAACAAAAAAAAAGTAGCTCGGGACCCCCCCCCCCCCTATTTTTTATAATTTCCCCCCTTCTTAATGATCTAAGGCTAAGCTACCCTGAGGTAAAAAAAAAATAGGAAATTCTATGGATGAAAAGTTAAGAGTAGCGATCAACCTTAATACTGGTGTCCCCATCAGACCACTATCAAATGTGGTGGCACTTTATAGTAGCCGGAATTATCAGTGATTTGTCATAGGCTAGGGCCACTGCCTAGGCTGTGCTTAAAATATCAAAATTTGTTAAGGGGAAATCCTAAAAATGCTCTTGGCCTAGGGATGTCATTGGTATCGAATTTTATGAGTTATCAGTTATTCATTATTTTGGTGTCGATTTAGGTAATATATCAGTTAGTCATTATACAAAAACAAAGAGGTATATTAGGCCACATTTTCTAAGTTTTTAGGTTACAGACACTATAACAAATTACAGCACAGACAATGAAATGAAAGAAAATTTTAATATTTGTTCTTTTTGGTGATAAAAATGACACTAAAATTTGTAATATTTAGAATAACATTTTGTCTTTGACATTTTACTACCTAAATACCTTAATAATGGTCCGATTTACAAGCCGTAAAAACTGACATGTAGCAAAAAAAAAATCCAAGATGGCGGCGCATCGATACCCATTGATTGTCGATTCGGTTATCTGATACATAAGAAATAGCGATGTATCGATACATAGGATACCAATGACATCCCTATCTTGGCCTGCTAGCTATATCTAGTCTAGATTATAATTTCGAGGTAGGCCTGTGCTAACAGCATGCACAATGAGCCACCCAGTGAGTGAGTGGTGAAGCCTAAACGTTCTCGTGAGCCTCATTAGTCAGGGATAGAGAGAGAGAGGGGGGGGGGGGGGTAACTGTGAGGCGTGCCCGGTGATGATGCTGAGTGCGGCGGCCGCTGCTGCCAGTCACCAAGATGGCTTCGGTCACCTCGATCGGGTCACAAGCACTGCTTCACAATAATGCATGCTCCCGCCCAGCGCCTCCTCCTTTCGCATCGACCCCACTCTCTCTAAGGTTTCGTCCCAGGTGCTTAGTAGACACTCAATCAGTGGATGGGTGGTGTACAGTGGCTTGGTGTGAGGGAGAACAGCAACAGGCCGTCGACTTGAATATCAGCTACCGTTCTTGGCATGATTCAATCTGCGGGTTGAAAACGTGGGGCCGTACGTCAAGCTCCGTGCGTACTACAATGAACTGCCTCCGAGTCCACCAACCACGCATGGAGCCCGACACACCACCTTGTTTTGCAACCATTCCCGCCCTATATGCCTATTTCTCATGTTTATACCGCAGGAACACATCAAAAACATGATCTGGGAGTGTGCCCTGAACTAAGATATGACCAGCGATCACCGTGGTCAGCTATATTTGTTGCAGTATACCCGAACTTCGACACTGTCACTAACAAAAACAATGCGGCCAACCCGAGGTTTCTCTCCTCCATTCGGGCGCCAAACAACTCACTGCGTGTGTCATTCCACTGCATATATGAAGTGCAAAACGATAATAGATTTACAGAAAAACATGTCCCCATATTTGAACAACACAAGTCACCCTGACCAGGTCACTGTAGGCTCAACATTTGACCCCATTAAATCCAGGGCTTGGCTTGTACACATACTCTGGCGGCCATCTTTGCTACAATTCGTACATGCCCCCAAGAAACCCGAGCACACACGGCCAGAACATCACAACATAACATAGAAAAATATCACCTACCTTCCGTAGCGAAAGTACATACTGCTGCTAGAGATAGCCACAACAGGATATATCTATGTAAGGACGCCATAAGTGATAAAATCGAAGGAACAGGCGAATATAAGATCGCAAGCTGAGAGTGCTGATCTGAGTATGAATACACATCCACTGAACCGTACCACAACCTCTAATCGCCTTTAGTCCTGCGCGCGCCGTTCCCTCAGCCGCCATCCCTCCCTCCGACGTAGTATTGTTTGTAGACAATAACATGTTAATCATTGGTAGAAGCAGTATTTCCAGTGTATTGCAGCGTTTATAAATTAATTCCACAAACGTATACATTGACTGTTAACACAAAGTATATAGTGTATCTAAAAACACACTTGAAAACATCTATATCAAATATGCAGCGGAGGGAGGGCGTCCGCTGCATGGAACGGTCATTCAGATTAAGGCCAACCCTAGTTCGGCATTCCCGCGAAAAGTGATGCTACTCATTGGAACCCGCTGGCACCCCTAATCAGCATGATTGTTAATCACCCTGTCACGGATAATGTTCCCCAATATCCTGTCACCATTGGGAGGACAGTGCCCGTGTCTGCAGCTCTCGTTTTGGGAGTGTATTGAGGTGTTACATGCAGTGATTTGCAGTGTGAAGAGCTTGAACGTAGAGTAGTTTTGGCTCTATGTTGGCCTTGGCCGGGGCCTTGGCACGGGTTCGCGTGTGTTTATGATTCGGTCTTGTAGGGAGGCGTTGTACGCGTGGAAGGTAAAACGGAGGGATCGGGAACTAAATCACATGTAGGCCTACTACCTATAGCCTCATAGTGAGCCTCCCACCTCTCCACCTAGATAGTAACTTTGTTCCTGAGTATTGCCTAGCATGTTATGCCTCAAATTTACTGAAGTTGTGACACAATCTAGGACATACCATGCAGGTAATCAATTAACCAATTAGGGAGTGCACATTGTATGACAGGCGGGGGGCAATATTTTTAATTCCCATCTGCCAAGATATTCAATTTTGGAACAAGATATTCAATTTTGCAATATCTATGGTATTAGATCTTTACACCTTATTTTCATGCCTTGGGGAGCCATGTTTTAATTTTTTTATGGGGTTTCAGGTACCATATATGTTTCACCATAGGAAATATGATGGGGGGGGGGGGGGTCCATTTTGCCCCAGCTTCGCGAAAAAAAATGTGAAAATGCGATCTTGACAAAATAAATAAATGTTGGCTTGGGGTATTTTTTTTCAAATTAATTTGCAATAATGTTGCACAATATTTTAGCTATAAAATGTTATTGTTCTAGCCATAAAACATTGTCTTTTTTTATTCTTGGAAGCTTATCAACAGATTTTTGCAAAATTACGGTAGGCTAGATCAAAATCTCTAATTTCAGTCTTTTTTATTTATGGAATCTGGAATACTGGTACCCGGTACCAACATTGAACATCAATATTTTCTTTTAAAACATGTTATTTCTATCAATTATATGAGCCAATTGGACAAAAATATGGAATCAAAAGCTGAGAACTGAGTTAGGGGTGGGGGACCGTTTTGCCCTGGGGGTCCGTCTTGCCCCGGTCTTCCCTAAACCGTGTGTTTTCTTAAGTTGCTGGCCATCTTGCCAACTATAAATCCTAGGTTATGCAATACTTGGGGTTCCCACGTGTCATGGAAAGTCATGAAATGTCATGGAATTTTGAAAGTTGTCTGGAATGTCATAGAATTTTGTAAGAATCTGCCATGTGTCATGGAATGTCATGGAAAATTAAAATAATGGAATCAAAATTACAAAATCTCCGAGAATGTAGGGGAGACCGGGGCAAAATGGACCCCCGGGGCAAAACGGATCCGACCCCTAACTCAGTTCTCAGCCATAGATTCCATATTTTTGTCAAATTGTCTCATATTAAAGGGCTTAGGCTGTGTCTCATGACCTTGAGCCAATGTTTTTGTCTCTGACCAGGTGCCGTCTCTGACCGGCTTAGCTTGATAAGGTCAAAATACCAATAGCGGAAGGCTAATTATAATTATAATGATAAATATATAACAACCGCCATAACGTTTTTACAAATCCCTATACATATGAGTATAATTCTTATTAAAACACCTTTTTCTTACACCTGGTCAGAGACGGCACCTGGTCAGAGACGGCACCCGGTCAGAGACAAAAATATTGGCTCAAGGTCGTGAGACACAGCCATAATTAATAGAAATAACATGTTTTAAAAAAAAAAATCGATGCTACCTTTGGTATTCCGGATTCCATTAAGAAAAAACTGAAAGTAGAGATGTTGATCTAATTTTGCAAAAATCAGTTTATAAGCTTCTGAGAATTAAAAAAGAGGTATATGATAATGTTTTATGGCTAAAACAATAATATATTAAAGCTGAAATATTGTGTAACATATTTGCAAATTCATTGGAAAAAAATATTACCCTACAGTAATTTATTTTGGCAAGATCATTTTTTCACATATTGTTCATGCAGCTGGGGCAAAACGGACCCCCCCCCCCACAGTCATAATTCCTAAGGTGAAACCCCATAGAAATGATCAAAACATGAAAATTAACCATGCTTGGCCTAAAAAATGATAATCATGATGAGACATGATTATTAGAATTTAAAAATATTTCTTATAAGCCAATTCATATTTTTGGCGGGTATTTTGGGGGTTTTGGGGAATTTTTCCTGAATTAGGGGGAATTTTTATTGAAATGCATGATATTCCATGGTCATAAAAATCAATTAAAATCAAAATAAGATAGATAATGGTCATGCATGACAAGAAAAAAATACCGAAAGAGCTGAGTAATAACATAGCTAAAAGATGGGAGCAAGAAAATTATGAAAAAAGATAATAATTCAAAATTAAGAAATTTCCATGGTCCCTTTTGCCCCGCCCCAAAAACCCTTTTGCCCCGGGACTTTTGGCCCATGACCTACGTAGGTCAGAATATGTTATGCTATCCCACTATGCTATTAATGGAACTAGCACAATATTAATCATTTTCATGGATGTCATACTTCTATGCTTTGTTATGAAAAAATAAATGTTTCAATTCACGGTTTTACCTCTGAGTTATTTGCCATCTTCCCTTAAGGGGTCTGTTTTGCCCCGGTCTCCCCTACCATTTGCTTTCTAGATTTTAGCAATTTTCTCTTGACCCCTTGACCCCCACAAGAATATTATAAAATGTCACGGAAAATTGGCATTTTTGTCATGGAATGGGAACGTTCACAAATTACGTCACCTGCTAGGGGATGGGTGGGTCGTTGGGTTTCGTGACGAAAATTGACATGGGGGTTGGGGGGGGGGTCTGTGTGACATCACCTTTTCAATTCGAGACATATTTATGAATAAAAATAACACGTAGCATGGATTAAAACTAAAAAAAAAAAACTAATTAGAATAAGGGAATTCCCCTGATATTATCAAAACTGATTTTTTTTTTTTTTTTTTTTAATTTAACCGATCATAACATACATGAATGTGTTGTTGTGGTCTTCCCGGTTAATTTTCGCGGGGGTAATCCTTCCAGTGAATACATATATCATGATTTATCCTTCGTTTTAACACATCTAGTTAACCTTCAAGCTTCCACCCACTTTTTGCTGCTGAAGTTACAGTCTATTAACAGTATTTACAAACAACTGATGAGGTATATACAAATGTATGAGGCGGCAATAAAAATAAGTGTTCAAGGATTAAACTGCCAGTATAAAATACCAATAGGGTTATACGTAGGGTTATTTAGGACATAGGAAATTGGGAAAAAATGGTACAATTTTTTGTGATCGTCGCGGTACAGGAAACATGAACTGGTTTATCTACATCAACATATGTCTTGTTTCTCCTACATCTGAGAAATATTTTCATTTCATTTCATCTTCAAGCTCATCTTCCCACCGGTACCTTTTTTCAAACGTATGTGTTCGCTGACATACATCAACTTTACATCCATTGATATTTCAACACAATCATATATTTTCTTTGTACCGGTAAGCAGTGAAATACAATACGCTATTTCATTTCTTGTCCTTCTCTTTTCTTACAGGAAAGACGCCATAGTAGAGGTTTGGCTTAATTGCCAAACGACCCCTACCCGGACCTCCTCTCCTAGCTTTCAACAACTTCTCTCTCGCCCCTTTCAGGTTGGTACCTAGTCTTTTCTTTATTCTTTGTTTGAACGCCATTTTATTTGGGGCCATCTGTTCTTCTAAATTTAGATTGTTCCACAACAATGCTCCCCTGTTAAAGGGGCTTTTATTATACCCCTGTAACTTTGCAGAGAACAAGGGAAAATTCCTCTTGACATCATTTGAAGAGTTTGGATGCAAAACGACATAAGCGCCATTTCCAATAAAGAGACAAAAATCTGGCAAAAAGATTGGTTAGGGTTGCTTAGAAATGACCCACAAACTATTTTTCCAAGATTAACAATTTTTCATGGCATTAGGGTCTACTCAGTACACAATCTGTTACCAAATTACTAAAATTGACCCCAGGGTGGCTTTACAAAAAACACTATATGCTTCAATTCTGGGATGGATTTATGTCGTTTTGCATCCAAACACTTCATTTCTAGTTCTACCTTCACCAACCTGTTTCGGGGGAGGGAGTCGTCCAGCTTTTGAGTACATACATGATAATAGAAGCTCTTCCCTCCTTACCCCTTGTCTCGGGGTTTCACACAATATATGTACCGTATCTGTGGACTCGTCTTTTGTACCCACCATGAGACATGATCTCAGAATTCTGTTTTGAACACTTTGTAATTTTCTGTTATTTTCTTTAGACGCAATGTCCAAAAGGTGAGAGCAATAATCAAATCTGGGGAGGATGGTCTGCTTAAAGATAATTATGGCAATTTCTGCTCCTGTTAGGTACCTTATATTACCTAGTTTAAAAGCCAGTTGATTTCCCTTGCTCAGCACCCTGTGGACTTGTTCCTCCATTGTGAGGCATTGATCCAAGATTGCTCCAAGATACATAAAAGATGTGACTTGTTTCAACTTATCACCTTTCAAAGTAACATCAAGATTGGGGCAGTTTTTACATTTTTGCCTTGAGCCATACCATACACATTTGGTTTTCTTGTGTTTATTGTCAGACCTAAATCCCTGTAATTTTTAACCAGCGTGTTACAATTTTCTTGTAAAATGTTCATAGCACGCTGAGGAGATTTGTCTGATGTATAAAGCACTAGGTCATCAGCATATAATTTAACCTTACCATTCTCTATGTTTTTACCAATATCGTTGATGAAAATAGTGAATAGAGTAGGCCCCAAGACAGACCCTTGAGGTACTCCAAATAGTACATCTTTCACCTCTGAACATTCTCCATTGACACAGGTTTTTTGTTTTCTGTTTTTCAGATACGAGGCTATCCACTTCAGAATATTCCCCGGAAAACCTATTTCTCCGATTTTTTGCAATAAAATGGAGTGATTGACGGAATTGAAAGCTTTGGCTACATCGACGAATACTGCAGCTGTGACCTGACCCCTATCTTTTGCAACAAGGAAGTCTTCCACCAGATCCCGTACCGCCTCAGTAGTGCTTTTTCCCGGTCTAAAGCCATACTGCTCCTCACTGAAGAAGCCATTATCCTCTAGAGCATTCATCATATAACTTTGTATTATTTTTTCTAGAATTTTCCCTTGTACTGGAAGTATTGAAATGGGGCGCCAGTCCCCAACAAATTTAGACTTAGTACCCTTAGGTATCGGAGTAACTTCTGCTACAGACCAAGACATAGGAAAAATTCCAGTCTTTATGGATTCCTGATATATGTGAGTTAAGTGCGGTACAATAAAACCCAGTGTGTCCTTGAGGACCTTAGCGCTAACACAGTGTATACCTGATGGTTTATTTATATCAACCTCCTTTATCAACTTAAGAACCATTGGCATGCTTATATCCATTATACCGGGTACTTTTTCAGTGTAAGTTTCTTGTTCCCACATTTTTTCTACCATAGGTACCTGTATTGGGTCCTGTACATCATCAAGTTGTGCAAACAACTCATCACCAATGTTACAAAAGTAATTGTTTATGTAGTTTGGGACATCCACTACATTCTGGTTTGTTGTCTTGTCCACTAGTGATACAACTACTTTTTGTTTTGGTGGGTTTATGATTTTATCTATTTGCGCCCAAAATTTCTTGTGATTACCACGTGTTTCATTCAACTTCCCTCGGACATACGCGCCCTTTGCCTGTCTCACTTTCTTTGAAATACTCCTCCTGAGTTGTTTTGCCTTTTCCAAAAAGCACTCCCTCTTTGTTATTTTATATCTCTTAATATAATTTACCCTTTCTTGAGTTTCGAATACAATCTCAGGAGTGAGCCACGCATTGCCAGAGTCTCTGAATGTGTACTCCTTTACTGGACACTTCTCATCCAGATATCCAACAACCGTGTTTTCAATGAAAGACCATTTTTCATCAAGGGAGTCAAGCGAATAAAATCTGTCCCAGTCAATTTCCATTAATACATCTTCCAATTCATCTTTGTTATACTTTTTGTATGACCTTCCTTGAAAGGAGTTTTTGAAAGTCCTGTTCCTTTCTTTTTTCTTTACAACAAAGACAGGGAGGTGGTCACTTATTAAATCACCCCTTACTCCTGATTGAGACACATACCTCGAATTAGTCAACACATTGTCAATGGCTGTACCCCCGTGATAAGGTCTCGTAACTTCATTGATCAACCACTTTACATGATTTGTTCTACAAAACTCTTTCATCAAGTATGACTTGTTACCTTTCTCCAACACATTGACATTAAAATCCCCCAACACGAAGATTTCTTTTTTCTTCAAGCTTTTCACAATTTTAGACAGTTCTTTGAAGAATACGTCAACGTCGCTGTCCCTACCGTTTGGTCTATATACACTCACAACCACCATGGACTTGTTGCCTGGCTTTTTTACTGATACAACCAGACATTCAATATCTTTCGTCATATGCGTGTGTTCAGGCATTATTTCTGAATACTGATAAAATTCCGCAGAGAGGTAACACAATATTCCTCCTCCTACTTTATTTTTTCTGTCCAGTCTGTGATATTCTTTCCCTGGCCAGTACAGGAGGGATTCATCATACAGATCATGAGTCCATGTTTCAGACAGAGACACAATATCAAAACCGTCCATTACTATTTGCACTTCATCTTTAGTTTCCTGGTTATAACTGCGACAATTCAGATGTACCAATTTCAGCCCCTTTACCCTATGTATGTCCTTTACCCCTAAGGTTTTAATCTTTCCGTTGGTTATATTATCCATTATCAATAAAGGTCAGCATAAATGCCAGTGTGAAAAAGTACCGCAACAAAAAATATGGATGAGGATGAACGAATACCAACACAGAGTCTGCATGACGACCCTCTGGTGAGAAGTTGGCGCACAACAGTAGTCTTACAACTACGTTATGTGACCAACCTTGTTGAGTTTGTACCATGATAACGTTACATATAAAAAGTGCTTGACTGTGCTCCAGTTTATGACGTGTAATATTTAACAAGAGGGAGTGTGCTTCCCTGTTTTTGGATTTTTCCTCCCGAGAAGAAGGCGCAATGTCATATTATAATAGTGCCCTAAATTGATTCAATGTTGACACCGAGGTTTGACAATTTGTCTGATTACAATATTTGTGATAATTCATCATATTATTTTGATTCTATTGAACCTAGACTTGATTGAACAAGATCACGATAACAATCAGAAAATGAGTTCGTCTTGATACAACAATAAATTTATTAGTTAAGCTAGCGGGTTCAGTCTTCTTTTTGTTCTCCCTTAATCATATTACACTTAGTGCATTTCTAAAATACAAGTTAAAACTTTAACAAATAGTATGTGCCATACCAGTATGTTGAATACATTATATAACCTGAATGAGATTTATTCAACGCTTCAGGATGTACCCTGTTTGACACGATATCTTCCCAACCTTTTAGCTTTCTGAACTCTAAATTCATTGTTTTCACAATTCCAGAAGGAAATAACTTTTGGGAAGGATGTATGGCGCGAAACATAAACATGTGGAACAAGTATAATGTGTCTTAAAACTACAGTGAACAGCACAAGAGTAGCAGAGTGGCCTCTGTACATAGACCCAGTTTTACTCATAGTATACTACCGGTATTCTCTCGTTCATATGAACTTAAAAACAATTTTAACAACAATATGGCATGTTAAGTTTAACAAGAAAAATATGAATAGAATAGAATTAGCTTCACTCATACCGTAAATCACAAGTGTATATAGTATGGCAGTGTAAACCATCGGTGTTTCAAATCATTATAGTTGTATGATCAATACATTAGAATATCAATGTCTTATTTCCACTGTAAAATGCAAACAGCCTGGCTTTACGTTCTATCTTTTAACCTTATACTATTTTAGCTCAACCATGCCAACAAGAAGAGGAAAAATAAAGCAAAAAAGTACATTGTAGTTCTTCTCTCCCTCTCCGAGTCATCACGACTTGTTTTCTCTCCACAGTAGTCCAGTACAGCATAAAATATAGCCAGTTTCTAGACAAGGCAGTCCGTATGTTAAAAAGCCAGGAAGAAATTTTATATCAGGCATCTAGTTCTTGTAAAAAACTTGTGTGTTCTTCCATACACCAGAATACCCCGTGGTATAGTCTCTTTAGCACACATGATCGCAAAGTTCAATTTTAATAGTTGTAAGAATTATATCAATGAGTTCAGATTAGCTTGCACTATTGTACACAGTCCATATCATAATATAATCCAGAACAAACAAAGTTCCTCTCGTGTTTCATTCTGTCCTTTCTCACAGTATATCAATAGCTACATAAAGTATATCAAACTGTGTTCCATGTGAACAATTAAATCAAACAGACATTCTTGTCTGAATTAAATTATTTTAATTTTAAGAACTGCTGATAGGGATAACACAGCGACCCATACCCAGCCTATCCCTTGTACTACAGCCCTAGAGATTTTATCCTGGTCCTATGAACTTCAGTTTCATGTCAGACCTGTTATCTCTTTGGTAATGAGTTATCTCTTTTTTTTTCTAGAGTAGACTTTCCCACCTCCCCCTCTCTTCTCAGCTCTCATTGCGACATATTTAGGGGCTGTCAGGGTTGATATATCCAGTCTTCTTTCTCTGATTAGGTCTTCTCTTATTCCCATCAAGATTCGCCCAAACCTGTTCTCACCAGGTAGATCCCCCGCTTCATACAGGGAACTGGAGAAGGGTACACCCCCTCCAATCACAATCGAACTAGTTCCCTCTATCAGATCTAGTGGGTAGGTCTCGATCAGCTTATCTGCCATCTCTTTCTTGTCATATTTCCTTCTGTTGAGATATTCCAGTGTTTCCACTCTTTTTGCATTCCATTCTGTTGGATCATCAAATCGAATAGAATTTCCTCTATTTTTTATGTGCTTAGAGTTGTTGGATCTCAATATGTCATCCACTGCTTTGTCATCACTGGCATATAGCGCTTTCAGGTGCATGTAGGCTTGCTCATTTGATATGTAGGTGAACTTTTCTCCATCGACAAATTCCTCCTCTATATCTTCATAGTAAAAGTTACTAAGAAAGGCTTTCTCCCCGCTGAATATGATTCCTTTTGATGTAACTTTTAACTTCAATGGGTCATCTGAGGGGTCAATTCGCTTCTTCTTATGTGTTTCTCCTTCTTTGTCCCTACCAGCCTGTTCTCTATTTGGGACTAATGTTTTGCTTCTCTCTTCCCTTTCTCTCTTATCCTTTCTGCTTGGAACTGGACTGTCCTCTCTCCATCTTTTGTTGTTGCTCTGTCTGCCTGGGCTTGAGTCACGGCCCCTTGTTGTTCTCTCGTCTCTAAATATCCAGTCTCTGTCATTCCCTTTCCTTCCTTCCCTGTCTCTTTCTCTTTGTCTACCTCTGTTGTCAGCTGACCTCCAGTCCAGATCTCTTCCTCTATTCTCATACCCTGCATCCCGTGTCTCTCTTTCCTTGTCTCTTCTCTTTCTATCCTGTACTGTGTCCTCTTTTCTCTTTTCTTCTACCACCTTCCTTCTCTCTCTCATTTCTTGTCTCTCTTCTCTCATCTTGCCTTTTTTCTTCTCTCTCTTTCCTTCTATCGTTCTCTGTAGGGTTTTGATATGTAGACCTTGCTCTATCTCTGTTGAACAAGAAGGTCCCTTCGCCAAATATTCCTTCTCTCTCCCTCTTGTCTTGCCGTGCAACTCTGCCTGCCGTTTCATTCTGATCTTGGAGCTGACTCTGTAGATCTGCCCAGCTAGTAGCAGCGCTGTTCTCATTTAACATTCTGGCCTCCCTCTCTTCTCCTTCAGTTTGCTCCTTGTTACTTCTCCTGTCATTGACCGGTATGATAGGAGCACTAGCTGTCGCTCCCCCAGTCGCCCCCTGTTCTTCAGGCACCAGGTCTGGATCTGACGCTCTCTCCTCTTCTTCTAGTCTGACATACTTGGAAGTAGTTTTCTGCCTCTTTTGTTTCTTTTCCTCTCCCACTTTCCTTGTGTCTTCTTCCTCATGCCTCTCCTCCTCCGCCATATTTAGTTGTTGTATGACTGATGGCGGGAGGAGTACCACAGAGATTTATTGATGTCCAAATCAGAACAGGTCAAGTAGAAAGTAAAATAGACACCTTGTTCAGCGCTGAAGAGGATGAGAAGAGAAGGAGGAGACAGTTTGAAAAAAAGATCAGAGATGATTATACATCAGTGACAGAGAGCATGACGATACATACAGACCTTATGACCAGGTTCCAGGAAATGAGGGGTATACCAGAGGCGTTCCTACTGTTCAAACAGCAGATATTATCCTCTATGTCTGACACAAACAAAAAAGTAGATGATCTACAGTCAGCACTACAGACGTGTCAACAGGACATTGCAACAAAAGCAGAGGAAATTGCAGCGATGAGAACAGCCAAGGAACAACAAGACGAGGAGATCAGAACAATTAGAGAGGAGGGAAGAAGAGGTGGACTATCTGAGGAAGAAAGTGAATCTTACAAGCAGGCCATAAGATCACTGAACGAGGTCAGATTCTTCACTGCAAATATTGCTAGGAACATTGTGATACAGGGCATCCCAGAAACACCAAGGGAGGACCTGATCTACATGGCTCTAAAAATTGGAAAAGTACTGGAAGTACCAATGCAGAGAGCAGACATTGTGGGGGTGGTGAGGATGAGAAGTGCTAGTACACCGATCAGCTGGAGCAACCCAGCCCCCATCCTTCTCTCCCTGGCAAGTTATGCATGCAGAGCAAGACTACTGTTCTATAAGACCAAAATTCAGAAAGATGACTTCATGAAAAAAGCTGTCCTGGAACCACAGGAGACAAAGGAAGTGAGACAAAAACGAGGTCAAATGAGATTCATCCAGAGGTACAACAGAGAAAACAACTTCCACACGCCGATCATAGACGGAAAAATAAAAATCCTGCAAAAAACATACTCAATAGATGAGTTGCGTCTTATTCCAAGAAGATCTTCTTGTAGCTTCTCTAGCCTTCCTCTCTGGTGTTTTAACTCATCTTCAGTTTCCCTGACACTCTGTCTCAGTGGCACCAGTTGTTTGCACACAATGTCCGCTACCTCTTCTTTCTGTTGGGTAAGCGCTAATTTAATGTTTACCTCTTGTTCTCTTATTTTCCTGTCTATCCTTTCCTCTAAACTATCTACCTGGTCTAGTAGTCTGTCCATCTGGAGCTCTTCTAGCCTATCCGCTACCGTAGAGACTGAGGCTGGGAACGACATATCAGCCTTGTCCATGTGTACCGGGGTAGAAGTTCCAAAGGGCGGCAGATCAATGTGCACTGTGGGAGAAGAGGGCGCTGTCAGTAACATTTCATCCGTGTCACTTGCGTCCCCTTCTTCATTCAACATGCCATTGTTCAGGGCTGTTGGTGCCCTTACCTCCATATAATCAAATCCAATACCATGGTCAGAGTGCTGTTTTTCATCATACTCACCCCATTGTAACAAGGGAAAGGATGAGCCCATGGCTGAATCTCTATTAGAATCCTCTGAATCACTGACAATCATAACTGATGATTCCTTGGACATATTAGGGCTATTGTCCTCCTGCTGTACCACAGAGGGCAGTTGACCTTGGGTTGGATCTATGGTAGAGGCTGAAGACAGATCCAGCCCATTCTCCTCCTGTGTGTCACCAACCTGTACTGTGCTACTTAGATCCGCCTCCCTCTGTCTCGCCCTGTTTCTATTTAGCCAGCCTGCTTGTCCTGTTTGCTCCACAATAGATTGCTGTTGTGCGAGTAGAGCATCATTACATTCCTCCCACACCTTTTCACCCTCCCCCTGCTGTTCACATGTAGCAGAGTGGGGATGAGTTGGTGGTGTGGAGGGTTGCAGGGTTTTTGTCGACGTTGATATTGCTGCTACATCCACGAAGAGTGCCCCCGTGCTGACAAAATGTGTTGTAGCAACCATGTCACCGAGCTGGGGCCCCTCCATCTGCACACTGCATCCCGGTGCTTGTGCATATTTTTTACGTTGCTCAATGTGCGTGGCGTCTGACCTGTTGTCCACTCTGTTGTCAGCACCAGACACAGGCGTAGATGTTGTGGTAACTGCGTAGGCCCCCACCTGTGATGTGGCGTCACACACCCCACTTGAGCAAACAGCCTCAGACTCCACACTCTCATCGTATGTCGACATTTTCAATGATTTTTCCTCTTTGTTTACCTTGACCGGGCTGGCGAGTGGAGTTGTTTCCGCGATCTCTTTGCGACTAGCGTACCAATTCTCGACCCCCGGGGCATATCTCTGCGTTAGAATATCCATCCCCTCGCCGTCCGCCGTTAAGGTGGTGTTCAGCAAGGCGGATTGCACTTTTTCCGGCTGTTTACAAGGAATTAAATCATCGTTTATCGATGATTTGCTCCAGTCAGGCGTGGGGGCTGCCATCTTGTCAACAAACATGGCGGCGCTTCCGCCCTCAACCGAGGTGAAGAGTTCCTGTGATTCTGATTGGACAGTCGCCTGCGTTCCCTGCGCAAACGGCTGTGATTGGTCGATTTTTCCATCCGACTCCGACAGCTGGAGGTACAGCGCCTGTGATTGGCCACCCACATTCGGACGCTGTGACGTCATCGTCGCCACGTGCTTTTGCGGATGTGTCAATCTCACTTTGTTATTGTTTATGCCAGTGATCTCGGACTTTCTCGCCTGTACCAGCGAAGTGGCGCGAGGTTTCTCCTTGGTTACCGCTACTTTGGTAGAAGTTATCTCCTTAGATACCGACTTATTTTCAGTTTCACAAGAACATCGTTTTGTAAACTTACCAGACCTGTGATTATATTTCAACTTTGGAGTGTCCTGCTTTGTTTCCAGTAATTTCCAGGGTGATAACTGTTTGCTACGCCTCTCTTTCCTCTGAGACATATTCCGGCGTGCCCGCCTCGTGCGACGTCCAAAATGTCGTCTGGAGTTTCCGCCCTTGTCGCCCCTCGTGGGAAGAAAGAAGTCCACTGCTAGGTTTTCTCGATATACCACGTCTTGCTTTTATGCTCCTCCGGGTCACTGTAGTTTCATAGTTGATCTGCACACAAATTTAACTTCGATAAATATGTGACCCGTATAATACGGAGGATAAACTGGAGCACACGCACGGGGTTGCTACCTACTCAGTCGCCATTATCTCATGTCAATGTAACAGTAGGCCTATCTCTGCTATCTAGCTGGAATGGCAACTAATTTGCCAGTGTTACACGGTGCAGAAAGTTACTTTGACTAGTACCAGTCCTCAATATATATGTATTTGCCACTACTGGACAAATATGACTTTATCTCCTGAGAGGGATGCAGATGCAAATAGTGACATATTTGACCTGGGGACATATTTGACCACGTGTTTGACCAGAACTAAGTTTGTGCGTCAACTCCTACAGTGACAGAAATCTAATGCAAGGCTATATGTATCAAGGATAAGGTTAATTTCAAATTCAGGGCTATTCACTTCAAAAAGGCTAACAATTAATCCTAGAAACACATACATGTGTACCATATCAATCTATGCCCACAAAATATTCACATGTTCATATTCATGTTATAGAATATATCTTTATTGGACTGATTTAATGTTTTGCTCTACTCTATTTTGATATCAACAAAAATTGTGATAATCTGATCAACCAAAATGGGATGTCAATGACATTCCTAGTTGCCTGTTGAATATGTTGACCAGTCAAAAATCTCACCCGGTCAAATACGTCACCATTCACACCTGCATCACTTTCATGAGACAGTAACAGATATCAGTCAGAATTTAAGGCTATTTAGGTTTTTAGTATGTACGTTTATGAATCATTAGATTGTACCATCAGTTCTATAATTATTAAGTTGAACTCTGTAAGCCTGTGCATTTAGAGGGTTAGCTGGTAGGGGGGTGAGTCTTCAAAATTAGTGACGTCTTTTTTAGTGGGGTTGTTGCTAGTAGGTGACAAAAGGTGACAAGGCAGTGGAGGGGTCCTGAAAATGACCCTTAAAAAGGTGACGTTATTTGTGAATGTTCCCAATGTCATGGAAATGTCATGGAATTTCAATCTGAAATATTTGTGGGAACCCTGAATACTAATTTGTATTTCTTGCATGGTTCTATTAAGTAGGGCCTACAATAAAGTCACAGTTTGACTTTCATTTAACTAAAATATCAATGGCCTAAAAAATAACATTGGTAGTTAGCCTACTATTCATCAAAAATATCATTGTCATGATCTTCCTTTATCTGGCATTCAAGTGCCACATCTTGACATCCTACACATCCTGATTACTATATTTCGGCCCTAACAGGCAGGTTTTTCACACACACACACATACACACCTCCCAAGGTCGAGGATTATTCGTAAATCCAAGGTCGAGGGTTGAAATTTGTTAGCCCCATCCCCCCCCCCCCCACCCATGTCTCAACATTATTACCCCCGTTGTTAGAAAATGTCCATTTCTTATAACCATACTCAAAGGATATTTATAAGTTCCATATAAACTAAGTCATATTACGAGGAACAGTATTGAACAAAAATACCTGAGGGGAAGGTGGGGTAATCATTTTTTACAACAGGGGAGGGGGACGGTAAGATTTCAAAATTTTGTAATCTAGGCCTCCAACAAGGACTAATTCAGATGGGAATCGATAGAATGGTACTAGAATCCTTGAGAGATGAGAGGCATTATTTTGGAAATTAGGCAGATCCCATGATTATGTTAACCCTAATGCCCCATGCACAGAAAGAGCGTCTTATTGACCCCCGATTAGTATAGTGTCACTGGGGGTAGACTTCTGGGAAACGACCAAGAACGACCGTTTACATCAGCAATACAGAAACTGTACCAGGACACTGTGGTCCACGTGGTCATTGGTGACTCTTATGGTGGGGTATACAATGTACACCCCAGCTAACAAAAAACGTTTTCAGAACGTTTTAAAACGTTTATATTTGGTTTGGAAACAAACGTTTGTGTTAGAACGTTTTTAAACGTTTGTATTTGGTTTGGAAACAAACATTTGTGTTAGAACGTTTTAAAATGTTTGTATATGGGTTGGATACAAACGTTTGCAAAAGGTTTGCAAAAGTTTGCATGCAACCATTTGCAACCAACCACCATTGTTACACTAAAAGCTGCACAGAGGATCGAACCCATGATCTATAGATTCGTAGTTCCAGGCTGTCCTTGCTGTGCTAGCGAGGCTGTTGGTAGAATTAGGTAAGCCTACAATAGGTCTTGAACAGTATGTACAGTGCAAATGTTCCATCGAAACTTAAAAGTGCTTATGCGCTTATTCAAGCCCCCTAATAGCTCCCTAATAGCCCTCTCCCTGTACCCCACACTCTCTCGACACCCAGCTGGCCTCAGTACAATAAAGATGGGTGTGGACCACTAAATTTGACATGGCGACATGGGCCCTTTTGGCTTAGTGACATCCGACATGAGAAATATAAGAGATAATGACATGGGACATGTACACATGACTAATTATACAGATAACATATAACATATTTATTATAGCAGTATAGCATAAGTTTTATTATGCATCTCTGTCCCCCTCATCCCCGGTTGCCATGCTGCTATTCATGGTGTTACATTCCGACCAGGTGATGGTACATTCTGACAGTGGTACATTCAGGCAGGGGTACATTCCGTCTAAGGTTCCTCTAAACCCACAACTGACCATCAAAGGGTACGAGAGAACTATAGGGAAAGTTAATTACTTTAAGATGCTGTTTGATGCACATATGTACTATCACCATGTGATCCTATTACAGATTACTCCAAACTCAAAGCCAGATATCTCAGAAACTAGCTCAAGACCCCCCTGTTTTCTTTACACCGTTTGAGACTACTTATTGTTATGATAAGAATCCCTTAAGGCTTATATTGTCCCTCAGCCATCAGCCTCGTTAGCTCATGAAGGAGAGCCTGGGACTCCCAATCTATAGATCCTGGGTTTGGTTCTCAGCCTGGTTTTTAGATTGTCATCCAAAGTCGCCTGCAAAAGTTTTAGTAGTTGAGATAGTATACAAGCATATAATATAGGACCGTGATGGATTAATGCGGCCCTGGGGAGTCATAATCTCCAGGGCTGCATTCATGCATCAAGATGATACCAGTGTTGTTATACCATAGAGAAACGTTACAAAAACGTTATAAAACGTTCTCTAACAAACGTTTGTTTCTGTCAACGTTTTTACGTTTTAAAACGTTTTCTAAACGTTTTTTACAAACGTTTGTAAACCTCCAGCAAACGTTTTCCAACCGTTAGGAAAACGTTTTTTTGTTAGCTGGGACCTCACCTCAAGATATCACAGTCGACCCGGGAGTCAACTATTAAGTTATAAATGTTATTTCTAGCAATGAAGCAAACTTGGCTTACCGAGAAAATTGTGGTTAACAAAATGTTTTTGATATATGATATATTATATGATATATTAATCGGGCAGGTGTCATTGTAAACGGTATAGGCCTTAAATGATATATTAATCGGGCAGGTGTCATTGTAAACGGTATAGGCCTTAAATGAATATTCTGTGGTGTGGTGTTTGTATTTATGGAGCAGAGTTAAGCCTGTTCAGTAGTATACGGAAATGCTTCTTTTAACTCTGTACAGCAATTAGGTACCAATGCCTACTAAGTGTGTACATTAATATCCTTTTTGTGCCTGAAACTATATTTACTAGTAGTAATATAAAGCTGTAACTGCAGATTCGGGATAGGTTGTCGGTTTCTACACACATATAGTCCTATATGCCTTATTAGGCTTGCTATGAGTGCTAGAAGTGCTCCCAATAAGGTATGATGACGGGAGGAAGAATTAATTACAAATGTATAAACTTTGTAGGCATTGGTACCTTGCTGTATACATTACATGGACATGGTTGTAGATGGTTTTTTTAGAGTAAGGTCACCTTTTTTTTTATAACTTTGATTACGGGCCACAGCAGCAAATATTTGGGGAGCGAGAGGGTAAAAAGCTGCCCCCTGAAAATTTTCCAGGGGGCAGAGGAAATAAAAAAACATGCAAAAATCTTCTTTTGGCTAATGAAGGTACATGTATACGTATATTCCCAATTTTGAAGGTCTAACCTTGGGTGTTTGCTGATCAGCATATACTTTTATAACTTCTTTTTTTTTGGGTGGGGGGGGGGTGAATTCTCAAATGCAGGTCCCCTCCCCATGTTTGCACTACTCCCTGTAAGACTTGCATCCCCGTGATAGGGTTAGAGGGGAGGAGAGGGACAGGAGAAAAGATAAAATGGGAAAGCAGGGGAAGGGGAGGGGGACATGAGAGAAAGGAACAGGGAGGCAGTGGGCTGCATAGCAAGGCAGCAGGGTAAGGAGGGGGAGAGAACATGTAGGGGTAACATGTAGGGCTGGGAGAGAAAATGAGTAGGAGAGGAGGTAATGACAATACAGTGTATTGTAATATCATATATTCATAAAGCTATACCCCTATCCCCGGCAATCCCTTACCTAGCTGATCCCTTCAGGAAACCATGGAGTGAAGCCCCAGGAGGAGGGATGGGGACCCTGGGAGGGGGGATGGGAACTCTTAGAGGGGGACGGAGGGTGCCACAGGGAGAAGCATGGGGCCTGACGAGGAGTTCATATCCCGGGGATTCGTGTTGGAGGAGGGCTATAGGAAGAACTGAAAGGTTGGGGACATTCTCTACTTTTCCATATTAGAATAGCTAAACTGTTGCGGTCGCATGGGATTATCAGCCAGGGTGTCACACACTAAAAAGGTCAGTGTTTACCCATGCACTGTATATCCATTGGCACTCATAATCCAATGCTCAAATCTGTGTATATGATGGGCCTCCAAGCCAGCCCCCATCCTGGGTCAGCTATTGCACACCTGGACTCACATGCCATAGTCAGACCCATGTCGCCAAAACCACCCTCATGTGAGAGTCTAGCTGACTTTGACTGTAGAGAGAGTCCAGCACTGCCTGACTTTCATGAGAATGAGAGTCCAGCATTGCCCGACTTTGGCCTTTCCATGGTCCAGCACTGCCTAACTCTCATTATGATGAAAGTCAGACAGTGCTGGACTCTCGTTGTGATGAAAGTCAGGCAGTGCTGGACTTTCGCTGCAGTCAAAGTCAGGCAATGCTGGACTCTCATGTACGAATGTTCAGCACTGCCTGACTTTCATACTCAAGGGTAGTCTGGCAATGCTGGACTGCACCTAGAGTGACAGTACAGCGATGCCAGACTCTGGCCATCGAGAGTCAAGCCAAGCTGGACTCACATGTGGATATGAGTCTAGCAATGCTGGACTTTGGCCTCAGTGAAAGTCAGGCATAGCTGGAATCTCTTCTGTACAGTGAGACTATAGTTACTTATTTGCATTAGGGGATGATCTTTTTGAATATAAATATATGGCCTCCCCGACACTTGAAAAAAAAATCACATAGGGGCCTACTAAATAGTTGTGTTTTCCTGAATAGGAAAGGGTGTGCAATCACAGACCACCAGTCATTGACCCAGGGACCCTGGGTCTCTGTGAGACGGTTTTCCAACAAAAAACATAGATTGGTCAGCTGACTTTGGAAATTCACCCTGCTTTTGTTTTTTGGTATTTCTCTCCCAAAAAAAGCTCATCCACATCTCGGGAACTATCTTTCTCTTCCCGTTTTTCCCAAAATTTCCGTACAATTTTTTTTCCTAATAAAAAATGTCAAAAACTACCCAAAAAACAAGTCTCTGTGAACTAATGCTGAAGATAGGCCAGTGACCTTGAATCCTGACTTTAAAAGAGTCACGTTCACACAGACACCCATAGAGCTCAATGCTAAATAGGAGGTGAGACGTTTTTATGAGACGATTTTGGTATCATTTCAACCCTAAAGAAAGGTCAGTGGGGACCAGGTGATCTGTAAAGGCCATACCTACTACTGTAATTCGAGTTATGGTAATGCAAGATGGCAGCACACCAGTTGCAGGTTACTGTATGTAGGCCTACGTTAGGGGGTGATGTACCTTCACAGTGTCGACACCTACTACTGTAATTCGAGTTATGGTAATGCAAGATGGCAGCACACCAGTTGCAGGTTAATGGGTTATCGTAGCCCTGGGTCACATGTGATGTAAATCACACAATCAATCTTTTACATATGTCAGAGGTAATACCCAGAATCTCAATGTATATCATTTCCAAATCCACAAGAATGGTGTCTTATACCTTACCATTAATCTCAATAATGTATTGTGTCCCCACCTGGTAGCAAACAAAGAAGGCTCAGGCTAACTGACCCCCATCCCAATGTCAGGCATTGCCTGACTGTGGAAAGATAGTCAGCCTGACTCTGGTATGAACATTTGTCTTGCCTGACTGTCATACAAGGATGCAGGCTGACTCTCAAAAGGGAGTAACTTTATGGGACTATCAAATGAGGCTCAGCCTGACTGTTTTGAAAGTCCAGCAGACTCTCTTACCTGTGTCAGGCAGTGCCTGACCTTGGGGAGAGTCCAGCTGACGCTCACCTTTTTCTCTGTGCAGTCATTTATCTAATACCCTAAAGAAATGGAATAAACCTGTGGTTCAGAATTTAAGCTAAAAGATGCTTGGAGGTGTGTGTGTGCCGGGGGCTGGGTGTGGCAAGTAGTCTTGCCTAGCAATAAGTCACTCGTCCCTATGCTTTTTCACAGAACTTTATAGAATCAAGATATTTACAACTTGATTTCCAGAAATTTATCGATTCACTATCAAATACCATCCGACTATCAACTATCCGAGGCACTTGTCAGAGAGTTAAGACACATGTTTATAAAACACTTCTATCCCCACTTGTGTTCACTTGTGACACAGGTTAAGATAACATGAATAAATAGTGGCCCACATATCTCCTTATCATAATCAATCTTTGGTTGATGGATCGTCGACATATCTCTAGCATTGATAATCTGGGCATCTTTCCAGCAACGCGGTTAGCACTGCATGCGTCAATGTGAGCAAATATAGGCATGATTCATGGGTGAATCACTCTGGACACAAGAGCAGCTCGGTATACTGAATAACCCTAAGGCTACTGCGCACCATAGGCTTAGTAATAGTAGACCTTTTATATCACGAAGAGAATGCTATACAATAATAATATGCAACTTTTCTCCCATACTCCAGCATTGGATTAACAGATAATGATTAAAATGGAGTTATCTATATATTGTTAGGTGTGAGTGGGTCGGTTCGGCTGGTGGTTGGTCGGGTTGAGTTGGCTATTCAGGTGACGTCTGACGAGGAGTGTTGATACTACTGCATCCTAATTCACCATGGGGTACAATCTGACTACATGCAGTATGTATCTCGCGTATCTCATAGTGGAATACTCGAACAGAGTCTGAGAACTGATTTAGTTGTAGTGGCCAAAGAAGAGCTAACAGAGACCTCTAGATCTGCAGCCAAATTTTCACAAATAATTATATAATATATATGTATATATAATCAATATAAATATATAATAAAAATACGGAAATCTCTTCAAAATTGCATAAAAAAAAGTAGGGTCAGCCTTGTTTTGATAGGGTCGGTCGGGTGACATGAAATAAACCCTTTTTGGCCTTATCAGTCATAAAATGCATCGTACATAATGTTTGAGATGTACAGGAGTACCTGTCATTAATTCTCAATTTCCACTTAATCTGTATTGAAGCATTATACTCTTTTTTCATTGGATTCAATCTATCGAACCTACATTTTTAAACATTTTTTTCTAAGTAACTCATAGCAGTTTATTGCATGATATACCTTTACATAAATCGACCAGAAGTAGAAGGGGACAATGTATATGGAAGGGAATATTGATCGTGTGAGGAATGGGAACATGGGTTTTAAGTGAACATAGATAAGACTGATGAAAATAATAAGAAAAAATAAGCATATTTCAAATCCGATTTCCCCTGATAAAGGGGGAGTTGTGCGGCATATAAATGATGATAAAATTGTCTAAATTGCATAGAAATCGATTAATTGTAAGGATAATGCCAATACCATTATTTTGATCCCAAAGGACAGCAAAATGCCTGTTATAGTACGAGCAATATGTGCATGATTTTCAAGGCAGTGTGATTTTTTTCATAAAAGCAACAGACTTGGCATGGCTTGGAGTAGGGTATGGATAAATGGGTATGGGTAGGGGATGGGTAAATAGGAGAAGAGGGGACATCAGCTGGGAGAGGTATGGTTGGAGCGTGGCAGGGATTTATGAGGAGAGAGGAGGGGACATGTGAGGAAAGGATAAGATAGCCAATATGCGAGAGGAAAGTATGTGCAAGGGTGATGAGAGTGATATGCAAAGGATATGCGAGGGAGGGGGATGTGGGAGAAGAGGGAGCTATTATCTAACAAAACATCTCTTATCTCACAAAGGGGTACCCTTTTGTTAGGTAGTGTAATTGGTCAGGCTCTTCTCTCACAAAACATTTCTTAATATACTAAAACTCCGAAGTCACAAACGGCTCTTAAGGTGGGTCAATATGATGCCTTTTTCGTCCACTGCGCCGTCTTCTGCGCAGGTACATTCTCTAGTTTGACCATAGAACACCAGGGCACCCTTGTTTCAAATTGGCCTAAGTAACATCAAATGGTCATAAAATAGGATATGAATTTTCCCTGACCGGGGCGAGAACCACCAACCTTTGAATATGAAGGCATCCATTCTACCACTGTGCTATGCAGTCTGTAGTGGTTGTCCTCATTGGAAGTCATACATAGGTAGCCCTCAGTATATTTCTATTTCTTTTCAACTTTTTTTTTTCAATGGGCCTAAACCTTAGAAATATGTGCGGGACCATATGTTAAAGATATATTCTCTAGATAGAAAACATCGAAGCCTATACTCTGAGAGAGTTATATAGAAATTTAGCTACTTTTCAATACAATTTCATGTAGATATGTGGCAAAACACGTATAATCCATCACATGAGACATTAACTTAAGGCTTAAATATCTCAGAAAATAGCCCGGGACCCCCCTATTTTCTCAGTTTCTTTGGAAAGTGTATGCTATTATGGTCTTATAGTGAAAACCTGACGAAAATCTAGCTACTTTTACATCAAGGCATTGACCCACCTTAAAACCAATTAGATTCAATGACCAGCCACTTGCTTGGAGAAGTCTGCACTGGCCATAGAGATATCCGACATAGAGCCTTCCTGAGGTAACATGTATATCATGTATAACCCTCACCCTGACTTTGGGAGAATCCCATAGCCCATTTCTTTTGATAGACAAGTCACATGACATCTAAAGACAGAAATTCATGTGTTTAGCTACTTAATTGTGAATTAACCATTCAAATGGTTTAGCTGCATAATTGAGTTTTGGAAAACAGAGGTATGCATCAAATGCCTCATCAGAAGCAAATACCAAACAAACCCCAAAGAGCTTTGATAAACAAAATGTCCAGTTTGATTGAATTGTCTTGAAAAATAATTATGGCTATGGAGTCTTCATAGTTTAATTGGATTTAACAAACCTCTGTCGATTTCATGAGGAATTAATCGGGGGCTTGGGTGGAGAGGATAGGGGCAGGGACATTCTTGTGTGAGCACCCCCTCCCCACCTGGATCTATGCATGGATGCCCTTTGGGACTTAATTTCAAGTCCCTGGGATGAGGCATGGATGCAGGTACTGAGGTTGTGAGATTGTGGAAGTTTGGGAACCTATCCCCATATTTCTCCCCTTGCTCTCACCATATATGTAGCTCCTCCGTGAACTATCTTGAACCGGTCACCATACTGCTCCCAACCCATCAATCTGAGGGGGGGGGGGGGGGTGGAAGAGAGGGGTCAGAATACATATCACTGAGGGAGGGAGCCAAACACTACTCTCCCAGTCATATGTATTATAGCTCATTGACTCAGGGTGTACACACAAATCAGACAGATAGCCAAGATCGGGGAACAAATGATTCTTTCGAATTTTTTTCCAAGAACCCCCTCTTTCTCTTTTAAATTCGCCTGCGATCTTAGACAATCTTTGGGACCATTTTTTCCCTCATTACAGAAGTCCAACGTTCAGGGCAGCCAGGGAAGCCATCAATACAGGTGGGTGGATGGAGAAGATAGATGGCATCAATACGAAGAGATTGATAGCATAACAGAAGAAATCAGACATCAATATCATAATTGAAAATTGCAATACAAAATGTGTCACAAAATTTTCTGAAATTGTCTGCCATGAAGCTTCTATGTAAATGTACTGTGGACTAAGTTCCATTGCCAAGATGGTTGTATACAATTCTATGTTAAGTCTATGGGATGCTCAGCTGAGACGCTTTTTTTAAGATATTCAGACCCGGGTAAATGAAGGGGATGGTCCGGACTCTCTCGGGCGTCCGGACTCTCCCGGACTCTCTCGGGCATCCGAACTCTCCTGCACTATCTTGGAATCTCCTGGACTCTCTCGGACTCTCCCAGATTCTCTGACTCTCCCAGACTCTCTCGGGCATCCAGACTATCCCGGACTCTCTCGGGCGTCCGGGCTCTCTCGGACTCTCCCGGACTCCAGGACTCTCTCAGACTCTCTCGGGTGTCCGGACTCTCTCGGACTCTCCCGGACTCTCTCGGCCTCTCCCGGACTCACTCAAGTGTCCGGACTCTCAGACTCTCTCGGGTGTCCAGACTCTCTAGGACTCTCTTGGGCGTCCGGACTCTCTTGGACACTCCCGGACTCTCTCAGGTGTCCGGACTCTCCCAGACTCTCTCGGACTCTCCCAGGCTCTCTTGGGTGTCCGGACTCTCCCGGACTCTCGGGCGTCCAGACTTCTGTTGGGATTTCGGGCACTCTGCCAATCAGTTCCTCTTTCCCCATGAACCCTGAGTCGCCCTGTGGTGTTAGTCACTCTTCCTCTTTGAATTCAATGGGGGGGGGAATGACCATATATTGAACAATAAAATCTAATTAAAACAAAATTGGAAGGAATTAGGGGGAATGGAACAGATAGGAAGTAAAATATAGGACCTATCGTTTGTGAACATTCTGACTCATTTTTAGGGAAATCCATTTTTTTATCGCAAACATCGGATATAACCTACTATTAAACTTTAAGTATAGGAAGGGCCATATTCAATGCCCCCCCCATGGAATACAATGTGGCCGAATTCAAGGGTCTTTCCATCATTGAATGACTTCAAATTTAAAAAAAAAGAATACAAATGCCAACTAGGCCTACATTGTGCCTCTACATGGGTACCCACAATTTTGACCATGTCGCCGTGTCGATTTTTAGTACAAAAGGGCCGTGTCGCCGTGTCGATTTCTATCCCATACACTGTCCATGTCCGTCGATTTTTAAAAGGGCTATGTCACCCGTGTCGATTTTTACTTATTTGATAGCTATGTAGAGGTACAAACACTAGGCCTATATTACACCTGTGTATACAAAAATATACCAAGACCAAGTGCCCCTCCCCCCGGGCAAAGCATTCTCACACCCTCTGCATTCTCACACCCTCTGCAGGTGTGAGAATGCTGCTCGGACTAGGTGTAAGAGCCCACCAGCATACATCATTTCATAACTCACCCACTATTGTGCATTGCCCACACTATGTCAGTCGATTTTTATGCATAGATTATATGTGTCTGTCGATTTTTATTTCAAAGATTTCTGTGTCCGTCGATTTTTAAAAGGGCCGTGTCGCGCGTGTCGATTTTTAAAAGGGCCGTGTCGCCATGTGACCTGTGTCGATTTTTACCCATGTAGGCCTAGAGGCACTACATTGATACCTCTCTCTTGTATTTCACTTATGGGTGCTGGGGAATATCCCACTCCCCAGTGGGCACAGAACATTGAATCAACATTGATAAACGGTTGTCAATGTTGATTCAATGTTAATTCAACGTTGATTCAACATTGAGCACAATTGTGTGCCCACTGGGTCAGCCTGTGGCTTTGTAGGATATGGCCCCAGCCCCCACTTGTGAAATACGCCAGAGATGTTATCAATGGGCGTTGGCATTTGTATTTATTTCTGGCCTGAACAGGATTATTATGCCTATAGATTTGATTGATGCAGACAGAAAAAAGTAGGGCCTACAGCCTTCTCAAGGCGATCATTGTGACTATACATGTGCCTCTACATGGGTACCCCGATCTTTGACCGTGTCGCTGTGTCGATTTCTAGCAAAAAAGGGCTGTGTCGTCGTGTCGATTTTTATACCATACATTCTACTCAATGTTTCCATGTCCGTCGATTTAAAAAAAGGCTGTGTCGCCCGTGTCGATTTTTAGCCATATAGCCTGGAGGAACAAATACACCATACCCCCCCCCAGCCCCCGGGCATAGCATTCTTACACCTACTGCAGGTGTGAGAATGCTTCTTGGACGAGGTGTGAGAGTATAAAGCATCCATCCCCCCTCACCTTTATAGTGAGCATTTGGCGGTCACACCTTTGTCTGTGTCTGTCAAATTTTATCATTCAGTTGTATGTGTCTGTCGAATTATATTCCTCAGATATATGTGTCTGTCGAATTTTATTCCTCACATATATGTGTCTGTCGATTTTTAAAAGGGCCGTGTCGCGCGTGTCGATTTTTAAAAGGGCCGTGTCGCCGTGTCGCGCGTGTCGATTTTTACCCATGTAGAGGCACATACATGGGTAAAATTCGACACGCGTAACACTGCGACACGGGGGGTTCTTAAATTCGACATGGGCGACACGGCCCTTTTAAAAATCGACGGACACAGAAAAATGGACCAGAATGTATAGAATAAAAATTGACACAGCGACACGGCACCCTAGCTAAAAATCGACACGGCGACACGGTGATAATTCTGGCTACCCATGTATAGTCACATCATTAAATGGTAGGCCTACGAGAGTTTTTAACTTTTATCTGTGATTCATCCGTCTATCTTCAAAAGGCCTAATCTTGTGACGGGAAGGATCTTCTGCTCTCATCTTGTGAGTTGGTGTCATGCCCCATGCCCGGCCCGGCCCCATGGTCTCATTGCATTACAGCGTCTCATGACTGGCGGGAAACGCGCGGGAAACGCTGTCGCTCTCCAAGCACAGTGTTCGGTGGGTCCAGTCATGTGACCCACGCTATGGTCACATGATTGTTCGGCTGTACGAAAACGAATACAGACGAAGAAGAGGAAGGAAAGATGAAAGTTGTGCTGTTTACTGTCGTCTGCCTGCTGACGGGTAAGACTCCATGAAATATAGCAATATTTATCTGCATAAGTAGTGCATGGAATGATGGATAGTAGCTAGAGACCGGATAGACAATATGTTTATGCATGCATGGCTCTTCGGCTGAACATGCTCATGGATGTCACTCTGTCTCTGACCTAGCCACTTTCGTACCCCTACTTAGGCTACTAAGCCTCCCGATGCTCTCACGTCAGTAGGCCCTTAAGGAGTGCTCATTTTTTAACAACATGGGGGGGGGGGGGGTGGTGAGATTGCGCGTGGAGCGCGCACATTTTTTTCACCCCCCCCCCTCTAGAGGGGTCGAAATTTTTTACCCCCCCCCCCGGCAGGCCGAAAATCGTGCGCGTTCGCGCCCCTTTGTAGCATAGTAACGCACTGGCTTTTCCCCTCCAAACAGGTTGAATTTTTTTGCCCCCCCCCCAAGAGGGGTCTGAATTTTTTACTCCTCCCCCCCCCGGTCAAGGGGTCCAAATTTTTTACCCCCCCCCCCCAAATCCACCACGCCCCCCCCCCCTGTTGTTAAAAAATGAGCACTCCCTTAGAGACAGGTACCCATTCTATCTCTGACCTAGCTCTGTGGCGAAGGGTAGTTCTATGTTTACTCGTATGTACGGTTATCTCTGACCGGTCTCACTGTCACTCTCGTCTCAGACTTTGGCCGTGTCTAGGCCCCACACACGGTGCAGCGGGGCAACAGACCTAGTCTCAGACTCATCTTCACACAAAATATTTTGGAAACGGCCGGGTTCACTCACATCATAACCAACCATGTCACTCAGCCCATCTGACAGAGTAGCTTTTCTGATGGAAGTATTCATTCTTCAGTCTAATGCTCCCAGCCAGGTGTCCCTCAATGAATTCTCACCTGTTCACCATCCACAAGACATTCCATATGTACTATGTAGATGGATCTGTAATCCCGGCTTTGTTTGATGTCAACTCCACTCCTCTTGGACACTCCTCCCACCACTCCTCCCTGCTGCTGAAATCAAAACGTGTAACATACACTAACATTGACATGTTTGCAGCAGTATAGGTTTTCTGAACATGTAGAGTATCTTTTTCGATAATAAGATTGACCATTTTGAGGGACTGACAGTGAGTACATTGATGAGAACAACACCCTGTTTGTTCCCACTATAGCATCCCTATGTAGCTGCTGTCTGGCACTGTAGCGCCAGATGTGTCGGACTAGGTCCCACCCACATCTGGTCGAGGTACGGCTAGGTAGTGTAGCCTAGTGGCTAAAATTTCGACCCCTCGTGTTCATGCCTCCTCATAGATTTGATTTTGAGGGCGGGGGTGGGGGTTAAGAATTATGCCCCTCTTTCACAAAAAAAAGAAAGCGATGTCGCCCACACCCACCTGCTTGCCCACACCCACCTGCTCGCCTGAAATGTGTCTCTAGTCTACATGGGTAAACATCGACACGGGCGAAACGGCCCATTTAAAATTCGACGGACTTGGAAAAATCTAGTAGAATGTATGGGATAAAAGTCGATATGACAAAACGGCCCCTTTGCTACAAATCGACACAGCGACATGTCATGGTAAAAAATGTGGTTACCCATATAGAGGCACTGAAATGGGATCACATACAAGTGTGACCCATGATTTAAATTTCCAATGAGTAATTCTCAGAATTGACAAATAACTTCTTGTGGCCGTGTTTGGGGTGGCTGAAGTTGTCAGATGCGCTGGAATGATTGTGTAATGAGCACGGAACCGGGAGGGCACATACGTCTACCTCCTCGCCCACACGCACCAGCTTGTCCATACCCACCTGCTCACCCACACACTGCTAGAAATATGTTTCTGTTCTAAAAATTAAGAAATAATTCATTGTTCAATCATTTTTGAAGTCTTTCTGTACCTTTTGATAGACGCATATTTACATAGACAAAAACCAACGATAGTTAACGCCTCATGTGGTACGACCTGGGGTCCCGGGCAGGGTCCAACGAGTGAAGAACGGTGCAAAGTGGGGATTTGTATTTACATGTACATGTATAAAATTACTGTAGAATCCCGGCACATATGGCGAATTTTATTTATTGTTTTATTTCCACATTAGCCTGCTTATATTAATACTGGTACCTGTATATATTTGGTTACACTTTCAGGTGTTACTGCAAAGACTGGGTGGAACCCCCTGACCGCAGATCCCCCGAAATGGCCTAAAGCTTACAATGTGAGTGGCACTCTTCAACTGCCATACGCTGAAATCGTTGAACAATTCACCGCCTATTATGATGGAAACAATGGACTCAGTCGGGTGGATTATTACAACCGTAAGTTTCTGACATCATCAATTCTTATCTATATAGATCTCTACATCCACATTTATGATTTGGGGTGCAGAGGGGTCCCCCCTCAGGTCGGAAAGTCGCCGAAATTAAGGGCCTCAAGTCACAAAGTCGCTTTTTTAGACCATTTTTTGCTTTAGACATATTTTTCCAAAAGTCGCCAGGTCGCTTAAATTAATGTACCAGGTCGGCAGGTCGCCTGGAAAACAGCCCAGGTCGCCAGGTCGCTTTTGACCCCTCTGGAGCCACATGATTGTCAGGGTAGAATAAATGTAGGCCAGGTCTAAATCTATTGTCTTACTCTTAGCCTTTACACAGGGACCTACATCATACAAGGATGCTTGTCTACTTCTGTGTGTCTTTGGTCTCCTCATAATTTACAACAAAAAAAGTGGAAAAGGTAGAAAACCCAATGAATCAAACCATCATCTGAAATACGGGAACCTGTTTTCACCTCACAGAATATTGTCCTAGATCATACTATCAGTAGAGGGGTTAACCTTGTTATACTAGTTGACGTTAAACTTAAAAAGACGTCATGTCCGATATCAGTCTTACCTAAAAACATCAATTATGATGAGCACCTTTTTATCATTCAGACACGGTTAAGACGATCCAGGTGGTTGGAAAGAAGCCTGATTTCGGTAAGACCTTTAAGGTGGCGCCGATGACGACTGAGAAGGAGTACAACACCATGACGTGCTTCCTTGTTAACGGTACCAAGGACGCCCCAGTCACCACCCAGGCAGTTCTACCCGACACCACCGGCTTCAAGGTGAGTACCATGTTTTCAATTAAAGTATTTTTTATTATACTGAGCAAACAAATACAGTTATCAATAATCAACTCAGTATGTGGACACAAGAAAGCATACATGGTTATCCATATTAATCCAACACAATCATAGTTACCGTAGGTTTGTTTTATGTTATTAAGAAAAACAAAATCGTCATATGACAGACCATAATATAACTTAGTGCATACAATTCCTGGACACTTTTTGAGAAATCAAAGTCGAAGAATTGCAAGAACAGAATGTTGGACATTAACAGTTTCGCTCCTACCATTTTCCGATTGATTTCTCTTTTGAGAAGGGTTTTTTATTGAAGAGAATGTCAGATGAGCTGAATGTGGGTTTATGAAAATACTTTGAAAACAGTAGCATACAATGATACATATCTCCATTTTTCAGTACGTATAGATCCTCCGCCATTTGTTAGCATATAGAAATGTCGGCTATCCCGAAATCAGTTTATATCAACAAGATCAAGCCAACATCCTTGCACTACCAGGTCACACATGCTCGTGTACATCCGCCTTGATATTCTCAGAGAAAAAGAAATGAATGTAATATGATTGCCAATAAGTGCTTCAAGCACCATGATGAGATATCCGGTAATAGCAATATCCCCCCCAAAAAACTTCCAAAGATCCACACAAAACCGTGTTCAGTACTTGGTTACCGTAGTTAAGTTGTTCTTGGTTAAAAGGCCTGGGCGTGATTTTGCAGTATATGATACCTTTTAGTGGTAGCTGACACAGAGACTGGGTTATGATCACATTCCCTTTACACAATATAGGGCTACATGTGTTTAAAGAAAATAATATATATTTTAAAGAGAGACAAAAGAAAGAGCAGCACGATAACATAGGATTCGTAGCCATGTCATGGAATCTTGTGAAATCGTGACGCGCATTTGGGGAAAAAATCGTTTAAACAAAATCAATAAAACTTTAGAAATTGTTCCTGTAAAATTGAAAGCCCTCGTAATATCGAGACTGTATGGTTAAGCTGGTCAGAGAAAATGGTAATCTTTAGTGTCAAGGACTGTCATGGAATTTCTATCTGAAATATTTGTAGGATTCCTGTAAGACCCATACCTGTAATAAAGGTTATGCCCTTTTGTCTAGTTGGTGAGTAAGAGCGTGGTGATGGGACACAAAGACTGCCAGATGTGGCAGACAGTGACAGTTAACGGCACCAGGAAGAACACGTACAGTCTGTGGGTGGAACAGGACACGGGCCATCCCGTCAGGTATGGCACTCACACGTCAGACATACCACTTTCCCTACTTTTGTAGGAATTCCTACTTTTATTTGCTGGAATTTCAGCATTAAAATATGTTAATTTCCTACAGAAAATTGGCCACGAGCTTAAGATTTCTTACTTTCTGTCGGCCAAGGAGTGGCATCTCTGGGCACTACAAGCACCCTGCACCCTGCACCCAGTGTTTGTCTTGGACACTCAGTGCTTATCACAGACACCCAATGTTTGTCATTGGCACCCGATTTGCCATCAAGTTGCCGGATTAGATCGAGATTGCAGCAATTTATGGCTGGGAATGCCCAGATAACCTTTACATTTTGTAAATTTGGAACAGTTATGGTCATATTGATTTCACCAAAAATTATATAAATTCATATCGATATATTCACAAAATAAAGGTAGTTAATGATGCCATTCCTACAGGTATGAGATGATGGGATTTGACAGCCTCCTGGGTTCCCATTACGACCGTTACTACCTGGATTACACAGACTACAGTGAACTCAAGACTATCGACCCAGCCGTCTTTAATATGACCAAAGGTGAGCGGAAACATGTATGATTTTGAATCAGAATATGGCCTTAGTTTTATTTCAGGTTTAGAATCACTTTAAGTGTATCATGATGTTAGGAAAATATTTATAAAGGTGTAAACGATATAAGATTGTCATGATTAATCTCGAAGAACATGATGTGAAATTATGAGTATCAGTTTGAAAAAAGAAAGAGAATAAAGTGCAAGTTTGTTTTAATTATAGAAATAAATAGAAATAAATAAATGTGCCATGTGTGCTTCAGTTGCTCCCAAGTTGAAGTGTGCCGGGTTCCCTGGTCCTGGGGCGGAGGACCACCGCCTGCTGATGAACCCTATGCACGAGTACATCAACCACTACACACAGCACCTGGAGCCCATGTTCCACGACTTCACCAAGCACCACGGCAAGCACTACCACGGCAAGGAACATGTACAGAGGAAAAACATCTTCATGCAGAACTTAAGGTTGGTTGGTATTTTATCATCTACATGTATTATCCCCCTTTAGCTCATTCAGAGTTTTTGAGCATTCAGCCTTTGTGATATTAGACGACTCAAGATCTTAGATCATGAACTACAGAGAGATCTGTATAATCCGCCATGCCTCCTTACTGGCTGAAACTGGTCGGATGGTGAATGTGGCGGTTATAGGGTGGAATATATATGCTGTAAAATGAAAACTACTCCTTTATGACCTGGCAGTAGGTGAGACTGGCCATTGGTTGACGGTTTATAGAGATCTCTGGACTAGAAACATAAAACCAGGAGTACTTACTTAGTGTTCAAATAGTTTTAAAAAAACTCTAGAGAATCTTTTAGTGTTTATACTGTTATACTCATTCAAATTCATGAACCCTTGTGTGCCTTCTCCAGGTTCATCCACTCCCATAACCGCGCGGGTCACAGTTTCACCCTGGCCGTCAACCATCTGGCTGACTGGACTGATGATGAGCGTAAAGCGCTTCGGGGACGTCGGCCAACCAAAGGCTCCAATGGGGGTCTGCCTTTCAACAAGAACAACTACAACCTAAAGGACTTGCCGTCCTACATGGACTGGAGGCTGTATGGTAGGGCAAACAATTTAGAGATTTAAAAATTGCTATTGTTATAGTAAAAGACCCAGTGTTCTAGTTAACATAGACTTCATAATTATATGAGAAATTACCATCTATATCGAAAGGAAAGATATCTCTGAATACTGATATTGATATGATTAGTGACGTGGTAGATATTCTTCATCTCTCTTATCATTTTCTTATCAGTATCTCCAAATTTGAGATCACCGTTTCACACTCGACGCCAAAGAGGGCATCACTGTGCTTCACTCTCACGAATCTGTATGTTTAGGTGTAATATAGGTTCCATATTAGTTCCATAAAGCACCAGGGGACCATAGAGTACTAACCGTTAAGGTCATTGTTCCTCCAGGGGCTGTGACTCAGGTTAAGGACCAAGCCGTGTGTGGGTCCTGCTGGAGTTTTGGCACCACAGGCACCATAGAGGGAGCCTACTTCCTAATGGTAGGTAGACCATGCAGCACGATTTGAAATTTTACTCTACAGTTGTAGTTAATTATTGTGTATTTCTCATGTGTTTTTGTAGTTTTCCTTTGTTTCTCACAGTGGTTTTCTTGTTTATTGAAGGATATTTCCAAATTGATGTCCCATTTTCAAACTTTTCTGATACCATTACAAGTAAATTCGAAAGATCCCCCCCCTCCCCATCTTTATTTCTTAATATTTGACATTCACATGAATCTTAACTCATTTGCAGACAGGGAAGCTGGTGCGCCTGTCCCAACAGGAGCTGATTGATTGTTCATGGGGTATGGGTAACAATGGGTGTGACGGCGGGGAGGACTACCGCGCCTACCAGTGGATCACCAAGCACGGGCTGGCCTCTGAGGACGCGTACGGCTCCGGCAGATACATGGCACAGGTAACGCTAGTCATGTCATGTAGAAGATTGTGAGAAATATTGAGAACATGTTGAATCCAGAAGATATGTGTTCATGTAGATCATTTCATTTATTGCCATAGTGTTGTTATCTATTCTGACAGTTTTGAGCAGGTTAGAAGTGTGTTGTAAACGTCAATCTAGGTCCTGAGGTGCTAGTGTCAAAGGAACACACAAAATAAGTAAAATGAGCTTCAAAACAGAATTATATTTTTTCACTTGAATTATTTGAATTTACCTGAATTAACTGAACTAACTTGCATGATTTTTTTTCAAAAGGACTTGTACTGCCAGTCTAGGAATGCCACCCCGGTCGTACACACACTGAAAGGTTACGTCAATGTGACGTCAGGAGACGGACAGGCGCTCAAGGTGGCCATGTCGCACTATGGACCCATCTCCATCGGCATTGACGCTTCTGTGAAATCCTTCTCATTCTACGCCAATGGGATATACTACGATTCAAAGTGTGGTATGTAGTATTTCAAGCTATATTTATCAAGTATTCGAAACATATAAAAATGGCAACAGTCAAGAGACTCAATCAAATACAATACATTTAGATTTGGTATCAAAGACATCAACATGATTTATACTCAGGATTTGTCTATAAACAGTGACTTAAATAATATAAATATTTATTGTGCATGAACTTACTTATAAAATATGCCCATTTCCCATTTGAATAGGTAACAAGCCTGACGACCTGGACCACGCGGTGTTGGCTGTGGGATATGGTACACTACATGGCAAGGGCTACTGGTTGGTGAAGAACAGTTGGTCCACCTACTGGGGTAACGATGGTTACGTGCTCATAGCGCAACGTGACAACATGTGTGGGGTGACTACTTCCCCCACCTACGTCCGTCTCGGCAACTAATCAGAGACGTGCCTTACTTAGCATATCAATGATTATAAATACCAGCAGGTTGAGATGTGTCTGAATTCCATCAACTACACATAGAAGTGTATAGCTTTTTATTATAAGAAATAGTACGAGAAAGGTTAGTTGAGCTGGACCTCTTCAGCATAAAAGGTCGTAAACAGAGACAATCATGGGATGTGCATTTATTAACATTCCTGAGAGAAGGAGAATGCATCCTACACAGAGGCGTAAAGTTTACCCACCATTGAAAAAAAAGAGTCAAGTTATACACCCCTCTTTGGTAAAAATGTCAACACAGTTATATGTACTTGGTGTTTATAAGAAAATACAAAGGTCTATAATTCTTTTTGTAAGTCGATTATTTGACCCCACATCTTAGGGGAGTGATATCATAAATGATATCTGTGGTTGTACAACGGTTGAATCGAATAGTAATGTGTGCAACACATGGTTGTTCCGGATGAATAAAAAGTCCAAATCTGTCGTAGATAGCACCATTGAATATCGAGTCACGTGAAAGCACCCAGAAGTAGTTTCACTGCTGTTTCTATAATGAGATTTAGTAAGCGTGTTGTACCATGACATGTTCATAACAGCTTAGGTATGTAGTTTAACTTGTTTTTTCCCTCTTTAATACAGTAAAATCTCGTTATAAGGAGCACCTTTTGGCAAGGCAAATTTGCTCGTTGTAACCAACCTTCCTTGTAACCGATTTTGCTCATTAACAAGTCCTGACAAAGCCACCCCCCTCCCCTTGTCGCCTACATCACAGGGGAAGTCCTGACAAAGCCCCTCCCCCTCCCCTTGTCGTCTACATCACAGGGAAAGTCCTGACAAAGCCCCTCCCCCCTCCCCTTGTCCCCTCACCTCTCACAGGTCCGTACCTACACCCCAGTAGGTAGCCCCCTCTCCCCCTGCCCCCCCTCACAGGTTCGCACCTACACTCCCCTTGCCGCCTACATCACAGGGGAAGTCCTGACAAAGCCCCTCCCCCTCCCCTTGTCGTCTACATCACAGGGGAAGTCCTGACAAAGCCCCCTATCCCCCTGCCCCCCTCCCCTCACAGGTCCGCACCTACACTCCTATAGGCCGCCCACATTACAGGGGAAGTCCTGGCAAAGCCCCCCTGCCCCCCTTTTTTTTTATTCCAATAAAAAATGAATTACCATCTTGAAAGGAGTTGCTCCTTATAAACGATTTTTGGCTAGAAATGCTCGTTCTAACAGTGTTTTTTTACTATAGAAAAGTATAAAAAAGGTTTTGGCAAAGCAAATGTGCTCCTTATAACCGTCTGCTCCTTATAACCGTCCTCTTTATAACGAGATTTCACTGTATTTAGTTTGATATCAATCACATCTATTGCACAGTTAGGTTCATTACTCATTTGGAGCCAGTTATGACTTGGTAATTTTGAAGTGATTGAAAATGTATAGAGATAAGAATTATAACCAAGCAGGATATTTTCAACTCAGCTTCATTCTTATCGCACGTGAATGAGCTTTAAATACCTTTTTGTATTATTGTGAAGCTCTGAGCCATATCAGCAGTGTTACTGCTTAAAGGTTATTAGCACCGATGTATATGATCCACAACGCATATGATGCGAAAGTATGATGCATTTATATCTCAAAAGATGTCCACAGTACTTAACTTTGGTGTCACAGTAATAAGGACGGAAATTGGAAATTGGCATGAAAAGTAGTTTGTAGTGTAAAATAAGATGACCTATTTTTCTATATTTCAGCTTCACTATTGTGAGCACGCTTTAAATACCTAAATATGCGTAAAGCCATAATATACTGCATGTTTTATAACAGCTAACTTCTGATAATGTACATATTCACCTAGAAACAGGATAACTATGTATTAAGGATCTGAATGATTTAGAGATTGTATTCGCTCAGCATTATTATCAGTATGTCTACTTAATCTCATGCTTTCTGCAAAACGTAGCTTTTTTTGTCATTAATGGCTATTAAAGCATCATTTCCATGACAAACTATATTTCAGTTTACTAATACCTTCTGATTTCTTTTCGACTAAAAGAGAGAAAACTATAGTATTGTCTAGTGTTTTGCAGATTATATAATGAATAAAACACTGATATAAAATGAATGCTTTATATGTTTTTTTTATTACTTGGCCTACGACTACATGCATCGAGTCTGTCCACTACTCCAACCACCACACACTGAACAAAATGACGTGGGGGTGGAAGGGGGTGTGTGGGGGGGGGGGGGGGGGGTTGATGGAGGTCATGAAGCAAGGGAGGGGGCATGGAAAGAAACCAAGGTGATGGAATAATATTGGAGGGGAATAAGATGTGACATAGCAACATGTCTGTAGTCAGCAGGCATATAATGCCAGTATCTACATAAGACAAATTGATCCATGTCCCAAACATGCTCTAAAATCTGAGGTATAATTATTAAGACCTGCTAATAGACTAGACGAACAGGTCAGACGCCGGCTAATCAATCAAAGCCCTGCAAATGCGCGCGGGAAAACCCCGACACGGCACAGGAACGTCCCCTGGTGAGAAGTTCTGAAACTAACTTTTGGGATTCCCCTCATAGCCTCGTTTTCACAATTGTCAACGACGCGGGGATACCCCCCGGGAAAACCTTCGACACAGCACTTCATATTTTTCAATGTAAGTGATCTACAGCTATCTAACTCTAAGTGGGATTTCAAAACATCTATCACAGGTCTAATTATACCATGGCAAACTAAGGACCAGTGGGTTTGATATCAGTTGTTCACATACAAACTCGTTTCATCCACTTTACCGCTCCGTTCTGGCACAGGCGGTTCACAACAGAAACATGCACCTGCTTGTTTTGGATTTTGAAGGGCTTGACCGAAAGCTAAGCCCTCCATAAGTTACATGCCTTTAAGGCTTTGATAGATAGGTCACTGTTTACTTAGGCTCTTACGAGTCCTAGGGCCATACATGAAAGATGGGACTGTGCAAAAATAGAACTGTCGACTTTTAACCATAAGGCCATGGGAACTGAGGTTTGAGTTTACTGTCCACCGCCCGCATGCCTCCTAAAGGGCCGCATGAAATGTTCATTATTAATATAAATTTTCATTATTGTAAAAATCTGGCAAAAATTGAAATTTTGGAGCAAAAAAGTGGTCCGCCAGATCCTCCAATACCATCATTTTTAAGAATTTTACAATAATGAAAAATGAATAGAGTAGATGTACCAGTTTCCGAACAGTACCAGTTTCCGAACACTTTGACCTGCTTAGCCCCCCTGGCACTACATGTGGTCATCAATGAAACCCTTTTTCATGGTATTGTTTGGATATAAGTAAGACCTATTTATAGTATCATTTTCATTCAGATTGGTCCACTAGATCACATTTTATCCATCTTTTAATATTTCTTCCAGGGTTTCAATTGGCTATTTGGGCCAGGCTTGTAAAAATCAAATTACTTATAATTTTTTTGTTAAGGTCTCTAATATAAGCAAACTATAATCAAAATGATAAATAATGTACCAAAATGTATTTATATGTGACTACAAATCAATTCAATATAGAATCATAATTTAATTCTTATTGGGTGTTGCCATGGCAACCTGTTCGGAAACTGGTACACTGCCCCAACCCTGTGTACCAGTTTCCGAACAGAAGCCTTATTTTTGGCTTATTTTGAGCACTCCATAGTTTTCTTTAAAAAAGGTTCAAACCTTAGATATTCTGGATTCTTGCTATCTGGTATATAGTCTCCACCGAACCCAAACCATTCATCTCTGATCTAATGTACCTTTATATGCTGCCCTTTCGAAACTGAGACAAAATTTGACAAAACTATCAAAATGTTATCCTGTTTAATTGATTTTTAGGGGAAAAAATCATGAAAAAATTTAGTTAATTGGATTTTTTTTTTGTAAAAACTTTCTTTGTACAGTTTTTTGTGCTATCGTGGTATCACCTTTTTGTCATTTATTTTGGGGCATTATTGCTAAAAATATTGGTTGCCATGGCAATAAATTATGCTAGTCAGTGCCCTCCTCCCCCACCGAAAGGTTTGTGGTGGGACTGAACCCTGAGGTAGTCGCTCTATGGGAGTAACTGGCCACCTCCAAACTACCACCCCTACTAAATGCAAGATGTCACTGCCTGTCGGCCCTATATTCCTTACATAAGCCACTTCCCATACTAACTGCCCTGGAAATGGTGGCCAACTTCAGTGAACTAGGGGTCGGGGGGGAATTCCGACCCCTCTGGGGGGGGGGGCGGAAAATTTGCGAACTTACGCGAAAATCCACCAATCCCCCTCCTGTTGTTAAATAATGACCACTCCCTTAAATCACATTTCTTCCTATCAAATGTCGTTGGATTTTTAGAGAAATTCCCATTATAACCCATAAAATCAATGATTTAAAATTTTGCTAAAGCATAGGACCCTATGGAAGCCTGTAGATAACCCTTAGCATTGAACGTTTACATATTGCAGGGGCGTAATGCTTTCTCTATGGGAGTAAGTCAGCGACCCTGAGTAGCAGGGTTGAGACACATTTTTTCAGACATCTCTGGCTCACAGCTGCGGTAATTGACTGGTGGAGGTTACATCTCATACATAGATACAGATCCTAACTGTAGAACAAAGAAGAAGTAGTGTCTTCCCCCCATGTTTCATCTGGTACTAGGATGCTAGGCCCTGAGGAATTTTGGCCCCCTAAAGTTTGGCCCTGAGGAAGTTTGGCACCCTGATGATAAGCCCTGTGGAATTTCAGCCACCGAATGATAGGCACCCTGATTTTAAGCCCCCCTAATTAAGGCCATTTTTAGCAGGTTATGATTAGATGTACCATTCAAACAACCAAGCACCTAACGTCCAACAATTCAATGAGTAAGGCAGGTTATAGTAACATACAAACACCCAACACCCAAGCACCTACCCAACATCTGACCACCCAACACTCGAACACCCTAGCCGACCTCCGGGCACATACCCAACACTCGACCACCGGACACCTACCCAACACCCAAATACCCAACACCCAAACACCTACCCAACATCCGAGCACATACCCAAACCTGACCACCCAACACTCTAGCCAACCTCCGGGCACATACCCAACACCCGACCACCCAACACCTGAACACATACCCAACATGTAATCACCCAACACCTGAACACCTACTCAACATCTGAGCACATACCCAACACCCGAACACCTACCCAACATCCGCTACCTGACACCCGAACACCCACCCAACATCCAACATGGTTGAAAGTTTGATAGGCACAGGATCGGGCATTTAATAGGCACGGGATAGGGCTTTTGATAGGCACAGGATCGGGCATTTAATAGGCACGGGATAGGGCTTTTGATAGGCACAGGATCGGGCATTTTGATAATAAGTGGTAAATAACCTGCTCGGATGTTGGGTTACTGGGTGTTTGAATAGCCAGAAATATATCTAAATATTGGTTTCATAACCAGCTCGGACATTGGGTTACTGGGTGTTTGATAGCCTGCATTATTCTATACATAACCTGCTTTTTAGGAGTGGACGTTGGAATATGTATTTAAGGTACAGGGGGCATAAGATCAGGAGGGCCCATCATTAGGGGGCTGAAAATTCGCAGGACTGAATCTCAGGGGGCTGAAAATCAGGTGGCCGACCATCAGGCGGCCTATCTTCCTCAGGGCCTAGATGCCGCACACCGTTTCGTCTAAGATACACGACCAACCAGGCTAACCATGCGCCATTGTCATTACCAAATTGGGCAATTGAACATATTAACCGTTCCACCGCCAGCAGGCCGCTAAAGCGGCCAGAGCACCAAATTCACTCACAAGAAAATATTGCTCAAAATTGATGAAAATAATTATTTTCTTACAAATCCTAGTTGAAGCACCCCATGTTTGGTATCATATTAAAGCTTATGACATCCTCTTTTGCATCCTACTTTCCATTTGTTTTTACAAAGAATTCTCTAGGAGTAACCATACTAAAACCTCATTTCAATTTTTTATATTTATAAATTTTTGCAAATTTTTGGCAAAACTACGAAGAAATCTGGCGGTGGGAGGGTTAAGTAACTGCAAGGTTCAGTACCCCTAAATAGAGGACCAGATTCAAAAATGATGATGATAGGAGTTTGAGTTTGAGTTTTTATTGCGTTTATAGCCCAAGTTGGCCACACCTTGTGACATCTTACATCTTAGTTTAGCAAACATATATATGTCTGGTCGGGGTATGTGGGGTTGGTGTATATGGGGTTGGGGAAGGGGTTTGTGGGGTAGTTTTGAACCAGGAATACGTTTCTGCTCTCAGAATTGACAAGTAATTCATTGTTCCCGAAATGATGGGTTGGGGTATGTGGGGTTGGGGTACGTGGGGTTGGGCTTTGTGGATTAGGGGTATGTGCGGTTGGGATGCGTGTGGTAGTTTGAACCAAGAATATGTTTTTGCTCTCAGAATTGACTGATTCATTCTTCCTGAAATGATTTTGCAGCTTCAATCTTTATACTTATTTTCATCATGATGTTAGCCTTCCAATTGAAATATGATATTGGCCTAATTGTATTATTTATCTATCAGCCGATAATAGTGGTTTGTTTTCCCCGGCTTTGCAACACCGGGGTGTGTCTGCGGGTACTACTGGACAAGACGACACATGCAGCCCCCTCCCATCCCCCCCCCCCCCCACCGGGGTGCTTTCAAAACTTGCATCGCCACTCCACTACCTCCCCACTGTAATGAGCCCATTGAGTGGTGTCAGACACTGGCCGCCACAGATCCGGTGAACTTTTGCTGTAGGTAACGTTGATAGTGATAAGCCTGTCATGTCTGATTTGTAAGATTTAAAGAGGGTCTTTTTGCTGGTTCTGTTGATTTGGTTGCCATGGTGACAAAGGGATAGAAATGGAATATTTCTACAAAGGCCCTAATCACTGACCACACCCAATGGTATGGACAGGTGTTGATTAATGCAGATTAGATGCTAGGGGTGGGGGGAGGTTCTGGAGACCCTATAGAATCTCATAAAACTTAATTTTTAGATAATCTTTGCTATAATTCACTAAATGTTCAAACCGGTACATTTTGTACACATTAATTTACACAAATCCATTCTAGATCTTCCCAGATCATCTTATCATAGATAAAATGACTTCTGTTGACAAAGATTCGGTAATAACGCCATATTGGGTCGGTATAGGTAACATTCAGTTGGTAATATTAAGTTAGAATATGAGTTAAAGTCATGAAAGTGGGGGGAAAAGTGTAATTTCTGTTGTTCTTGTTGATTTGGTTGCCATGGCAACCGCAAAATAACCACAATGGAAGGTTTCTTCATATCTCAGGATGAAGGACATTATGATAGCTTCATGGAAAAATAATATGAGCCCCATATCAAGAAAATAGACCAAGTTATTACATGATCCCTAACAATGCCTGCTAGTGTTCGGAAACTGGTACACTAGCGTTCGGAAACTGGTACAGCTTGTTCGGAAACTGGTACACTGACCTACCAATTTAGAATCCTTATTGTGGCAAAAGTTCTTCATAGTGACTAATGTAATCACATCACATGAAAGAAATATATAATAACTAATTATAGGCAAAAAGAAAATTAAAAAAAATTCATAATTGTTCACTATTTCAAGGAAATTATGAAAATGTATCCTTAGTGTTCGGAAACTGGTGCATCTACTCTAATGAAAAAAGGCCGCATCTAATCTCAAAATCCCTTGGACAGTAAACTCATTTGTGGATTCCCATGGCCTAAACAAGTGAATGACAGTCAGTAGACATTTAGAATGAGTCTGGTTCTGACTTCTGACTGTTCTGTATTTCTTATTCTGAGTCACTCAGTCACTGAAATCAGTCAGTCAGTTGAGGTCTGAGTGTCATAGTCTGTAGCAGGGAGAGTACACTCCATGTCTGTAGTATCGTCATTTTGTGTCATCATTCATAGACCCATATAAAGATCCTAATAGCTTTGATAATGATTAATAGATTCTATAGATTAAAGTTTTATCATGCTTTAACCATGAATCTACATTGACGTTCATGCTTTAACATTTTCATTGTGAATTATGGGTGTGGACCACTCAGTTTAACATGAGTCTTTTTTGGCTTAGGGAGTGTTCATTTATCAATAACAGGGGGGGGATGGTGAGATTTCGCGCGGAGGGGCGAAATATTTTTACCCCCACCCCTTGAGAGCGCGTGGAACGTTTTGCGCCCCCCCACGCCGAAGGTGCCGAAAATTTTTCGCCCCCCCCCTTTGAACTATAGTAACGCGCGAGCTTTTTTGCTAAAAAGGGGCTTCAAGAGGGGGCAGAATTTTTTACGCCCCCCTCAGGAAGGGTCGGACATTTTTACGCCCCCCCCCCAAACCCACCACCCCCCCTGTAACTAACAGGCATGGGATTCTTCCGGATTTATCCGGATTTCCGGATTTTTAAGGCCAAAAAGGTCATCCCTGTGATTTGTGCAGATCCAATGAAAAAATGTTTTAACATTAATAGGGGGGGGGGGGGTTAGTCTCTAGAAGGCTTTATGCCATGCAAATCATACAAAATCTGACATCTTTTGGCTGCTTTTTGGATTTTTCTTCAAAACCCAATCCCATGCCTGAACTAATAAATGAACACTCCCTTAGTGACATGAGGAATATAAGCGATAGCGTCATGAGACATAGCCTTTTCTTAAAATCGACATGGTAACATGGTCATTTCTTAAAATCGATAGGGCGACATGGCCATTTCTTAAAATCAACAGTGAAAATTGGGAGCCCCCCCCCCCCCCCCATCAAGACCTTCTGAATTTGTAGCCATGACCATATATTACCAGGCATATAGGTTCATAAATGATTTGATTGAGATCTCTATACTACTGTACTAGTATATAGTAGGCCTATAGATCTAGTCTAAAAATAAAAGTAAAAAGCCGCAGGGGTGGTCACTACCGGGTAGCTGAAATGGAGCAAATTTAGAAAATCGTGAATCACATCAAATGTATACTAGATATAGTGCATACATATTTAATATAATGATCTCGCTGTTATGATAGTAGACTAACGCGCAGGTAGGACTGTCATTGGTACGGTATCCAATTTATTCCGATTTCGATTATCACTATTTTTGTCTAGATTTTTCGATTATATCGATTTGTTTTGATCTGAAATCAATCGTTAAATTATGCTTTAAAATTTAAAAAATCTGTTATTTGTTACAATGGTAGCACATACTACCTATATCAATTGTGTAGACGTATAGACTATATTCACAACTTTTCTACAATTTTGATTCACATTCGGAAGTTCATTTCCCCAAATATTAGGCTTTTTGAGGGCAGCTTTTTCATCCTAATAAATAAGTTGGTTCTAATTGGAATATTTACACATTTTTTTCATTTTTGGAAAGGTAAATTCATGGACAGCTTTTTCATCCAATAAATAAGTTGGTTCTAATTGTAATATTTACACATTTTTTTCATTTTTGGAAAGGTAAATTCATGGACAACCTGTGGGTCAAAAGGTGTATCGATATAATGCATTTATCGATGCGATAATCGGAGATCCGAAAATGTTGGTGTATCTATTTGGGGGGTATCGATGGTAGTCCTACTCGCAGGCTTTATTGCTAAAAACAGGCGGTGAAGGGGTGGAAATAATTTTACTCCTCCCACTCGTTATTAACTCTTTAAGGACTGTATGTCGCTAAAAGAAGACATTTGTCGTTGTGATGTACTAATGTAGCCATGGCAAGTAACTCCCCGGTGTTGCATTGGTGCATCGTGCCGACCCTTCGGGAATGTCTCAATCCTGTAGGTTTGGCATGATGCTTGAATGCAGCACTCATCAGTTACTCACTATGGCTGCATTAAAGGCATCATGACAACCAAGGGCATGATGCATTAAGGCATCCTGTCATCTTTAAAGGGTTAAAAAACGATCACTCCTTTAGTAGGGGAGTCTGGGGGCATGCCCACTCCCTCCCACTCCACTCAGGACAATTATAAATGTTGGAAGGTAAATGGTGGATTCTGAGAGCTCTACTGGCATATAGACCCAGGGCACCCTGTACCGCTGGGTCTTACACACCGGTCTGAAATTTAAATAAGTAGGGCAAGATACAGGGGGTAAGGTAAGGCACAGAGGGATGTCAGGATACAGAACGGTGAGGTAGGACACAATGGGAGGGTAGGGCACAGGGAGGTGAGGTAGGGCACAATGGAAGGGTAGGACACAGGCAGGTGAGGTAGGGCACAATGGGAGGGTAGGACACCGAGGGAGGGCAAGACACAGGCAGGTGAGGTAGGATACAGGCAGGTGAGGTAGGGTGCAACGGGAGGGTGGGATACAGAGAGTTGAGGTAGGACACAATGGGAGGGTAGGACACAGGCAGGTGATGTAGGGCACAATGGGAGGGTAGGACACAGGCATGTGAGGTAGGGCACAATGGGAGGGTAGGACACAGAGGGAGGGCAAGACACAGGCAGGTGAGGTAGGGCACAGAGGGAGGGTAGGACACAGGCAGGTGAGGCAGGGCACAGAGGGAGGATAGGACACAGGCAGGTGAGGTAGGGTGCAACGGGAGGGTGGGATACAGAGAGTTGAGGTAGCACACAATGGGAAGGTAGGACACAGGCAGGTGATGTAGGGCACAATGGGAGGGTAGGACACAGGCATGTGAGGTAGGGCACAATGGGAGGGTAGGACACAGGGGGAGGGCAAGACACAGGCAGGTGAGGTAGGGCACAATGGGAGGGTAGGACACACAGAGAGGGCTGGACACAAAGGGAGGGCATGACAAAGGGAGATGAGATAGGGTGTCTGGTTTAGCAATAATACTGCACCAATTAGTTTTGAGTACATACATATTTATCATTGCATAATTATCATTGACAGAGAAATAATAATTAAAGCAGCAAACCCGCTGTAGAGCATTGGTATTTCATGGATGACATGGATCATGTGGCTTATAGTAAGCTGCGCATACAGGACTACCAGTGTAACAGGTGTGCGGCTAAACGTTGCATAAGTTTATTTTTCCTGGCCTGTGCCCATATATATTCCACCAGATGGTTCAATACAAATGAAAACATGTGAGCAGTGAAGCAGGAAGGATTATCCGCGCGCCCCTGTGGAGAGCATCCTTTCTGCGTGACTGCCCACATATAAAATCATACATACATGCAGGTGTCTACACGTAGTCTAAACATGCCATTAAGTCGCCACTTGTTACATTTCAACGGGAAATGCGAGAGTACATGTGTGTAATACATACATTTACCAGTACTAGTAAAAGCAGCAGAGTTCACTCTCCGGTACTACTACCACTGGTATATCCATCCGTATGTGAACTTTGGAGGGCCACAGTGGTTATTTTTTTCCACAGTGACTCGTGCTATACCACCTCTACCCACCTGCTGATGTAGCATATACATGTATAACAAAATGAAATATGCTTACGCAAGAAAGTTTACATTATAATGAGCCTATATCCATCGAGAGTCTACTCAATAGTATGTATGCCTATGCTTGTAATAACTGGGTAATAACTATTGATATTCGACCGCTTTCCCATATGGAAATGTGGTCTGGTAATCATCAACTTTAGAAAAAGTAAAACCAGGCTGAAAATCAATACTGATATAGTCAGGTGTGACTTCATCATACAGCCCCATATGGCGCACCCTGGCATGATACGAATTACACCCCTGACTGATTTAGGGACGGGTCATTTATTGGTATAAATTTATTGGGGAGAGTGGGGATGGGGGAGGGGGGGGGATTTTGTCTCTCTCAAATTGAAAATGGAAGGATATTTCACAATACACGTACTGCACCTCAAGGATATGTTGAGCTCTTATAGGAGTGGCCGATTGCTAAATGAAATAGTCTGAACTGTATTTTGTCTTTCCCACAGAGAACCCCTTTTTAAGTCGGATACCCTGCCCAACCCGTCCAAAATCCACCAAGTCTCCCACCCCCAACTGACAATAAATTACACATCCCTTATGCGAAATACGCGCTTTAGATATATCCTACATACCCCTGCATATGTTCATTGCTGGTTTTAATATGACCATTTGTGTATGTTGCCGGGTTATGTTGCTTACAGAATGCTCTACAATAGGAGATATACTTCTTTTCAGCAGGAATACATCATGACTGAGGAATATGAGGAGAACCCGCAGTTTAATACCAGCTTAAACCTCGACTAGTAACGACTACTTGGCAGCCCTTAGTTCAGATCATGTGTGCCATGTTGAGCTGACGTAAACTCCCACGTTATAAAGATGAAGCTGGAACTGGAGGTTCTCGCCTCTACCTCCATCAAACGGAAGAAACCATGGCCGCGACTCGCATGGGTCGGCGAGGTAAGTTCACTGCCATTGTCCATGACCGAAGATAAGTACCGTAAATTCTCGCGTAGAAGCCGCGGCTTGTACGCGAGTCAGACTCAGCTTTCTTTTGATACCAAACATGCCTATATAGGGTGCGGCTTATACGAGAGTTTATATTAGTATACTACAGTACCAAAATCGCAATATTCAGACCCCCTCTGCCGCTTATATAATTTGTCAAAGTTAGGGGTGCGGCTTGTACGCGAGTTAGGCTTATACGCGAGAATTTACGGTACATGTAATATATGAAGAATAATTACATGTAATATATGAAGGGGCGTGTACATTGATGGCTAATGCACGTAAACATTCTATTGCGTCTTCTATTTTAACATTTATTTAACGCCAAAAGATTAAGGAAACACACTAAAAAGAGTGTCTCCACAGCTGATAATCAATTTCAAGGAGCCTTATTCACAAATATAAACCCCAAACCGTTGATGTATTACTTAAAAATGATTCCCCTACACTACCCTAGTTTCCCTTGTTCTTTCCTCCAGGCCCAGGAGAGTATCTTCCTGCTAGACGCCCACCGGGTGAGTGTGCTCTATGTACCGTCTGGCAAGACGAGGCGCCGCGTCCCCAAGCTACAGCCGCTGTTACAAGATGTGACCGCACTCAACCACTCCGACAATGGTACGTCAACTGTCACTCGCTAAACCAGAATGATTGAGATTGTAGGCCACATTGTACATCTTACATATGGGCTTGGGAATCAAATATTTGAAGCTATAACGATGTGCAAGCGTATTTTAGGTCAACTTTGAATGAGTACTAATTTAAATGGTTCATATTTTAGTACATTGTACAGTATACCAGTATAGGTATAGAAACATAAACATTGATTAAGGATATTTTAAAACTCTAATCGTTATAAGTTAAAAGTTCTGACATACGTTGTCCCCTGCTGAAATATGAATCTTCATTCTGTATTACTATAAAAATTATAAACTGGATTCTCTTTGGGTAAGCTGGTCTCGTTACATTTAACAGAACCATCTTCTATAAACATAGATGTTAACTTGGCTCCATTTCTCCTCAGGTCAGTTCATGGTCGGCCTGCTGCGGTCAGGAGACGCCTTCCTGTGGCACAAGGACACAGACATGCTAAAGTACATCCAGGGGCTGCCTGAGCTGGCCAAGTCCCTGCCCAACACCTCCAACAACGCCAACAGGCCCTGTATACCTATAGGTATGCACCCTAAAACTGTCGCGTATAACCCGAACCTAGGATATAACCCGCATCTAAAATTTGATAAATGATATAAACCGCACCTGGGGTCTGATTATGGGTACTTTAGTTCTCTAGTTTACATCTAAAACCTTGTGTATAACCTAAACCCTGACATCATACCTAAAGTTTTATGGTAGTGGGTCATCGTTGAAATGTACATATATCATACGGCTATAATACATATACTATGATATAGCATATATCCTTGTACTTCTAGATACACCCTCACCATACGTGTGTATTGCGGATGACGGCTCCAAGATGGTGGTGGTGGTGAACCACACGCGGGTCTTTGTCTGGGAGCAGGACGCGGGTCAGGTTCTGTTTGCCGCCCGATGCGCTGACATCAAGGGCTCATGGACCGAGGTGAGACCAAGTCGTGCCGTGTCGTTCCCGGAGTCATCTGCCCGCGAGACAGCTGTCAGTGCTGTCTTCTTCATCAATGATGTGAGTATATACAAAAAATAAAATTTGAATAAAATAGATAAGTGATTTGACTATACATGTGGACACATCATCTCTGATGCTGTGCTTGTCATTTCATGGTTTTATCTGATGAAGTCTTAAGTTGGAGGAAACTCCCTCCCAAAAAGCATTGAATAGAGAATATGTACATGGCTTTCAAATCAATACGGACTATCATCATACCAACACTTGGTTGTATTTAAAGACAAGGGTAGATTATCAAGGATATTGTTTAGCTTTATGAAATAAGACATAGGATAAATATGCAATCTTCCAGCTTTAATGCCTTTTGTTCACTTTCAGACACTCGGCCTGTGTTGCCTGTGCTCCCTGGTGTTCACGGTAGAGGACAGTGTGTGTGTGACTACGGCCGTCATGCGGTGGTACGAACCGCAGCACATCATGACTTACAGGTAAACTAGATAATTAGTACATATTTTGTGTATAATAATAGTACAATAGTACTACATAGTAACGCATTTCATCTGTTTGTATCAGAAGATCTCGCAAACATACCGAACCCACAAGTTTGAGGAAATCCTATAAATCTGACCGCATATGGGGTCAACTTTAATACTATAGTACAAGTATATGTACACTTTTAAAAAAATCACGTATAACCCGGCCCCTATATATAGGTATGTCTGGTATCAAATTAAAGCTGATTCTGAATCTTGTCCACTCTCTGTATATTTTCATACAGTAAACCCACGTTGAGTGTGGAGTGGACTGATGTGCGTTACAAGCTGAGTGACCTTGCGCCGGGTGGTGCCCCCGTGCGGGCGGCTGGGACCTACGTCACCCGGGCCTCTCACGATGGACAACTACTGGCAGTGGCCATCAACCAGAAAAACTCCAGCCTCAACAGAATGATGTTTGTCTCCCCTCTTACTGACACGGTAGTGGTGTCCGACCTACGGGGGATGGGTGCTAAGGTGGCCGTCACACGGGCTTATAGGTAAGATGTTCAGGGGTATTAAGGTATTCTAGTACAAGTAGGTCTTAATCAAGAATGCTGTCTTGTTGTCTGAAAGGTTTAAATACAAAATGGAGTTGCTTTTCTACTTTTTGAAGCACTGACCGAAGTACCTATTTTTGTATGGCCAATCAGCCGCTATGCATCTTTTTAAACAGAAATCATGAATTGTTAAAGCAATGGTCGTCATTTTCCACTATTTAATGATGTGTATAATTCAGGACACATTGGGTGACGGACCTGGCCTGGACAGCCGATGACCTATTCACTATTGTGATGACGAAGCAAGGATCTGTCGCAATGGTAGCTCGTCTTGGGGAGCCGGTGCTTCTACGTACATTTGGCTGCTCTCTTGACATGGGACCAAGATATTACCTACCACTTCACCCACTCATCTCTGTACAGTAAGCCAATATTCACTGCATTACAATATACATGTATGTAAGTTTTAGATATGGTACAGGTGGCTTACTGTATAAGTGTTATAAGCCAAGGACAGGGTAATTATCACAAAGCACCAGCCGATGATATTTACCACTGTCCAAGGCTTATAACATTTATGCAACTAGTCCTGTATATCATATCTGACTTACACTCACAGTAGGAGGGTGTGCTCAGTGGCATCCACATACAGCCATGTATGTAAAATACAGTTTTGTTCTCTCAGCCAACTGTGGTGTAACCAAAATAAATGTATTACATGTTGACCAGTTGTAGGATCAGATACATAATATAGATACAGACCCTGGTAGGATCAAGACGATAGGATCTAATAAGAAAACATGCATGATCATTTAAATCAGTAAAAGGAGATATTATTATGCATGAATAACTACCAATTTAGGCGTCCAACTCAAAGTATGCGGTCCACTCTTGGTGAGTTTACCCTATAATAAACTGTTTTCTAACATCAGAGTGGCTGCCCCGGAGGCGTCAGGACCGGGTGCTGAGGAAGACGTAAGAGACCTGGAGGCACAGGCTGCAGCGGAGCAGGACCCGATGAGGCAGCGTTTCTCTATAAGCTGCCATCCACGCCTGCCCATCTTCCTGTGTTCAGACGGCTACATGGTGACAGCCCTACAGCTCCCTGCCGACCTCTCCTGTCTATCCTTAATGAAGGGACTCGTCATGGAGTCCAACCATCACCTGAGGCGACTACGAGACCAGCAGAAGTTGAGTTTGACGCTATACGACAGCATGCGGCGACAGGGACGCGTCACCAAGAAACTGAGTCTCAGTAATGGGGTGGTGGGTGGGCGGCGGGTAGCCAGTGTGCAACATGTCCGACACAACCACAACGAGCCTTATCGCTTTGAAGAACCAGAGGATGACGCCCTCAACCATAGCCTAGACGAGGACCAGGGAGACTTCGGACCCTTTGGTACTATGATCCCCACTGGCAACATGGAGTCAGGTAAGCTCTTTTTCGGAGACATGGAGAACCTGAATATGTCAGCTGACCTAGATACATCCGCCCTGGAGGAGAACCTCGATGGTATAGCAGCAATGCTGGAGCAAGCGCAGAAGTCGCTGTTACTAGCCTGGAGTCTTGGCGCCTCACATTGTGGCCTCTGGACTGATGAGCATGAGGAGGTGACCACTAATGTGGCGCACAATCTGGTCCGGCTCTTCTCTATTCTCCTGCAGAGCTCCGATGAGGTGCTCCGCGAGCTACTCGCCGGCCGTGAACCACCGAGCATCGAGGAGAAGAAGAACCCGCGGCTGGGCCGGGTGCTGCGACTGATGACGTCATTACTTCAGCTGCTGCGGCTAGATGCAGCCAGTCAGCACCTCATGGTGTGCAGCGTTCGCTTTGTCCAGTCGACGATGCGTCTTCTACTCACCGACCCGCAATTAGGCCGCCTCGAGCCGCGTATAACGACTCTACATGGTAGCTTCATCCTACTTGCATTCATCGAAAAGGCCCTTTCTGCTATCTACACCCCACTTCCTAAGATGACTATAGTTAATAGCCTACCAGTCAGCATACAACAGGAGTTTGTGGCTGCACACGAGCCTCCGACTCTGTGTGAGTACCGCACAAGGCCGGTTGAAGATGTCTCGTTTGCCGATATCAAACCGCGGTATGAGATGGCAGGTGAGCCACCTGAACAAAGGAAGCTTATCCGCCCTCTACCAGAGCAGGAGGAGTGGACTGAAGGTCTCCCCTACCGGTCTGAGATCATTAAAAGGTAGGTAAAGATATTTTCGACTAGATCTCACGTAAAGAATATTTGATCTTTGAATTTTGTAATACCGGTATATTCATTGACACATTTTTTCGTCATTAGTGCATTTCCTACTCCATCATTTCTTTGATTTGATTCCACATATTGCCATCCACATCAGATATGTTATTCACTTTAATGTTAAAAGTGTGTTTGATTGGTAAAAAATTGGTAAATGGGTACTCCACCATTTTGTCTTCTTAGGTTGGGTCCTGCATGGAAACTGCTCTATAAACACACAATGGGCCTCTACAAGACGATAAGCACCAAGAACGTCAAGGTCAAGCTGCGTAGGTCACTGACTAACCTTCTTGTGACCTTACAGGTCAAACTGACCTCCATAGGTCAGGGTCATGTAGTGTTGCCCACCAAAAAGCGGAAGGTCCAGCCGGGTTGTCGGCTGTCCATAGAGGGATGTTCTGTGCCTGCCCTCAAGGCGTGGATGTACCAGCTTAACATACCCAAAGGTGAGTAGTCTCCAGATGTATGTATATTTTAATGTAAAATACTCTAGTAAAGATATTAACTTTATCGTGACTACTTTAACCTGGTTTACTACCTCATTCACCACTCTTTATAATGAACCACTAATATATTAAGCTCCAAAGACAGTCTAAAACATGCACCTCAGGAACTGTTTTCTCAAATGAAATCTTTTACCGATGATTGATATAAATAATATATTATTTGTTGTAAGGTTACAAATTGACATACCCCAGCACATTTTGAATATTTCTTCTTCAAATATATAAGTTTCCTTAATTTACTCCTTCAGAAACTGGGTCGAGTAATGGAGTGGTGGGACGGCTCCTTCTCTCAACACTTTACTCGCTGCTGCTCCAGGATGAGTTACGAGCAGCTATTGAGCTGACCGAGCTGCTCCTCAGACAGCCGGACGTACGGTCAGCTGCCGCCACCTGCCGACAGGACCAGGCCAAGAAGTGGTCCATCCTGGCACAACTACAGCAGGTAAAACTTTCTACCTCCTGTAGATTATGAATAGGCTAGCGAATTATTTATTTAGTCCATGAATTTTGGTCTTAAAGATCGCTTTATATGTGTGCTGAGGTATAAAGAAAGCGATAAAATGTAGAAAAAATATAAAAATATATAAAATGTAGAAAATAAAAGAAAGTGTAAGAAAATTCTCCCAAAACCCCTATCTTGTTATGAAGAACGCTTGTTTAAGGCAATTAAACAAGTTAGTTATGTATAATCTATGTATATTCCGATATATGTATAAATGATGTTTTTCAATGTAAAATGGCAGCTAAAATGAAAAATCGAGTTTTTTTCAACATTTTTATATAACATTATCAGAACTTTCCATCATTACTTCTTCTACAGGACACCGCAGGTAGCACGTCGCCCCCTCGATACATCCAGAACAAAGCTGTGCGGGCGGTGGTACGGTCCATAGCCAGGATCATGGCCGCCTACTTCAGTAACAGGACGCTCTTTGTGTTCCCTCCACACGCCCCAAGGATCATCCCGCCGTTACACCGCGACTACACCATAAGTATGTTCAGTGTCTTCCATATGTTTAATTTAAAAGAGAACTGAAGTTAAAGATACTATTATGATACTCTCTATGTGTATTTGAAAAATAAAAGGGATTAAAATCAAATAAATGGTTGACTCACATTCATTATCATTTAGTGTATTCTGTATTTTGATATAGGGAAATATTTTGATTCTTTTTAAAATGTCCTCACCTGCTTGTTGCAGAGCACCGTGTGATTCCCCTGTATCATGAGTCTCTGGCAAACGTGGTTCGGCAGGATGGACTGGGTGGGGTGTGGACCGCTGAGCGGGCGGTGGACTACCTGCTTCTCTCCGGGCTACTACCAGAAGCCGCCTGGTTCGCCGATACCCTCGGGGACTGGAAGACCGCCTTTACACTGGGAGTCGCACAGTGCGAACACCAGCGTACTCTACCACACCTCTACACCAAGTAAGTTTTGTCAATCTAAGATATCTGTTCCAACTCACCGGCACCGTATTTAGTGCCGGGGAACCTGGGAGAAGACACAACCGGAAGTGGTCAGTTTAGCGCGGCACGTTTGAAGAAGCAGGTCGTGTGTAGCAGGGTGAGTAGAATGTTGATTTACAAGTTTACATTTTACTCGTTTATGATTTATTTATATTTCAATTTTGAAATTGACTGAGCTCTACTGAAACCCTGTTAGCAGGGGTATTGTCTCGAGTCTAAACATCTATATTTGTGCATTTCAGAGTCAAGACGGTCTGAATCTGCACGTGTCAAGCTGGTCTGCCGGTGACACTGATATGGCTACAAGTAGCATGGAGTCTGTTAAATCCATTGGAGAACAGACACAGTTACTTCAGGACATATTCCAATCTGGTCAAGCAAATGACAGTCAGGAAATGCCACATTTGTCGCCTGAAGGAAGGGGCCGACATAGCTTCAACCTGGCCGACTAAGATGGCGGCGGGTCCGGGGTCGGTGACACCGGCTCGAGTAAAGCTGTTGCCGGCAATGAGAAGCAGGAAGGCCCGCAAGGCCGGAGGGGCCGGAGACGGTCTCGGTCTCGGTCTAGGTCTCAGTCAAGAGATGGGTCCGTCACTCGTTATAAGGACCAAGATAGACATACTTCTAAGGAGAAGGATGTTAGATGTAGTTCAAGAGACAGGCGTTCTCATTCTATGTCTTCTGAGGGTTCTCATGTTTCTCGAGATGATTATAATCGGAAGAGACGTCGGTCAAGGTCACACTCCAATGACTCTGACGTAGAAGATTATGCTCGCTTCAAACGTTTTCAACGTCTTAAGAAGAAGAGGCGCTTTAGTGGTGATGATCATCACCATGATGATGATTCTGATGTTTCTACTGGTTCTAAGAAATCCACTAGTTCTCGAAAATCCACCAGTTCTCGAAAGTCCAAAGAAAAGAAGAAGGAGAAGGAGGACGTTTTTGAAGGAGTCAAAGAGGGTGCATTCTCGGGGAAGGCGAAGGAGTTCATCGCTAAGACCAATGAAGCTCCAAGGTCACCAGCTGTTACCAAGTGTTTAGCAGCTTTGATTGACAGCATGATTGTGAAGAATGTTGATGAAAAGGAGGCTGTTGAACTTGCCACAAAGTATCCAGCACCTGAGAACATTAAGAATATGTTGGTTCCTGATTTAGAGTCGAGTATGAAACAGAGGAAGGATATTGAACAGCACCTAAAAACAGGGGATATCCATGTACACATCACTCAGGATATTCTTCTATCAGCGTTGACAGCTATGATGCCTGTTTGTGAACTGATTATCAACAGGGGTGCAGAAGGTGTTAGTGGGGACCTTCATGATGGGGGCATGAAGGAGTAGAATAACTTCATCGGGAGCCTTCCATAATACCAATGGGCATACCGGATTCGTAAAAGGCGACAAAACTTGAGGAGTCTCATGCCTTACTGCTGTGATTAGTCACGTAAGCTGTTTGGCAACCGCTGCCCATATGCGCGGGCCCGGGCCTTCTTGCTGGTGGTCTGGCAAGGGATTCCGCCTCAGTGAACCACGTCTGAGATATCAAAGGCCGTGGTTTGTCTGGCCCTGCCTACTATGGTACTAGCCCAGGTAGGTAGGGCCAGGCAAATAAAAGAACACTTGCTATCCTTCGAAAAGAGTAGGGGACGTGCCCCGGTAGCGTTTTTCTCCCTCACCTCATAGATGCGGTCATTCATTTCATAGATTCGATCAACCATAGATGCGGTCACTGCTGTATTGGGCAAGCAGCATATAAATATCTGTCCTAATACTGCAAGGCAGACTACCACTATTTGTGGATGACTCCTTGCCAACTTGAGATGTCCCGTGAGGTACTTGATGTACGTCTGGACGTTAAACAAATCAACCAATCAATCAATCAATCAGAAGGTGATGATGAACTCAACACGGCAGGAACTGAGCTCTTTGATAGTTGCAGGTTGTTGGCTTATGCGAACAACAATTTAGTGAGGAGACGTCGGGAAGCTCTACGACATAAACTTCTTAAGGAGGTTGCTGATTCAGTAGTCACTGCTCCTTTAGGAGGCAAGTTCCTGTTTGGTGCTAAGTCGAAGGATAACTTTGTTGAGAAAAAACAAGAAAGAAGATTTGTGCAGGAAGTAATGGGACCTGACAAGAATGATCCAAAGTCTCAGAAGAAGCCTCAGGCTAGTAGTTACAGAGGTGGTGCCAACAGGAGTCGCGGCACTACTCACAGAGGGGGGTTTCACAGAAACCAACCTTTTCCTCCAGGTACAAGAGTTCCGTACGGGTCTTACGACCCATACAAGAGTTACCAGAAGAAGAATCAGAACCAGAACAACTACCAGAACCAGAACTACCAGAACCAGAACTACCAGAACCAGAACTACCAGAACCAGAACCGAGGAGGATACCGCGGAGGAAAGAAGTCCTAGACAATGTAAGTGTCACCTTGGCACAGGACTTACAATTTGTGCATACACCGTCTAACTTTATAGCTGGACAAACAGCTGATTATGTTGAACAGTGGCAGTCGTTGACTTCTGATCAATGGATTATCAATAATGTTCAGGGTATTATTATTCCGTTTACTGAGGAGCCTATTCAGTTATCAGTACCTTTTCCTTATCGTTTGTCTAAAGCTGAGAAGTTGACTGTGAATGCAGAAATTGAGTCTATGTTGTTGAAGGGTGTGATAGAAGAAGCGGTCTCAGGGCCGGGTGAATGGATTTCTAACATCTTTGTGGTACCAAAACCAGATGGTGCAGGTCGTATTATACTAGATCTCACTCAACTTAATAAGTTGGTTGAATACCAGCATTTTAAGATGGACTCTTTAAATACAGCAAAGGAGTTATTAGTGAAGGATGCGTTCATGGCATCAGTTGACCTAAAAGATGCTTATTATTCGTTCAAAATTCGGGTTTGTGATAGAAAGTACTTGAAATTCTATTGGAATCATAGATTTTACCAGTATACAGTGTTACCAAATGGGTTGTCTTGTGCGCCAAGGGTGTTCACTAAGTTATTGGCGCCGGTATTCTCTAAAATACGTGAAGCTGGTGGTGAGGCTTTCTATTATATTGATGACTCGTTTATTATGGCACCAACTGAGTTGGAATGTTATAATACAGTGAAGAGGTTAACTGCTCTGTTAGACAGTCTTGGGTTGGTAGTACATCCTGATAAATCAGTTCTGAAACCTACTCAAAAATTGAAGTTTTTGGGGTTCTGGCTTGATTCAACAAAAATGGAAGTTTCTGTGTCGGATCCAAAAATTGAAAAATTACAGACAGAGTGTTTGAAGCTTCTGGATGCAGATTCACCTACTATTAGGCAAGTTGCTGGTGTAGTAGGACTTATGGTGTCATGTACTCCTGGTGTGGACTATGGTTTTGCTCATGTCAAGGCTTTAGAAAGAGAAAAGAATATTGCCTTGGCGTCAAGGGGATATAGGTATGACTCTACTATGTGGGTGTCAAACAAGGCTAGAGAAGATATATTCTGGTGGTTAGAAAATATCAATGGATCAGTCAAGAAAATTAGACCTGACTCACCTGAATTGTATACTTCAACTGATGCTAGTCTGAAAGGTTGGGGTGCTTGTTTTGGTTCTAAAACTTCAGGAGGAAGATGGAGGAAGAAAGAGGTCAAGCATATCAATGTGATGGAACTCATGGCTATTCTGTTTGCTCTTAAATGTTTAAGAGGCATCAGAAATACCCACATACATATTAGAACTGATAATACTACAGCTCTAAATTATGTAAAGAAAATGGGAGGTCTAAGGTCAATTCAGTGTGATATTGTAGCCAGGAAGATCTGGCACTGGGCTGAGTTACGTAGCAATTGGATCACCGTGTCGTACATTCAAGGAAAACTGAATGTACGAGCAGATAAAGCGTCCAGGGTCTTTAAAGACAATCTGGAATGGAAATTACATGATAGAATTTTAAGGAGAATCTGTAAGTTGTTTGGTACTCCAAACATTGATTTGTTTGCTTCAAGAGTGAACAAGAAGTGTCCAATCTACTGTTCTTTGAAACAAGATCCAGATGCTACGTATCTAGATGCCTTCTCTCTTAATTGGGGAGGTTTACAAGCCTATGCTTTTCCACCTTTCAGCTTGGTGATGCGTGTAATCAACAAAGCAGTTCAAGACAAGCCACACAGTCTCGTCTTGGTAACGCCAAACTGGAAAACAAGACCCTGGTTCACAAGACTCAAGAGTTTAGCAAAGCGTCAGCTAACAATATCTCCAAAAAGAAACAATCTGTTACCAGCAGGGGAACAGGTAGACGAACAGTCGGTTCAATTCATAGGAAGAGTAGGGTTGACTTTTTCCCTGTTATAAGAGATAACCTGGTTCATGAACAAGGTTGTGATAAGAAAACTGCTGATTTCTTGATGACAAGTTGGGTAGATGGTACACAAAAGGTATACAATACCTATTTGCATAAATGGAACACGTTCTGTATTATCAGTAGGGTGAACATGTGGAGACCTACTGTTTTTCAGGTATGCAAGTTTATCAGATCTCTAGATGAGAAGAAACTGTCATTCGGAGCGGTGAATGCCGCTAGATGTGCATTATCGGTTCTTTTGCCCACTTTAGAGAATGGTAATACTATTGGAAAGCATTACTGGGTTTGTCAAGCAGTAAAAGCTGTGTATAGGAAAAGGCCCCCAGTTCCTAAATATCCTACATTTTGGGACGTTTCTATTGTTTTCAACATGTTGATAAAATGGGGAAAGAATGAATTCTTGTCGTTTGAACATTTGGCAAAGAAATTGGTGATCCTCATTCTTCTGATCACAGGGCAAAGAGGACAATTGATTCCAGCATTGTTGCTGAGTGAACTCACTTGGACAGACACAGGGTGTGCAAGATTTCAATTGAAAACATTGATGAAGACGGCTAAGCTAGGTCAACCGTTACAGGTGGTGGTATTGGAACCTTATCCAAAACAGGAATTGATTTGTGTTGTCAAAACCTTGAAGGCTTATGTTAAAGCTTCAAAGGGTCTTAGAGTTAAGGAAATAGAAGGTAAGATTGTCAAGTATGACAAGCTCATGTTGTCGTTCAAGTCACCAAATAAACCGATTGGTAGGAATTCTGTATCTAGGTGGGTACTTTGGATTCTAAGGAAAGCAAAGATAGACAAGAGGTTCCGAGCGCATTCTACAAGAGGTGCGGGAACATCCAAGGCTTCAACGTTGGGAGTTGGTGTTAATGAACTCCTAAAATATGGCTCATGGCGCTGTGAAAAGACGATGGCAAGACATTATAACAAGAAGGTTGAGACAAAGATCTCAGGTTCATCAGTGGCACAAGCCATACTTAATGATGTAAGGTAAATTGTGACGATTTCGGTCACTGAAAGTGATAAGAATGTGATAAGCTTTTGCTAATTATTTAATTGAAATAAAGTTTCTGTTACAAGGTTACTTTGTTTTCAATCATGTCTTTTTATGGCTATACCTGTAAAGCTTTAAAGTTCTCCCAGGTTCCCCGGCACTAAATACGGTGCCGGTGAGTTGGAATATATGATTACACCAACAACTTACTTGTTGTGCAGGGGAATCGTTGTTCCAACGAGGCAGGCACTGTATTAGTGCCCTGGGGGACATGGGCCCACCCGCCTCCCTCTATGACAAGATTTTAAGAAAAATTGAGTAAATTGTTTTTTAAAAATAGTTAGATTTATTACAGGTTATAGCCTTCGTGCCTTGCTACATTCAACTGACCACTTCCGGTTGTGTCTTCTCCCATGTCCCCCAGGGCACTAATACAGTGCCTGCCTCGTTGGAACAACGATTCCCCTGCACAACAAGTAAGTTGTTGGTGTAATCATATATATAATTACTGGTATATTAAAATTCATGTTGTTAATTTTAAAGCCCACATGGATATTTGGTTGTTCTATAATTGTAAATAGTGAATTATACGGTAAATGACATAGATCTTGAATTGTGTTCCAGTAACCAAAAGAAGTTTGATATTCCCGAGTCCATTCAGCCTGACACAGTTTTACAAGCAAGACTTGCACACAACTTTGGCCTAAAGACAAATTCCACTGGTAAGTTCTCCCCCAATTTCTCCTGTTTGACATTGTATGCATTGAACTATATTAAAAACATTTACTAACGGATGTGTATCTAAAGTAGATCTTTCGGAGCTTATCTCACTCGTACACTGTATCATCGTGAAAGTTCTTATGATGAATGCAGCCCTGGCGAGTAACTCGCCAGGGCTCTATTCATGCATCATGCTGAAACATTCGGCAGTGTATCAACCCCATTGATATTTATGCTGATGTATCATCATTATTCCATCAGGTGGCCTGCTTGTGGATGAGGAGACTGATCTCCCCGCACTGCGTCGTATCCTTGCTGACCTCATGTTGGCGGCTGTACTGAGCCGGGTAGACCTGGTGCCTTGGCTACTGGAGGGTCTCGTCACGCGTCTACGCACCGTCACCTCCAGCTTCCCGGCCGTCGTCCCGCCCGGCCTCTACCTCCCGGCGCCACCCGTCTACTGCCCTCAGCCCGCAAATACGTCACAGGCAAAACTAACCGAGGAGGATTCCCGGGAGGTGGCGCTGCGACATGAGGCGAGTTCACTCATCCAGTTAGTGTTTCTGGTGCTAGAGGGCGCCAACTGTACACTACCTAGTGCTCGGTGGTACGCTCACAAGGTAGACCGGGCTGTCACCAAGGGACGAAGATTCAAGGTGAGGAAGAAACACAAAACACTATGTTGAACAACTTTGATATTATTTATGCCATGGTCCAAGTACCATAAGTAAATGTTCCTCAGAACTTTCGGAACTGTTTCATTACTTTGACTGCCCATGTAATTTTGTACCCTTCTTAAAATGGCAGCCCTGGATGTACCTGGTGAATAAGAGTATTTTTAATTTCATTCACAGCCTGCAGATGCAGCGTCGCTGGCCGGACCTGATGTGCCGGTACTGCAGGAATCTTTCATTCGGCACGAGTCAACGTTCTCCGGTCGGGAAGATGAGCCATCCGTACGCCGGATCCTTGCTGCTTACCGCAACTTCTGTGCCATCGTGTGGCTGCTTTATGTCCGCGACAAACTCTCACTGGGACTACGGAAGAAGCTACAGCTTGTGGAGAGAAAAGTAGGATTTAGAATTCTTTGTACTCTTATTTCATTTACGGATAGAACTGAAAATAAATTACTTGTAGACTATGGTCTGGTGACTACCTGTACACACGCAGGATAATCAAGGAAATCCACCAATCAATTAATATCCAAAAAAATACTTTAATATGTTCTCTATTGTGAGATTATGTTGAGAAATCATGTTGATAGCAAACAGTGTCTAGGCCTCCATGAATGTAAAATGATTAAGGCTGCAAAACAAGAAAGCCAAACTAAATAGAGGAAATACAGTTCATTTATGTAAAATGATTTTTTCACCAATGAATGGATATAAGATAATTGGGATTCACTTATGATAGATACATCTTTTTTTTTCTTTTTTTTTAGCTTTTAGCTTTCGTCCTACAAAGAATATGATAGATACATCTGTTTGTGTTTTTCAGATGAAGAAGTCGCCTGTGCCTCCTGAGGCGTGGCTCAAACACTGCCGGGAGACGCTACACTGGGCGGCCTGCATGGTGCCTTTCGCGCATTTCCTTGAGGAAGAAAATGATATTTTCGGGATCACCTTGTCGCTCATCACAGAGTTACCACCAGACCAGCATGCGTGCAACTTACTCTGTCAGTTCTTCTATGATGCTGAGAGCTTGGATCCAGAACTGCAAGACAAACTACAGTCAGTGCTGAAGGACTGGCAAGGCGTGTTCATCGACCACCCCGCAGCCACCCCTCGTGAGCCAGAACTCTCTCCTCGCGACACTACGCCGAGATCTCTCCGTGGAACCAGTCTGTCGTTCTACTTCCACAAACAGGCACAACGCATGGAGAAACACTTCCGCCGCAAAGCTAAGGTCTTCGGCGAGTACGAGGTATTTGTTTTTGACCCTGATACTGAAAAGCGAGAGCAGGAAGATGCAAACACACCCAATGCGCTGGCTTTTGTCGGCTCTAGACCATTTGAGAGTGAAGATTCTTACTTAGAGTTCTTAGATGTCTTCTATGCCGTCAGCTTCCACAAGAGTCTGGATGCTGAGGAGAAGGAGGCAGCTCGTCCGCTACCCCTGTTGTCAGCTAGTTCGGCTGTATTCCGTGAGAAGGAGCTGATGTCGCTGGCTCATAAAGCCGTCACCAGCCTGCACCGCAAGCAGCAGATGTCTGCAGCACCATCATCCCCAAGACGCGTCACCACCGATGTCTCCCCTTCACGCAAGTCACTCACGACTGCTGCTGCCATACCCTCACGCTCACGGCTACCATCGAGCCCTAGGGCAGCAAAAGTAGGTCTCTTCCGAAGCCGGAGCTTCAGCGAGCTGAGTCAGAAGCGTGGGCAGCTGCCGCCTTCATCACCGGCCGCACTGAGGAAGAAGTCCAGCAGTCATCAGGACCTGAGCATGATGTCGGCTGATGAAGAAGACTTCATGGAGGTACATGCCTCCAGACCGCGTCCATCACCCACTGTGGGGGGCACGTTAGAGAGTCCCAGAACCGGGTCCCGCTATGCACAAACCCGGCAGCTCTCCGGCTCAGACACCCAGCTTACAGCCAATGGTGTCGTTCCCAAAATGACATTAGCTCGCCGCCTCATATTCCGCCGCAGCAGCAGTGTCAATGATGTTGATGACGCCCGGAAAGAGCGCGAGCAAACCAAGTCGCGTGCTGGCTCAGCAAGTGCCACACGGATGCCCATGGAAGATCCACTCCTCAATCCTGTTGTCCCATCAACGCTACTAGACCGCCTTGAGTTTGGGGAGAGCTTCTCTGAGCTGGAACAGTTGATGGAGTGGCTCACACGTTGGGCCGGCAGGAACCACACGTTGAACACACGCACTGAGCCCCACATAGTGGTGGCTAGTTCTCCAACATCCCTATCTGACTCCCTCCTCAACATGAGCACCAGCCAACAGGGGACTCCCTCTAAGGTCTTTGAGTTCAATAACAGCCTGAAGGTGGCACCACCGGATGTGGGGGATACTACGGCTAAGCAGCGGCCAGCCATGCGTATCAAGGTGCACCCACGTATGGTGGTCTATTCACTGTGGCTGGTGGAGAATCAATACTACACCAAACACCCCCCAGCGGGGACTGCCTCCAGTGTGGACAACACTCCTAGTGTGGTGGACAAAACACCTGGTGAGACTGTAGAGAGCACTAAGCCCCTGGTAGATAGAGCAGCCAGTCCACCCCCCACTGCTGGCACTACCACAGGCCTGGACACAACTCCTCCTGTGCACACAGACACGGCCTCTAGTCAGTCACAGCCTGACGGCCGGCCTGGAGTCCCCACCCAGGAGGCAGCCCCAGGGTACAGGGGCGTTAACCATGGAGCACAGCACCTGGAGGAGCAGTTCCTAGATGAGCAGCAGGAACTGGAGGAGTCCTACAGACAGCAGATCATCTCTGCCGAGTCCAATGAGAGCCTCTCCGACGGTCTCATCCCGGAGCCTGCCAGGAGGAAGAAGAAAATGGGCATTTTAAAGAAGAAGAAAAAGAAGGAGAAGAAGGGGGAGAATGTTGTGGAGGAGGTGGCGGCGGTGGAGAAGGGGACAGGCCCAGAGGTGGGCACCTCAGATACTTTAATGAGGAGGCTGTCCTTTAATCTGTCTGAGAAGGGAGCACCTGGAGTAGAGCCTGCCCTACAGTCACACAACGCCAGGTGGGTTCTGGATACATACATGAATAATACTTGCATATTAAATATGCATTTCATCCAGAATAATTTACCTTTAGTAGAAGTAATCAATATTCAACTGCAACCAAGCATTTCTTTCCTGGAATTGGACACTAAACGTACAAGTTTAAATTACTACATGTATATGCATGTATATTGTACTGGTAAAATATAAAGGGTGATTATTTCCCTTTATGTTATTTTTTGTGTGAGTTGGTATGCGTGGTCGCAGCTGAATAAAGCATGTTTGTCATTAGGCTATTACCAGTAGCTTAATCGGTAACAGGATTAGACCTAGCCCCATGTTGAATGAATGAGGTCTAGAGTACATAACGTGTCGTGTACCTGGATGATGTTATGTAAGCTAACTATAATACCACTGTAAGGATTAATGAAAACACTAATGTAACACGGTGATGTCATAAGCTGACGCATAATTATCACAAAGGCAGATGGTATTACATGTTTCCAATATGCATGTGTTGTTTCAAGATTTACACCTATGAATTTCTCTTTATATTAGAAGGTGTAAGGGTATAGTGTCGTTACACTGCTAATAGTATGTACTGAAGATTCAATTCGGAAAATAACCTGGAATTAGTTATATATTGATTGTGGGGAGGGATGGGGGGTGGGACTCGGTTTTATCAAACTGCTGTTTCAACAAATTCAGTCTTATATTGACATTCCTATTCATGTTACAGCCAGGTGAGTGACAGCACACTGAATGTGAGCTCACTCAACGAAGAGGAGCTCCCCGACCAGATGCGCCAGACGCTCACCCAACTCGACACCAAGGGGTGAGTTACTCATACCTTTAACTCAAAGGTTTTGGTACACATTCCGTTCAGAATTAAGGGAATTTTCATTTATTTATCCTAAAAAGTCTTCTGGCCGTCTAACAGTACCATAAAACCTGACATATAAGCCGCACCTCTCATATAAGCTGCACACCTAGACTTTATGAAACTCTGGTTGGCTCAGACATGGAGTGTACAGTACTCTCCCTGGCTGAGAAAGGCCTCACCAGACGTTAAAGTTAGTATTCCAACTGTTGTGGTGACAAATTTCCATTTCCAGCATGGGGATAAGCATGATGATATTGTGAGACATATGTGAAAGCATTTAAGCGCTATGAAAACTATTTCCAAACAAAAATCCACACAGGATGGCAAAAAACAATTTCCACTGAGCAGTCAAAAATAAAGCAATTAGCATGCCTTTCTTCTAAACCACAAGGTGGTAGCTGTGTATAGTGTGTACAAGATATTGCCATTGCAGACCCAGTAGCTCATTCCCATTCCTAAACACATTAGTGCATTGACACCTGCACAGGTGGCAGCATATCTCAGATGGTTTGCCAATGCTTGAGTTTTCTCCATGAAAGCTAGAGATCTGGATGTTATTATACACTTTACATTAGAGCCCTTACGTCTCTTGGTAACCAGAATTATGCACCCACTTCAGAAGAGAAGTATCTATTCAGGACTTTCATGTGATTATTGAGAGAGGCCAATTCTAGCCACCCCAGTTTAGTAGGGAATGGAATCAGAGAAATGTCGTCCTAAAACTTTCTAGAGGCATTTCTGAGTAAAGTTTCGCAAGTCATTTTTCTAGGACCATTTTTTCGTGTAGATTACAAAAAAAGTACTTGCGAAACTGAGAAATTCATATAAGGGGGTCAACCTCCCCCCCCAAAAAACCCCACAGATTTCTGACAAAAATCCTCATTTCATTGTCCTAAAGGGCTGTTTATTACCATATTTTAGTCAGGGAATTCCTTAAATGAAAGGTCTGATAGATACCAACTTTAAAGATGGTGTATCAGCTAAATGTTTGGAGATTTTTTAGATTTATCATATTCCTATTGTATATCATGTTCTATACATATTCCCCAACTTATAAGCTGATTGGCAATATCTAAACATATGAAATTAGCACAAGCAGTGTCTTAATCTTTACTGTAGGTCGACACTAAAACTCCCTGTGTTTATACTGCATGGCTCAGTGCTTTCTCTACCAGGCTAGTTTCCCCTGTACTCACCTGGGGGAGTGACTGAGACAGTGAGGTAAATAGGCTATATTGTTAACTACCTCAAATTATGTATTTATAGACAAATATCTTGCAAATATTGGGTACTGTGTATTAGCTAAAATGATAATAGAACCCATGGCATCCCTTTTAAGGAAAAGGTTTGGGAAGTTTATTAGCTGATACACCATCTTTAAACCACTCATACAATCGATACAATCAAGACAGGGTCTGGACATGGTGTAGATAGTCTGTAACTTTCTGTGTGGACAGGGTCTGGGGATCCTGTAAATTCTTCTTCGCGACAGAAAACATTCTGCTGGACACAGGAGAGGTGACGTCACTTCCGGTGGGCAGATATTGGCGCGAATTCGGGAAGGAAAGATCGTCAGCGCCCATAGCAGCAACTCTCACACATATTTGGAGGAATATAACAGGTATTTACCTTTATCTAGCTCATATTTGTATCATATTTGCACCTTTGAGGAATATCAACCCTTTGATACTGTAAATTTTCCTTCAGATTGCCCGGAAAGTGACCGAAAATGTGACCGAAAATCCGCCGGTGGGCGAAAATTGGGGATTTCGGAAATCAGGATGAACGGTCATCCAGATGTTCTAATTTCTCAAAGGTGCAATTATAGTTCAGTTTTTCACAATAATTTGGAAAATTGTCATCCAGTTATAGTGAAAAATTGGAGTTTAGAAGTGTAGAGCTTAGTTGCTGCTAGGGGCTGGCATGATTCAGCAAGACCAGTCATCCATCTTGGATTTCAGACTGGGTCACTGATTTATGTTGGCTTTTTATTTGTTATGTTGGCTCATAGTGCAGTACTGCTGCCTCATTTGTTGAGGAATGTTTCAATAGCGAAACGAGCCTTCATAAGGAATGAAATTGTGATGGGATAAACTCATATCTGCAGAGATAGAAATTTATCCTGTTATACACTGTAGATCTCTGTTTTATTAGTGAATACACTTTTAAAATAAAGAACCAGGAAGGACTTACCACTGTCTTATGCATGGTCAAAGACAGAATAATATCAACTACTACCTGTCATAACAGCTTGGCAGACTCTAGATATTGGTTGAAGTCAAGACACTTAAAGCTTTGCTTGCTACTTTGTAGTTGACACCTCAGTTATTCTCTTATAACTCAGTTATAGAAGAATGACATTTGAGGTTGTTCTCCACTCATACAGATTTGAGTGAGGTGAACTGTCAAGTCAGTGTCAGGTGTGTCTTGTTGTACTTTGTACATGTTTGGACCAGTCCTTACCAAGACATATACCTTATGCCCAAAATTTCTTTGAGGCATTAAATAACTCAGTTGTGTTGATACAGATCCACACTGAGTGCTTGTGTTGAATACACAAGTTTACCCATACCTTATGCCGAAAAATTCCTTGAGTTAGGCATTTAAGAAGTTTGTGTTGTTGTGAAATGAAAACACAAAGAGACTTGTGCCTCTACATGGGTACACGCATCTTGTACCATGTCGCCGTGTCGATCTTTAGCAAAACACCCGTGTCGCTGTGTCGATTTTTATCCCTATACAATATACTAGGTCCTTTTAAACATGTCTGTGTCCGTCGATTTTTAAAAGGGCCGTGTCGCACGTGTCGATTTTTAAAAGGGCCGTGTCGCCGTGTCGCACGTGTCGATTTTTACCCCATGTAGAGGCACAGACTTAACTGGTCCACCTTTTATAGGGTCTCATTTATGTGCTTAGGGTTTGTGACTGGTAACACAAAATACCTATACCTTATGCCGAAAATTTCTTTGGCCTTGTGTTTTAATCCCCACCTTAAAACACTATTAGCACACATGTCTCTTTGATTTGAACATCAAGATGACTTAACTCATGTGGAGGTACCTTGGGTTTGGACTAGTTTCCAAAAAAGACCCACACCTTATGCCCAAAAATTCCTTGGGTTTCACGTCACAGACGTCGCTGTCAGTCACGTCATAGACGTTGCCTCTGTCAATCACGGTGTAGACGTGGCAGCTGTCAATCTTGTCCTAGACGTTGCTTCTGTCAATCACATCATAGACGTTGCGGCTGTCAATCACGTCATAGATGTTGTCGCTGTCAATCACGTCATAGACGTTGATGCTGTCAATCACGTCATAGATGTTGTAGCTGTCAATCACGGCATAAACGTTGCTGCTGTCAATCACGGCGTAGACGTTGCAGCAGTCAATCACGGCGTAGACGTTGCAGCTGATCCTCATGTAGGAGACGCTGGCGTCGCAGACGTGGCCGCTGGCGCTAACGTCCCAGACGTGGCCACTGGCGCTCGCGTCCCAGACGTGGCCGCTGGCGCTCTCGTTCCAGATGTGGCCGCTGGCGCTCGCGTCCCAGACGTGGCCGCTGGCGCTCGCATCCCTGACGTAGGCGATGTTGCTCGCATCCCAGACGTAGGCGATGTTGATCACATTAATGGTCTCATGGTAATGATGATCACATTGATGGCGGTCTTGTTGATGCCAATCATGCCCTAGACCTAGCCGCTGACGCTTGATACTAGCTGGCGCACATTCAGTCTATATTAGGGATGTCGCAGACATAGCCGCTGTCGCTCAAGAGAGTTGTAGCCGCTGGTGCGCACGTTGTAGACGTTGCAGCTGTCAATCACGTTGTAGACGTTGCAGCTGTCAATCACGTTGTAGAACTTGCAGCTGCCAATCACGTTGAAGACGTTGCAGCTGTCAATAAGGTCATAGACGTTGCAGCTGTCTTTCACGTCGCAGACGTTGCAGCTGTCAATCACGTCGTAGACGTTGCAGATGTCAATCACGTTGTAAACGTTGCAGCTGTCAATCACGTTGTACATGTTGCAGCTGTCAATCACGTTGTAGATGTTGCAGCTGGCTCTCACATCGTAGACGTTGCAGCGGTCAATCACGTCGTAGATGCTGCAGCTGTCCATCACGTCGTAGACGTTGAAGCTGTCACTCACGTTGTAGACGTTGCAGCTGTCAATCACATTGTAGGCTTTACAGCAGTCAATCACGTTGTAGGCGTTGCAGCTGTCAATCAAGTTGTAGACTTTGCAGCTGTCAATCACGTCGTAGACGTTGCAGCTGTCAATCATGTAGTAGACATAGCAGCTCGCATCCCAGACGTGGCCGCTGGCGCTCTCGTTCCAGACGTGGCCGCTGGCGCTCGCGTCCCACAAGCAGGCGATGTTGCTCGCATCCCAGATGTGGCAGCTGTTGCTCACATTAATGGTCTCACGTTAATGATGATCACATTGATGGCGTTATTGTTGATGCCAATCATGCCCTAGATCTAGCCACTGACGCTTGATACTAGCTGGCGTACATCCAGTCTATGTTAGGGATGTCGCAGACATAGCTGCTGGCGCCCATGTTGGAGGCATAGATGCTGGCCTCGATATCAGCCGGCGCACATTAAGACTATGTTCTTCTAGGACTTCGCAGATGTAGCTGCTGGCGCTCACGTCTGAGGCGTAGCCGCTGGAGCTCACATAAAATACATAGCCGCTGGCGCTCAAGAGAGTTGTAGCCGCTGGTGCGCACGTTGTAGACGTTGCAGCTGTCAATCACGTTGTAGACGTTGCAGCTGTCAATCACGTAGTAGACGTTGCAGCGGCCAATCACGCTGTAGACGTTGCAGCTGTCAATAAGGTCATAGACGTTGCAGCTGTCTTTCAAGTCGTAGACGTTGCAGCTGTCAATCACGTCGTAGACGTTGCAGCTGTCTTTCTAGTCGTAGACGTTGCAGCTGTCAATCACGTCGTAGACGTTGCAGCTGTCTTTCAAGTCGTAGACGTTGCAGCTGTCAATCACGTCGTAGACGTTGCAGCTGTCATTCACGTTGTAGACTTTGCAGCTGTCAATCACGTCGTAGACGTTGCAGCTGTAAATTATGTTGTAGAATTTGCAGCTGTCAATCACGTCGTAGACGTTACAGCTGTCAATCATGTCGTAGACATAGCAGCTGTCAATCACGTCATAGACGATTGCATGTCAAATCGTCGTAGACGTTGCAGCTGTCAATCACGTCGTAGATGTTGCCGCTGACAATCACGTCGTAGAAGGTGCAGCTGTCAATCACGTCTTAGACGTTGCAGCTGACAATCAGGCCGTAGACGTTGCAGCTGGCCATCAGGTCGTAGACGTTGCAGCTGACAATCAGGTCGTAGACGTTGCAGCTGGCAATCAGGTCGTAGACGTTGCAGCTGCCCATCATGTCGTAGATGTTACAGTTGACAATATACTCTTAAGTATCCAATTGTCTAAGCCCTCATCCACGTCACAGACGCAGCCGCTGTCCGCTTTTGTATTTGGTTTGGACTAGTTTCCGAAAAGACCCACAATTTTGGATCACTTAAGAGTTGTGGATACTTGAGTGCACTTTACCTGGTTAGGGTTTTGTACCTCTTTGTTTTGGGGTATCACTCAGGTGCAGCTGTCAATCATGTTGTAGACGTTGCCGCTGTCATTCATGAAGTAGACGTTTGCACCTGTCAAGCAAGTCGCAGATGTTGCAGGTGTCAATTACATTGTAGACATTGCAGCTGTCAATCACGTCATAGACGTTGCAGCTGCCAATCATGTTGTAGACTTTACCGCTATCACTCACGATAAAGACATTTGCAGCTGTCAAGCAAGTTGCAGCTGTCAATTATGTTGTAGATGATATAGGTGTCACTCAGGTAGTAGCTATTGCAACTGCCAATCATGTTGTAGACGTTGCAGCTGTAAGTCGCACATGTTGCAGATGTCAATCACGTGGTAAATGTAGCAGCTGTGAATCACATTTGTTGATGATGCAGCTCTCTCTCATGTTGTAAACGCTACAGCTGTAAATTACGTGGCAGACATTGAAGCTGTCAATCATGTTGTAGATATTGCAGACGACATTCTATGGCGTAGATATTACAGCTGTCAATCACGTCGTAGACGTTGCAGCTGTCAAACACGTAGACCTTGCAGCTGTCAAACATGTCGTACACGTTGCAGCGGTCAATCACGTCATACATGTTGCAGGTGTCAATCACATCGTACACGTTGCAGCTGCCAATCATGTTGTACACGTTGCAGCTGTCAATCACGTAGAAGATGTTGCAGATGTCAACCATGTCATAGACGTTGCAGATGTCAACCATGTCGTAGACATTGCATCTGTCAATAACGTCCTAGACGTTGCAGCTGTCAATCCGCCGGCAAACATGTGATGTCAATCAAGTAGTAGACGTTGCAGATGACATTTATATTGTAAACACGTCAGCTGTCAATCACGTCGTACACGTTGCAGCTGTCAATCACGTCTTAGACGTTGCAGCTGTCAATCACGTCATAGAAGTTGCAGCCGTCAACCAGGATGTTGCATCTGTCTATAACGATGTAGATGTTGCAGCTGTTAAACACGTCATAGACCTTGCAGCTGTCAAACATGCCGACACGTTGCAGCTGTCAACCACGTTGTACACGTTGCAGCTGTCAATCATGACATACACGTTGCAGCTGTCAACCACGACTTTGGAGGTTTGTCGTTTCCACCGCTTGCTTTCGGAAAAGGGCAGGGCTTTTGGCACTGTTAACGCTGCCAGATGTGCGTTGTCGGTTTTAGTGGAAAAAACCTTGACAACGGGAAGACCATGGGCACCCATTATTGGGTGTGCAGGGCCGTCCGCACCGCCTATAGAAGGAATCCTCCTTCTCCCAGATATAACAAGTTCTGGGATATTAGGCTGGTGTTCAGCATGTTCCAGCGTTGGGGTGCCAATGAAGGCTTGTCCACCCAGTTCTTGGGGTTCAAGCTAACGATGCTGATTCTGCTGGTGTCGGGCCAAAGAGGCCAGGTCATCCCAGCGCTTGATCTCCGCAATCTGACTTGGCTGGATTCGGGGTCTGCGCGTTTCGTTCTGAAGGGTCTGATGAAAACAGCGCGTACGGGGGAACCCCTCAAAGAACTGGTCCTGGAACCGTTCCACGAGGAGGAGACTCTGTGCGTCGTCTGTGCCCTGAAACGTTACGTGCGGGTCACGGAGCCAGTCAGGTTGGACAAGGAAGGGCGAAGGAAACACTCGCTCTTCTTGTCCTTCTGCAAGCCATTTGGCGAGATTGGGCAGGACTCATCAAAGAGATGGGTCCTTGCGGTGCTTTCCGCAGCTGGGGTGGACACCAGGGTATACCGAGCTCACTCCACCAGGGGTGCCAGCACCTCTGCGGGAGGGAGACTCGGTGTATCGACTGCTGTTTTGCTTAGACATGGGTCTTGGAAAGGTGCCAAGACCATGGCTAAGCACTACAACAAGCCTATCAAGAACCCCAAGCCTCCCAAGACGCTAGCCAGGATCTTCCTGGAGGACTCTATCGAGTAGCTGGGAACAAAATTTTCAGAGCCTTTTTGGGGGAAAAGATACACCTCAAAAGGGGAGAATTTTGGTCCTTTTGCCGTAACGATAGTTTGTATGAACTCTATTGGCTGATCATAGTCATAAGCCTTACTAGAGGCAGCAGTATCTGTATGTGATAAAACTTTTTCTATGATGGACAATTACACTGCCACAGCTGTGGTGAACTGTATGGCAGTTATGCCTTCTTTGCTATATAGCAAAATGTCATGCAACCTAGTCAAAACCATATCACAAGGCAATAGAACATCACCTTTAGGTGAAATAAAGTATCTATTTTCTGTTATCCTATATGAGAAGTTACAGTCCTTTATGGGAGAGTAACATTATGGGAAATAAGCAGTGAATCTAGCTGAACTTTGAAGTCTCCTGTGTCCAGCAGAATGTTTTCTGTCGCGAAGAAGAATATAAGATTAATCGAGTACTTACCATTTATATAAGTATGAAGATTAATCGTTGTTCTTCGAGAGACAGATAAACATATCTGTGGAGTACACAGGCCCACCCATCCATCCCCAGGATGAAGAAGATTACTACTAGCGGTATAATCTCTCACCTACTCATGAGGGTGCTATTTAGACTAATTAAAAAGAGCACTACTGTGTACTATTTCCAGATGTTTTACTTTCAGCAAAAGATTCACTGCATGTGGGCGCCAATCTGACCACCGGAAGTGACGTCACCTCTCCTGTGTACTCCACAGATATGTTTATCTGTCTCTCGAAGAACAACGATTAATCTTCATACTTATATAAATGGTAAGTACTCGATTAATCTTATATTAGAATATAGACATGGTCAGGGTAACAGGTGGCGTATCCTGCGTATCCTACATACAGTGTAAACGAGTACCGTGTAATCTCCAATTTAGACAGGGTCTGGATAAATTATGCTGTAACCTAAAATGTGGACAGGGTCTAGGGATCCTGTAAACTAAAATGTGGACAGGGTTTAGGGATCCTGTAAACTAAAATCTGGATAAGGTCTAGGGACCACATAAACTACAATGTGGACAGGGTCTAGGGCCCTGTAAACTAAAATGTGAACAATATCTATAAAAAATAGAGATCATTTATACCACAGCGGGCACGGAGAGCAAAGCATTTCACACCTCTTGTATACTGTATACAGCTAGTGGCATAAAGTAGTTATAGGACTAGTACCAATCTGTTGGGGTATTCCTTCACTGTATTTCGCAGTGGCTCCTTCACTGTATTTCGCGTACAAATTGGTACACGTCCTATAACTACTACGTGAACTACAATGTGGACAGGGTCTAGGGATCCTGTAACCTACAATGTGGACAGGGTGTAGATAACCTGTAGCATACAGTGTGAGTGTGGGCAGGGTCTGGGTATTATGTAACCTACAATATGGACAGGGTCTAGGTATCCTGTAAACTACAATGTGCACAGGGTGTAGATTACAATGTGAACCACGACCTACAGGCAGTGTAGACTGTTGCCTCAAAGTCTAACAAGTAAGGCTTGTAATGTACAGTGTGAACTGGGTTTGGGTGTCTTTTAACCTGGAATGTGGCCAAGATCCGGACCAAAGTCTGTTCCTGTAACACTAGTGTCCAGTATGTTACTATATACCTGGTCATGACCTACAGTGTAGACAAGGTATAGATATGAATTGTTGGCTGTAACCTACAGTGTGGACAGGGTATAGTGTGACAAACATAGTCTACAAGCCGCACTGATTCCATACACCTGGGTACACTAAACAGCTTAGTAGTGAAGTCACTAAGCTGGTAATCTAGGCATGTCCACCTCCAGGCCTGGTCAAGTGGTCAGTACTCACACTCAGTGAGAGCCTCAGGGGGACACACAGGACACTAACTACAGGAGTTACTATAGTTCTGGAATCCCAGAATGTACTGGATAGGGAGCTGTCACATCCCTGGATAGCTACAGCGATAGGGTGTCACAGGAGCAACGAAAACCACCAGGAATGAATCTGTTGAACTGCCACTTTAATAGTGAAGAGGACATGGGGCCGAACTGTGATAAACTAGAGAGGTGACATGTGCCGGGGGTTTCCACAACTAGATGTTCACAAACCTGCCAAACCCTAGAGGCTGTGGACAGTGACATGTCAAAATGCAGCATGAGGTAGACAGGCATGGAATCACAATATTGGAATATAACCAATGACATTATCACAAAGAGGATATGAACTATCATTGGCCACATACACACAGCGTTGGATATTCATTGTACATTGTAATAGCCCTAGATAAGGTACGTCACAGACATATGTTGTAATGCCAGTGTAACCTTACTGACACATCTGGCGAAATTGGTACAGGGGTAGAAGTGTCGAACTAAACCTTACTGACACATGAAGAATCTACCAGTGGTCAGGATTAGGTAAAATTATCAGATGGATGGTCAGTGATAAGCATAAGGTAACCACATTAAGAGTATATACTACTGTTGGCAGCTATAGTTCCCTCTTATATCCAGGTAATGTTAGTACATGGAGTACTGCTAGATAGGTTACCCCTATAAGTGTAGAGTGTTGTTTCACCTGAATCCACCTGACGACGCCCCTGGTTATAGCATCATTCTGGTGCAGAGAGAGATTTACGAATGAAGTCTCTGATTGCTCCAAACTTATGTACAACAGAGTGTAGCATAGTCTGTATAGTGGTATACTTAACCAGGGAGCTGAGCAAAATGCATTAGCCCCTGGTGGCTAAAGATGGCGTCAAACTTACAGAGACTACTCTCACCTTGCTGCCCCATAGTGTGTCGACACAGAACGGAGTTACAGCTGACTACTACAGTGGGTGTGGTGCCTCCTGGTGTATTGATCAGATATCGATCACTGCTCACCAATAACTCATGAGTAGCTCACATGGAGGTGTGTTCCTGGTGTGTAACCATGGTCCATGAAGGTCAGTAAACTGATCTGTTGGTTATTGATGCCTCTAGGGTATCTATGAATATGTAGCTCTAGTGTAAAATGCAGTGAAAACCTCAATCTGGGCTTAGACTAAGTTAGAGGTCATTGAGTGGCTGGGTTTCTGCTACCTAGCCCTAGGCTACATCGAGGTTCCCCGTCTACCTTTTAGATAGGACGAATAACTACTTCATATATTGGACCCAGTTGGGATCTGTGTATACAATACTACAATATGCCTGTTGATTGTCGTAGACCCACAGAGAAAATAAATATTGAAATAGATATCAATTAGGCAAGAGAACAGTATCCAAATATCATATTATGTACTCCAATGGGAAAGAGTACCAAAGGCACATTTCATGTCGTTTTCTCAAACTGGTTCAATCCTGGATTCCAAGACTTGAATGGCCTTATTTCATGACCACCAGTATACATGCATATTGTTGACAAACTGCTCAGAGTGTTAGCTGGGTGTGCATGCTGTGTAGCAGTGTGGTTAGCAGTGTTTGTCTGAGGTACCTGGAGGTGGGAGATACCTGCCCAGACTTGTCCACTCGCAAAATAAGGGCTGTAAACACTACTTGGTCACAATAGCCGCTACTCACCATGTACACCTTACCGTATACCCTCTGAATGACTGACATTTCATGAGGGGATAGTCTAGATATATGTGAATGCTTTGGAGGTCGGGGGGGGGGGGCATAAAATGGGATTGGTTAAAAAGAAGAGAAAAGAAAACACACACTCCCTGAAAAAAATGCACCAAAAAAACCCACGAAAACTCACTACAAAATAAAAACGGCTGAATCTTTCAAAGATATAGCTCTCTATACAACTGAGTTTACCTATACATCAACAGTACCCATATACATGTAATTCTGACGTTACGCCTAAATTTAAGTTAAAACGAAATATATATTTCTACTGAAGCAGTTATAACATTTCTGTAAAAATTATAGTATTAGCAGAAACTGAACACCTTGACATGGCCACAAGGTGTGTTAATAACTAAGAGGTTATATTTCCATTTAACCCTATATAAACCTAGGTTGTGTTTTCCCATTTAATGGGGCCAGCTTGAGTTAAGGAGTAGCACTTGGCACCATGTAAGGCAGTCCCTTGTGGTACACCGAGGGGCTGACTGAAATAGCACCTTTTAATACAGAGCTACTGACTCAGGATCTGCTGCCACTGTGAGTGTGAGCAGGCTGGTCAGTCTGGGGGAGCAGATACATGGACTGGTACCGGTGGGATATACCCTGAACCTTACCTTTATTTAGTTGTCCACAGTGTAGAAGTGGTCTGAATCCCAAAGGTGGAAACTGTGGATTTAGTTATAGCCAAAATTAGCCATGCTGTGTTGGTAAGTTGTGGAGTATTTCATCACTAATTGTAAAGTAACATATCAGAAAATAACACGTCAGTATATTAAAAATGTCTTCTGTGTTCTACCGCAGAGTGATTAATAACAGCATCTGACACACTAGACAGATAGTGCTACAACTGTCTAAATATTTCTTCAGTTTTATACGTGGATAGATTCATTGTTTGTCAGTGTGTAACATATACAATGTATGACATCCATTGTATTACAATTTGTAATGTCAAATGTTTCCAAGGACATTCAAGTGTGTGTATTTTGAAATGATCTCATGCATAATGCAAATTTCATATGTGGTATCAATAATGTTCACATAGGAATGATATATTCATAGCAGCTATGTGTACACATTAGTCAGTGTGGCGTAAAGTATGAATGACAATATATGGTGTGTACAGGTGGGATAATGCTTCTCTATACTACGAAATATACGACAATAGAACAGGCTTCAACTGGAAGAACACATAGTGACTGCCATATAGGTACTTGCCGAGACAGATATGTTACAATATTAAAGTGGAGCAATTCACGAGTACGTGGCATCTGAAGACATAACCATGTTAGGTGCAATCGTGATAAACGGATTCATAATTTGGAGAGAACTATTTACTGTACTTGCCGTTCATGTTATAGGACTAAGGCTCAAAATATAACAATTTAGTCCAAGATACGCCACACAAGAGCCCCCATCTCCAGATTTTACAGATTTTACGGCACTATATTGTATGCATATTTGAGGCAAAAAATAATTAAGTGATATGTCTTTGCAGCCATGTTAGTGATAAATCATTACATTCCTACCAGTATCGTATATACATACCAGTACTGTATAATCTATATCAGGTACATGCAGTAAAACACTGTCAACTTTCCTACATTTCAGCACCAAGAAGCAGTCTGTAAAGACACCCACGCGTGTCGCTGAGGTCGGCAGGGCAGCACCAGTACAGGACACAGATGCTGTAACGACTGCTGCAGACGCTCGGCTTCTTGACGAGATGGTTGAACCGGCTATCGACACCCGCCTTGACCTCCGGCGTCTGGAGTCTCAGCCGCCCGGTGAGGATCCAGACGACCTGCGCTCCATGGTCCGCCAGGAGCTGCGGAAAATTGTTGAGGTAAGACTAGAAAATTCACATTATTCCCTGCTATATAGCTCATGTATAGCCAGGGTGGAAACTTAAAACCATGCTGTTCCTAACCCCAATAACCCTAACCAATCATTTTAAGGAGAGACTTAAAACACAACTTCAAGCGACAACAACCGAAAACCAGCAAAGGAAAATATGTTACTAGAATCTGGACAGAGTAAAAGGTGTACTACGGTAGTATACAGATTTTAACATTTTACTTTTAATTATGACAACTATTTTGATGCCAGTCTCCTTTTGTCCCTAGCCTCCTCCCATTGAGGGTGAGGCTCAATAAACAACCTCCCCATCATCTATCCCAAAGGTAGGAAGGTAAAGGGGATGGAAGCCGGTCTTCTCACACTTTATTTGGATTTCACTATGTCTGTAATGACTTATTTTACACCAATTGGTTTTGGAGAAACTTTGATTTTCCTACACACGATGACATGGTTTAGAATCTTAACTTTTTCTTGGTAGAACACCATTGAGGTTACACACGCATAATAATGGGAAAGGTGTTGACTATCCTTTTGAAATACATACCTCACTAGCAGGTCTATGTATATATTTTCCGCTCGCACGATAAAATAAGGCATCATCATCTATATATGCTACAGATTTGTACTTGATGATTTGGTAATAAAAACTCTTCAAGCCATGCAAAAATAAATCCTGACCACGTATACGATTGACATGGTATAGTACAATTTCCTAGAATTCTAGGGGAATTCAACAATATTCGACCTCATTTCGAGATAACCATTATATCTCTAATAGAATTATACGGCACGATACATGATCTTGTAGCTCACTGTATGGTCAGTAATGATTCCTAGATAGAAATGATTTGTTGTTTGTTAGTATTAGAAATTCTGTGGAAACGTCTTTTTAATCAGTATAATGGGTTAAATGATTAACATACGTCACCTTTTCCTCCAGGCCCAGCACCGCGGTATCCTGGCTATGCTGGGTGCGTTAGGCGAGGATGAAGAAGCACCACTCGAAGCTTCAACACCACACGACCGCCACCCACGTCATCGGGACAGGCGGGGGAGCAAAAAGAAGAAGACGCCCCGTGGTCAGCAGAGTGATGCCCGCCGCCATGACCAGTCGGTCTTTAATACCACACAGGATACATCCTTCAATGACCCATCATCTCTAACCGAAGTGGACATCACTCCGCTGCCCAGCGATGAGGCCTCCATCAAGTCACTTGACCGACCACTGACGGTCTCAGACCTATTCCGGTCCAAAACCTGGTCCCCGGGCGCCAGGTTTGAACCACGGGAGGTGGGGAACAATGTCCGGGGGGCTCTAAGGGAGCTTAAGACCCTGGAGAACAGCCAGTCACCTACTAACCATGTTCACTTTGACCTCCAACAACACCAGGCCAGACCCACAAGTGCTCAGCCCAGTCGATCCTCTACCATGCCGCCCCCTAGTGGCAAGGAGAATGCACACTCAGGTCAAGGCCAGGGGCAAGGTCAAGGTTACCAGGCAGGCCCCCACCAAGGTCAAATCCAACAGCAATTTATGACACATCCAAATCAGAACCATCACCAACCACCTGGGATGGCAGACCAACCCTTCTCACGTGTCTTCCACATGTTGAAACAGATGAACCACGACATGGCAGCACAAAATGGCGGCCGCATGATGTCTGGAGGATTCAGCGGTGGTGCCACCGACCCCGGTCCCCGCCCTCCACTGCTTCATGTGGCAGCGCCTGGAGTACGCTTCCCGCGAATCCCTATGTCGGCGGGCCCTATGGCACCGCCTCCACCAGCAGGAGCTGGAGGAGGGTCGAGCAGGATGCCGCTCCTACACCTGTACACGCCGCATCACACGGACGAGGTGCCGGTACGAGACCTCACCAGTCACCTACCGGCCACAGCTGTCCGCCCACAGGCACCACCTGCACCATACAGGTAAAGTAATTACTTAAAAATTTATATATTTTACCGTAAAAGATTTGGAGACAATATAATTGTTATGAGTCCTTTCAGCTTATAGCCCTTGTTACCCATCTGGTGTAAACTACCTGCCCCTACCCTCTTCTTCAGCCCCTCCTCTGATCGCATAATCGTTATTCCAAAATTACTCAAGACGAATTTAATTTTCTTTCCCACTATAGGATGCCGCTATTACGTATGACAGCGCCTCCCAGTCAGCCGCGCATCTTCCAGCACATTGAGGACGAGCGGGGCGAGCTGCTCCTGGTACCCGCTGAGGAGGTGCTCGCCCACGAGGCCCGCCGCCAGGAGGAGAGGCGCGTTAAGTTGGAGCAGCGCCGCGCACAGATGGAGGCGCTTGGTCTCTCCGGGCCCCCCGTGGAGGCCATGTTGAAGAAGGCAGAGCGACGAGACCAACGCCAGACAGAGAGGAGGTAGGGAATCACTTCAATCTAATCTTAGTACTTGGCAGTTTATTTTCCTGCCGAAAGAGGAAAATCTATTATAGCTACCTATTTATGACTAGTCTATTATATATATGTAACTAACTATTCTAGGGGAAAAGAGGCACCATCTTAGGAGTACTGAAATAGATAATTGCTGAGTAATTTTAGATTGATTTCTAATATTTCTACGTGTTAGGCTGTAGGTAGATGAGCGGGACTGTTCCTGTGCTGGGTCCTGTGAGACGGGCGTTCTGTCCGTCCTCCCTGACCCCCTCACCTTCCTCTGGTCTCCTGACCACAGCCTGAGACTAAACTCACGGTCATAGTGCTGAGTGCACCGCTCTTTTAGTGCCCTCAGTCTCCGTCTAGTGGGACAATACAATATGCTCAGTTGAGAAGCGTATTTCATTAAGGTTAAAAATATAAAATGAGATAAATAAAGGTGATTTTAACAAATCCCTTTGATGTACTTCGTGTAGAAAACAAAGACGACAGAAGGCAGAGGAAGAAGACGACAACCTCAGGACGAGTCGTGAGAACATGTCCACCGCCATTCACCTGTCACGGCCTGACCCTGACCATGATACACAGTACCAGGTAAGTTAAGGGCAGATCTAATACTCTTTTTCCCCTTTTTATATGGAAAAAAGTAGTGTAATAGACATGACTATACAACGTTGGCTTATAAACCCCCCGCCCCCCACCCCCGTCCCGTAGTTACAACCCAGTATATATCCGCGCGATCGGAGGGTGTAGCTCGCACAGCTATTTAATCCCCTGTGAACATGCTTGATTGACAAATAAAAATGCTAAGACCATGATAAATCAAAAATGATAAAGTTTCATACCAACCACAAAGCATAAGAGGCCCCAGAAAGGGGTATAACTCCTCAAATTCAGTGATGGTATCATTTATAGTTGAATACAGTGTATCTACACATCTAGAGGCCTAATACCTTTTATTAATGTCTTAATACCCTTCCTCCTGTTCCATCCTCAGCCCCTGGAGACACACTCCCGACACGTGCAGGTGGAGGGGCCGGAGATGTCCACCCAGGAGGTTCAGGTGACGTACACCCCGACCCCCCGCGAACAGAGCACCCAGGGCATGCAGTTCCCCACCCCACGGACCGGCTCCCTGGAGGAGGAGGACCAAAGTGATGTGGAGTCAGAGGACGCAGGACAATTCCACCATGGCTATGCACTCACCCCAGGTAAGGTCTAAGCTGGGTGGTATTACAAAGCTATAAAGTCGACTTACTACCTTCACTACCTCGGACCCACACTGCCACAGACGGCTGCCTGACAGCTGTCCGTATATGTTCCATTATATTTGAACTTACCAGTAATTCCTCAAAAAATTTGCATTTTCCAAATTTGAGGAAGTTAGTACCGACTGTATAACCTTTAAGATCGTGATCGGGTTTTCTGCAAACGCACTGGCCAGGCATTTTATGTGCTGTCATCATCGCTGGTTTTATCATACGCTATTGCTTTAACCCCTTTAAGGGCAGCAGAATACTTTAATGTCCCTTTGTCAGGATTATGCATGGCTGCAGCACTGGCGAGTAACTCGCAGGTGCATTCATGTACATGTATCATGCCCACGCTACAAGGTCGTTGCACTCTCAAAGAGTGCTAATTACTCGCCAGCACTGCCGTGGTGCATCATGATACCACATGTACATAAATAGTCATGGCAACGTTAAAGGGTTAAACCTATTTCTGATCATGTTCTATACAGGGCTGTTTGACGAGTATCTGACCAGAGATGGTGAGCTAGGCACAGCACAGGACAACACAGCCAGACTCCACTACAAAGCCACTGCTGGACAGCGACCCAGAAAGGTACCGTCAGATCCTTAGTTATATCGTCTTTGTTTGCTATGATATTGCTATGTTATGTTCACCTAGCCTAGTAAGGTGGAAACATGACAACTTGAACAGGGAAGTATCCATGTGGGAAAGATTGTCATGTGTAACCCGCTAGGCTCTTATTGGGGGATCGGCCCAGCTAAATGTTTGCCCTTCGTAAAAATAAACGATATATATAGAAAGCCAGAGATGTTCTTTTTGTTCATATCTTTAAAAGGGATATCATTAAAGTAGGCATAACTGAAAATACTAACCGATGCTAAGCTGTTGTCAATCAGGAACCTATACATGTATATTACTATGCTATGAAAAATACCTCTCTATAAAAATGTCGCCCGGTGTAATTCCAGCTGCGGGAGGTGAGTACGGAGACGGACGGGCCCGGCTGGACAGACACGGGCACCATCACATGTCGCGACCAGGGCACCGACCCCGTGGCTGAGGCACTCGACTCCTACATCAAGTCTAAGAAGAACCTAAAGGCGGGCGGCTTCATCGCGCCAGACGTCTACATGGGACTGACATTCAGTGAGGATGGACAGACGGCCGCAGCGTCAGGCGCACAGGTAAGCTCCTCCAGGGTCTCAGGTGCCAGCTTAATATTATGTAATTCTCTAGCCATACACACTTTTCACCTAGTGTGGTAGAGTGACCAGCAGTCAAGCCGAGTCATACCCTTCCTCTGATTCAATTGATATATAAAGGTATTATTAGGTTTTCATCATAACTAATGTGTTGCTACATCATCCTGTTGTGTATTCTATGCAGGGTGGTGCTCCCAGAAGAGCTTTCCTCAATGTGGTTGACCTTGACGAGGCAGCGTTAGCGGATATGGTGACGTCGCTACCCGAAAGGGGCGACGAGGAAAGGTCGGGAAGAGCTGCCGCACGGAAACCCTCCCCTCGAAAAGAACGGTCCCCAAGGCGCAAGTCACCAGGTAAGTTCTAAATTTGTAACACAACATTGACAATTGACTTATAAATAACTTGTTCGTAGGTCACATATGGGGAATTATTTTCACAGGACTTTTTCTTAACTTGCTATAAATGAAAAAACTATCAATATTATCAAAAGTACCGAGAACAATGAATTACAAAATCAGATTTTGAAAATAAAAACATGAGTTTTGAAAAATTAGAGAATTTAACGATAGGGTTAAATGGCTCTGCAGGGAGACGTGTGCGCATGGCTCCGGATGTGGAGGAGCAGGAGGAGGAGGAGGAGCTGACCGGCCCAGACCACGTCACCTCCAGGGTGCTGTCGAGCCGCAGAACAGACGGAACGAGGTAAACTTCTGATGCTTTCTTTACAAATAATATAATATATGTATTCTTAACTGCTGGATCAGAATGAGGTGTAAAGTCAATTCTCACAATTAGTGACTTTAATTAAATTTCATATTCCTAATCTTGATTATATCGTGATGACAAGGCTAATATGGGGTCATTTTCTAACAATGGAGAGAGTTGATTTGGGAAGGGGGGAATCACAAAAATCCCCCCCCCCCCCTTTGGCCCTTTTAACCCTTATATTCCGTGGTACTACCTACAGAATTGACTCTCGTGGTCCGGCTTCTCATCGGGCCCGGGCGACTAACAAGGACAGTATCCGGGACCGACTCGGCAACATGGACATGCAGTTTGAGGCCATTGAGGCCATGAGTCGGAATATGGAAGAGGACTACAAGAACGCTAGACTGGTAAGTTAACGCAAATTTATACTGTAGTAAGTTGAATTCATACATACTTCAAACTTATAGGATATACATTTTCTGAAGTAGTATCTGTAACATTTATAACGATGCTAGAAAAACTAATAAAATATGCATTTTCCGGATGAGTAGGTGCGAGATTTTACGGTTGCTGTCATGGATATCTCTTTCGATCAGGGTCATAAAGTTGCCATTTTCGCAGATGTATAAAACAACTTATTATTTCTCCACCAGATGATTCATACTATTGAGCAAATCGGAGATGCTGTGCGAGCGTCAGCAGACCTTTCTGAAGATGAATCAGCCGAGCATGAACCTTCAGACGTGTATGATGACCATAGAACTCAACAGACACCTCCGGGGCGGGACAGGCAACAACCAGCATGGGCATCCCCACGCAGGGCCAAGGTTAGTGTACACGGCACTGAGAATTAGGGGGCCAATTAGGGGCCAATTAGGGGGCCAATTAGGGGGCCAATTAGGATTCCAGCTTGTACTATAGATCTTCCCACCATATATGGGACCCAAAACTTAAAGTTTCCCTTCTATGATTTGAAGAGTTATTGATAATTGACTCAGGGTATTAACCCTGAGTAATATACACCTACTAATTTTGCGTTTTAAGACAATTTTGTGACATAGGAGAATCTTTATATTTTGGTTATCGTCCGACATAGACAAAAGTCGACAAAAACATGAGACAGGCAAGGTCGGGGGACAGGATCTAGCGCAAAATTTTTTCTAAAAATCTAAATTTTTCTTGACTAAATTGAACTGCGATCTTTACGAATTTATTTCTCTCTTTCGCTATTATGTAAATGTATGAAAACAAAGCTACCGCCGCCATGGGCCTCCATAGGCTGCAAGGCATTAAGTTTTTGGGTGCAAGATAGAAATGACATTTTGAGCGAATTTGCCCGTATTTCTCTCTTTCTACCCCCAAAGCGGGCAAAATCTGGGCACATTCTACCGCCAGGACCTATGCAACAAGTCACATCCACTCTATATCTATGTGTTAAGACAGGGGATGCACGGCAAAGGCATGGACGCGTAACACACGCCGCCCTGTAGCCGACCGACACAGCGAAACGGAAACGGCGATGGTGTCGCTGCTGATGCTCCGATCGACTCGCTTTACGGCCGAGATGTAAAACAGCGGTTACGCGCTGCTGGGCGCTGACGCCGACAGCCACCTGCTCGCCCTCAGCCACCTGCTTTCCCACAGCCACCTGCTCACCTACAGCCACCACCTGGAATTTGATTATATATGACTTCCAATATATGAAATTAGGGTAGCTTTTTCTGGCGATTACGATTCTGCCGTCAGAAATGAGAAATAATGTATTGTGCTCAAATTAGATCACTCATTCGAATTCATTTCTGATGCCAGAATTGACAGATTACCCTGAGTCATCTGTGAGGACACTCACACACTCCATTTTTTTGCAACCCCTCAATCTACAATAGTGATCCAAGTATCAAGTTAAAGCTAAGGTAAATGGCCAAATGATTGCGGCATTGTCACCCCTTTATTTTGAAAATCATGTGACCGGTTGCCATGGTAACCATGACAATTCTTTTCTGAAATTCGGGATTTTTATCTACCTTTCATCACTCTGACAACCATTACAGGGAAACTATGCAGAGTGTGGACACGGGAAGTCCACAGAATGGGTAAAACTAAATTCCACTTCTTTTGAACCTATTTTGATAGCTACAGCACCCTCACTTTGGAAAATAAGATTGAGTGTGTGAGTGGCCTCACAGATGACTCAGGGTAAGCTGGAGCTGGAGCTTATCATCTACTTAGATATAGTACTCCCTTATAATAATTCATTGGTCAATTCTGGCATCAGAAATGAATTCCTTGTTAAAAAGTACCCTCAAGTCATGTGTCATACATGTATGTTATTCCATTTCAGGCCAGCAGGTGGGTGTGGGTGAGCAGGGGGGTGTGGGAGAGCAGCTGGGTGTGGGTGTGCAGGTGGGTGTGGGCGACAGTTGCAGGCTGCGGGCATGCACCGCCTTTTGTCCCTATCAAAAAGCGAGTCGATCGGACGATAAACGGCAGAGATACGTGTGGTAGAAATCCGTCTGCACACGTTGACGTCTCGCGCAGTACAAGAAGTACCAGTAGCGCCACTCTTTGACGTGGTGGCATCCACTAGCCTCACTTCCACCTCTCCTGGTTCATTTAAATTGAATTTGAATTAAAGAACCTAGATGTTTTTTTATTGTGTGTTTGAGGGTATTTCGAGTGTAGAAGATGGCATTTCTGTGTGTGAAGAGAGAAATATGGGACAGATTGGCAAAAGTTGTCATTTCTATCTTTGCTTTAACACTGGAGCCTATGTACCTTTCATTTAGAGGGTAGCAATTTAAGAGTACTTAAGAGTTTAAGGAAAAGAGAGAAATCACTACCTAAAGATCGCAGGCGAATTACAGCAAGAAGGAAAGACATTTCAATTTTTTTTTCGAAGGAAACATCTGTCCCCCGACCTTGCCCATCTATCCATTTGGTCCTCTGATGTCTATCTATAACACAGGCTGAATGATAGACATTCTCCTATGTAACAAAAATGTCTTAAACCTTGGTTGGGTCGTTTAGTATTACTCAGTTACCCTGAGTCAATGAGCCTCTAAACAGATTGTCAAAATGAGGCAAAAATGCTTTATGCCTGCAATCGGACAGAATACACTAGAATCTTTTGAATGTTTATGCTTCCAGACGCGAGCTTAGATGCAAATCCAAGCTAGTAGTTAGACCTACAATCCTACAGGTGAGGGGGGGGGGCTAGTAGGGAGATTAGGGAGATTAGGGCTTGTATTGGCAGCCAAAGTAAAGTTTTTGTCATCCCACTGTGTTCTAACATATAAGGAATCTGAACATTAGGTCTACAAAACAGGCTTTCAAGAGTTAAGTGGTGCCTTCTCTTGCAAAAAATGTTAAAAGAATGGTAACTAATTGTTACATTCTGCCTCATAACTCAAGCAATATAAGCCCATTTTCTCAATTTCATGCAGTTTTTGAAAGCCAAGACAGTCTGCTTTCCAAAGAATTAACATTGCAAACTTTGTATTTGATGCTAATGGTATTACTATCCTGTTTGAGACACATGAAATGCATCTGAAAGTTGAAGATCTGACCAGATGTAGGCCTGTGTGGGTCAAAGTTACCCCTGTTTTAGGCTGTCCCAATCACCCACTCAGCTGTAAAAATCAGAAATTGTCCACATTTTTCATCCATTATGCTTAGAAATGATTTGCAGGGCTTCTACTTTATGATCAAAAATGAATTGACTGGCAAAAACACATTCAAACTCATATTTCCTTCAGTGAATACACCTCAATTGTTGAGTCCCATATATGGTGGGAACATCTAGGTGCTGCTAATAAGCAAGAATTTACGGTAATCAGCCAACATCAATATGATATAGAGAAGCACTGAGACCTGTGTAATATTCATCACGTTTATAAGGATAAATTTTGATTTGAAAGAAACAATGCATCAAATTGTATTTGTTTAAATCCAATACGAAATACTTACCAATACATTTGCTATTATGTATAGCGAGAGCCCAAAGCAGAAGAGACCCGAGAGGAGGAGCACCAGGGGCGAGACTCCGGCCGCCAACTCCGTCAGTCAGACGACATGGATGATTTGGACGACATGTACGACATGCCAGACGAAGAGTCACGACCAGAACAGTGAGTAATATCTGCCTTATCATAATGTTATTGACCCAGGTTAACCTGGGTCTCTGTGAGACGGTTTTCCAGCAAAAAAAGGAGTTTGGTCAGCTGACTTTGAACTGTTCCCCTGCATTTGTTTTTTCATTTATCAGATCAAAATAAAGACATGCATATAGATTGAAACAAACTGTACCTCCCTCTTTTTCTCAGTTTGTAGAAAAAAAAAAATTTGTAGCAGGAAAATGCTCCTGAAAAAAAGTCAAAAATACCCCTTAAAATCAAGTCTGTGTGAACTAATGCTGAAGATAGGCCAGTGACCTTGAATCCTGACTTTAAAAGAGTCACGTTCACACAGACTTCCTATACCTGCAATGGTTAAGAGGAGGTGAGACGTTTTTATGAGACGATTTTGGTACAGTTTACACTCTAAAGAAAGGCTTACTTGGGTGCACAGAGATGTGGCCCGTAGCTATGTAAATATCCAGAAAACTACGGGCCTGGATCCAATACTATGGGCCATTGGCTCCCAGGCCAGCGTTAGTGGCTACCCCTGTAGGGTGTGTGTTTGTTGGTGTAGGGTCCATGTGTGTTGATGTAGGGTCCATGAGTGTTGATGTAGGGTCCGTGGGTCTGGGTGTAGGGTCCGTGGTTGTGCCAATTTTTATTCCTACAGGACCTGTGTCTTCCCGAGCACTGGGGGTTGGGTACTGGGACTTGGGTATTAGGACTTGGGTATTGGGACTTGGGTATTGGGACTTGGGTATTGGGACTTGGGTAATGGGACTTGGGTATTGGGACTTGGGTACTGGGACTTGGGTATTGGGACTTGGGTATTGGGGCTTGTTTCTTAATGGCTATAGCCCTGGGTCACATGTGATGTATATCACACAATCAATCTTTTATTATGTTGCCCCCCCCCCTATTTCTCGATGTAAAACTACCCCAATAAATGTCAACAACCCTAATTCAACTTGTCTGGTTTAGTGTGGATTCATAATTTTACTCAATTATAATATTTAAATAGATATGATTGTGATAGCTCTAGTCCAATACAGTGAAACTGAAAGTAACTGCCACGGATCACATCGATTTTGTCTAATCATGTCCAAAGGATGACATCCTTTCTACATTGTAGAAATATTCAACATCCTAAAATATCATTTGGTTATTATAATTATTGTAAAACCCACGTTGTTGTTGTTTCATCGCTTGCTTCACGTACATGTATGTTTCACAGAGCACCCGGTGCGGAGGTCTCTGGGCTCGATATAACCGGACTGAGTGGTGTAAGCGACATCATCGGGGAGGTGATAGCTTCTGGCCGTGTAGACACGGCCAGTCTTGGACTGTCTAACCGACAGGCCCGCCAACTGGCCAGCAAGGCTAGGTAAGTGTTGATATGAAGAGTCAGAGATAGTTGCTGAAAGAAAGAAATGTAAATCGATGTCTGGTAATGAGTCACGTTGACTATAAATCTGTATTGAGAACAGGGTTCCCAGGGGTCAGGGAAAGCCATGGAAAGAATGTGTCAAGGGGAAATCATGGAATCTTGTGAGATTTTGCGTCAAGTCAGGGAAAATTAAAGCAGAAAAAGAATCCACAAATAGTGCGAGGGGTAAATTCCCACCAAATTGAAGACTCCTATATCAAGGCATATCGTACATATAGTCAGGGATTAATAGTGATTTTTGATCATCAAAAGTCATAGAATTTCAATATGAAATGTTTGTGGTAACCCTGATTGAATTATGACACCATTTTCCGTCCAAGGTGATATTACATGAAATTCTCGTCTCAATTCTTCTCTGAGTATTAAGAAAGTATATCTTGAAACTGAGTGTACTGTACTACAATTATTAACCTATAAACTCTGATTTAAGTGCTCGTGAGGACATGGACGTGAGTGATCTCCAGCGGAAGGTCCTGGACGAGAATGAGCAGCGTCGAGCAGCTAAGGAGAAGGAGCGGCTCAGGGCCTGGATGGAAGAGAAGCGCCGTGAGCGATTCGACCAGTTCAAAAAGAAGCAACAAGAACTTCGTGAACGAGAGAGAGCCCCTTACCAGCCTGCTGATGAGTCTGGACAAATGGTATGGAAGAGACCATCACATAAATCCCTCTGTATTTGCTCTAACAATATACATCCCATCATAAGTGCACTAGCCTATTTCGATGATTTTTGAAAAATATAGACAAAGCCCTATGTGAAAAAGGTATAGCACAATAGTGTCACTATATAGCACTGGGAATTGAAGGAGTGCACGTCTTGCCTAAACGCCCTGTGAAGCATAGTAACGCGTTCCATTTCTTTTTTTTCACAGTCAAGGAGTTGACATCTTTTTACCCCCAAAGCCAACCGCCCCCTTTGTTAAAAAATGATAACTCCCTATAGGGCTGTAGACCCATACCCAGTGGGTCCGCCATTTAAAATTTCGCTGGGTGCGGTTACCATCACTGGTAAGAGACTCACTGACTGGTACCTTGTCCCTGGGTAACAATCACTTCCAGGGACATGCTGGTACCCAGCCTATCAGCTCTTATCAGTGTGGGCTGCCGCAACCAGCTCCAGTCCGGCCTAGGCCCTATAAACCAGTATCAATTTAAAGCAAGACTGTATTTTTCTTAGCCTAATTATAAATACAACGACTTTTCGCCCCATGAAACCTCCTCTATGCGTATCTCAAACATGGTCAGTATGTTGATGTGTGTTTTTCCTGTTTTCAGTCCACCATGACATTTAAGGAGTTTGAGGAGTGGGAGAAGAAGCGAACAACTTCCAAGAAGCAGCAGGAGATGACCAACGCCGAGAGACGACTCAAAGAAGCTAGTGAGCTGATGGGTGACATGATGTCCGACAAGCCGGCTCTACCACAGGACTTACCTGCTCGGGCATCAGCCCGGAGACCTGCTCAATCCCCGCCACGTGGGACACAAAGGGGCGCGAGCAGCTCACCATCTCGTAGAAACATGAGCAAATCTCCTGCTCGCCATCGGGTCGCGAGCCGCTCTCCTGCCCGGCCTGTGAGCACTGCGTGGGAGATACCCTCCGGACAGCACCGACAAGCACCCAATGTTAGGCAAGAGGATAACCGCGCACGCCTTTGGGGTTCAAGCCCAACTGAGCAGGCAGGGCATGGCAGGACCTACTCCGGGCCCCAGGATCTAGCGGCCACGGGCCACGGCCGCACCCACTCCGGGGGTCTGCTTAACACGCAGACAGCCAATAGTAGTGCAGGCCTCCGGGCTTACACACAGCACTTGGAGAACGTGGACGACAGTATGGAGCCTGACTCTGAGCTCAGAGACACCACTGAAGTGGATCAGGAAGTGGACAAACCGCCTCCTAAGGCCTACAAACCCAAGCCCTTCACAGAGAAGGTACGCCTGCAGCGTCCTGAGGCAACACGAGGCAACCGCCCCCGCTCGACTGCCAAGCCATATGTGGAGCGCTTGTCGGAGAGTCAAACAGTGAGCACCCCGCGGTCTGGTACAGCGGCCAGCCGACGGGCCCAGGAGAGACTCTATGGTAAGTGTCTTTTCCATATTTTCCCTGGAGAGCATTGAGAACTAAGTGGCTGACATGGTACTGATTTCACAGACCTCTTTTCTTCTTGACTTTATATTTATTACATCAAAACAGTTTTGTAACAATCAATGACTGTATTTTATGCTCTATTATTTCAGGTACAAAGCGCATTCCAGGCACGCAGGCTGATCGGTCAGCACCTCGTACAGTGAAGACGTACCAGGAGAGACTACATGAGATGAAACAAGCCCGTGCCGCCACACAAGGTCCCATCCGCCGCTATACAGGACCCATACCAGGTCAGTGTAGTACCCAGGCTTGTCTAGTCTATTGATTGGCAGAAGAAAAGAAAATTAAGATAATGGTACAACCTAGTACTAGTGACCATTTATTGTGCCACTACGTGCACCTGTTCTTCTTCGAGCTGTCCGTCACAGTATTTCATAACGACACTACCAGTACTGGTAGACATGTATAAGAGTACTTTGGGTATACATGTACCATAGTATTCAGATAATTTGTATTTGTTAGATATAGACAGGAAACCTCACAGGGTAAAACATGTTTTATACAACATTTTCCATTGCTTGTAGCTGCAGGTGGAGCGACAGTCACAAAGCCTATGACCAGGCCCATGAAGAGAGCAACTCCCAAAAAGAAGCCGCTGACCTATTCCCAGCAGCTCAAGGCCCTGCAGCCGCCCAAGGAGCTGTACCGCACCGGTACGCTGGATAGCTCAGCCACCATGACGCGCAGTATGGTCCGGGGCCGGGGCCGCCACGGTCCCCCACACAAACCAATGACATACCAAGAGCAGCTCCAGAAACTACAGCCACCCAAGGAGCTCTTCAGGACACCGCCTCCGGGCAGCGCCAACCAATATCAAGGTAACATTGGGTCAAGATGGTGCCTCTGTTTTTTTAGGTCCCTAAATACCTCAGATGGTATTCAGCTTACTATTGAATGAAGTAGAGATAAGAAAAGCCTCATTGTAAATTCACTGATCGCATTGTCCTGTTCTAAATTCAAAGGAAACAGTAGAACTTTTAAGCCTGTAATGTTCAAAGTAATGCTCATTTACTTCTCCATCCTTTGTAGATGGGCCTACCATGTCCACCCGAACCTACCAGCCGCAGCCCCAACACCCGCTAAGACGCAGCGGTCCTTACCCCTCCCCCTACCGGCCCCCAGTACGTGAGGAGCGGGATGATGCAGATGACCGGGCGAGCATCATGAGTCCTTGGGGTATGGAGGATGATGTTAGACGACTGCTGTACGAGGATGGAGGCGCCAGTAGCTATGTTGTAAGTTATTTTGATGTCTTTAACTATCAGTAAGCCTTGTGAAGCAGCAATGTGCACTTTTTATGGTGAAAACGCTGCCATAGCTTCTACAACCAGTGACTAGATTCCTGCAAGTTTAGATATTAAAAGACATTTATCACTGTCAAATTAGTCTCGTCCATTGCATTTGTTACTCGACGATTGAAGTGAATATGAGTGATCTGCAAAATTGCTCCCAATGCAGAATTGTGCTTTTGACTTTTGACTTTTTATTTTTTTAGCTGCCTCATACACCTGACTCTGCTCTAAATACATGCTCCGTCAGAATTCGGAGACTGTTGGCTTCCCCCCCTGGTTCTATTAGCACAAGCATATATTAAAAGCTTGCCCTATACCTCAAATCTCATATAGATCTAGCGTGTTTCTTTATGTTGATACATGCCCCATTCTACCTCCAGGGTGCTAGCCGCACAGGCACAGACCTGGACCTGGAGGAGCTGCAAGACCTGGCCGGTCTGGATGACATGTACTACACCGACCTGGTCGACATCCAGGATATCGCCGATGCCGCTTCGGTTAGCGAAGGATCCATCATGAGTTTTATCGACTGGGATCAAGTCAACGACCTCATTGCTGACATCCATTAGTGGGACTTCTATTGAAAACCATTGTCTTAATACATTGATGTATGATAGAATACCGTATTCGACGTAATAAGCGCACAGTGCGCTTAAAAAATTATTATGGACACCTTCTAGTAGTTAAGAGTTTAATTGGGGTCAAAAATGGAGATATTTTTGGTTATTTCTAGTGTAAGAATCAGCCAAAAACGGGGGGTGTGCGCTTATTAGGGGGTGTGCGCTTATTACGTCGAATACGGTATATATTGATATATGTCTATGGTTAAACCTGAGAAAATTAGTATGAGAATGTGCCGTCCAGAATGAATACTATTTTTTGGGGAAGGGGTTTTACGCCACAAGGCCACTGTTAACGCTTTTGGCCAACCGTCCTTGATGCTTATTTTTGTTGTTGCTACACGTATTATAGTTTGTGTATATGTCAACCGTGAAGAAGCCAACGTTTTTATGTTTTGTGCAAAGTATTTATATGGGAATTGAACTTTCCATCCGTCCAATAATTGACACTGGCTTACATGAGCTCTTCTCAGTTAAACCATCCCCTCTCCCAAATACTTTATCAACTTAAATTACATATACTGAGCGTATACATGTAGATCTATAGTGGTTAGCTTAGGTAGTGGAGTCGTCAATTTATTAAAAAGACCTTTTTTGCATGATCCAGCTGAAAAGACTACTTTGGGAACCTGATATGCTATACATACTAACACAGACTTAATGTTATGTAATTGATGATAATCCATGAAAGCTCGAGATCAAATTTACTTTCTCAATATTTTAAAGCACTAATTGTTACGTGAGTCTGATCTCAGGAAAAAAAACATGATATTTGCTTTTTTATTTGAATGAAATTTATTCAGAGCGTCCGAGTCATACAATCTAACTGTGATATTGTAGATATGTACAATGAGTATGTCAAATAATGAAGTGCCAATGAGATGTCATGTACTGTTCAATGTGCCTTTCTATATGTTTAGGTCGCACAGAGATATCCTTTCACACAGCTACACTCATTCAAAAGTCCCAATACATTAAGATATATGCATCTGTCTAAATGCATGTTCTTCAATCTGTCTTACATGATTAAAATTCTCATTGATTTAACACTAGATGACATGTATTTAAACTTAAAAGTTGATATGCATCTTTCCAAATACAGTCATGTTCTTCGATCTGTCTGACATGATCAAAATTGTAATTGATTTAACACTAATGACATGTATTTAAACTTAAAGTTGAATACAAAGACATTGTTTTAATCAAATATGTAATGTTATTGTATACTTGTTTTACCATTTCCTTGCTATTGTTACTACAGGAGGGTATACATTGTAAGACTTGTTCCTCTGACACATGTGCCTTGTTTTACAGTGATCGTCCGTTATCACAGTATGTCCTGTTCAATGTGCTATGAATGCTATATATTTTAAATTATGCTCTAATGAGATTTTAACAAGTCAATATATATATTTGAATAAATCTTTCAATGATGTACAGGTCTTCAGAGCTACTTCATTATATTTCATAATATTATAGCCCTACCAATACATCCCTAAATAGCACATATCATGAAACACAGTTGGTAATTTGCTTGAAGCCAATAATAATCCCCCTATCTATAGATAATTACACATTATTTTTGGATCCAACCGAAAACAATTGTTAACAAAATACCTCTTTGTATTAATACTCATACATCTAGCTGTACATGTGTGGAACGGTGGCTATAGGGTAGCCGACCTGAGATAGTTTACTAAACATAGACTCTGGTTGAAGAGTTCCTGGATCTGAGACCACGCCTTGCTCTGACTCGCCTGCAGTACACGCGCCTGCTCTGTGAGTTCAGGCTCCCTTGCTATCGTGTCCGCATGGAGCTGAAATTACACAATCAATGAAACACATGTACTAATTTTCTATGTCCCTACTTAACAAAACAATCTTCAAGATAATATGTTCATACACATCAATCATTTGGTGCCAAACTGATACATGTATAGGGGAAAAGAGCATCCTAAGAAACCCCGATTAATAAATTAAAAGTCAACTCCATCAACTGGCAAAATCCATGGCATTATGTTGAGACTAATTTGTTTTGAATAACAATGTTTTCTCATGAAGCCAACCACAAGTAGTTTTCTTTATAATAGATTGAGATAGATACTTTAGACGCGTTATAGTCTATCGCAAAAAAATAATACAAACCTTAAGGAATAGACCAAGGTAAGCTTGTGCTAGCTCAAAGTCGCGGTTACTCAGCAGCACGTGGTCTATGAAGCACATGAACTGCAGCATGAGGTCCAGGGACCCGCCGGCCTCCGGGCTGAGGGACCGCAGCTCCACGTCCACCTGGGACGGACCCATCTCCTTCAGCGCCTCCAGCACCGTCTCAACTGCAGCCAAAAAATACAGTTATTACAAATTGTAGTTTTACTTATTTATTCATATTCGGGGAAAAAACATTGTGATACTACAAAATGTATTATGTCATCTTTGACCACAATACTTTAAATATAATGGATTCTTTCCCTCATTTCCCTTCTCGGTTTTCTATTGAGGTATTACGTTGGGAATTGCACTGGCCAGTGGTTACTTTGCTCGTGTCCAGCAACAGTCAGAGTGAAGCGGGGACCGCCGGGACTGGTTCTCTGGCCTTAGATAGGGCGGGTGGGGTTTAAAGGGAACGGGTCATCAGTGTAAAGATGTAGCTATAGATGAGGAGAAGAAGATAAAGTTAAACTTACAGCTTTTGCTTTCAAAGGTGTCCGTTACCAACTGCCCGAACTTTGAAAGCGGAGCCATGCTAAATGCCTGGGATTTCAAAGACTGAAATGGGACACATAAAAACGAGTTACTTTTAATGTAGAATAATGTTTCTAGAAATTTAGCTACTCTGTTTAATGAATTTAGACAACTCCTAATATCTATAGTACAATGGAATTTCTCGGATTTTTAAATTGATACAACCTTTTGAAGGATTATGTAGCATTTGCATAATTGTCAACTTAGTGTACCAGTATTACCTTTTCAGTGTCTTTATCTTCTTCGATGTCGGCAAACTTGGGCTGTAATCCAGCAACTGTCGGTAAGAAGAATGGGGCCGACTTTGGTACCTTCGGTGCTTCTTTGGGTTTGTTGCGCATCTATAACAAGAAATAGAAAATGTTAGCCACCCTCACATGCCTACCTGGTTATTTGTGAAAAAGTATTGTTAGCATCGACCAATCTAGTTGACCATCATTTGTCAAGAAAAAATTCATGGACGAAAAATCGAGTTTTCAAAATTTGAGATTCAAGCGGTAGCTACTTGTAGTGGAGGACGTGGGTTTTAGTATAGCGTCTTCCTTTCCCAAAATGTGAGATCTGGTCACCACCAGGATTTGAACTCTACGAGACAAACTGATACTTCCAATACTTCTAGCGGCAATGCCCCTTGTCCTTCTCTTCACTGTTTATACTGCTCAGTGTGAAAGCTACCCACTGATTTACTAGCCCTAATTAAACCTTACCTTGATAATATCCAGACTGAGCAGGTTCTTCCACCGTGAGTCTGGTAGTAGCGACAGGGTCACCAACTCATCACTTATCTGTTCAGGCGACTTAAAGTCGGTCAACAAGACTTTATCCTCCTCCTCTTCTTCGTCCTCCTCTGACCGTAAACCTACAATGTTAACATGGTGACTTTGTGAAATTATGACAAGTAAAGCCTGGTGCACAGGTAGTAAGAGCTAAATCAGAAAATTCCCACCATATGTTCACCCATCTAATGCTGACACATCGTCATAGTTCCAAAGATGCCTGCATTTACAGGCAGTTGCATATTTATCATTTGCTTCATGTAGTATTTCATATCTTAATACTCCTATTGTCTAATTAGAAACACTGATAGAGACTTATTGCTGCCTTACCCTTGGACTGCCTAGATGTTGTGGGTGCCTCTAGAAGCTGTGGGATGTAGTCGGCGGGCAGCGGTCGGAGTGCTACGTGTGTGTACAGCGTCATATTTGACCAGAGGTAGATACCCAAATCGTCCACGTGTGTCGTAGCCAGGTACTCCCCCAGCGGTGACAGGGTCACGCTCGTTACAGGTGATGAGGTAGCGAAACAATCAACAAGACTACCGGTCGGCAGGTCCCACGTCCGCGTGCAACAGTCCATCGATGAGGTCACTAACCAGCGGGCATCCGGACTGAAAGTCTGTGACCGAATGAGTCAATTAGTGGATCAGTTTTATATCAGCCACATTAATGGCAACCTGGGATATATTTTCAGTCTGTTTGCTTAAAATGTTCTGTTCTTTTTTTCAAACTAACTAACAGGCCACTGGTTTTTAAATTCAGAGAGATATAGAACGTATAGGCATTCTGCCTGTTTAACAGTATAAGTAGTAGTCATCACTGGATAAAAATTATCTCACAAAAATGCTTCATTTGAAAAGAGACTGTTTGAGTCCTACATGTAATAAAAAGTGAAACTGCTTTTCTGCTAACCATGTCTGTGATGAGATTGCGGTGGGTCGTAAACCTTCGGATTATCTTCCTCGTGTCGACATCCACTATGCTGACACAGAAGTCGTCGGTGGCTACAGCCATCATGGCTGACTCGCGATGCAGCATGAGACGTGCCACCTGACTCGGTAACGGCACAGACTCTAGCAGGGTCCGCTTCTTAAAACGCCAGAACTTAAGGCAGCAGTCGGCCCCTGCTGTCACTGTCACCTCGTTTAGCGCATCTACAGCAACCCCGCGCACACTGCCTATATGAGCTGCAATGATAAAGGAATGTCATTTAAATAAAAAGCTAGATGTTAGTCCGCTGAAAATTTGCATAAATGTTTATGGTTTTTGGTCTTCTACTCTATGCCTCATGTATTCTGATATACCAAATTTAACCTGGTAAATTGTCTGAATATTAATATTTTTCTTTGATGTCCCCAACTCATTTTTAACCCCTTAGATTATTTTGTTTTATGCATAGCGTGTTCACCAATCCAAGCTATCTTTCCCCCTGGCCAAAGGTGATCGTCCCCACACTAAATATGTGGCAATGCTGAAGAACCCAAGGATAGAATTACTCTGTATACCAACTAATAGTAATACATATCAAAGCACCAACTTACCTGGCTTGTCTCCCCCATAGGCCCCACGGTGTATCCCTGACTGCATGTTGAAGGTGTCCACGTGGCCTGTGCTGTAGCCGACTACAGCAAAGTTACCACAGCTGGTGACGGTGACACACTGGGCACTGACGGTCGGGTACTTCTTGGTGTCTGTGAACCGGTCAGGCAGCAGGCGGTGTGCGCCCATCGTGAACCGCTGCAGGGACCATGTGCTCACCTCTTTCAGACCGCGATGACAGGCCGCGATACCATCCCAATCACTCTGTCGGCCCGGTTCTGGGAAAAGCAATATCAACATGTTTTTGCAATTTTCAAATCAGTTCAAATCTTAATACTATTGACTGGTGCTATCAGGTCCGGGTTGCCACCGACTAGGTAGCTCTAAATTCCCTTTAATTAATTAATTTCCCTAACAATTGTGACATAAAGCGTTTTACATGACTGTTTAACACCAGAAGTACTTGCACTACATATAGCGCCTGTTAGAACTGACAAACTGCAGTGCATCATCGCCTCTATAAACCATTTTAACACCTACCAGAGGCAAACTCTGTAATTGGGGGCATCCGATGTTCATCGTGTTTGAGACCAGATTTCTTTGTCTCTTTCTTATTGAAGGATGCGCGGCCCAGGCTGCGGTTGTGACGATCGTGCACGGTGGAGAAGGATTGCAGCGTACTGTCCTGGCCAGCACTCAGGATAACTTGGCCATTTTTATCATGGAAACTGATCTTATTGGGTGGTGCACTATGCCCAAGACGCTGTCTTAGTAACCGCCCGCCGCCATCGGGTTGATCAAAGATCCAAACCTGTCAGAAGAAATTACCAGATTGCGTTTAGTATATGTTATATGAAATACATTTTACTTCACATACCAATAAATTTCATATGATGGCCCAAATGTATTTTTTCGTGTTAAAAAAAAAAGTACAGACAGTAAATGTTTAATCAGGAGAAATCAGGCTAGGCTCCTTAGATAAATATGGCGGTGCCTATATATATACTCGTGGCTCCTGAGGGCTTCATAGATATAATAGCAGGTTCTCTCTGAAAGAGTTCTCTCATATAATTTTCACAAATTAATTTCCTCAACAACAGAAGTACACTATATAAGGCCACTTAAAGTCGATTATCAGCTTTGCGGACACCGCCCGCACCCTTCAAAAAAAAAGGCCCAAAAAGGCCGCATCTAAAAAATATCAGAGTATGAGTTGCAAAATGTTTGATATTTCAGCCGTTAATTGGGATAGAAACGTAATTTAAAAGGCATTTTTGACCTTATTTCCATGTGCAGACCATCAATATTCTAGAAAAAAAGAAAAAGGCCCTCCCGCACCTCCAGCAAGAAGTGAAACAAAATAAAATAAAAAGCGCCCTCCCGCACCCTTTTTTCCTAAAAAGTGTCCGCAAAGCTGATAATTGACTTTAAGTAGCCTAATACCTTTAATGAGTTGTCTCCTCCCGAGCTGACGAGTAGCGGTTCGGAGGGCAGGCAGCGGAGGCCGGAGACTACCCCGTCGTGTGCGGCCCGCATCTGACTCTGTAGCTTCTTCTCCTGCAGGTTCCACAAGGCCACGTGTCCCACCGTGCTCCCCGTCACCATGATGGGGTGTCCGTCTGTAGCAAAGCCACACACACTTTTTAAAATTTTATTAATGCATTAAATTTTATTTTCTATTGGTCCTCATTAAGATACAGAATGTTTGCCCCGACCAATTTGGTATATCTGCATATAGTGCCAGTTACATTACAGGGAGTGACAACAGGGGGGGGGGTAAGATGGAATTTGGAATGCACACTTTATTTTTATAGCGTCGAATGTTTTTGCCCCCACGGTAGGAAATCATAGTATAAAGAGTGTTAAACATCTGGAGGTACATATTCATATGACCACACCTTTATTAAGTAACAAGTACAACAAATGGTACTAACCTGTTCTGAAGGTGATAGCAGTGACCGGTCCCCAGTCCTGTCGGAAGGACATGAGGGTCTCATCGTATTTAAGGTTGTGAAGAATGATGCGTCCATCCTCTAGGCCAACCGCGACCACATCCACAGCCGGTGCCTATAGGCAGAAAGGGACAGTTAGATACAGCAAGTACCTACACACTATCAACCTCTTACATGATGCAAGCCACTTTGTTATAGACTATATAATAATTATCTAATCTTGGATTACAAGCTTATCATTTAAGACATTTAACGGAGATACAAGCCGGGTTTTGACAGAATTCGTAAAAAGGTATTCGATAATATCCTGAAAATCTGTATTTTGGTCCTATATATAAACACGGGAGGACTTTAAATTCTTATCATTTCCAGGGAAATCTCTAACCATTTCTATATCAATAACCAATGCTTCTGCCGAGATGAGCTGTGTTGAATACTATTAAAATAGCAGTATGGTACCGGTACCGGGTGACCCCTTCATAAACTAGGTATATCTTACAGTGGCTTTATGATTCCCTTATGTATTTTATTATGGACAGTGAAACACATTGGTTCCCAGGGCTCAGTGATTAGCGGCACAGATAAGGATGACATACCTGTTCCAGTGCGGTGATCGGCGTGTCCCAGCCGCGGAATGTAAAGACGAGTTTGTTCGAGCGGAGATTCCACAGCTGAAGACCGCCTTGACGACTGCCGAACACCACCTTATTGACGTAAGTGCTCGGGTGTATCAGCGTCGTTACTTGGAAGGTGGCATTGTCAAAGCCTACTTCAGTGTATAGCTCTGATTGAAGACATTATAGAGTGATTAGATGGTTCTGCAAGATGTGTTTTAAACAAAACCTGTTTCCTTGCAGGGAAACTGGTCAATAATGTATACATAAATTTGTCTATGACTAGCCTTAATCGCTTTGACGTATGGAGACGTAAATGCCGCACAAAATAAATTTTAGAGTTGCCTCCGACAACAAAGCGTGCTTTACCCCAAGGTTTCCTCACACACTCACAGTGATTAGTGATAGCTGCCACTTTTAACACAATCATTACTTAGGGTAGTAGTTATTTTACAGGTAATTAAACAACCAATTAAACTACATTAAATGTGGGTGTTGTTTAATTCTTCTTCCGAATCTTTTAGGCCTAAGTCGATTTCAATGAAGTCTAGATTCAGTGTATACCTACCTTCTGACTTGATATCCCAGACTTTGACCTGACTCTTTTCGTCCACAGAAACTAGATGGTTTCCGAATGGGAGCAGTAAATGAACCGTGGCCTCGTGACCGTTGTATTCATGTTCCACCTGTAGGCAATACATGTGTAGACCTATAGCAAATTTCAAACAGTGGTTTCTAAATTCTCCCCCCCCCTTGGTAGCATCCGCGGAGGAGAGGACGGCACATCGCCCCGTCAACGATAAGGTTTCTAAATTCATAAAAATTACTACATTTATGGGAGCAATCAATTTTATGCAGGGCTATCAGGTTCTGTATCTGACTTGTGTACTAACCGCGACTTCTATGCGAGAATTTACGGTACCTGAAAAACTTTCAATCAGAGTTTAATCAAACAGATTAACTAGTCACATGTCAAACTATCTTGAGTTGGATGCGGACATTATCAGATTGGTTGGGTTATGGAGACAGGCCTAACTTACATGTTTCCCACGTGAGAAGGCCCGGACGACGTTGGCGGCACCAGTGAACACGAGGAAGGCGTTAGTAGCCAGGCAGGTGATAGGTTCCTCGTGGCTCTCACCTGAGGGGAAAATATCGGTTAATGTTAAATTTTTCCCACACTAACCGTATATACTTAGGTCATGTTACAATTATTTATGTTCATCGGGACAATCTTTAAATACTGATATAAAACACGGCTATATTTTTAAATTAGCATTCATTTATATACACTATTGATTTACTAGACATTCAAAGTTATGACTCGAAAATGTATGATATACTTACTGACGCTGCTTATTCCCAAACGAGAGCACTGTCATGGATAACAAAAGAAATGTAATTTAGCACAGTAGTCTCACTACCGGTAGCATATACGTACAATGCAATCATAGGCATACAGGTTGACAAGAGTTGTAAACCTTCATGGTAGAAGCCAAATCATGTCCAAAGGCCCTGTTACACTGGCGACACTTGCTGCGCTGCTTATGCAGCATCTGCTTGCCACCACTTCCACTGGAACCAGTGTAATCAGGCCTTTAGGGAGTGCTCATTTTTTAACAACAGGGGGGGTGGTGAGATTTCGCGCGGAGCGTGCAAAATTTTTTCACCCCCCCCCTAGAGGGGTCGAAATTTTTTACCCCTCCCCCAGCAGGCCGAAAATCGCGCGCGTTCGCGCCCCTTTGTAGCATAGTAACGCGCGGGCTTTTTCCCACAAAACAGGTTGAATTTTTTACCCCCCCCCAAATCCACCACCCCCCCCTGTTGTTAAAAAATGAGCACTCCCTTAGGGATCAATTGTTAACAACAGTGGGTGGTAGGGTGGGGGTGCTTGTGTAGAGTGCGCAAAATTTCATACCCCCTTGTCAATGGTTCGTGAGGGCTTGACATTTTTTACACCACCCCGGTCAAGGGGTTGACATTTTTTGCCCCTCCCCCAACCACCACTCCCAATGTTGTTAAAAAATAATCACTCCCTTAATACATAGATATACAATATACATATCTATGCTTAAAATAATGTGTCAGTACATTCCCAAGTAATTCCAATATTGTATTGGAATTTGGACACAGCCTCTGCCATTATTCCCCCTTGAATGTGGCCTATACGGCTTTAGTATAGTAGAGGGGCCTGGGGTCAGTTATTGGCAAAGCCAAAGGTTGTAAATTTTTATGACTGCGGGTTTTTGCGCAGAGTGTGCACAATTTTTTACACCCAACCCCCACCTCCCCCCCCCCCCCCCACCCTCCGGTCGAGGGCTCAGAATTCTTAAACCCGCAGACTTTTTGGCTCAAAACAGGTTACCATCCCCCCCCGGATGGTATGAGAGCCGTCCCCAAACCACTTTCAGCGTTTGGGTACGACAAACGTGTGAACAAGAACCGGAGGATCTCGGCCAGGCTCGGGTCATTGCTCTCGTCTCTGGTGGCGAAGGGGGGAGGGGGGAGGTTTGGGGCATTTTAAATCTTGTTTTTAATATATTTTTAGGGCTTTGAAAAATCTGGAATTGAGCTAGGTTAGAGAGAAAATGTCAGGCTATCCAACACAGTTGAAAAAATATAGAAATTCCAAATATTTAGGGCCGAAAAAGTGTGCAAGCACCTGCGCGCGCCCTTTCCCCCCACCCACAAAGCACCAATATCATGAACTCTATTACGTAGGGACGGAGATAATAGAGTTCAGGTACCTGAGCTACCCCCAAGAGGGGTCCGCAAACTCCCCCCCCCCCCGTTGTTAAAAAATGATCACTCCCTATGTGGCTATTATATAGTTAATACAGTGGCATTCCGAAATTTGGCACTATGATTCATTATTGTATAAATAGATAGTCTATTCACTCTATACATATTTTCGCGATTTTTAAAAACCTGTTTGCAGAATGTAGGCCTATTAATCTAGGCTAGCTACTGCAGGCATGGGATTGGATCATTAGGCTTTGAAGAAAAATCCAAAAAGCAGCCAAAAGACGTGGGGGTGCATTTTGTATGATTAGCATGGCATGAATCCCTCTAGAGACCAAGACCCCCCCCCTATAAATGTTAAAATATTTTTTCATTGGATCTGCACGAATCACAGGGATGATTTTTTTGGCCTTAAAAATCCGGAAATCCGGGAAAATCCCATGCCTGCTACTGTCACTATATATATTCTAGTGTAGGGCCTATAGTCTGCCCTAGACGTTTAGACTTTTGAGTCCTAGTATTAGAAACTACTGCCTGGGGAGTGCTCATTTTTTAACAACAGGGGGGTGGGGGTGGTGGATTTGGGGGGGGGGTAAAAAGAATTCAACCTGTTTCGAAGGAAAAAGCCTGCGCGTTACCATGCTACAAAGGGGCGTGAATGCACGCCATTTTCGGCCTGCCGGGGGGGGGGGGGGGGTAAAAAATGTCACCCCCCCTGTTGTTAAAAAATGAGCACTCCCCTAGTAGTAGGCCTACTAAAAACTAGGGGAGTGTTCATTATTTATGGCAGGGGGGGGTGAGCGTTTGGCAAATCGAATACGTCAAAAATAATTGGCCCCCCCCCCCCCCTCGGAATAGGTTGAAAAAAAAGGCCCCCCCTCGGAATAGGTTGAAAAAAAAGCGCCCCCCCCCTCACCCTGGATCATTTTCAACTTTATTACAAAAACGATGTTGGTGTCTACTAATTGTATGCATTTAATCCTGGGCACTTTTTTACCTACAATTTACTACCTTGCAACAAATACATCCATTCGTAAGGTGTTTTAGTGTAAACGTCTCATGATACTTGCTAGCGAGTGATAATAGTCAAACCTCAGCTTATAAATTGGAAGCTCCCATACCCTCAGTGCTTACATGAGGCCGGCACTTTTTTGAAGACTGACAAAACGGTGGGCTATTCTGAGTGTGAAAAGTGATGCAGTGAGAAATTTGCTGGGAGTTTGAGGAAAATTTTAGAAAATTTTGAAAATATTGACATAATTTGGTAAAATATAACACAGGCTGTTACCAAAATTCGCGACATTTCAACGTACTAAATTCGCGACATTTTTAGGAATACTGAGAATAATGAGGGGGTCAAAAAAATGTCGACCCCTTGAGGGGGGGGGTGTAAAAAAATGTTGACCTATCTTGGGAAGGGGGGTGGCAATAAATTTCATCTATTTTGAGCGAAAAAGTTACTATGATTTAAAGGGCTCGTGCGTGCACTGATATTGACCCATAGGGGGTGGGGTTAAATAATGTTGACCCCTTAGGGAGTCTTCATTTATGAATTACGGGGGGGGGGGGGGCGTAAAGATTTCCGACCCCTCCTGAGAGGGGGAGTTGCGTAAAAAATTCTGACCCCTCTTGAGAGGGGGGGAGCGTACAAATTTAATCTGTTTTCAGCCAAAAAGCCAGGGCGTTTACTATACCTCAAAGGGCCCATGCGCGCGCCGATTTTCGACCCTTAAGGGGGGGTGTACAAAAATTTCATGCGCGGACCCCCCCCCCCGGTTGTTAAAAAATGATCACTAGACCTCAACATTACCTTCATTATGCTTAAATTCAGGGATCTTTTGGTGAGCGTCTAAATCATTTCTACATATGCAAGTCTACAATGAGCAATACTCTCGGGCATCCCTGGGAAGTGACCATTGACCTTAACCTAAAATGACCTTGTTTCTAGCAAACTAATAGGTATAGCTAATATATAATGGTAGTTTTTATTTGAAAGAAATAGGTAAATGATTGACAAAATGAGAAAAAAAAAAGTGTTCCTGTTGACCTTCTGACCTTAAAATGCCCTTGACCATAATTTAGGTCAAGGGTGTTTTTATCTTAGTCTTTATATAGAAAACATTGATTGATAATAACTAAGTGTAGGTTTGATTAAACGTTATTTGAGACGTCGCTGGGGAATAATATGCGACCTTGACCTCAAATGAACTTGACCTTACCAAGGTCGATGGCCACTTGATATTGAAGGGCACTTGATACTTATTGGTACAGCATGCATTTAAAAGAGATTGATATGACTAGAGGAGGACAGAAATAATCTGAATCTATAATAAAGTGTGATTGGGGATGTGACCTTCGACCTTGATCTCAAATGTCCTTGACCTTTAACAAGGTCAACAGGCAATTGATTTTTTTAGGGCACTTGATACTAACTGATACAGTTTTTATTTGAAAGAGATCGGTAAAGAATTGACAAAATGAGAGCAGAAATAGTGTTGTAGGGTGTATTTCTCTATCACTAGTATCAGTCAGCCATTTGTCCATGGTCACAACTATCTATATGCTTCAGTATGGCAAAGGTGGCAGAAATCTCAGGACATACAATTGCGATTTTCTCAGGAACTAATAGAGATATTGACTTGAAATTTGAACTGAGTGTCTATCTTAGTAAGCTCTACCAATTCATAACTTCAATTTAAACATAGACTGCTCTTGAAAATTATGTGGTTGTATCTACTTAGGAGGTTTAAAGCTCAATAGACTGGGCCCTACAATAGCCTTAAAATTAAATGGGCTATATATAGTAGTGACGAGTACTACTACATTAGTTGGATTGCTTCCAACCTTACATCAACAGTACCGAGGTACGCTGTAAGTACCTCGGTACTGTTGATGTAAGGTTGGAAGCAATCCAACAATACCACATGTACTAGACTGTAGTAGACTACTGTAGTACTGAGTACTCCCGGTGAGTACTGTAGACAGTGTAGTACTAGTAGTAGTGTTGGTCTACTCACGTTGTAGGTGTGAAATGCCTTTCCTATGCTTGTGACAACGTAGTTTTCTTTCCGCTGTTGATTGTACCGCATAGCCAGAGGGACATGGTTGCTTGTGAAGCCAAGGGCACGAAAACCCGTGAATATTTTGCTTGAAGCCGGCATTATTTCGTTTCTGTCACTCGATTTATTTTCTTTCCGACCACATGTCTCCAAAACCGGAAGTAGATCTAGACGCGTTACGTTCCCGAGAGATGGCGCCACAATTAAAATGGTTTGAGTCAATAACTCCAGGTGGCAGGAGGGAGGGAGACAGAAAGTATCGGGCCATTGCTTCCCCGGGACTTGGTAGGTACTGCTGCGTCGCGCCGCCGTAGCCTCCAGAGACAACCGCAAATCCACCCACGTTGCTTTGCAATGCTTTTAGGAGCTACTTAAGTAACTTTGTTTCTCCACCTGAAATACATTTTAGATTCTCGTTTTATTATCATGATGGTAACAAAATCATAGGTAGGCCTAGGCCTAGGCCTAGGCCTAGTCTTTAACATTCTTGCCACCACCAACATTATTGGCATTTCTTTTGAGCATACATAGCCTACTGTAGGCCTATAATAATTTTTATATAGGCCTACCTCTATGGTGGCGGTAAGAACTGTCTTGTCCACATTGAGTAATAACATAGCTAAAACTAGTAAAAGATGACACCAAGAAAATTATGAAAAAAGATAATAATTCAAAATTAAGAAATTTCCAGGGTCCCTTTGCCCCACCCCAAAAACCCTTTTGCCCCGGGACTTTTAGCCCATGACCTTCGTAGGTCAGAATATGTTATGCTATCCCACTATGCTATTAATGATACTAGCACAATATTAAATATAATAAATGTTTCAATTTAGGGGTTTACCTTAAGGGGTCCGTTTAACGGCCTGTCAAATCATCAGAATGGTTGATTTAGGGCCTAACCACTATAAAGTAGCTTTTTCAGAGCAATTAAGTGGCGTTTTGACAAATATTGTTAAAAAGGACATGAAATAAACACAAAGAAGCACTCGTAGAGTTCCCCACTGAGGTTATTTCACTTGGCTTCGCCTCGTGAAATAACCCTCAGTGAGGAACCCTACTTGTGCACCTTTGTCTATCTTATTCAGCCTCAATAACCGTGAGTAGGCATATGGTTCTTGAAACGCTCTGGTAATTGCTGTCCGAAACCGAGGTGATTTGAATTTTAGTTCCCTTGGGGTTAATATGACGTCCTGAAATTACACATGGGCATCTTTTAATTATCCGGTACCTTTGTATGTTTTTAGCATTTTCAGATAATTTTCATTTCTGGACAATTTGATCCTTTAAAACATGTGCAAAGGTAGCTCAGGTAAACATTGAGACTGGTGACAGAATCAGCACTTCTATATATGCGCTGACATTCCGTCACCATTGCTGATTTCTAAATGCACTATGCAAAATAGACAATTGTCGGTAACTTCAAAGGCGCAAATCTTGGTACCCCTCCAGCGACAGTCGGAGTAGAGTCGGGACAGGCACTCTGCCCTATAAATAGGGGCGGTGGGGGTTTAAGGATAATTCGGACAAACTGGTGGCAGGACCCTGTGGAGATGTTCAGAACCTTTAGGAACTCACTAACCCCACCTGGTAGACGTTCTCTGAATCTTCAGAAATTCACATACTCCCCCTGGTGTGTGTTAGTTCAGGGCTAATTTTTTAAAACATTTTAGTAAGTTTCCCCAAGAGAGCCTCGAACCCTCGACCCTCAGGTCTAAAGGTTCATTTCCTAAGTTACCATAGAAATTATAATGATAACCCACTCTGATATTTTGATATGTTAAAGTATGGATATGTCCCCAACCTATGACTAAGTCTGGTGAGGAGTCCATATACACTATTCTTAATAAATATCATGTCATTAGGACAGAACTCTATCACTTTCATTGTGGAGATACCCATTCTGTGGAAGGCTGCAGTATCAATATGGCGTGGTCAATCACTTCCATATTTGGGTTGAGCATTGATTATAATATCTTGTAAATGACCTATAAGAAGTCTCAAGTCAAGGGGTTTATATGCTATTTTGAGATAGTCCGAATGATCCTTAAGACAGCTAGCCCCCGGCGTCTCGACTGAAAGTTACATTCGTCCTGGAAGTGTGTTCATGACTAATAGCCATAGCCTTGCAGCTATCATATGTAATGCATGATATAGCCCTACCCAAATATGTCAAGAACATTTACAACACAATATTATTTTCTGATGATTTCGACACCGTTTATTTTCGAAGTCACATACATATTCTCACTTATCACGAATCCACTTTTAAAGCATACACCATATCGTATAGGTGAGCACTTTGTGCCATTAACTAACTTACATACTATAGCTAAATGGAATTAAAGATGTTAGGCCACTGATATACTGATATGCCGACTATAATTATGGACAATGCGAAACTGCATATATGCCGGTACCATATACCATGACTGGTATTCTGTCTTTTTAATTATAGCCTAACTAGTACGCATTTTGAAACAACTCCATTTATTCTTTTTTGGCCTACTCTGGCCGGTGTAGACACAAAGTGTGTAATATACTACAATTCCATGAAGCATACTCACAAAAACATAATATTACAGACCTCGGGCCTGTAGACCTATAATAAACTATTATCGTACAGACACCCTACAGTGTATCACAATGGCCCAGAAGGGTCCGACTAGATTGGACTTGTACATGTACTGTGATATAATCTCTAATGGCGATTTGCCTTATACCTGTGGAAGTAATAAAATTACATGGTATTATGTTCCTTTCTCTTTAAATACAAAACTTTTATTCTCTCAAGCTTGCCTGTATAATCCGTCATGGGTTTGGGTTCGGGCATGTATGTGCATGTAACTATTGCTGAGAAACCTATTGAAGGCACTTAGGTCCGTAATGAGATATCCGTTGGTCAAACATTTTATATTTATGTTGGTCACACAATTTACATTTAAGTTTGCCAGGTAGTAGGTCTACTCTGAGCGTGACTCCCAACCACCCTCCCCTAAACGTGACTATACATGGGGGTCGTGATCTTTGACCGTGTCGCCGTGTCGATTTTTAGCTAGAGTGTCGTGTCGCCATGTCGATTTTTATATGGTACATTATGGTCTATTTGACTGTGTCTGTCGATTTTTAAAAGGGCCGTGTCGCCCGTGTCGGATTTTAAAAGTGGCGTGTCGCCGTGTCGATCGTGTCGAATTTTAACCCATGTATAGTCACCTAAACCGTAAGACCCCACCACCACTTGAAATCTCATATATTGCGCTCGTACTCGTAGCTATAATGGACCGCGCCACCACCCTGATATACCTCTATATGAACGTAGAACGTGTACTTTATTGCTGAGGTGTATTATGTTAACAATTGCAAATAAATCCCTGATCCCTTATCCTATAAGTAACATAATATCGAAATTTTCCTTAAGTTTCATGGAAAACAGTATAGCTATTGAAATATTCAACATGATTATTTCTGGCTAGTGCTCCATCCTCGTTTTCTTACCCTTTAAAACAGCCAATCAGTTGCCACCCGTTTAAGGCGCGCATAGTGCTTTAATGTGTCATGCTCTTTGCCTTAATGATACATTCATCCAGCCCTGGCGAATTTACTCACCAAGGCTGCATCATGACGACAAATGGCATACTACATTAAAGTACTACCCACTAAACCAAAAAAAATGTCATGCAACATTTTATAACGTTATATAACGTTTCTCTAAGGCTCCTTACTATGCCGTCTATGGCATAACGTTATATAACCTTATTTTACTGGGTGTGCTGCATTTTAACAAAGGATTAAACTTATAATCGTTTGATGCCACACAGTGATATAGAACATGTGGTGTATTGGTGAGTCAATAGAAATGTCTCTCAGCTGTTGGTAGCAACTAATGCTGAATCCACACCCGACCATATTTATACGGCATGCAAACAGATCACAGTGTACAATACTGTTTTTGCTGGCACCTGGACTCGGTGCTGGTGTAAAACAGTTGGGTAACAGCGTCCTGTGTGAATATAGGGCCTACATAGTATTATGTATGCGCATGTATGTTGAGCCTGGTAGGACAAATGGAATAGCAATCCACAACCGTTTGATTAAAAGTAATAGCAACGCTGCAAGCTTTTATAAATCGTGCAATGTCCCTCCCATACAGTCCATATCCGCCACTTTATGCTTGTCTACCACATGTATTAGGCATATACGCTTTGCTAGCAAACCGTCTCATCTATACAGGCACGATTATTTTGTTTATGTCTTTCAATTTATATACACACACAATTTACCTAATCAAAACATTAAACCAACTAGGACAACACACAAACAGTTTTGATTTGAACCTACAAAGCTACCATCGTCACGTGGGCTGTTTGGCTAAAAAGTTCAAATTGACGTAGACCATCTCGTAGCAGCAGGTGCGTTGTTTGTGGGTGCGAGGGGAGAAGTATTTCCCCCACTTGTTGAAGTGTGAGTACCAGCGGCGGAAGCCGGCCTTCTCCAGGGCGAGCAGCACATCGTTATAGTCTGTGAACAGGGCAGGGCTGGTGGAGCGCCTGAGCAGCTCGGAAGTGTGGATCTCAAAGCCGAACTGCCGGACCCGCCGAAGTGCCCCCGACCTCAGCATAGACTTGAGCGAATCCCACTCACTGTACTCCACGTCTATCTTTAGGTAGTCAATGGTTTTCTGAAAAAGAAGGTATTTACTTTGTGTATTTTATATAATTGGCAGAATTACAAGGCGTAATTTATCATAACCGTTTAGGCAAAGATATAGGCCTATAGATAGTGTAGACCAATCAAGGCGAATAAAGTCCGATAATGTACTTAAAATCATGGTAATAGACTTGTTATGAGTCATAACAAAAAATAAAGAATAAAAAGACAATGAAGTAGTTGGGTGTGTTATATACACTGTATCCGATACCAGTTCGTTATAATCATGTGAATACAGTTCATACTGAAGGTGTAGACTATCTCACAATAATTCCAGCCATATCCACCTACCTCTGAATCACCTAGTTCCTGGAGAATTGTACTTAATTTGCGTAGCTTCCAGCGCTTGCCATTAATTGTATCAGCACCGCCGATACCAGTGGCGTAGAACATCACCTTGGAACTGTGCCGGTGGTCACCCACCTTCATACTGAAACACACACAAAAATACATTAGTTATAATTATTATAAGACTATAAGGCTCCTTCACTGTATTTCGCGTACAGATTGGTACACGTCCTATAACTACTACATATACACACACACACACACACACACACATATATATATATATATATATATATATATATATATATATATATATATATATATATATATATATATATACACATGTATATATATATACATTGTGAACAATATTGCCACCTCCTTACTATGCCGCATATGATATATATATATATATATATATATATATATATATATATATATATAGAGAGAGAGAGAGAGAGAGAGAGAGAGATAGGCCTATAGATAGATAGATAGATAGATAGATAGATAGATAGATAGATAGATAGATAGATAGATAGATAGATAGATAGATAGATAGATATATATATATATATATATATATATATATATATATATATATATATATACATGTATATATATATATACATTGTGAACAATATTGCCACCTCCTTACTATGCCGCATATGATATATATATATATATATATATATATATATATATATATATATATATATATATATATATAGAGAGAGAGAGAGAGAGAGAGAGAGAGAGAGAGAGAGAGAGATAGGCCTATAGATAGATAGATAGATAGATAGATAGATAGATAGATAGATAGATAGATAGCACGTCCATTTGCGATGACTATCCACTGATGACTCAAGCCAGTTGATATCAGATGATTATATAATCGTGGCGGAAAAGAAACTGCTAAATAATTTAGTAAATCTATCACTGAAAATATGAGCCAAAACAGAGTCCCTGCCCAAAACAAATCAGACCACACATAGAGTCATTTTCAAGAGCCAGGCATGTTACCAAAATAACTCCCTGAAGGATAAAGATGAAGGATAACCCCCCCCCCCCACAATAAAATATAAATTTAAAAAATCCCAACCCTGCCACTAGCCCATGTAAAACCCAGGTACAGAAATCTGCCCAAGCAAAAACCGATTTGGCCCTTTGTGGGCTTGCTATATTTATACTAGGGATTATTACGATAATAAAGCGTGAGCCGCCACCTGGTGTTTTCACCTTGGGTCGAATGCCTTCACGTCACAGCCATAACGACGGGATACGTCATCGTCAAAACTCCAGTCGTTATTTATTCTGAAAATAAAGCCATATACAAACTGAATAGTTATATTGCAGATAAACTCAATCATGCACTACACCCCCTGGGCGTCCGTATGCAGTATATGCGGGCTTTCCCTTGTTTTTCAATCCATTATGTATACTTGTGGAAATGATAGTTAATAATGCAGAAATGTATTATCTTAGTAATCAGAGATATAATAGCCAGAGGCAATGTGCCTACTTGTAGGGCCTACTGGTGTATATGGTTAACCGCTGCACATTATGATCTTTACTATGGGGATATAATAGCAAACTCCTTTTTACCAACAAATGAAAATAATAATGGAATACATCCTTCTAACAATAACGTATACTGTTTACACATCCGTAGCAAAATGAACACCACATTCATCGTTTTACTTCTGCTACCACACATAACAACCTTGCTGATCTATGTAACTCAAGTTACGGTTATCGCTATCCCGACAGTGATCATGACCGCTGCCCTGACGTTCAAATCTCACCACAGCGTCACGTAAGGTGAAATATGTTGGGTAAATACAGGTCTTCAATGACCAGCACATGTAATGTACTTACCCAAATGAGTACACAAGGCAAGGCTTGGCCGGAGCAAAAGGTTCAACTGTGCACATGTCCCACCCGCCGTCCTGCCTGTGTCCAAGACGGACGTTCTTATCACACGTTAAATCTAACGAAACCACATTCCTATAAAGGGGTACAAAAAGAAACATTAGGCCCTATCCATGTCACTTATTCTCTCTAGGTATGACGCTGCATTAAATCATATTGTATTTTGTATTACAATAAGAATGATAATGTCATTGTTGGGTTTATTGATATGATTATAAACAAAATATTGCTGCTAAGACCTTAAAAGAAAAGACCAGCGTAATTTTATATAGCTTTCTATCATTACCCGTAGTATAGGTATTCATTCGCAATATTCGGACATGTATTCTACCGTAAATTCCCGCGTACTACCCGCGGGTTGTACGCGAATCAAACCCAGCTTTCATTTGATACCAAACATGCCTATATATAGGGTGCGGGTTATACGAAGGTTTTTATTACTATAGAACAGTACTAAATTCGAGATTTTCAGATCCAAAAACGGGTTATAGGATTCTCCTGAGTTGGGGTGCGGGTTATACGCGAGATGCGGGTAGTACGCGGGAATTTACGGTATTAATCAAATTAAGAGATGCAGCATGTAACATTTATACCTGGAATAAATAAATAGAGAGTGAGTTCAGTCACAAGAGACCATAAATATACCCAGACATAGTCAGCATTATCTCGATTGATTGGTCTAGACACCACTGAGTGGCACTATACCGACTCCTTGATTGGTTTGCTTGGTAATCTACACCACTATGAGTGTGCCTTAACCATGTAACGACCAGTTAAACGTCACTGAAGGGCCAATCATCATCATCGGGCAGAGTAGGTGCAGACGATGTTATGTTTTTTATGGCTACATAAGGCTGGTTTTCCCCTGGACTGTCATCACCTATTTGTTTCATTTACACTAGCTCTCGTGGCTTACTTTGGAACTCTCTTTGTCAAGTAGAAAGAGAAAAATGGTGTGTGACTAATTGATAAGGACTGTAAGTAACTCCTTTATTGGGATGTGACTGTCTGATTCTAAATGATACTAGAATGTGCTGTATTTCTATCGGCTTAGTGAGGTTTGTAGCGTTTTTGTTTTCTTCATCACTCTTTGCCGGGGCTGTCCTTTTTATTTCAGATTTAACTGTTACATATTTTAGCAGTATGTATGTTCGAATACTGCGAATTAATAACTATACTAGTGATGAAATGTCACATAAAATAACGCTGGTCTATTCTTTTAATTCATTATCAACATTATCATTTTCAGCAAGGAAATATGAATTATTGTTACAATGTGTACAAGACTTACTTGTAAAATGCCTCTTCTGCTTGTGAAGGTGTCATGTCAGGTCGGACCTGTTGCAGGGGTTTGCCGACCCTTTTGAGGCCAAGTGGCAGCACCAATGCCGACATGTTGAGCTGGTGCTCTGGGGCAGCCTTTTTAAATGTTGGGGGTGGTGGTCTCTGTAAAATAGGCGCAGGACGAACTGGTAAGTGATATTAGCTATTAATCGCACATAGAAATATGTTTGTTATTTTTATCCATCAAAGCTTATTAGATACTCAAATTCTTTGTAATGGTAGAAGTAGCTGTTGATATTAGCAAGGCATTATGTGCAATTCTGAGATGTTTCATGGCACTAGGACTATTAGTAGTACTAGTATTTGTTTCACGACCGAATCGTCCGATGGTCAATAAGTAAACCTCTAAAATGTGAGTGAGTTGATATAGTCAACAATCGGCTACTGTATTAGACTCACTTAACAATCCGCTAAATTACATTTTGAACAATTAATCCGTCATCAGGTCGTGCAGACGACTTTCGAGGGCGCGGACAAAGTGGCGTCTGCAATCAAGTATGGCACTTCATTTAGCCAAAACAAGTATCGCCGCCTTATACTTTGAATTTGGTGTTGCCTACCCAGTAAAGACACGTAGTAACAGATAGACTATGGTTATGAAAGGGCAAGTAGAATTAACCACAGCAGACGCGTGGGTCCAGACGAGGGCGAAGCCCAAGTCGCCCTACTGTCTTTAGATAATTAAGGCCTAAGACTCTTGTGCCTCTACATGGGTAGTCAGACTTTTGGCCGTGCCACTGCGTCACTTTTTAGGGGAAAACGGCGTGTCACTGTGTCACTTTTTAGGCATAAAAACGTTTCTGTAAGTTCTTATATTATAAGAACTTACAGAAACGTATCTGCAGGTCGATCTTTATCCCTTATTTTTCTGTGTCCGTCGATTTTTAAAAGGGCCGTGTCGCCCGTGTCGATTTTTAAAAGGGCTGTGTCGCCGTGTCGCCCGTGTCGATTTTTACCCAATGTAGAGGCACACTCTTATTATCAATAGCATGCAGACAATGTCCCACCGGAAAACCCCATCTTTGTTAATGCCACAAGGGCGACTAATCAACTTTGAAGCCCGTGCCCACAAATATCTCTTTGAATGGGCAACTTGGTTCACAGCGGGTTCACGGTCTTAAATTTGTAGACCTATTGCCATTTTAACCAGTGTACCATACTGCACCGTACCAATCAGAACTAGCCTATTTTGAGCCACTTATATTAAGAAACTAATCTATGAATCACTGATCACATACCACATGATCAAAATACATTGAAAAAAAAATTGGATTGATTTGGCCCAGCTTCCCAATCCCACCTATGTTCATAAGTTCATAAGTTAAGGATATAATCAAACTCAGCATTTACTGCATTTTCCTAAAATTCACATTTGATGAGACATTCAAGTCGAACCCACTCAAATTATTCCAGACAGATCTTTGCCGAACACAAGCCCATTTCTCTACATCTGATTAGACATGTTCATAATGATATCCCCCATGTCAACTAATACAACCACAACCCTTCTAGAATAAACAGCATAGTTTATTAAATATTATTAGGTGTTACTTCACAGATAAAACAGTTTTTACCCAGATTTTCTGACAAATTCCTCACCAGAGCTCCTCATATATCTGAGATGACACTAGTGTAATGTCTTTACTTTACATTTAGAGCCTCAATGGCCTATTATAGTTAAGGGCCACCCTATGTCAATTTTGCATTCAATGTTGATGGGTAGTAAAGCTGGCAATAAAATTGTGAGCTCACGTCCATATTTTATTACCCCTGGCCGTGTATGTAGAAATGTTACTGCAACATAACCGATGATTATTATTGCAGACTGTTTGTTGTTGCCGTCTGGTCTGACCAACTGACGGTAAGTCTTACCAACATCGATCTACACTCTGTACTCATTGTATCGGAGTGCAGCGATTGATTCCCATTAGGTAATGGATAGGCCCTCATAAGGTTACACATGTCGTGCATATATATACATTTAGGTAAGTTGGCTTTGGACTTTATTCCCATTATATCTGATATGCAATGCCATAGTTACTTGTTATCTAATGAATTTCAGGCCACCAGGGCAAGATCCATATAATTATACATGAAATGTTCATGTACAGGGTCGAGTCGATCCGTAAACAGTTAGGATTTATCTGGTTTCGGATAGAATTATATAGTTTCAGATATTAAGTCTAATAGTATTGCACTTATATAGTTTCATGCTCAATTATGCGCCATAAAAACACAACATCTACTCTATGCAGACAAAACTCCACGCCATTGAGTGATGTGATACTCGGGTGATACGCCCCTACTTCGATATATGTGCTGTATGCTGTACATGTATGTAATAGTGGGGTTTTGTGTTTATTAAATTCGATGGCCCTGCTGTCTTAAAGGCCCAGTGCCCCTATATATATATAGAGCTGAGTAACTGTCCCGACTGCATTCTGACTGTTACTGGACGTGCAGTAAGATCTGCGGGTTTAACATGAAGAAATCAACAAACTTGTTGGCCATGGAGTTTGACCCCCATGGTTTAGCATAGAGAGGGTCGTATTACCCATGTAATAATACATGGACCTACTTAGCCTAGCTTTAAAACTTAACAACCCTAGCTTCAAGTGCAACAACTTGGTACCAGTGCAGTGCACAGCAACCGTGTGAATGGAGCCAGGACAGGTGCTTAAACCTACGTTATAGGGTGGGTTTAGGGTTTACAACTACCTGAATATATTTATGTTTGGTTTGAAAACAGTGTTATTGGCAACGTTCCTCATAAGCAACGGTACGTTGTCCTTAGGTATTAGTACTTGTACAATCATATTGCTAGGTCCAATCAAATGTTTCACATGGTCAAAACACCTTGTCACAGGGATGTCAACTCTCACGCATTTGCCGTGAGAGTCACGCATTTGGACCCTTTCTCACGGTCTCACACATGTTTAAACCAATCTCACGCATTCCTGGGATCCTGGGCTTTCCAGAACTGAAAGAATTTTGTAAATACTCCAACTAGAACCAGAGTTACAAATTTATTCCCAGAACACATCAGATGGCACCATTTTCCCCTCGATTTTCAATTTTTCCTTGGAAATTTCCCTCCTTGCCTCTCACTGTCATTATAATATCTTTAAGGCCCTAAGTTTTGAAATACAGAACTGTATATATTAGCCTCACAATACACCAGAATGCACTATTCCACATCTAGATTTTCAAAATTTTCTTGTGGGGGCATGCCCCCAAGCCCCCCTAAGGGAGTGCTCATTTTTTAACAACAGGGGGGGGGGCGGTGAGATTTCGCGCGGAGCGCTCGAATTTTTTTCACCCCCCCCCTCTAGAGGGGTCGAAATTTTTACCCCCCCCCCCCCGGCAGGCCGAAAATCGCGCGCGTTCGCGCCCCTTTGTAGCATAGTAACGCGCGGGCTTTTCCCCTCAAAACAGGTTGAATTTTTTTGCCCCCCCCCCAAGAGGGGTCTGAATCTTTTACCCCCCCCCGGTCAAGGGGTCCAAATTTTTTACCCCCCCCCCCAAATCCACCACCCCCCCCCTGTTGTTAAAAAATGAGCACTCCCTAAATTTACTTGCAGCAGTGCGCTTGCGAGCCGCAGCACTTCGCGCCCCAATATTTTCAAATACTTTTCAGTTTCGACAAAGTCTCACTCTTTCTCATTTCCATAAGTTGACAACCCTGAGCCTTGAGTAGGCAGGTCAGGATTTTATACCCCCGCTCTCCCCACATGCCTAGAAGGTATCAAGGAAACAACCCGAGACATGTCTATGGAAAAGGCTCCTCTTTCAATAGTGGATAGCTATAGATTGGCTCGGGTAACCAGAAACGCACCCCAAACATAGATTTTAATAAGAGAGAACAATGTAGCTAGCGAGCCAGCCCAGTATGTACAGTCGATTCCAAATTGACTAAGAACAATGCTGCAATGGCCAGCTCAGCGAGCACACACGATAAGCAGTCTCTGACCTCACTCTCAATAGCAAGAGTTCACTTTCATCTGTCTGGTGTTACCGCATACGCATCAATACTACCAACAGATTCTATTATCCTGGAGAAGTGGACGCAGACGATTTTCCTATAACATATACGGATCAATACGGTTTGAGTAGTATTGTATAGGGGCCTACATAATATACCACAGTAGATGAGAGAAAAAAATAAACATCAAATTTCTATCAATATTATGCAGGCTCCAAGCCTCCATTCAAATTGTGGTGGGAATGGACGCGTTTTGCTTGGTAAATTATTAGAATTTAAAACATTTCCATTAGTACATTATGTATTTACCTGGGTGGTAGGGGCTATGCGCGGCTTCTGTGGGACTACAGGTACAGTCGTCCTTAGTATGGCGCTATGTTTGTTAGGAGTATCAAACTGTGTATCGCCTGTAAGTCTTACACCAGATGGGCCTGCCTGTAGATTGCAGAAATTAGTTATTATTTATAGAGGGAAAGTAAAGGAGAGATATGCTAGTTTCATGTAGGTCTTCTCTAATATGCATAGGGTACAATCCAACTATAACTCTCAAAATTAATTGATTGTTTTAGTATTGATTGAATAACACACACATCGCACACAGAGACACATAGATACAGTACACACATTGTATGCATTATATGTAGGCTATCTCTTGGGACAGTGGTTGCTTAACTACAATATGATACTCTTACGCCAGAATTAATAGATGGTATAGTAATATATATAATAAAGGGTTCTCCCTACCTGTCGTGGCTCTGTTAAGGTACTAGAGTTGCTCCTGACAGATAGGACATAGAAGCAGCCCATGCCCAGGAAGAACCCCAGGCCGATCCCCGTGAACAGGGGCTTGGACACGGACAACATCCTTAAAACGCGACTGCAAAAGAGACGATGACACAGATACAATCATGTGTCGGGCTAGTAGCCTAAATAACTAATAATTGAGCACGCCCGTACTTGTTACCCTTGACTACCACTGTACACAGAAGATAACGCTCATCTTTAGGTATTCCTGTAATGTTTTCTTAATGTGCAGTATGGATTATATTATAAATATGTCTTGTCTCTTAACTTTGAGTCTCCTCAGCGGTGGACTGTGAAACTTAAAAGGACGGATTCGGCGCGCCTATATAGAAAGGCACAGACATAGATATGTCAGAATTATCTACACCCCACCTCCTAAACAAATGATATACTAAACAGACACACTGATCTGCTAAACAATAAATGAATAAATGCATGTATAGCATTGTATAACACCAACCTTCCACGTGCGAAGTAAGCTATATAGTTGGCCTACTGAAGGGAAACCAGCCCTAGCTGCTCGAACTCCCTGCCTTACAAGTTACATAGGGGGAGTGTTCAAGTTTCTGTGTACACGTCGGACGCGGACATTGAGACTGAGAAGGACACGTTGGTCCATATGGATATCCTGTTACACGAATTCCCCCTGAGCTGCTCACTCAAGAGCTGCTCTGTCGCTCTATCTACCAAGTGTACTGTTTATTTTTTATCGTTTCTTCCTAGTAGCTACCAGAGGCTGTGACCTCCTATATAATCCTGCCGTTGTGTAAACTTGCTACTCCGTGGTGTGTTACTTACTCAGTGGTTTCCAGTCTGTTTGTGTTTCTATATGCTACATTATGCCGCCACGAGCTGCTCACATGCTGCTCAGAGCTGCTCAGTGGGTGGTGATGTACACACAGTGTACTGTGTATCTGCTCCTGGGTTGGTTCAGGGGTCATTCACAACCCACCGAAACTAGGTAATGGTGGTCGCCTGGCTCACGTCTCCAGTAGGAACGTTCACAAGTGACGCCACCTATTTTGGGACCTTTTCTAGGCCGCCTCCCTCGCCCACCTGTCACTATTTTTGGCAGAATATCCTATACATGTACAACTGTGTGGCCCAGATCACCGTTCGCCATTATTAAGCCCAAATACCCCCCGACCCTCTAGCCGCTGACCTTATTTGTGAACGTTCCCTCCTGGCTCTCAGGCGTTGTCAGGGCCGGGCAAATTAGGGCACAGGAGAAAAAAGAGAAGGTTATGTTGTCTATATTAGGCCTATTGGTCCTGTTTCATGGTACATACATGCATCTTTTTTTTGGTCGATGACACGTAGAGCAGCATATGGTAATTGGGAGGGTTAGAGGGAAGTAGAATGTCATGGGTCATAATGTGTTGCCTGGGGTAGGGTGGAGGTCAATTACTTATTTACTTTTTGTCCAATAATTGGTGGTAGCCATAGGGCTATATGATGATGATTATATATTCATGTCTGTGATGTGACTTAAAAGTAATGAATACCACCATGGGTTACATGAGGTGGATGCCTAAATACGACACGGCGAAATAGACATTTCTTAAAATCGACATGAGACATAGTGACATAATTATGCGACAGAAGATTTAGAAAGATACTGGCGGGAGACCGAAACATGTTATGACATATATGCGACATTGTCATTTCTTCAATTCAAGACAGAACATCGGGATCTATCCATCAATGACCCTTGGATTGAACGAGTGAGTTAGACCTATATAATATCAAAAAAAGAAGGTGCGTTTCAGATTTGCCCTACCCATTTTTCAAAAGTCACCCTACCTAGCTTTTGTTCACCATATCTGGATTTTATTTATTTGTTTTTAAAAGAAATTTCAAACTGGAAACATGGGACATGTGGCATCTTTTGTGGATGAGAAAATATAGAGACCAATCTATATTGACAAAATAATGGGTATCCCTTGAGCAAAGACAGGATTCAGGATGCAAACCATGAGGCCAAGGTCCACTGCACAGGCCCCCCTGGTTTTTGACCAACCCTAAAAACATCAAAGGAAACCACCTTGCCCCCCTCCCACCTTGAAACTGCTTACCACGCCCCTGCAGCAGCAGAATCATATACTATTGCTTGTTTTATGTGGCCATGACCTTGAATGCATAAGGCCATGTAGGAAAGAATCAGCGTTATTTGGGACAATAAATTATGCAATATTTGGTGCACTACTAAGTATTTCTTATCTATGAGAGGATTGCAGGATTTTTCTGCATGACACCTATACAGTATCAATGTAAGCAATTGATCATTTCTCAACCATATGGGATCGGTGCATTTTTGGTGGTTTAATTTGTTCGTCCTTGATTCATTTTCTGCCCCCATCTAGTAGTTTAAAATTGGCCGACCCTGTTACTGTATAGTAAGGCGATTTTATTCTGAAAACCTGGTTTAACGGAAGTTTACAACCAGCACTTAGCAAGCAGACGTTAAATTCCATTTGATTAAAAGCCCAATTTATTTTTGCAATATTGGTACCAATATTTCCCAGCAGCCACAAGGAAAAAGTATTGTCTTGGTAAAAAAATGTGGGCTCTGAATTTGATCTTACATAATTTCTGGCATAACAAGCCACTGGAACTAAACCTTCAGTGTGGGTCATACAATATTGTCCACATCTAGGTGTGGTTAATGCTTTTTTTTTCTCAAAAAGTATACAAAAACCTTTTTTTGTCAGGAGGTCAAAGTTGGCACCCAGTCAAAGACATCACCCGGTCAAGGATGGTACCCGGTCAAAGACGTTCACATTGACCCCAAGTGGTGAGACAAGGCTGTAAATGTGGTGAATGTCCCCATGGAGTAGAGGCATTAGATGGTAATGGTTCAAGGGGTAGATGTCCGGATGGTACATTTCAGGGGTTATAGATACCAGGACGTAAATATCCTTCAGCTCTCTAGTTTTTGAGGTTATAAGGTCCGGGATGGAAGTCATAGGAGCGAGGTGTGCAGAGGGGTGGAATGTCTATTCAAAATAACCCAATGACTGAGTTGCCACCCAATCAAAATGTCAGAGATGGGGTGTGTATTGGCAATGTACTGCGGACAATGGGAAACGGGTATATATGTAAATTCCCTTTTCCCAGTACATTGTCACACACACACACACACACACACACATATATATATATATATATATATATATATATATATATATATATATATATATATATATATATATATATATATATATACGTGGCTAGATTACTCACCTCAAGGCCTATTGCGACTAGAGACAATAGATAACCTAGATACTAACTCCGCCCCCACCAGCTGACCACCTCCCATGGGCACAACACATATACAAGAGGACGAAGTGCATGAGCTTTATGTAAATGTCCTGGTATGTGGCTGTGTCTCATGACATTGATACAATTGAAACATCTTTGACAGAATGTAGTCGTTGACCGGGTGTATATTCTTTGACCAGGTGTAGTCTTTGATCAGCAAGCTTCAAAACGGCTGAAATGGGGGCTATGTACACAGAAATGCAGGGAGATTTGTAAGCTATAGTGTTAAAATATCCATTAACATTTTCCCGGCATTTCTATGTACATAGCCCCCATTTCAGCTGTTTTGAAGCTTGCTGGTCAAAGACTACACCTGGTCAAAGACTACACCTCGTCAAGGACGTTTCAATTTGTGCCTCTCTCAACATTCCTACACCTCAGAGCATAATGTCCCTCAGTTACAACACAGGCAGAGATAGTGTAAAGTTCACAAATACCTTGTTGGTATAATGCCTGCTCCAGTCCTACACTCCACTGATTCTGGTACGGACTTGTGTCCCCCACACCACAGCACTCCTACTCCAGGTTATGGTTGTGACCTGAGTCACTGAGCACTCCCCAACCTGATGTTCCTGGTGACTACTCCCACTCTAGTACTATGAAGTAAGACCTGTACTAACAACTACAGTTATACAATTAACCAAAATCGTTTTCTGATGTAATTATGATTCCAATAATACATTTGAGATCATATCATATTTACATCATAATAATATATATATGCAATCGTAATAAAACATTTGTACCAATATAACCCTACAAATTGTTACAATCTCATGAGACACAGCCATATATGTACAATCGAGTTTAGGCAAATTGACCCCGGAAATATGTGTTTGAAGCAGGCGGAGCGAATAATCGGGGAGGGGGTACATGCATGACTTCCCCATTCAATTCAGAAGCACCATGGAGCTAGTGAAAACCAATAATGACATTATATTTACATGTTGCAAACATGTTATTTATACAAATGAGACTGTGATTGTTGGTGTAGGGCCTAGAAACTCCAGGACTTCGTAGAAGTTAGCTATATTGTTATGTATTTCAAAATTGTACTGCGTGCGTAACCTAACATATACATATATGTGCATTGATGTATATGCCTGATATTATGACTAATCCTGAAGAACTATGTGGCCAAGATGCATGTGTGTCCTATATATTTGAGGAGGACCACCCAGGGATCAGTGGTCACATTTTGCATAGTAAAAACAAGTCCATTCACTTTAGCAATCTAAGTAGCTGTATACGCCCACCAACATTTACATTTATGTAGATTGCCACCTGTCTCTTTATCTTACACCACACATTGACGCATCCGTGGGCTTATCTACCTATCCTGATAGTAGGGTTATCGTTTGAGAAGTTTTATCAGAATAAGCCAGAAGATAATTGTTGTATTCTAGTCCGAACAGCGGTGAAATGACCTCTGATAATTAAAATACGATGTGATTATATCATTATTTAACAACATAAAAAAATATAACCGTATTAATAATAACGACACTCAATGGCACAGGAACTGGTAGTGGTAAGGGGGACCCCGACCCACCCAAACCTAGACCAATTTGGCCCCCAATTCAAATTTGCTCTTGGCAAGTGCTCGTGTCTTCAAAAACAGTATCCGTATAAGGACACACTGGTTCTGAAGGAAGGGGTCCACATAAAAGAAGGGCATAGCTTGGCCATGACAGTGATATCATGTGTGCCCCGGGAGGGGTAACCTTATGAGTTATGACATGCTATCCACTGAGCATTGACGAGCATTGGTGGATATACTCTCGTTCCCATGGAAGGCTCTAGTAACTGCCAAATGTTGGGATTTTGCTGGGTCTGGGCAACCCCTGCTTGTAGCTTGGAACCAGCGAACAGGAACAGGAAATGGAACCAGAAAGGCTGATGGTAAATCTACCTCAAACTACCATCTTACATTCTGGTTCCATTTCCTGTTCCTGTTCGCTGGTTCCAGCCTACCAGCAGGGGTTGCCCAGACCCAGCAAAATCCAAAGTTCAATGTCATTTGGCTGTCCTCAGAGCCTTCCTTCGGAAGGATTTGGGAACAAGAGTATGGTGGATATGGAGAGCGAGGGGTATATATGGCCTGGCTACAAAAAGGTTGGTTTCAAGTAACATGGTCTGACACTGGCCCGGTGTCAAACAAACAAATTCAAATGGGGTTTCAATACCGCGCGCGTCATAGAAACCAGGTTTTGAGAGTGCACGTAGCAAAATAGGTTTTGCTACACCCAGTCGGGTGACTGGAAACTGACCCTTTTTTACTACTTTAGTCCAAGTGGCAGTGAGGTCAATTGGTACATGTATGTTGTCCCAGACATGCTGTGACGTCATATTATCTATAACCAACTGTCACGCATGTATATGACCACAGACGGTAACATATGCCATGGATAACTGGCCACGTTTTACCTCAATTGACCGGTCAGTAGAGACATATATCTATGGCATTTCAGCCAATTTCAGGTTGATTTCTGCTACCACGATATATACAATATTAAGGTAATATTATATGTGTATGCCAACTTTTAAAGCAATGTGGTATCTCTAAATCAAAATCGGACAATCTGAGTAACACACAGAAACCCTTGACGAAATGCTATGTGTAGGGTAGTGCCGCCCTGCATGGGTAAATGATAGAATATAGGACACAAATGGGACATTGGAAAACCTAAAGGAAGGTTGTAGAAGTCTCATTTTTCTTATTAATGTATTTCATAGCATTTATGCAATGTGATACACTCAATTTGGTCCTTGTTCAATTGTTCGCCATGCTGTCATTATTTACATGAATTTACCCATACTTGTCTTAAAAGGGCTGGTGTACACGCATTCAGTATGGTCATATTATACTAATCTAGCCTGGGTACCTGGGGGATTTACTTCCATACCACAATAATGCTAACCTTCTTCTCCTTCTAGTCTAATTCTCTATTGATGCAGCGTTTTACATCTACCCATGTTACCCATGTCCAAATGTGAAAGAATTCCTGTTTGGGCTGTGTTTGGTGCAATGCCATCTTTAAGGACAAGAGACATAACCCTTAAAAAATCTGCGACAAGCTAGGCCTTATCTTAAATGGGACAAGGGAGGAGATATTATCTATCACTGATAGGTGACACCCCTCCCCCCCCCCCACACACAAAGTCTAAGGCCCTTCATAATATAATACCAATATATAAATCGATTCTGTGGAGGACGGCAGGTGAAGGGATCCTTACCTGGGACCCTTACAAGTGTCCCCTTCACCCGCCGCCCATGTTAGTATACTGCTGGCACCCTTATCGTTTTTCCACCACATGTGGCATGCAGGTGTCAGTTGGAGGGGTGTAGGCCAGGAGACCGACTTGGCATGGATCTTCATACATAGCCTACTGTTTACAGCGGGTGTTTACGACACATTTATGTATATGTATATGTGTAAAAAATAAGTGGGCTATGAGGGGCACCTTACATGTATGCACCAGGTTTTAGTAAATTATCCCATGACTAGTTGGTTGCTCCTGCTGCTATTAAACGGAAGGGTACTGATATCAGGGAATGGTGATTCTTCGCCACACCCCCTTAGTACCGTAGTAACATTATGTTTTATTTACTTGAGAACAAGCCAATCTTCCAATTCCTCTCACAAACCCACCGTGGCTCCCCTGATGTTAGAAAATGATTACCCCCTTCAATACATGAAATGGGCCTACGCTGGGAGTCTAACCCCTTCCACGCGGTAAGCCAATATATTGCACAGTATTGCATTGAGTTACAAGAAACCCAGTGGTGAAAGGGTTAACCCTTTCACCACTGGGTTTCTTGTAACTCAATGCAATACTGTTAAGTGTAGTCTCCGTGTAGTAAAGGATAAGGAATCTAGTGTAGTACTGGGAGTAATGTAGTATTGTGAAGTTCAGGGTATATTAATGTACACTAAGTGCCGGTCACCAGAAAGTTAACGCGTTTTATGTCACATTCCTTACCTTATTGTCCTACACTTTCCATCTGTTATAGTGGGTTAAACTTAATGAGGCTATATCCTACTCCTGTGTGTGTCGTGGTCCACGTTCATACTGTGTTGGTAAGCTACATCCTAGCCGTGCACACGTGTTATCTCATCACTGATACTATATCTGCCCTCTCCTATCAACGTAAAATATGGACCGTTCACACAAGCACCAAACGTGCTACTGAAGGGAGCATGGGGGGCGTTTCTTAAGATATACTATTCATGCAACAGCCTACACACTGTGCTCTAGGCGAATTCCAGTCAACCCGTCCACTTACAAAGTCGCCCACTACCAAGTCGCCCACTTACCAAGTCGCCCACTACCAAGTCGCCCACTCATCAAGTCGCCCACCCACCAAGTCGCCGACTCACTAAGTCGCCCACTTACCAAGTCGCCCACTCACCAAGTCGCCCACTTACTAAGTCGCCCACCATTCTTAGATTTCTTTTTATAACCTGCAGTGCTAACGTGATTTTATTTCTCTGGGCTCTCCCTCTGTTAATATTTACGTTTATGGTATATATGGAGACGGGGCATAGGGATATAATATCCAGATATTAGTTTGTGTATTTCTATTCATTTCAAAATGAAAAGTTAGTGAATTTAATGTCTCGAATTCACTTTGAAGTTGACACTTTATGGAAGGCCCCTTTAAATTCATTAAAGTAAAAAGAGAAAATAATTATTATTCAGTCTCCGCCACCCTCAGCCATAACATAGTGGTGGCTCCAGAGGGGTAAAAAAATACCTCAAGGGGGGTCAAAAGCGACTTCAAGGGGGGACCCCTCTGCACCCCCATAGTGAGCGACTTGGAGAGTGGGCGACTTGGAGAGTGGGCGACTTGGAGAATGGGCGACTTGGAAAGTGGGCGACTTGGAGAGTGGGCGACATGGGAAGTGGGCGACATGGAAAGTGGGCGACATGACCAGGATAATTGGTGGGCGACATGGTAGTGGGCGAGTTGGCAGGTGGACGAGTTGTCTGGATACCCTCTAGAATCATATGTCACGTGGCCTGTTGGGTATAGGTATAGGTTCAAGTGTGGACTCGTGCATTTTAACAGGGGAGAGAATCTGGCAAGAGCTATAGGGGGTGTACTCTCGTTCCCAAATCCTTCCGAAGGAAGTCTCTGGTGACAGCCAGTATGACCTTGAACTTGGGATTTTGCTGGGTTTGGGCAATCCCTGCTGGTAGCTTGGAACAAGTGGACAGGAACCAGAATGTATGATGGTAGTGGTAGTTTTACCTGTATTTCCCATCGTACTTTCTGGTTCCATTTCTGGTTCCTGTTCGCTGGTTCCAAGCTAACTACAGGGACTGCCTAAACCCAGAAAAATCCAAGTTCAAGGTCATACTGAGCCTTCCTTCGGAAGGATTTAGGAACGAGAGTATAGGGGTGTTGCTAGAAGGGTGTTGTAGATATTGTAACTCCGCCTGCTTGAACTGGTAATTCAGCCCCAGCTAGTTTGATAACAAATTGATGTACAGCATACCTGAACTGGTAAATCATCCGATGTAACCCGAAAGAAAGGTGATCACTTAGACTCACTTAGTTATATAGTCAAAAGGGATGTTTAATCTGTATAACTACCAGGTAAGTATAATTCCAACTAGACCAAGAGACTATTAGGGAGTATAAAATGCAATACATGACCAATAGTATCATTTCTTATAGTGGTACTTAGAAATTAGCTTATTGGATAGGCAGGACTACGGTACACTGGACAAGGCCACTGGAAAAAGTAAGCTTGTCAAAGTGGCAAGGAAGTGGGTTTTCTAGCTGGAGGGAGATTTATATGCATTGAAGTAGAGATTATAGAACAGGTCAACCATTTAAGAGCGGCATAGTGTTTTAATGTACTGAGCTATATGTCATCATGATGTGTATGAATTCAGCCTTGGTGAATAGACTCACCTATTACCATTGATAGAATTCCAAAGGGTCGATATGCTGTAGGGATGCAGGCTCGGCAAATAGACTTACTAGGGCTGCATTTATGCATCATGCCAACAGAAGGTACAAAGCACATTTAAATCACTATGCAGTCGGTAAAGGGTTAACTATTCTAGAGTTGTGAATTTGACGACCCTAGGCTTATCACTTCAAATGGCCCACTGCCGGCTGGGTGACCATTGTCAGTGAGAAGAGCCTAGTATCAGCTTGTGGGATGGTTGATAGGCAACCTTTAACCCATTTATTTTATAACGGTCAATAACATTACCCTAAAGTCTTCCTAAATGACAACCTTAAATACTTTGATTTTGTCAGTGTAGAAGGAATTAACTTTTCTTATATAATTTTGTTATAACATAATGCAGACCTCTGTGCAGTGAATCATGAGGACGACTGGGAATAACCTATACACTGTAAATAGTTAGTGTAGGTACACAGTAGAATCTACTGTGGCCTACAGTAAATTCTACTATAGAATGGATTTACAGTAGAATCTACTGTGGATTTACAGTAGATTCTACTGTTTACCTACAGTAAACTGTATACCTGCAGCAGAATCTACTGTATACCTACAAAAATGGCAACCAACTGTTTACGGTATACTGTATTACTCCAGTAAATACGCAAAGTCAAGACGCTGGTCCTAATTTATCATGTATAAAACAAGACAAACAACTTTACGACTGATGTAATCAACCAACTTTATTATACTTTTAAATTCAATGGTATTCTGTGTGAAATTTATTTCTAAATTTGTATGTTATTATACTATATCCACGAGGTTTGTCGGCCTATTATCGGAACTGAAGATCATGTATTAAATAATTTTTGATGTGAAAGATAAAAATCTTTGAACTTGAAACTGAACTTGATGCTCAGCCTACTAAAAGAGAAGACCCCCCATCCACTACCCCGAATCCGAGATATACATGTATGGCAACTATTATTCCCATGTCTTTACGGGTTAATGGCAGTGTGGACCTCACATACCGATGGGTCAGGTGTGTAGAAAGGAGGTGTGGAAAGTTACCGGTAATGGTAAAAGCCGGACATGCAGGAGCGTGCACAGTAATATAAAGGTGTCACGTAATAACACGCTCAGACCCCCCAATAATCCCTGCAAATAACACTGTCAATTAGAAGCAACAGCTATGGTGCTATGGTGGTGTTGTGCTTCGGCTTATAACTTCTATGGAGGGGGTGGTATATGTCTGGAGCTGCATTCACAAGTCAAACAAATAGGTCTAGGTCCACCCAGGAGGTTGGCTGACCCGTATGGACACGTTGACACGCCCCCTCCGTGTAGCCCCGTCCCTGGGCACCCCCGGATAGCAGCCTCGGCCAGCGACTATCCTACCAGTTGGGTAGCCTGGGAGCAGGCTGTCATCCCACCCCAATGCACATCTTTACATTGCTTCTGTCATATGCGTTAAGTAGATAGTAGCACCCACCAACTGTAATTACCCTTTTTATCCAGATAACAATCTGTCTGTAATTGGATGTATATTGAACAATACACTTCCTTATAAATCTGCGCCACCAAACTGGAGCAAATTGGTATCAAGTAAGATGAAGGTCTGCTCCCATACCATACACAGCAGAGGGACCTGGAGCAGTGTTGGAATGGGGGTCCGAGACTGTCCTGATACAGGCATGGCAATATTATCATGCCTTGTTATCAATGACCTGGATCCGTGCTCCCAAACTAGGACGTAAAGGAGATTATCTATACGTGTGGGCCCAGCTGGGGCTCCAGGAGCACACACATCCTAGTAGTCTGGCATGTATACATGTAAATAGGTGTAGGTCCATGTATAGTGACCACATAGGTGCTATCAGGTTAGCACACATATCGCCAAAGTGATGCTATCTTTTTTTTGGTTCAATGAGCGCTAAGCGCTATATATATATGATATGCGTTTTTACAAGCCTTTGCGCTTGTAGTGAAGCGTTACTGAATGTATATACATGCAATAACATGTAATTAAATTTATCAACATTGAGGTGATCTCTATAATCGTTAATTGTTTTGCCAACCTCTGGAGAATAAACTAGATAGCAAATAATAGAGTGCCATAGTATCTTCCTGAAACTGTTGCCTGCATTATGATTTCCAATTGGGCCCAACCAACTGGGTCGGATCGGTGCTAACCTAGCTGCATCCACGTTATACATGTAGTCTCATTTATTGCTTACTTCCACTACACGGTATCCTGCGCCCCTATCCAACTGTGCACAATTTGCCGGCCTATTACTTCTATTCGCAGTCATTATCATTTTATTTGTATAGCCTAATACAGGTCTGCAATAATGGAGAATAATGGAAGTCAGGGGCATATAGTAGTTGTGGGATGGGTGGGGGATTTGACCTTTTGAGTTTGACCTTTTTTAGGGGTTGATCAAAAGTGGGATGGGAGACACGTCCCCTATTAACTCCAAGCCACTCCCATGAAAGTCGAATCTCACAATTTCTATCAAATTTTGTGGGCGATTATTTTGCTATACTGATCCGTGTTTAAAGATGGTGTATCAGCTAATAAACTTCCCAAACCTTTTCCTTAAAAGGGATGCCATGGGTTCTATTATCATTTTAGCTAATACACAGTACCCAATATTTGCAAGATATTTGTCTATAAATACATAATTTGAGGTAGTTAACAATATAGCCTATTTACCTCACTGTCTCAGTCACTCCCCCAGGTGAGTACAGGGGAAACTAGCCTGGTAGAGAAAGCACTGAGCCATGCAGTATAAACACAGGGAGTTTTAGTGTCGACCTACAGTAAAGATTAAGACACTGCTTGTGCTAATTTCATATGTTTAGATATTGCCAATCAGCTTATAAGTTGGGGAATATGTATAGAACATGATATACAATAGGAATATGATAAATCTAAAAAATCTCCAAACATTTAGCTGATACACCATCTTTAAAGTCGCAGATGCTAAACACGAGGAATTTACCCAGTGTATATTCTGGGGAGGGAACCGCTAGTCGTTAATGCATGATGCATAGATCCTTGTGCCAACACCCTCCCCCAAATGCAATGGAAATATAATTGCCCCAACATATCTCCAATACTAGGCACACATAATTGTGAATGGTCACTCAGCATTATACTAAGTATTACCCTGCAAACAAGCGCAACTCATGCCATTCTTGAGACATGACTCGTGATCCCTATATGAGCATTCAAAAAAGTTTCTTGAGCGGTTTCTGGACATTTTCTTGTGTCATATTCCCTGGAATTTTCAACAATTTTTAACAAGTGAAACACGAAAATTTCAGAACGTTTCTGGAATGTTTTCTGGACACTTTTTTTGGACGAGTGAAACTAAGGAAATTCACGTTATCATTCAACTTATTGAATTTCTTGTTATTTCCCAGTGGGCACAGAATTCAGTTCAACATTGAATCAACATTGAACCAACATTGAATCAACATTGACAACAAGTTATCAATGTTGATTCAATGTTCTGTGCCCACTGGGTTGCACGAGTAAAATTTGGGAAATACACATCACTATCGAACATGTCACTATGAACGTTCACTATTCTTGAGAATCTCCTGTGTTTATCTTGTGTATACAGCTTCAATGTGCTTTTCCCGAGAGATACACAAGTTACTAGCTTGTATCATTTTTGAGTTCTGTTTGAAGAGTTACTTTCAGGATATTATACCCACAGTTGACAGCATGAATTATCAGTGATTTAGATATACATCTATAATACAAACCCCCGTATTGATCATATTGCATTGTGAATCGATAATAACATCTGTGCAGTCCAGGAAGGCGTTTCTCGTTTATGGAGGTGACTGGAGCTCCATAAGAAATTTATGGACTCCATAAGTCAATTTATGGGCTATGGACTTTCCAAAAAAAGCTGTAAAAATGCAAGACTATGATGTCATAAACTATGCCATGAGGACCATACATGCTGGGTCTTACTTCTTTATGCAAAAATTGTGCTCTCCTTAGCCCAGATTAAGAGAAATTGAAGAAATAGAAAAGTTATGGTTTAAGGAAAAAAAAGTTACGGTTTATGGAAAAACGTTACGGACTCCATAAGTCACCACCAGAAACGCCCTCCTGCTTTGGCCATTTCATTTAACCATGGGGTATAGTACACATGTCGCTGATTTAACACATGTTGCTGCTTATTGTTTGGTTTCATCCTACCCATTTTTAAGTTTAGTCAATACTATGTGTAGTATAAACGATTTTTAAGGATGCAAATGGTAGTGCGGTCACTATCGATATCTGAATTGGGGACTCTTTTTAATTCTCTCATATTTATATACCCTATAATAGTGGCACTAACAGATGAGCAATACGGTGGTTTGTTAGATCACTGACAATTGATATAGAAAAGAGGCCACCTTGCCTTTGGAGTGCTTCACAAGTTTTTATAGTGTAAATATTATAGTGCATCGTGACTAGTGTATACAATGCATATTGTTAGAGTAGAGCTTGGACTTTCAGCTTAGCCTTGGGTCTACCCAATATCATAAGACGTGTTTATGGCATCGTAAAGGACCAACTTTTATAGCCACATGGACCACTATTTTGATTAATGGCTTGACTGCACCTAGTCTTAGAAAGAGAAACCGACGTCGCCTACGTTCCAAAAGCGCTAAATAACGGTATTTGGATTTGAAACATTTATTGCAAGAATCACCCTAAAAAGGGCTTTTTTTCAACGTACAATGGGGCGTGTGAAAGATACTCCCTTTGTGTTGAAGTATTGCGTGTATTCTAGATTCCTATCGATGGATTTAGATAAATGTGACAATAATAATACGTTATAGAGAGATAAACTGTAATTACAGACAGACCCGGTGGGGTTAACATTAACATAGAGCATTTATGATAAGAGTACACAGAGAAAAGAAACAGCGACAAAGGGAGTTCAGGTTGCCTCCAGAATGACTGCTCTCTTTATAGGGTAGCCCAGGTTGCCTAAGGGAGCCTAAGTGACTCCCCGGCTGACCAAAGGGAGTCACCTGGGGGAGTCACATCGCTCTCTCGCTCACATAAGGGAGTCACATAAGGACCAGGAGTCCTCTAGAGAGGGACGTCATACTGGTGGCAACCTGGACTGCCTTTTGATGCTGTTTCTTTTCTCTGTATACATGTAGTTGTATCAAGAGTGGGTGCTAGTGCAAGGTGATATCAATGATGTGGCGTTTCAAATTAAATCTTTTTTACTAAAGATGACAGGTTGTCAGACGTTGTATTAGAGTTTGTCTTTCATCCAATGTCTCCGCCGACTGTCTTCCCCATGCACGGCATACGGTGTGCCGCAAGGGTGCGTCCTCGGCCCTCTACTCTTCTTGTTAGGAACACTTATAATGAACGCACGGCTGTTCTGTGGCCGGCCGACCTGCATGGAGGGCGCCATGTTTACGGTGCACTCTGGGACATAGAGGTCATGGGACAGCTATGAATAGAGCGCGGACGTCGCACCCTGGAGGAGGGGGGATGGTGGTCAGTATCCCGGCGGCAGAGCCGCTGGTGCTACATCAACGAAGTGGGGGACGTGGTACAGCACGTAAAACACTACATGTATGCAGACGACCTTGCACTGGTGGTATCATGCAAGCACGAACAAAGTCTACAGCTTCTACTCCAAAAAGATGCCAACCAACTCACATATTGGTTCAACAGAAACAAGCTAGCAATAAACACCACAAAAACCTATGTGATGTGGTGTCACTCACCTAGGAAACCACTTGATACAGAGACAGTACCAATCTACATGAATTGTCGGAGACTGACAGCAGTTCACAACTTCAACTACCTAGGCGTCATCATCGACCGGTTCTTGACCATGGTGGTACAAGGCAACAAGATTGTGGGTCTTGTGCATGGGAGATTAGACCAACTATACAATGTCAGAGTGAATACAGACCCGGCTACTACAGCGAAGGTCTACATCACTATGATCAGACCAATCATAGAATACTGCTCATTTGTCACAGAAGGGGGACCAGCTTGGCTTGCACCAAAACTGCAGGTGCTCCAAAACGACGCCCTGCGGAAATTATGTGAGCTAATCCACAACCCCGGGGATGCACATGTGGATGATCTACATGAACTACATAGCATTACTCCACTGAAGATCAGAAGGGACACCCAGCTGCTGATGATGGTGTATAGACATGCCCAGCAAGAGGACCACATACTCATACCAAATAGAGAGCTGAGGGGCAACAACAAGGTCCACATAAAACGGCCCGACTAAAGAAAGATGTGTATGCCAAAGGACCCCTCTACAGGGGAATAGACTCAGTGGCGGATTTAGAGGGGGGGGGTGCGGGGGCGCGGGCCCCCTCCTTTTGGCCTGTAGTTTAGAGTTTAATTGTGTTTTTTAGACCCCAATTTTGGCCAAAAATAGGGGGTGCTCCTTTTGTCTAGAAAAGGGGGCGCGCCCCCTCCTTTTCCAAATCCTGGATCCGCCACTGAGACTTGTGGTACGGTCTGGACCATGAGATACAGCATCAACCTACAAAAGAGGGATTTCAGCTCCATTGTTCGAACATTATTCAATATCTTATATGATCTAGTCTAATTAATAACATATGGCCTCAACAGGAACAACTCACTGTATCTACTGAAGATTGTTTTGTGCCAAATAAAATATACAAATACAAATACTCCTGTGCAGCGGGTAGTCACAACAAGCACTCAAAGATGGTTACTCTCTGTCCCAGGCACCGGACTACCACCAAATAATCCAAATTCAAGTCACGTTTACCTCGTGCTGTATGGATACATGATGGGTCTAATGATTTGGGCATTCTTTGAGTAGGAATTAGGGTAACGATACCCGATTGCATTTTTGTGGTGCACTTGAGGGGATCAAACCACCCAATATATCATAGAACACGTTAGCCAGTATATTCACACTTTCCCTATTTTAAATCACTATTACAAATGGTAGATGGAGTTTCAAAACATTTGCCTTGGCTATAGAGATCTAAAACAATTCTTAGTGTGATCAGGTGGAGAACAGACACCTGTGTATTTGAGACTGAGATTAAGACTTCAGGAAGATTGTTGTAAGACTCGCTGTGAACGTTTGTCAGTGCACTCCGGTGAGCTGAGTGCCATCTGCCTAATGCGTATACACCTCAGAGAATGGTACTAGTATAGCTAATGGCGGCTTAAAGTTGGTATCCCAACTTGGGTGGATGGAATTGACTTCACTCAATGATTACCTGAAAGCTCTGAATATATACTTCTCTTCTGAAATGGGTGCATAATTCCAGTTACCAAGAGTCTTACATGCTTTACTGTAAAGTATGTAAGAACATCAAGATCTACAGCTTTCATGGAGAAAATAATTATAAGCATTGGCAAACCACCTGAGATATGCTGTTGACTGTGCATATTTCAACGCACTTTTAAATGTCTTCATGCATGGGGATGAGCTACACTCAAAAAGTTAACTTGTCTCCAGACTCTTCCAAGTGACTGTCATAGAATAAATGAGTCAAAAACTTGTCCAGGTGACAAGTAAGCAAGTCTTCTAGCTGGAGATAGAAGACCCACTTGGCATGTGCCAGCCCAAAACCTGACATTTGCCAGCTCCAGATTCTGTTTGTGGGATGGTCACCTGATAGGAGAGATAACTTTTGACTTATTTATTTTATAGCAGTCATTTAGACGAGTCTGGAGACAAGTTTACTTTTGTATGGGTATGCAGTGGGAATGTCTTGTACACGGTATACACAGCTGCCACCTTGTGGTTTATAAGAGAGGCATGCTAATTGCCCTACTATTGATAGCCTGGATCCCGACCCCACTCCCCTCCCACTGCATTCCCGGTACAGGGAACGCAGTGGGAGGGGAGTGGGGTTATGGCCAGTGGGGCCAGGGTATACTATTGGCTGCACAGTGAAAATTGGTTTTTGCTACTGTGTGGGGATTTTTATATGGAAACAGTTCTCACAGAGCTTTGATATTTTCACATAATGTCTAACAACATCACCATGCTTATCCCCCTGCTGAAAGTAGACTTCAGTCACTGCAACAGTTGTGATACTTTAACAATGTGGAGGTTTAGCGGTGTATAGAGAATAATGTTATTGGCAATAAAACCCCACAAAATAAAACATACATGCACCAGCCACACTGATGTTATGTGGGTTTGCTACTTTAGTCAGTAGTGGCTAACGCCGGTGAGTCATGGAGGTATTGACCATTTCATGTTTTAACGGACTATCACATAAGTCAAAATGACGAACTAATATTTAGAAATGTCGAATTGTCTATCTCATAAATTACACATCAGATGGCAGCCTGGTTTGTTATAGAAGACTTTTCCAGAGGGTGTATACATAAGTGGTCTATACATGTTTAATAATCATATTTTTCAATTTAAGCTTACATACGATTTAACAGATAGATACCATATGAATTGATGATCATCCAAATGGATGTCTAGGAATATGTCTTAGCTTATATATATGGGTTGTAAATATACATGTGATGTGAAGCATTTGAGATGCTTCTCGAGAGATTGCTGAGTGTGCGTAAATAATTTCACTGAAGATTACAATAGCCATGGGATCAGAAATTACCTGCTTTCTGCATGGAATAGCTAAGAAAAATATTGAACGTGTGATTAACATCACAAATGACTCTGGGTCAGGGTGATTAAGTAATAGAATTGTTTGACTGAGAAACTCAGCTGGGTCTGCGGCTTATCATGTACTTAGATATAGTACTCTGTTATAATCAGGTATTGGTCAATTCTGGCATCAGAAATGAATTCCTTGTTAAAAACTACCCTTAAGTTATGTGTCATACATTGTATATTATTCCATTTCAGGCGAGCAGGTGGGTGTGGGTGAGCATATGAGTGTGGGCAAGCAGGGTGGTGTGGGTGAGCAGGTGGGTGTGAGCGAGAGCGCTCGGCTGTGGGGATCTGCCCCCTTCATTCCCCTGCAAAGAGCGAGTCAGTTGGAACAGAAACGTCGAGACAACTCGACGTATGGGTAGTATAGTTTAGCTCTGGATGTTTTGCATCGGCCGTCGGTCGCTGACGGTGGTACTGTACATGCACCCTGGCGGCATTCAGTGGACTGACTTAGTTTCCCATCTTGGTAATGTTTGTCATTTAGTAAGAGAGGTGATCATTGTCCACATATTAATATAATTCAAGATAATTGAAGAGAAATGTACCAAAAAGGTCTTACAAAAAACGTCTCACCTAGTATTACAAGATAGCTGCCATTGACTTAGCACTGGAGTTGTGTGGACCGTAATGGAGACGAAAACCGACTCTAGTACTTAAGAGTTTAATTTTTCTCACCAACTTTTTGATAAGATTTGGTTACTTTTTTTAGATTGAATATTAAGAATGGTTCCACCAGGATATTTGTAATATTTCTTGGTAAAGTATGTAGATGAATGTCCACTCTTTCAATATCCACCATTTTTTTGCATATTGGGTGAGTATTTCCTACTGAAAATTGGATGTGAAATTGAACTTTTACTATCTTGATACAACCCTCCCTGAGGCGTTGTAAAAGACTCTGGGTGGTGCCCCAGAGTCAATAAGACAACAGTAGCATGAGAACACATTTCTGCTAATCAAACCATTCACTGCCTTTATTGGAAGACGACCAGGAAATAAAAACTCCATAGGTAGGAAATAAAAGAAACCCCATAGGAAGATTAAAGGTATACACCAGGGTCTATGCATACAGCACCTGGTGGCAAAAAATGAAACCACCTAAAACCATGATAAAAGCGTGTCTCACTGTTGTATATGCCTTAACCCACCTTTAATAACCCTTTAAATTCACACTTTGGCCTTCTTCACATTTGGCCACTGTGTTTTGTCACTGCCAAAAGCTATGTGCTATTCTACAATGACCAATCTGGACCGACTAGGTCCCAAACTGTATTAATCCATCAATAAATCACTATTACTTTGAATGTTAAGTGTATCTTATGATTGTATGTACATATGGCTAAGGTTTTGATTACAAATTGTTGGCAACTTTCCCTTCTGTGTTGCAAAATATAGAAAGAAATGCAATTAATTTATTTTGTTTTCCCCCCTGAATCTGTTATGGCTATGACTACTATCTTTATGGATTAGTTATGGCGCTGATGATCTACACTAAAAATCTAAGAAGTTTGGTTGGGATTATCATTGGTTGACTTTTCATAGAATTGAAAAATGTTGGAAAAATGGGTTTTGCACCATACTGGACCACAGTTAAGGGAGCCCTATCTCCAAATGTCAATACATCAAAATCTAGCACTAAGAGGCATTGATTATTTGCTTCTATTCCATCATCATACAATCTCCCTTTGGGACTCGCACTAGTCTGACTAGACAGAGACAATGCTAAACTTTATACGTAAGGATTATAGTGATATAATATGAATTCTTTGATGTAGGGTCACCCTCGGTCATATAGGGAAATAGGAAAAGAATGGCTAAGCTCATCCCTAGAAATACATGCGTACATAGCGAGTGTGATCGATTCAATGTTAATAAATGATTCACCAGTTCAACCCCCCTATCTAAGCCCCGCTGTCTTACTCTGAAAGGGTCCACCTCGAAAATAATTCATGGCCATGGTATGGTGCGAGACAACATCCGTACAATACAATGTATAACAAAGGGGTTTGAATGCTAGACCCGTCCTCCTACTATCCATGAGCCGGCCAAGCCTAACCTTTAAGGACCACATACTGCAGTAATGTGTTATGACCTTGGTTTATATGATGCATAAATGAAGCCCTGTTAGAGGTTAATAGACCCCTTAGGGTGTGGCATGATGCTTGATTGTAAACCTGGTGAGTCATTCGCCAGGGCTGCATTCATGCATCATGGCAACAAAGGACTTTTTTTTAAATGCACCATGCGGCCCTTAAAGGGATCACAACAGTGTACATGGGCCCAGCGATAGGTGTAGTGTGTAACATAAAGTTGGTTTTGAAGCCCATAAACCATAGGAAAATAAGTGGGCCAATATAAGAATCCCTAATGATCAGAATCAGCCAATTTAAAAAGAAAATCTCAACATTAAAGTTGATTTAATCGTATAAACCATGGGGGGCACTTATGCTAAGCTGCTGATTTGTAACGTTGAGAATACCGATTGACAATCAACAAAATTGGGATCTGTCGATGAGAGGTCGTAATAATAAGCAAAGGTGTACACAACGTCAGACAATATCAATGCCATACTTCAGTCAATCAAATGCGCGGCCTCACTCGTCGCGAATTCCAAAACAGCCAACAGGATTGTTGCGGAGCCTCAAATCAAAATGTTCTTCAGCAGAAAATTGTATTTTGAGTAGGAAGGACATTTTGTGTTAGGACTCCGTCACACCTCTCTTGGGATCTACAACAATTATTGGCTGTGTAACCTGATTATATATAAGACAGAAAAGTAATGTGAAGCTGGTATGGATGTCACTCACCTAGAATGTGTGGTGGGAGGACCTCTGTTCCCCTTGTGATACAGGTATTGCCAGCTCGGCTCACTATTGATCAAACTATTACGGTCGGCTCCCAGTCAACATTGCTTAATGGGGCCCATATATGTTTTTACGTGGGCAAACTGATTTGCCCATGTCTGGGTTATGGTCCTTTTTGTTCATGGCTACCAGAGGGAGTCCAGATGGGCCAGTCCAGATTCAAAGTGCCCAGCTTGAGCCAAGATTAAATATGAACTATAAAAATGTACCATAAATTGTGATTTCTGGAGGAAATTAAGATGTCAGCATGTTTTGAAATATTTACAATGTCTTTATGAAAAAAAAGTTTTCCTGGGCTGGCCCATCTGGGCTCCCACTGGTAGCACTGGACAAAATGGACCATGACACAGATATGGGCTATCCCAGCTGGCCCAAGGAAATCAAATATGGGCCCCAGGGACCAATGCTGGCTGGGCTGGTGCTAGAACTCATTATCTTGCACTGTCGTATAGCCTTCGTCCCCACTGTAAATATACATTCCCCGTAAGCCAGTGCACTGTATAGCCTATGTGATATCAATGATTAATGAACCATCCTCTTTCTGTTCACAACATTAGATGCAGCACCAATATTTGACCGCCGCGATTATCTCCCACTTTTCTACACTGGAGACCCCCTCTCTACCTGAATAGAAACGGACGACCAACGTACCTCATCCCGAGGTTTCAAATGCACTCCATGTCCAGGGCAAAGTACCACTTATCCCTATTCTTTCGAGCAGACCCTACGTCACAAGTGCAGCATGGCAGCTAGATCGTTTGCGCTCTGCATGGCAACCATAGAACTATTTCCCAGAATCATACAATCCTACCTGTTATCGGGGGTGTAAATCAATTCAATACTATAATGCATTTAACTTGGGTTTGAATTGAGTTTGGACCTATTTGCATATAATCAGTAGGCCTACAGGACACCTGTTACAGGGTAGACCCATCATTGTTGTACCGCTGGTGTATAACTACATGTACAAATGTATATCAACCCGATAGGGTTATTTGATTGCATCGGTAACTGTATAGGACCAAATGAATGTATTTAATTGACATAAAAAAGTGTGTTCATTGACATTACCAGTCCCCTATCCCCTTCACACCAATTATATTGATATCATGTTATCATCATTACACATACAATTTACAATTGCAATAGTTTAATAGACAGTTATAAAAAGAAGGGCCAAACGGCGGATCGGATTAACCCATAGTTTGGAATTGGAATGTATGTGTTAACATACTATTTCTAATGTACCATGATAAAATTCTATTGAAGGAAAGAAGTTTTCTATCACAGTACATATGTATTTGCATATAAGATAACGCACGACAAAGTTGATATAATTAAGCCAAACGAGAGAGATGAGGGAGTATTAGCCTGGTTCCCATGCATATGTACAGATTTCAATTTTCTCTTAACATGCAGCTCTAACTTTTGTATTGTTAACCCCTCTACCCCGGCGCTTTATGTCTAAGGACTACAATACACTCTTCTTCATGTTGGCTACTTTTGAAAGACACAACATGTTGTGTTATTCCAGTCAATTAAAACCCAAACCCAAGAAGTCTTGTCTTCACCCAAGCGTTGAGGGCCATGTGTTCAAGTGGCATAATCACCGAGCATATCCCACTAACAATTCTAGTACTGTTCTAGTCTACTATGTGGTTAAGTGCGAGTGTTGAGATACATCGATGCCCATATAGCCTGTCTAACACATCTAAGCTGATCCTTACAATAACGTTTTGGTGTATTCGCTAAACCCTAGGTGGCGACACAGCCAGGTGCATACCTAGTCAGTGTTCGGCCTTGAGCCCTCAAGGCTTTGGATACCAATCATGGGATAACCCAGGTTCGGTCCGTATGGGCCCTGTGGACCTGCTGACCAGCCTTCGGCTGTGTTGGTTTTAAAACTATATCAACTATATCATGGGATAATTTAAGGCAAGGCAATGTCCAGTTTTGTCCTTGCACACTGGTTTGTAAGAGTGTTCTAGAGCGAATGAGCACTTAAATTGGAGTATACATGTTGAAATTAATTCAATTTATTAGCTCTCAGAAAGTTATCGGATGTTACATTGTTTTTCCAGTGGTTGTCAGCGGATATTATGTTATATTAGAACATATCCCTTGCTAAATAATCGATTCCCTGGATGTATGGTAAAACAGAATGTTTACAACGTCCATTAATACCCACATAGGCCTACACTGAAAACCCAGAGGCAGGAGACTAGTCATTATGACGACCTAGGTTGTCATAATGAATAATGGCAGGTGCTCTGTGAATGGCATATATAGTCTCCAATTAGTTTACCTCTTAATGAGAGGCATCTCTTTCACATATTTGGTGTACTCTTGATTGAACTAAGTAGCATTACTTGTTATAAATAAGTTGCCAATGGATTAGAATGATGGCCCCAAAGGTATAGAGACCACTCTGCTCCCTGTCACTGGTTTATAGCTTGTGATTGAAATAGTTATGCACTGCCACCCAGTGTTAACACAGATATTAACACAGGGTGGCAGTTCTGTGCCACTGCACATTCTGTGTGCAATAGCATGGGGTAGCATGGGGTAGTCATTGGAACAACATAGGACTTGAGAGTTGTTGATACTGATGACTTTATGTCTTCAAGTTGACAAAACCTAAATCAACAACCTTGAGGTAGTCATTCTGACTACCCAATTAATATGACTACCTAAGGTCATCATTATGACAACTTTGTTTTGAATGGATCAGATGTGACTACCTTAGGTCGTCAAAATGATGACCAAAGGTCGTCACCTTGACTACCCAAAGTTGTCAATTTAGTTATTGTCAAAATGACGACCCTGAGGTTTTCAGTGTATAGATTTATTTTGTGATGTCATGGCTTTAATATCCATTTAGGCTTTTAGATTTTCTATTCTATGTTGTTTATTAAAGATATGATGGACAATTAAGGTGGACCAAGTGGAGTCAAGAAAGATACCTTTTCACCGCCTCTTTTGCTATAGGGAATCACCCTGCCTGGGGTCACCAATGACCACTTTTCCCTGCGAAGGATATACAGAGGGTTTCATGAAATCACCTCTTTCTGGGGAAAGGTCTCATATTTTTGTAGACCTATTATTTCAATTCAGGGGTTAACTCCGGATATGATGTGATGTATAGCATGGTGAATTGTTAGAGCCCAAGCTGTCTGTTTCTGAGTCATCATACTCACAGTCAGGGGCGGACCCACGAATTTGAAGGGGGGGGGGGGCGCACCAAACACCAAAGTATCAAAAATATCGCACCGAACTTAGAAAAATCTATTTTTTTCTCTAAATGCGGGGTGTGTGGACCCAAGGACCCCCCCTCCTCCCTTGGATCCGCCCCTCACAGCATTCTCATGTTTGATCATGAGCTGGATATATGCACAGAGGTGCCTCTACATGGGTAAAAATCGACACGATTCCACCGCCCTTTTGCTAAAAATCGACACGGCGACACGGTCAAAATTGTGAGGACCCATGTAGAGGCACACAGAGGGCCGAGACAGTGTCTCTCGCATCAGGCTGTGTCTCACGACCTTGGGCCAATGCTTTCGTTTCTGACCGGGTGCCGTCTCTGACTGGGTGCTGTCTCTGACCTGGTGTCAGAAAAAAGTGTTTTTTAATTTTTAACCTATACTAATATATACATATAAGGATTTGTAAAAACGTTATGGCAGTTGTTATGTAATTATAATTAGCCTCCTGCTGTTGGTAGAAGATAACTAAACTCCCAAAGTGGCGTCCAGTCAGAGACTGCACCTGGTCAGAGACGGCACCTGGTCAGAGACTGTGTGTATAAAATGTACTTATGTCATTCATATAATGATGTAAACCTTTTTTCTCAAATGTGATACGCCATACCATGAAATGAATACAATGTACCTACTTGATTACATATGTCCTGAAAGGAGTCCTAGCGGTAGTAATTCAACGTGCATAAGCTCCTCCCTCAGTGCTTGAGATGAGTCGAATACCATTTCGATTTGTCGACTTTTAAATGAATATTTCGGTAATCTTTCTCTGAGAAGAAAACATTCGTGCAGGATGACGACCATGGATTCAGTAAATGAAACCACTATGTGACCATTATAGGATTAATGTATATTCAAACGTAATGCAGCAGCTAATGGTGTGTGCTAATTTACACCACAGTTGACTGAGAGAACAAAATAAATGGCCTGACTGTATTTTACATGTATGGCTGTATGTGGATGCAGCCCAATGGAGCACACTCTCCTACTGTGGGCGTAAGTCAGATATGATACGTGTGGCCAGCTGCATACGTGCTATACCCAGTGAACAAAAAACGTTATACAAACTTATATAACGTTATATAGAGTAATTATCTGTGGTTGGCGCCTTGGACAATTACCCTGTCCTTTGCTTATAACGCTTATACAGCATGTTACTTGTACCATATCGTATACATTGAAAACCCTTCACCCTCATTAGGTTCTCACGGAAAAGGAAACGGCAACAACTGCAACAGCCTACACTAAGGATAGATACTCACTTGACAATAAAATTCTTCTGGAAATTCTTGTTCTCAGGGAAATTTCTTTTTTAAAACAAAATTTGCTTTATTCACAGGTATAAGAATACAGTTACATTGTATTCCTTGACATCATATGTATGAACCTACTTTTATAGGCAGGCCACTTTTCAGTTCTTCAGTTGTAGGAACAGGTGAGAGCATCCTCTGTTTGCTTCCATTTTTTGACATCATACACATATTGGACAATATCACAAACCTAAAAGCAACTAGCAGCATTCATAAATTCAAAGGGTTCCCTGTTTTTGATATAATCTATTTTATCACAAATAAAATTGGTAACTTCTCTTAGGTTCAGTCACTTATGACAGGTATGGCTGGATAGGCCTTTCTCTTGACACTTCTGGGTGATAGCCTAACAGTAATAGTTAAAATTAACAATGTCTGTGAGACACAGCTGCACCAAAATGCCCACCTGCTGTGTGCAACTGCTGTGGGACTCAGCTACCGGATTCTTGGGTCCCTAATAGTACCGTAGGTTGTACTGAATCACATGTATACATGTCTGCAATCTCATTATTGTGTAGTAGCGTAGTGCGATCATAGATGGCAGCACATACCTCTCCGGGATACATTTGATGTGACCAGGATAAGGGCCTGACTGACAGCCCTTATAGTACAAACCTATATGTTTTTGTAGGATAAGGGCAATTTTGTAGGATAAGGGCTTAACAGGGTCCCCATGTCCCATGTCGGTTTTCAGAAATGCTCTTGTCGTCATATCGATTTTAAGAAATGCTGCACATCCCATGTCACTATCTATTTTTTCCTCCTGTTCCATGTCTCTTATAATCCGCCATTTATTTTGGCAAGAGATTCTTAATATGTGAAATACAAGACTCCACTTCCAACTATCATTTATATTCTGGTGGGGTTTTGTTATTTAGTATTGACAAAAGCCATCAGGTGCCAGTACTGTGTGAAGAGGAACCTGGAAGTTTTCTACTGCTCAACTTACTTACACAGTCTACTAGTATCTGGTGTATCCCTGTAGATAGCACTACCTTGTTGATGTAATCAAGTGCTGAATAGAATGCTGGATCTATATCTTTAGCAAAGTTAAAAGTCACAAATCAGATTAGGATCTTAGCAGTACACTGCACTAAGGAGACCCTGTATAAACAGTGATCTACCTATATATGTGAGGTGGTATAGCAGCTTTAATATGATTGATGGTTTACTCGGTGAATCTCTGTTTGTTTGTATTTCGTTTATTTACCCTGTCGTTGAATGTTTATCATACATTATAGTTCACTGTATTTAATCATGGGTTTGGTCCCTGATGGCCACCGTCCACTGGGCTCTAATCAGCCGAAATTATATAGGAGATATGTGGGCTCAATCGGCCAAAGTTGCTCAGTGGACGGTGGGCATAAGGACAGCGGTATGTTACATTTAATGAAAAGACCAAAAAGGTGTGTAGGATATGTTATGACACTAGAGAGAGAGAGGCATTTTGAAGATTGGAATACATATGTGGCTTAGCCAAATTAGACATATAATATGTCGAGTTTAAGGTCAGTTTTTTCCTATTTTGAAGGCAGTTGCGGTTCCCATTACAACACATTTTAGGAGGAAGCACTTATTTAGGCCTCACATAGGCTTCAAAATGTTCCATTTGCATTCCAAATACAGAAGGATTTCCCCCAATATAGAATTCACCTTAGAGCAGATTCTGGCCTATTTTTCACATTTGTGGTCACTGTGATTCCCCCTAGTGGCTAACCCCAGTACTAAAAATCTTGCCTGGATGTACCTTTCTCCTCAGCTGCCCACTAAATTGTAGTTCAAATTTCGACATTCAACATAATAAACTGGCTGGAAGTATAAGTTAAAGCTACAGCAACAGAAGCATACAGTGAGAAGATATCAAGATTAAATTTTAAGTACATGTACGAGAGTGGGCGGGCACGTATAAACTATGTGCATTTATAAATCTCAGTGTATAATACATATAATATTATAGTAACATAAGCGTGTGTGAGAAGAAGGTCTGACGTGATTCTTATGTGGTAACATACACCTGCATTCCTGTAATAGAAGAAGAAACATGAATTGGGAGTTTAGTTTTTTCTCAACGCATATCAGGAGCTACATTTTTCATGAAGTTCATGTATCTGAACGACATTATTATATCTAGTAGATTTGTGCGTGGCAATTTCCCGATTGTATAGTGTCCTTTTATCATGTGTGGTAACAATATCTCACTGGATCACTGCCTTTTGTGCAGACCCTGCATCAAGCCAATATCACCACTTCTCCCATGCGTATACTACAATAGTAAATACTAGATTGCCCTAACAATTACTTGGTCACGTATAGCACTGTGACATAACAGAGAATTATGAATTACACCCTTCCCATCTGATAATAATGATGGCATTCAGGTCTGTGACCTGTATGACGGCACGTCAGACGTCACTAGCAGACCGAGATGCCACCTGCTAGGGTAGCACAACGACATTCACAGTAAGAACTGTGCTACTGAATGATGGTATGGAAACTAGGCCACTCATTTAGTGCAAGGCAAGTTATATTTTTTTTGTAAAGATCTATTCTGTGTACTCCTTTCCCGCACCAAAATCCAATAACTTATTTGAAACACTTTCAGGAGATATCATAATACATACACAGGCTGCCCCATCTTCTTACATTCGCTGTGTGAGAGGTATTCATTGTGGATTTCATTCGTAATATGAAAAGGCATTAGTATTTTTACTATAATTGGCAAGGATAATTCGAGCCACAGGTTTGAACTTTATCTAGGTAATCATCACGGGATCAAACTATCTAGGTGGCAATAGGCCACTAGAGGCGAAGGGAAATGCCATCCAGCTTTTAGCCTCAACAATTAGCCTCTGGATCAGCACTTGTGGGCTAGGTGGGGTCTGGTTGGGGGAGGGGCTGGTCGAGGAGGAGGTTCGGGTGGTGGGGGGGGGGGGGGGGGTAGGAGAAGCCTCTTCTCTGGGAAGGAGGACACAATCTGTCAGGTAGGTCATTGTAAAGGTGTGTCATAAGCCAAACAATCAAAGCTTTCCTAAAATAATATGATGCTCATATCCTTCTTGTATCTCTAATTTTCATCCATGATAAATAAAAATACAGCATGTTACAGCATACATGTATGTCATGTATGTTAGAGTGAAAGCAGTATCTAAAGTAGGTTAGCTGGCTGAGGGATTTCTAAGAAAATATATGGCTCCACATGAAGGAGCTGCTCAAAGCTAGCTGAGTGAGCTGCTCACTGAATGGCTAGTTCAAAGTTGGCATGATTGAACTGTGTCTACATTTACATTGACATTTCCTAGCGTCCTCATGGGCAATTTATCTCATGAGCAGGTCCACATTGAAGGATATTGTGTTTATACTGTGTAGATATACTGTAACGCAGACTTGTGACGAATGATACGTTTCGGTAGTTTGCTTTAACTATGGACATGGCATTCTGTGTTAGATACCCTAGTAGCAAACACAGTCTGGCCCCGTCCGGGGCCAGACTGTGTTTGCAAGTCTGGCCCGGAGTGGGCTAACCGACGGGCTCCCGTCGGTTTAGGGCACTGGGCTTTGGTCTGGCCCCGTGCGGGCTTCCCATGTTGGGCGCAGATCGGGTTTTGGACGGGAAGCCCACTTTGGGCTCAGATCAGTTTTTGGACGGGCTTCCCACTTTGGGCTCAGATTGGTTTTTGGACGGGCTGAAAGTGGGTTCAGATCGGTTTTTGGACGGGTTGAAAGCGGGCTTAGATCGGTTTTTGGACGGTTGAAAGCGGGCTAAGATCGGATAATTATGGGTTTTTAGAATCTATTCAATCATTCTCCAATGATTTCTTGTATTTGTTGAACCAGATATCCTAGGTCCTGCTAATCAACCCAAGGCATAATCATACTCTTCCTACCCAATAATGGAAGTATCAAGCAGGCCTATTAACATCAGGTTTGAGCCACATGCAGCATAGACAAGTGTCTATGGTGCACATTGGCCTTCAAAGCCATAGTTCATACCTACATGGGCCACATGAGTCTTGTATTCAGATTGTAATGCCACAGAAATAGTGTTTACACTGGATAGCTGCTTAGAGAACCTCCTTTTCATCATTCAAATATATATTCTATCTTATTTCCAAACTGTGAGAACATCTATTTATTGTTTCCTATTCTACATCACTTTAACATTTTATTGTATTATCATATAATGTCAATTTCATCTGGCTTTGTTGGAAAACTCTAGATATTGTATAGTAGTGACATCTGGTGTCAATCATTAGAACTATTAGACCAGTTGCCCTGTCCAAACCCAACCTCAGCCCTCATCGGCCCAGAGTGGGCTAACCGACGGGCGCCCGTTGGTTTAGGGCACTGGGTTTTGGTGTGGCCCCAAGTGGGCTGCCCGAATTGGGCTCAGAACGGGTTTTGGACGGGTTTCCTGTCATCTGGCCAACATGAACCCAAAGCGGGTAGCCCTCTTTGAAACTGATCTGAGCCCAAGTCGGGCAGCCCGCTTTGAAACTGATCTGAGCCCAAAATGGGCAGCCCGATCGGGGCCACACTTCAGCCCAGCCATCTGCCCAACATGAAACCCAGCTCAGTTTTGCCCGACTTCAAACAGCCAATCCGAGCTAAAACCAAATTGGCCCCGTGCGGGCTTGCTACTAGGGTATAATGCATAATATGTTAAATAGTTTGCAATGGAAAATGTATGTATATGGAGCATTTATATGTTTATGTGAACAGTAAACTATGAATGACTATAGCGTCACCTACTGTCCATGCAGTCTGTTTGGTCTATAGAAATGCCCCAACGGACGTCAAACAACTCAAACAAATTAATCAAACTGATCAAAGTAATGATTTTGTGGACCGGTGCTGATTGATACTGCGGAATCACCTGTTACAGACCTATAGGTCGGGACCTCTCAGTCCTGCTCTCATAGATTTACCATTTTGAGCGGTTCGTAAGATTATCACAATGTTAAAAATAACCTCTGAGCCAACGCCGAGGGCGAATACAATCGATCGTAACGCTGAACGAGATAGGTTGCTATCAGGTGTGATAACGTTGTGGAAGGGCTATTAAAGCTTTAAGCACTGTTTTTTTTTGTTTGGAGTGAGGTAGTGGAGAGGGTGGCAGCGGGATGGAGGGGTGTTTTTGTTGGGTCTCCTCTTTTTAACAACCCATCTAGTTCATGATGATTTTACCATAAGGAACTCCACTGCGCTACCAATAAATGAATGGATGGCCATCTTTGTGAATACTTACGGGACAAGTTTGCAGCAAACATTACTATGTTAACAACTGCCTGTATATGGGGGTATATTATATGGCCTGCCTTTCAAACGTTTTTGTATGTCTATCATAGCTCTAACGGTAGGATCTTCAGCACCTAAAGTTAACCTTGTCATGTCTTTATATGATGACATGTCGACCCTGCATCCCCTGTATTGTAGGCCTACTGACCATACTCTTAAGCTGATTTAGTCTCCAGATATACCCCTTAGAAATGTTCCATGAATTCTGAGGATAGCCACTCTCCTCCACGTGGTGCTAGAGGGATCCGCCCTTTCCCTGAGCGAAGGACCCCAGGGGAAGCTGGGGTGAGCCTCATGCAGACGTGCAGATCATGGATAGAGTAAAGAAACATAAAGGGTGCTAAAACATGACAGACTTTAAAAACAGACGTACACGCATGCTTTTGCCACCCTAGGGATTAAGGGAGTGGTCATCAATAACACCAGGGTGTGGATTTGGGGTGGCCATTGGGGAGGGGGGACGGAGATTCTATGGCGGAGGGGTGGGAGTGTCCCTTTTTTAATGAATATCAAAGGTAGGTCTGATTCAGGTTCGGTCCGTATATGGGCCCTGTGGACCTGCTGACCAGCCTTCGGCTGTGTTTTTTTAAAAACTATATCTATCTAAAGGTCAAATCCCACAACGCGAAAAATGGGCCAGAAAGTGTTGATTATTGACTTAAAAACAAGGGGCAACTGTTGCCATTATTGTAAATAGCAACACTTGTCCCATGATCTTATGCCTCTCCAAATCCCACAGTGGTCAATAATAGGCAAGCAAAGTGTTGCGTGCAGGACTGGTTAAAGATCTGTTTGAGGGGAGTTACTTCACAGTATGATTTGTCTTCACTATTCCCTCTCAATTAGCCTAGAGATATTTGGAGTGTCCCCCCTATATAAACCAAAATGTTGACATATTCCAATAAGCAACATTTTCTAGGCCTTCTGGGGGAAAATATCTAATTCTTTTGATCCTTGCGATTTCCCAAATCACAAGACAAAGGCATCACTTTCTCACCGATTTGAGCCTGTCTTAGCCAATATAGGGCCCAAAATCGGCAATAAGACCAAATCACAACATTTTCTGGCCCTCTCTCGCGTTGTGGGATTTGACCTTAACTATATCTAGGTCTGATAGGGGATAATGGTGAGACAGTAGCTTGTGTGCAAATTCGCCGCCCCACCTCCTTTTGGAAGATAGCATAAAAATGTACCACCACCCTCCACTATTTGACCATGCAGCCTGTGAAACAACAATATTTTGGTTAACATTGTTTCCATGAGCAGTGCTATACCACAGTGTGGTATGTACTCAGGACAGGATTCAGATAAAAAGACAAAAAAGATAGCCTGTAGGGGAAGAGGAATGCACTTTAGAAATCCGCTTAGAACAAAACCAGATCAGCATGCAGAGTAGTCCCTAACAATGGGGTGAGCTGGGGACAAAAAACTGCTGTCCTAAAAGAGAATTACTTGTGGTCTTGGTTTTACTAGTAGTTTGCATGGTCGTTCATGTGGGCCTGATTTTAGGGGACATGCGATTTGGCATTTTACTGACGGAACAGTTAACACTTGGCCCCCGATACAAGCTGATGGTATGGACGTGTACAGCATTGCTGGTATAGTTGATGGGGATGTGAATAAGGTGCAAATCACATTGGTTATGGAGATATGAATGTCAACAACACACATGTAGTCAAATAGCATTTCCCTCTATGGGGTAACAGTAGTTACAAACAAAGTGAGGTAAGAGAGCATAGACACTTGTGGCTTCAATCCCATCGGCTATGTAAACAACATACATTTGCAACAATTTAAACCAATCAGAGACCAATCACTGGGTTTGTCAGATATGGATACGCGTGAGTAGCTGCATAAGTGTTATAAGCCTTGGAAAATGGTAATGATTCTCGGCTGGCACCTTGGACAACCTGTCCTTGGCTTATAACACTTATATAGCAACTCAATTGTACCACATGTACTACATGTATATTGTAATTACACAATGTACAATATTAACGCAGACAATTCCAAAACAGGGAAGGGGATCATATCCACCTGCGTGGTACCTGATGAATCACAATAGAAAGACATTAGACCAATCAACCTGTGTAAAGGCGCACCGGGCTGTTTCACCCATCGGGGCAATTCCGTATGGGTTCTTTTCAAAGGCTTTGACTCATCAAAACATGTTTCACTGAAAGAAAACATTAACTTAGAAGATTCTTCTCAAGCTCTGCTTTAGTCCTCTAATTATCAGGTCGTGCCTAGACAGGAACTGATCAGCTTGAACTTTATTTCTGCAGAACTGCTTCCCGATAAAGGCTGACCAAAAGGTCTTCCCAGAAAGAAATGCTGAGCGTTGGTGGATGGCCATAAGTTCATTTGGTGCTGATTTTATTTATTAAATGCTGGCCTTCTCCATCGCTTAATTGCAATAGAGATGAACAGATATCGCCCGTATGACTAGTAATTCTTTATTCCACTCCACTGATTTGATAGATTTTTTTTATTTGTCTGTGAGCCTGCATCAATGTTGAAGATTATTTCTGTACATAATTATTGTATCAGCACTTCTCACGTTTAGGGCCACATTTCCCAAATACTCTGCCAATCCATATGCGATGGCAGGATCTTACATTTCGTACTAAAATACCACGTTTTGACCTGTCGTTTTTCCAGCCATCTCCTGGCGGACGAGCAACACATGGTAGACTTACTCTATATCTCTACTTCTGGTTACACATTCTCTGTTAATTCCACAAACCATACCCAGGTATTTAGATCACTTACTACAGGCACCTGTGTGCATGTAGATAGACCCTCACCCCCTGATGTCTTGGGGAAACCGTTCTATCACGCCCTGGAGTGTGATAACAGACAGGTCCCAAATCAAATCGATCTGGAGCCTGGACCAGAGGCAGAGTGGGACTTCATGTTAGAGCAGGGCATGGGAGTGGGCTTCCCTGTCAGTCTGAGTGGTGCACCCTTATAACATGCAGCCTTAGCAGTGCGGGGGGGGGGGGGATGAAGAATATCTGTTGAAGCCTAGTAGAGAATCGATGGTTATGGATATTTCTTCTGGAGACATTTATGTCATTTCTAATGATTTAATAATACCACAAGGTTAATTGGGATAAACTATTGTTATTAGCCCTGGAATTGAGCTGTTCACCATCAACCCTACTGTGATGGGACTCATATAGGTAGGATATTAAGCATATCGCTTATCTTGTCACCCTAATGGACTTCCGCTTGTAGGCACAGCAGGAAATCCTACAAGTTGCTGAATGATGAACAAAACAGTAACACGGTAACACAGGGGGTGGTCTTTTTGTCTATTTCGTATACATCTCTGCGGCTGGCAATGATATTTTTCAACAAGATTTCCCTAGCAAGGATTCAGTCTTCAACAAAAATGTCCCTAGCAATAGTTACGTTTTCACCAGAAATATAATTATTTTAAAAACAAAAACGTACCCAGTTGCTAACAAAATATCGACATTGTCACCTAAATTCACCTAATCATTAGAAACACGTAGATTCACCAATAGAATATATCTATACTTTATACTTTACTATTTTCAAACGCGAAAGGAAACCAAGTCCCCCACCTCCTCAAGGGTATAATCTACATGCAGCTTTGATAGGAAATATAATATGTTCCCATCCTGAGCACTACACAGCCTAGAGGTATTATGTGAAGCTGCAGTTGCTGATAACGACGAAAAAACTGACAAAACAACCCAGTTTTCAACATTGGAAATAACACTGGGGTACATCAATATATGAAAAAGGGTTGGGGGTTAAGTCTCTAGTTAATAATAATGCATTGCTTACAATGTTGGTATCTTCTACATTGTATACCCAATATGAAATAAACAGTCAAGTAAAACATTTGTATACCATGAGAGTAGGAATAACTGTATCTCTTGGTCGGAATAGATAAATGTAAATGGTAGAAAGGGTAGGTAAGCTAAATGGAGGGGGTGGGGGTATAACATATTATTGATTGTAACAGGGCTGGGTGAACTAGCGGTGGGCAGCGAAGCGAACTGTACATGGGCGCCATGCGGGACCCTGATAGGACCATCGGCTGTCGTGGTGCATCCTGCGATAATAATCCTCCACCAATGACAGCCCCATGCACGCCTAAAGTGTATTTTCTATAAGGTGGATATGTAATCGTTTGGGATTCCTCTATGATTACATCTACTATAATGTCCCTTATAACTTTTATCATACGTTTTTGTTCCATTTATATGTTCCATGGCTTAGTATCAAAATGCAAATTAATGGAATGTATTTGAAAAGGGCATCACATGGTGGTTAAGATAATAATATAATGTATGTATAAATTAATGTAACAAAAATAGACCACACATGACATATGCTTGGACACTGGGAGGGGTAATGCATCCTTAAGTCCAGTTAGGGATTGATATATTCAGATGCTCGAAAGCCCTTCTCTTTACTCCCAATTTTAAGATCTGCACATCACAATACCCAGCACACTTCTGAGCTTATTTAGAGTGTGCAGTAGTTTGTCTGGAAGTTGCAGATTGTGTGACGCTATAACATCCTTACTTAAATGGGAAGTGTGCATGGTCATGTTCCACCATGTTATAGACCGACACAATGCCAACGAGAGATCATATAGAACAAGCTTTACACTTCGTTAAACAGTATCAAACTAATTTGCCGAGCAATGGTGTCTGTTTAGAGCAGTCTACTTCTAGCACTATTCGTGTAGGTCTACTGGGTATAATTTTATTGATTCTGGTGACAACCTAACTAACTGCAATATTCCTGGTTATCTGAGCCTCATGTTACATGTACAGTGACCATGTCTCTCCCGCCGTCCGCCACCTTACAGTAGACTACACCTACAGACCCCTTACTGAAGCAGGTAGTTACGGCCCAGGAGGAGGTTAGTGAAGGACGATTGGCCTGCCCTGGGGACGCACCGTGCTCGGCCTACCCTGGAGCTGGGTTGATTAGTGTGTGAGGGACCTGTGGTCGTGTGAAGAATGCTAGTAGTGAAGCGTTGGATGCTCACATAGGATATGTGTCTGAAATGGAGGTACATGTAAAGGCCAAATGGAAAGTTGTTTTTCAGGTTAACCCTACGAAAATGATTTTATAACTGAGACACATGTTGTGTTTTGTGGGTGAGAAAGTAGAGAGAGAGACCAGTCTGCATTGAGACAATATCTTGATATAATCTTTTGTGCAAATTCTGTACAAATACAGAATACAAGCCGTAAGTCTTTGCTGGCAGAAGCATATCATATCACACATTCAAACTGTATCACCTCCCTGCTCCTCCTACTATGCTCCTCTAGTTGTTACCTGCGTCTACATGTAGAATATGGGTAGCAGACAGTTTAAACGTACTCTATGATGTGAATATGTTGCCGTGGCATTGGAGCTTAACTAGATGAGCCAAATGAGAGAAAACAATGTGCTACTTGCAGTGAGCCATGCACATTGCATTTAACATAGTCTGGATCTATGCATTTATTTTTCTTCATGACACCTATACAGTATTCAATGTAAGGGATTCAACATTTTTATTCAAACAACATGGGGTTGGTGGAATTATACGAGAATGTAGTAAAATCTATTCTGACGCCAGTAAGAGGGGTCCTAAATAATTTCCTGCCTCCCATCTAGCAGTGCAAAAAAGAATTTCCCAGCACCAACCTGAAAAATCTCTCTTTTTTTGCCTCAGCTGTAAGCACGAACAATCCAAACAGACGGCATGGGTCATTAACACTAGGGGTTGTTTTCTCAAGGAATACTACTATCTGCATGAACGCTATGGCAAGTAGGATTGAGGGAAGGGAATCCTGTGCGAAAGCACCCTTGAAATCGTACAGTCTTGAGAAATATCCCCAATGGCTTTAGAGGCAGACAGTGGAGAGATCGGGGCATGGGAAGGTACCAGGCGCCACGCCATACATGTCACTCTTGTTGATCCGCCATCAATCCATCAAGGTGTAACTGGATGAGATCAGGGGAATTACTGTGTATCCTGCTCGCTTTACTCTCCATCCTTGACCTTACCCTTTTCATCCATCCCCTAAGTCTGGTTTCACTGTGGCTTCACCATTAACTCCGTGCTCCCACGTCCTTTGGGGAATCCCTCCCATTATCTGTACTTCTTATACTCTCGCACATCATGTGGCATGCCAGTATTTCTTACATTGAAAACCATTGCTTGCTTTCTCCCTGACCTAATACATGCACACCCCCTACCATGTCCCTGTACTCAATTTTGAGGGATTTACTCATACTCTCCCTCCTGTCCGGTAACCATTCCCTCCTCCCTCTATACTTCCTCTTCCTGTAGTGAGACCATTCCCTTCCCCCTCTCTATCCGCCTTCCTGTAATATGATCATTCCCTCCCCTCTCTCTACTCCCCCTTCCTGTAGTGAGACCATTCCCTTACCTCTCTCTACTCCCCCGTCTTGTGGTGTGACTATTCCCTCCCCTCTCTCTCTCTCTACTTCCCGTTCCTGTAGTGAGACCATTCCCTTCCCTCTCTTTACTCCCCCTTCCTGTAGTATGACCCCCCCCTCTCTCTCCTTCCTCTTCCAACTGGGAGACCATTCCCTCCCCTCTCTCTACTTCCTCTTCCTCTAGTGAGACCCTCCCCTCCCTCTGCCATTCCCTCCCCTCTCATTGTCCATCTAGTCCCTCCCCTGCTCTAGTACACACCAATACATTGCCATTCCAGCCACACTTCCATTTTCTTATTTTCGAGTCTTTCTGATCTGTTGCTCAGTAATTGCCCATTCCAGTTGGTCTACCTGCAGATTGCTTCCCTGCCACCTGACGTCGCCGGCTGGGGAGATGGGCGGCAATGACAAGCTGGCAGTGACGTCGTGCGGACGTCGTGCGGTGGCTGTGGCGGTGGAGGCGGGCACAGTAGCAGTGATCTATCGATGTGACTCCTCCTGCTGCTGCCCGGAGTGACTGCCTCCCTCCACCTGCCCCCTCCCAGCAGTGCCAGCATGCCGCCCACACCACCCGCACATGCCCTCTCCGCCGCCGCCAGCCGCAGTAGTATAGCACAAGGGGTATACTGAGAGAGCTTCAGGGTCTAGGTGTAGGAGGAGGAGAAGGAAGCCTTGGGGGGCAAGTGGTGGCTACAGGAGGAAGCGAGGGCAGCAGGCGTGCTGTGCGTTTTGGAGTAAAAGGAGCGGCCCTGTGAGAGGATCGGATAGGATCGACTCTGGGGTGGCGTTGAGTGCAGGTCCATACATCACTCGCCCGCTGCACTGGGTCGGTACTAACCCACACCTCTGTTGGAGGGGCAGGCAGTGGGGGCTGTGGTTCAGCCTACCCGACATTGCCCCACACCCACCTCCTTATCGGTACCAGGCATCGGGCACCAGGGATTCTCAGTAACAACAGTTGGCGGCGGCAACAGGGGCAGACTCAGGCGGCTTCTCCAACACTGTGAGCTGCTCTGTACGGACCGCCCCTTCCTCGTGTAGGGGAGTTGCTCCTGTAGCAGCAGCATGCCATCACCACCACCACCACCACCAGCACGACCAACACCACTACCACCAGGTTGGGCGCTACCACCAACCCTACCGTCCCACCCCTCAGTACCCCATCGTCGTCCCACCCGCCCTCAGCACGCCGCTACTTCCTGCCACCCGCTGACTTCCGGTGCCGAGAGCAGCTCGGTCTGGGACAGTCAAGGACAGGTCATCAAGTGCCGCCGTCGCTGCTGCTGTAGCTGCGGCATGGGAGGAGGTGACGGAGATGGCCCCGATATCAGGGGCATCTACGGCCTATCCTGCCTCACATAGTGGGTGTACTGCGGTGATGTGTTCACAGACCGATGAGATCCGGACATTGGGAATACTCAGGGATTGCTTTGAAGGACGCCCAGCCTCCATAGATCTAGTACAAACCGCCAGAGGCCTGAACAGTGGTGCCATATTGCTGACAGGCAGGTTGATCTAAGCCAGCCCTACCTGCAGGGCATGGGACTCTGGGGGAAAGAGAGCCACTACTACCTCTATGCTGAGCTGCCTACTACTGCTGCACCATTGCAGGGTAGGCTGAACGCTGCAGCCAGGCCACATGGCACAGGAGGACCAGGTCGTTATGGGACACCTCAGGGGTTCTGAATTAACATCGTCTAAAGTCACAATCCTAGCTTGAAATTTTCGACAAAAGTTGGCCATCCATAGATACACTAGGAGTAAATATAGAAACAATGGGTAATAATTAACCTGTTTGTACTGAAATGAAAACTCTCTATATAAGTATATCAGCGGCTTTGTGGTGTTCTTCTACTTTCCCACACCCTCTGAGAGAAGCACCTGGCCACCTAGTTCTACCTGTCTCAACAAGGTAACAAGGTTACTCATCTCACCTCTCGGCTGGATCCTGGAGTGAGTAGTCAAGGGGTGCAGGCGCCTGTGAGCCACAGAATGGCCCCTGTGATGAATACCTACAGCAGACCCTGGAGGGGTTATCAGTCTACACCTGGGGTGTTACCCGCCCTGGATCTTTACCTGCAGATAAACAGGGCGCTGCTGCTGTGTAGCAAAAAGAACGACGCCAGTGGTGTAAAGGCAAATGCTATTAACATCATATCCAATTTGATGGATACTAAACTGCTAACATGCTAGGGAATAAGGAATGTACCTTTGTAAATGTCAGAAGGATTATATCACATAAGGGTGAATATATTCTACATGTGAGTTGTTGTTCTCATCCACATGGAATTGTGCCATGATGGCCGTGATTTCAGGCAAATAACATGGAGCTCTTTAAGTTAGTGTCTTAGGAATACCTAGCAGACAGGTGGATACAGTATGTAGATATATATGTACATGTTATTAATGTATACAGTCGGCGGAAGTGGATTGTGTGGGAGTTGTGTGTAGACAGGCAGGTCTATTAATCAGGTATACAGTCATGATGGCACACCTGCACAAAGGCCAAGCTGCCCCACCCCTACTCCTCCTCCCCAGACATACTCCCACACCTGAGTTACCACCCACCGTCACAGGTGCTAGAGTACAGGCTGGGGGTTAGTACAGATCCGTCTGTTGTCACCCAGACCCTGGAGAACCCACCACACACCCAGGAGGCATTACACCCACCACCCTATGAGCATCTGAGGCAGATATTGACCGAGGAGGTGCATACAGTAACACGTGTGTCTGACTGAAAAGGCGACGATGAATATAGATATGGATCTACCTAGATATAAATCAAACTGGTCTGAGGTGTATAAAAGTCCTCTATCTAGACTACAGTGCACCTAATGATTCCACTGTGACTAATCCATGTATACAAATATTGCTCCGAGATACAAATGGATCACGACAACACGATTGATCCACATATTTGGCATTGGATTACGATTGTTTAATGTTGAAGAGGTTTTATGCAGGAATAACAGAATTGCCACAAGGTAATCTCTTACAGCAACAGGCATGCCCGCCTTAGGTGCCACACGCCCAGGCCTGCTGTGTGTATGTGTAAACGCCTTAAGGTGTAACAGCGGCCCTTAACACAGCCCTGTAATCGTGGTGCGTATTGCAAGAGTTCATGGTGTCAAAGAGGGATCACAATTGTTTCCAGTGAACCCTAGCTCTTACATAGGTATTACACCGTGGTACCTATACATAGTGAGGTGTGCTGGTCTAGGTAGTGTGATTACTTTGGATACTTGGTGGTCGGCAGCGGAACTATACGGCATGCTGGGAGACTGCCTGTGGTGGCAATACTGGATCCTGTCGGACAAGTTGGTCAGCAGCCCGACAGGTGGCGTGACGGGTGGACAAGGGCGTTTGGCGCGTGTCCAGGACGGGGCGTTATACCGTAGCTGGTACCGGACCTTACAGCACTGACCGATCCACCACCTAGAGCTCCGTGCGACACGGCATGGGCGGCATGGAGGGAAACGGACTCCGACAGGCCATCCACATCACCCTCAGAGGCCGATATAACATCACCTACTCCGGCACACTCATCCTCCATGGTAACGTCACGTCACGTCTTGCCACAGGTAACGATGACGTGGCCTTCAACAGTACACAAGAGGACAAGGACGATTATGACCCCACCGGGGCCAGTTACTACGTCATAGCTGTAGTTCTTGTATACGGCATGAGTATCGTAGCTCTCATCGCCTCTCATATCAAACGTCGACATGACAAAATCTCAGAGGACAAACAGATTGATAAATACCTCCACGACTTCCAGATTATCAAGGAGGTCCATGCCAGGGACCAATACCGGAACCTCAAGAAAAGTGTTATGCATAAGATAAACTGGGACCGTAAAAAGGGCACCCACCGGACGTTACAAAAGAGCATTCTGCCCCTGCTTGCAATAGGCATGCAGGTGGGTGCGAGCCGCCAGACGTCCACGGAGCTGATACAACAACAGGAAGGACACCACAAGGGGAAGCGGAAAGTGTACCCCGCCGGCAGGAAGCGGCATTCAGACCCGGATATCAGTAGCGACATCGCTAGACTTATAGAGGTGAGCGACCCGCGTCCGCTGCGTGGTCGGCGCCACTCATGTATGCCGTATATGGACCAGGGGCAGCTTCCCTCCTTAGATCTCCTCACCATCCCCGACACACATTACTCACTCGCCGTCCCTGGCAATCCACCTGGCGGCGGCCTCAACCCTGACTCGGCGTCGGCTCGCAGGTTACGGTTCAGTAGTAGTGCTAGCGCTATTACTCACCTGGACCGGAGTCTGAACTCTATATCGGAGAGGGAGGAAGATGAGGACAGGGACATTACGCCGCCCCGCCGCCCCTCCAGTGCCGGTTGCCGCCGCCCCTCCAGTGTCGGCAGTGGCAGCCGCGACAGTAACCTGCCCACGCCGCAGTCCAGTCTAGAACTTCCGGCCATTACCACAACCATACATGCGCCCATGTCGAAAGCGGCCAAACTGCGGAGTATCGGCGTGTGCTTGACGCCGCCGACGCTGGACGTATTTCCGCCGGATGACGAACACTGCCTGCCGTCCATCCCGACCCAGGGCCGCGCCCACGAGGACGAGGAGATCAGCGTCATCGTCGACGATATCTGGGCGCGCGACGATGGAAGCGGCGCCGAGAGCGCTCATATTCAAACATTCAGTGACAGCTTCACGTCGGAGGACGGCGGTGACGACCCGCGCACGTCATCACCACTCTATACGTCATACCCCGTGAGCATCATGGTAGAGGCAGACGACGAAGATGACATCAGGGAACCGGAAGACGAGGACTGGCAACCGGAAATGATAGAACCGGTAGAAACAATTCGCCTCCCGCTATCGCGGCGAGGATCGTCGATACGAGACGAGGAGGCGGACTTCCGGTTGACGCCACAAATTCTCTTGGCGAGTTTAAAGTTCACAGGGGAGACCCTGACCCCTAACGGCAGCCCCCGCCGTAGCCGTAGCTCGTCCATAACCTCCATAATGTCCCGGAGGGGGTCTAAGGACAGGCGGCGGTCGGCAGGTTCCGGTAGTCGCGACTGTGACGGCATGATAGAGGTCACAGAGGACAACCCGCTGCAGATTACCTGTTTGTAATGGCCGCCTATCGGCCAGCTGCCGTCTCCATTGTTACCTGTATATACATCATGTACAGGAGGAGCACATCTCCAGGTCCTAACACGTTACCAACCACACCCACCTGATATTAAGCACACGGATAATGATTCCATTACCGTCTTCTGAGTGATACCCAAAGGGGCCTGTACACAATTGATATAATGTATCGACTATTATAAACGGAGAACGTATACATGTATGCTGTATGTATGTATCATGTTATGTCACCCCAGGTATATTATATATGTGAAATGTTCCAGTGAATATGGATAGAATTTGGCAGTCCTTTAAGGAGAACTGTACTTATGCCACTGTGTATACATGCACCAGAGCGGAGGCAAAACGATTATATTACCCATACAGCGTACAAGGAGATTAAAGCCAACCGCAAGCAGGGATTTAACGGCCAATTAAGGTTATTCTTCCTGACATATCGGATCCTTTTGTGAGGTGTGGGGATTGAGAACGTGTGGCGGTGCCTGGGTGGTGGTGGTGGTGGTGGTGGTGGTGGTGGTGGGTGAGGGTGGGGGTCTCTTGGAGTGGCAGAAAGCTATAACCAGAGACCCTGGCACCGGCACGCACCTGCAGTATAAAGAGGTCTGGTGCCCCCCTCCTACCCCCACCCTCACACACACGCACCACCGCGCCCTCCCGGCACCTCAGTATTGCCCCCTGGCGGCAGATGAAGGCGTGGCCGTGTGAAGGCGGCCTTCTACCTGCATCCATCTCCATCAAGGCTACAGTCCCCCTGACGGCCGACGTACAGTGTGTCTCACTGTCTACTGCTGTGTCATCACTCCCTCAACATTGACACAGCTGCCCTCTGAGCTGCTCCCCTGAGCTGCTCCCAGCTTCTCAGTAAGATGTAATCCAGAGTAGAATGACTCACACACGCTCAAATCTCCCCCTCCCCCTCCCCCAATCGCCGTCTTGACACTGCTGCTGCATCTGCTCTGCTTTGTAGAAAGACACATCTCTGGTGATATTGACACACAGTAATGTATATACTGAATACGGTTTGGCAGACAATAATAACAGTCATTGACCTCATCAGGCAAGCCGGAGTTGAAGGGAATACGTTGTCCTACTGTGAATGTACCTCAACATATTGGCTATTATTTCTTGTGGAGATGTCCTCAGTATATTTCATGTGATGGTACTCATTTTACCATTGTCAATCCAGCCTCCCACATATTCATGTATACCTTCTCGCAATTTAAAGCTTGTCTTACAACACATTATATGTCTCCCCCAGGATGTCAGCCAATTGTCTGACTCAGCAATTTTCACAAAGGCCGAAGATACTAAAGATGGGTATAGTTCTAAGTCCAGTACAAAGAAATATGGTTAAAAGTTTGAATATTCCGTTATTCAAAAAATGATACATCCAGTATCCAGCAAATGACACATGAGTTGATAAGGGATGGGTGCATCTTATGAAATAGCTGAGTATACAACTCTACCAGATTGTATGTTCATCTTTATGTTTATGTGTGTTTATAGTGTGCCCTTTCCCATATGTGTATCTGTGTTTCAGTTCACCCAGTTGAGTTATAAATGAGATATATAGAGCTCTAAGGAGCTGCAGAGACACATTGGCATATCACTATGTGAAATTGTGAATCGATTGTTATCATCTTCAGAATCATCATCATGCATCACTTACATTACATACTGTAGTTTCCATGTCAGTTTATAAATAATTATAGACTCCCTTGACATCTCTCTAGTATATTGTGCACCGTTCAGAGGTCTGCGGGGCGAATGGATGAAAGTGAGATCCCGTTTGTTGAGTGCAAAAGTGAAGAGTATTTGTGTGTAGTGTCTGGTTCGACTGTTATTGCACTTTAAATTTAATTATCTTTTATAGATTTCTGAAATAGATGACAGGGCAGTATTTGCTGAATATTCTCTGTTCAAATTAAAAACATAAACTGTTATCATTAATGCTGTATTTTTGCTACATCAATACTTTCCTGCTCTGTGATAAACTATACAATCATTTTACATCCTCTGATTTTTATATCCTAAATCACTTCTACAAATGTCACCATTTCATTTCTTTATATTTCTACTGAGATAGAACTACTCGACAAACATCGTTTCTGATAGTAAGAACTGATCATAATGACCTTTATCCAATAATCAGTTGTCTTTTTATAACGTCTGTAAGGCAACTTTACTGAATACAACATGTGGCCATATCCCAGAAATAGAAATCTATAAAATACAAGGTATTTTTGCCGATATATTTACTGGCCATGCTTGGAGATAAGTCCTTCGATAGTTGCAGCATTACTAATTCACCATGATACTGATGGCATCTAGGTTGTAGTCGGGAGTGGGCTGAGAGTAAACTCAATGCTGAGGATGTTAGTGTCAGGAGGGGGCATCCTAGTGACAAGATGTGTTGTGTGTATAGACCTGGGGAGGTGCTGAGTAGGTGGTCCTGGTGGCGCCCACTCAGCCGTTAACAGATAAGTGAGGACTGTCCAGCCGCCAGTATTGACCAGAGTGTACTCCTCCAGGGTATGTGGCTAATGCACTGATAATCTTTATGCTCCGGAGCTTAGCCAGTATAGTGGCTAACAACTTAGTCACTAGTGATTACACTAGTTAGTTGGCTCCATATACGACCAACCACGGTTAGTTAATACTGTCAGGTTAGTCAATACTGACCAACCCACCTTAGTCTTTTAATTTTGATGAGTATTAGAATTAGTTTTTGGACTAAAGCATTGGTCATTTTTAGTTTTGCTCAGTCATTCTGAATCTTAGTTCGTCACTCTGACCAATATACCTATAACTGATAACCCTATGACTAACCTGGGATAGCCACTACTGACTAACGTGTCAGACCTACAGATTATCAGTGTACAGGGCATACCTTACTTACTCTCCAGGCGTCTGTGTATACTAACCAGCCCTGCTGTCTGGTATCAAATGGATGATTAAATCACCCTTTGATATAAATAACCATGGACTCAGACCCCCCCCCCCCCCGCACACACACACTAATTCTACTCTAGATAATCATCCAACTTAGATTCTTCACCATTATCCTCTTCATCTGTAACCCCAATCCTCACATCAAAATCCGCTCCAATATTCCTTCCCTTTTAAGTGACAGGACTGGTTTTGTACCACAGAGATACCCACTTTGTATTTCTTCTATTTTACCCGTCTCTGGCTCCCAGCCCCGTGTCTACTGAACCTCATTAGTTCCCCTACAATAACTCTGTGTAGGTGCCACAACAAAGTGTGTGCGTCCTCAGTCCCACACAGCCCCCCTCCCCCCTTCTCCAGGGTGTGGGCACCGACACCGGCCATCTTGATGATCCGTATTGACGCCTTCCACAATAGACCCTCTGCCGCCCATGCGACCAGAGCTATCGACCACTGGGATCGAACAGCAGTACATCATCCCCATCTCTCCGCTCTTCTTTATCACTTTGAGATTACATATCGCCAGTCTACAAGCTCGGCAAATAACCCTGAGGCATATCAGCATATTGCCTACTCTAATCAATCGGTAGCCTAGGGCCTATATTGTGGTAATGATACACAATGTATGTATAATGTACTCGTATACCCATCCCTAAATTTGCCACTGCCGCCACTGCCGCAACTGCCACCACTGTCCATCCCCTCCCAGTAAACAAAAAGACAAGTTTTATAACGTTTCAGAACGTTAATCTATGGCCCCTTATTCTGGCCAAACATTGAATGACGTTAAATACGTTATTTTGACGGAAAATAATGTTTTTATAGCTGGGCTTCTGTCTGTAGAGGTTGGAGCCTGACTAATATCCCCATCGTCACATACTACTACCATCACGCTGACCTTCACCACAGTGGTGACGACCCACATGCCGGTCCTCACGTGTCATGTCCTGTATAACATAGACCTTATTCCACACACCTCTGTGACCAGCACACAAACATGCACCTCCTCCAGGGCTGTACACACCAGACCCCACCCCCTACCCCCACCACCACACACAGCCCTCAGGCACTGGAGACGTGGCCAGTGTTTCCTCTCCCAGCCCACCATCAACGTACACTGCACTCACTGCCGTCTATCATTACTACCCAGGATTATACTTTACCCAGGCTGTTTCCAATCGAATCCCCCCAGCTGTTTTGCAATGCTTTCAGACAAGGCTTCTATCGCTCTCTAATTCTTCCTTTGGCAGCCAATGCTATTTCCCCCCAGATAAAATCAAATGAAAGGGACTCCATGGGCGTTGATTACAAAGTCTCGATTGATTGCCCCGTGGTACTTTAAAAAGGAAAACTGGAAATAAAAGAGGGCTAAATTGTGATGGTTGGAGGGTTTGAGGGGAGGCTGTAGAGGGGATACTGGTGGGGTTGCTGGCACGACTGCAGCCTGTGTGAGCTGGGTGGTGGAAAAAGACATTTGTTGTGAAGGCCGCCTAAGGTCGTCTGAATGGGTTCATTTTAATGAGGTACTTTGACGGGCAACACTAGTGTTATTAGAGTACTGTGAGGTGTTGCTGGCATGTGGGTGTTTCCCTTCTTTGACATGTTATCGAATCGTCTCATTCTCCCCAAATGAGTTAAACTTTAGTCAACATTGGCAGTTTACAGGTTATGCTTGGGCTTAATTATGGTGAACCGCTACCCATATTCAATTGCCTTTTAGACAACTTTTGGACAATTACCATGGCTCATTTATACCATACATCTGCTAGAACACCTAAATGCATCCGTAAATTATGTGAGTATCCTTGTTTACCAGGGCTGTAAGTAATATCCATACCATGCCAGCTTACTCACATGTCTCTTAAGTCAGTTCACAGTCAATCACTCATACCCATAGAGGCATATGATCAGATCAATAAGTGGTACAATCCCCCCTCTCCAGCAGGACTCCAACTGGTATATGTACATGTTGCCAACTCTATCTGAACTCAGACTGAAACCAACCAACCAAGCTTACTCTCTGAAGGCACATCCGCAGTGGCTGTGATTTACAACCAGATTATTGTCATCTAACCCCATATACCCCATATAACCCCAAATACTTACTATGAATTGCAATGCAACATCTACTGATCCTTCAAATTCACCATAAAGAAATCCTCCACTACGGGCTCATAATGTTCCTGTCTGCTACCTACACCATGGCAAATATTGCAGTAGGGGGAGGATATATGTGTAAAGTGGTTTGTATTCAAACGCTACAATGTGAAACTCTTCAAAACAACAACAACAACCATACCTGCAGGGTCTAAATACCCTGGGGATGTCCTAATTCACTTGTTAAGTCCTTTCAGGTAAAATATATGTCCCCTCAACCATCACATTGTAAATATTTGGATTAGTGTTACACTATCCAGGTGGTTGGTCAGGGGTTAGGATGAATTCAAACTTTAAATAATTGAAACCCAACAAAATTCAACTTAAAAGTAAGACAATATGTTGGGGAAAGGAACGGTAGACAGACTACTTTTGTAGTCTGTTTTAAGATGGTTCCTTCTGAGAGAAAGACTGGTTGGTTGGATTCCCTCTGAGTTCAAAGTGGTACCCCACTGTCTAGAGGATTGTTACTATTTTGGTATAGAGAGAGAGAGAGAAAAGTCTAACCTATGACAGGATAGATCTATATTGTTGTACAGTTTTGTATATGCAGTGCCTCTGCTCCATGGGGTGGTCTACTGACGCATCTAAACCCCACCCCATCCCTATATAAGTTCCTGAGGACCGATCCACCCTAACTCTTGCCATAGGGGCAGTAAGAGTCGGACATTTAAGCATTGATTGAGCATTTGATCGGGCATTGTGGTAGAGTAAGAATGTTTCCTGATCGGGTCATTACACACTGAGCTGTCATGGCTGTACAGTGTCTATAGGGGATGGGTGGAGGGGTAGGTAGCAGGTTAATGGCGCTGTAGACCTCTGGGGATCTCCGTGTTGGGGTGGGGTGCTACTGCCTCTGTGTACTAGAGGGCGCCTACAGCAGCAAAACCACGTTGCGCATGCCGATGACCGCCTAGATCTAGACACTATAGTGTGATCAATAGAAAGACTAGCTGCCTCCCATCTCCCCTCTCTCTAACCACTCTTACCCTACTCTATCCTACACCCCCGCCCTCTGTGCACAACAGTCAGACTCCTGACACACCCCTGTAGGGTAAACGAGGGTGTGTGTCACAGGGAGGGAAAATAAATCGACACCCTGGAGGAAGGAAGCCCTCCTGTGTGTAGAAATACCGATGGTATCAGTAAGAGGATCCTCAGAGACAGATAAGGGGGTGGTAGAGGGGAGGGGGTGAGTATAAGAAAGGAAATATGATGATGATGGAGTAGGCGGTGAGAGAGGAGAAAAGGAGGCAGTGGATTCGCGGAAGCCACCGGGACTATTATGTTATCTATCCCTGGCCACAGTTGCATTAATAACACCATCCTCGTCCTAATCCAAACCCATTTAGATATCTTCACTGCCACCCCCAGCCCCGGCTGATGCCCCATTAGGCCCTAGTTGATTCATCTGCTCCCTGATTAGCTCTCCCCTAGCCATGAGCAGCTCATTGTATGGGGTCCTTAGTCTGCTCCCTCACACTGACAAGCCATGGGGATGGGGGTCCTTGTTAGCAGCCGCAACAATATGTCACCTCACCAGCTAACACCTTTAAAAGCCACACATTGCTTTAATTCTCTATGCCCTTAGTCGGCATGATGCACGAATGTACCCCCAGCGAACAACTCGCTAGTGCTCCATTCATGCATCATAACAATTCTACAGGGTTGATACACCCCCGAAGGATCGGCATGAGCCTTGGATGTAACGCTGGCGAGGGCTGCATGCATGTATTATGGCGACCAAGGATATACCGCATGCATTAAAGCACTATGCGGTGTTTAAATGGTTAGGGGAGAGGGCGTGGGCGGACAGTGGAGGGGGGTGAGGATCCTTCCTGTGCCTAGTGGATCCCCCTTGACGTACTGCAGTGCATGTCTGACAGGGGGAGGAGGGGGTGAGCCCACTACATATTCATGGTATGCAGTCCTGAGTGGTGCATGGTGTTTACAGGCTGCGACAAGTGAATTAAATGCAATACCCTGGTGGAGTCAGCCTTGTGGGAGGGGATTGCATGGGGTTACAGCAATGGGCACACCATGTTGAACACACGGCAATGGATGGGTATCAAACACTCATCAGCCCTCACCCAGTGGGCACAAAACATTGATTCAACGTTGACAACTGGTTGATATAGGGTTACAGGGTAGATCAACCTGTTTTCAGCATTGATGCAATGTTATTATTTCAACATTGTCAACAAACACCTGTCTCAACATTGATACAATGTTTGGATATCAACCTTGAATCAACCATGCATTTCCCACCTTTCCCACTAGGTGCCTCAACAACCTACTCCTTAGCATATCTATCTACATGCTACATATATTTTCCCTAATTGTAAGCTCTTATTTTCTCATCAAAGTATACAATTGATCAAAATGTCATTCATTTCCATTGACAACTAGGGTGTGTGCATTTGGTTGACATTTCCAATTAAATGACAAGAATACATGCATGGTTTCAGTAAGACACCCTTTATGTTGCTAGGAATAATATATAAAGCCTCAGTCCTGACCAGGTCACTTTGAAATGAATAGGAATGCCTTTTGATGTGATCATCAGAGGTCTACCTGAGATGGTGCTAGAATTAGCATTCGATCTTGGAAAAATAGGGGGGGGGGATGTCGTAATGAAAATATATAAATTGCAAGGAATGCGAAAACATGACAACAATACTGAATCTCAAATTATGCCTCAGCAGTCAATGTAAATCATCATTTATTATGTTGATTCATTGTTGATTCACGATAGCCATATCAATGTTGAATCACTGGTAAATGATCAACGTTGATGACCTCATCAATATCAACCAAATGATAACCCTGTATCAACTGTTGATATCATGTCACCACACACATTGAATCAACATTGAATCAACTGAAGTTTGCCCACTGTGCACAGGCAATGCCGATTTAGGTCTCAATTGAGTCCAAAATTCAGTCCAACGTTGAATCAACATTGCATCAACATTGAATCAACATTGACAACCATTTATCAATGTTGATTCAATGTTCTGTGCCCACTGGGGGTGGGGATATGAATAAATTCAAACCTTTATAAAAATGGTTACAAATGTGCATAAGCTTCTAAGCTGGAACATTGTATCAGTCTACCGTATATTTTTAATTGTCTCTTTCTTGCTTCTCCATTACATGCCATTAATTTACACCGTCTATCTGTTGTTTTACATGTTTCCCCAACCTATATAAATCACTCACAGAATGTTTAATACATGTTGGGGACCAAGCAGACCTCTGAAAGACCATACTGTTTAATATAGCTATATTGTACCTACTCTACGCATAAAGCTTCAGCTATAGAAATACAATCTGCTGGGCTGTTTATCATTGCCTACAGTGTATGGTGATTATGTGGTATATTAGGCTGTGTCATTACAATACTCACCAAGTGATAGTCATAATATATGAAGTGCGTAATTGTTTAATAAGCCCGGTATTCAGAGATCATATCAGAATACTAGTGTTAAAGTAGATATTTTGCTAATGCTGTTATTGTTAAGGTTGACGCCCCAGATGGCTGTGCCCTGTATTATAAATAAGCATGGACCAGTCTACTGCATTGTGATGCTGTTCGTGTCAGTTTGTCATCCGGTTGCCAAAATAGACTTAGACTCGGCGCTTATCGCAGGGGGAGTGTTAAGTACCATAGTGCTCTATCGATAAAGCCATTTTTGGAATGGGATTGTCAATTGTTATTGTTGCGACAATCTAGCACTGACTTGAAACGAGCTCCCCCGCCATAGCGCCTTTTTCCCTAAATGGTAAATGTCAAGATTGTCTTCTAAAACTGCCAGCAATGAACTCGCTGCTCTACAGGATGTGCTCGTCTATTTGTGTCTCCATTTTGTCTGCTTCAGTACATGCATCACATGTAGCATGCAGGCTAGCTATACATATAGAGCCTATATATGCAGGGTTTCACTACTCTATACATAGACATACGATATTATCAGTACAGGGTTACTTTGTGGTTGAGTATGATATAAAGGACTATTTTGATGTATTATGTCTCTATCTTAATTTCATAGTTGATTTCCTGATGGATTTTGATGTAGCTACTCAAGTGTGACCCCTGTTCCCTTGTCCACTTTGATGGAAATGCCATAGTATCCTATTTGCTACATGTTATTCTCAATTTCTCAGGCATTTACAGTTATATCAAAGTTAGTGGGATACACATATATATGGCATTACATCTCTATACGATGTATGACGTTATTCTTAAAGTTTATGGTAAAAGTGCTCATTCTTGATGTCTATTATTTACTATTTGAATGATGTTAATTTGTATTAGCAAAGCTACCTTCTTCTTTACATGGTGTAAAGTCATACATGTAATAACGTGGTAAATGTAGTCCACAGGACCATTGTACCTACACTAATGCCGTCTACTACAGTGTACAGTTTACATGTACGGTAATGTTGTTGTGTATGTTAGAGTTCCTAGTCCCCCGACCGCTCATGTTGGGAACTAGTTCGTTAATACAGATGAATTAATTTAAGTTAGTTGGCCCACGGATCGCTGAATGACGGTTAGATAGGTAAGCGTCCAGAATTAGGCACACGCCACAGGTTCCATGTGTCTGTTGATTTATGTTTGTTACATGGAAGGTCCCAATATGGCCAATATTTCAATGTGTAATTCGAAATAATCGGTGAGCTTGAATAGGTAATGCTGACACAGTGTATACTACTGCCTACTCAGGTTAGAAACATTATATTTCAATAATATTAAAGAAACAGAACTGAAAACGTAGTTATTCAATTTTCCTTCAGCTGATTGCCTCAACCTTGTATGCAAGAGCTACTCATCGCCCCTCAAATCAAAAAGAGTCAGATTAAAGCCACACAAAAAATAAACTGGTATCTCATCACCACACACATCATGAATATTTTAAAAGATTTTCGAGGAAACTCCGTGAGAAATATGTCAAAAAGTGGACGAATATTGCCTTATTTGGTACCAAATTAAAGCCTAGACTGTCAGTAATGCAGTAAGCTAGGAATAACTTACAATACAACACTTTTTTGTGTATCACTAAACTCTTAACTACTAATATGTGAAATTCATTCATGAAAAGTCTCAATTTTCCTATACATTTTGGCCCTCAGTAAAAAAAAGATTAAAAAAAACAACGCCCTTGTCATATTTTTCACTGCCGAGTGATGAGAAACAATTTGTTTTTGAGTGGCCTAAAGGTTGATAGAGTTGTGTAAATGGCTTCCTATGTGTCGACTAGATATTTAGTAGAAATGTCAATAGTAGACCTTTTACAACAGTATCCTGGCATCAGTCCATTTATACGGTTTAGTCCCAGTAGAGCTATAAATACCTGGATAAGAATACCCTTTTCTATCAAAATAATTTTGAAATTCGAAATTGTCAGTGACCGAACCTATTCCTGATGTTGACAAATAATATAAACCATTTTCCTTGACACCATTCTCATAATGATCTGCGTAATTGACTTTTGCTGTTGTTGGAATGTAGTTGGAATATTTGAATACGGCAATGGTTTTTTCAATATTGTCCTTTATTAAACATACTTTTGAGAGTAAAGGTGACCCAGAAATAGAATTGAACTGACATGTTAAATCGGGACGAGAAATTACCAAGACAAAATCAATTCATAATACTGTGAATAACTCCAGGCTATATTTTCCCACTTGCTGGCGTGTATTACGTATCCACCGATATCACACAATGGACAAAAGATCCCACAGGCAGTCTTTTTATAAAATGAATTGCTCTAATAACCCTTGGAAACCACATGGGATCTGATTTATTGATTGGATTCATACAGGAATGGATATCTAGAAGGTAGGTGTTGGTTGTGTTTCTTAAATTCAAGCATATGGTTTATTCAGTTCCACTACACTCTAAGAACAGTGTGTTGCGGGAACATGCATGAGGAGTTACACACACATATTTGCAACACACCTTTGAGATCAACACACGTTTGACAAAGAGTGTGCAGTGGGTAGTGTGTTACACAGAAATGTGTGTTAAAAGTGGCTGCAGAAAAGCGTGTTGATAAGTGTGTAAACGTAACACACTGTTCTTAGAGTGTATGCTGTAAGCTTTATAGCGATGATATGTAGTAGTTAAACTACATCCAGAGGGTTGCACGTATTATATTGGTGACAGTCAAGGCTGATCACGAGCCGCAGGCGAGTGTGTTCAGCCGTGACCAAGCCAATATAATAGTGCAATCCTCTGGATGTTGTTTAACTAACTTATGCCACACAAGTGGTGAGTGTTTTTCTCACCTTTTGTAACTGATATACAGTCCGGTCATTTCTTTTGTTCTTCTTGGCAAGTGTGGTATAAATACTATTATATTGTATAACAGTAGCTAAAGCTCACTTACCATTGGACTATGTACACAAAACCAGGGATTGAGGTGGTTTGTGAGTCATGGTACAGGATAAATGCGTTACCATGGTGTGTGTTTATCTGATGGAGAATACCACTTTGTGTTATACTCCCCGCACAGGTCTCTCAGACTCCCTCCAATCACGTGATGTCATGACACACGTTGGGCATCTATGGCCAGCCATTTTCTCCACTACTTGAAAACAATTGTTCACATTAATTCTAAAGTAAAAATAAAATGATAATTATGGATGAAAATATAGCATGGAATATATTGGTAATATGCAGCACAGGAGAGGAATATTTTTCAAATTTATCAAAGTGTCAAAGTATGGTTTCCCATAGAGTGGGTTGCGTGTATGCTCTTCTCTCTACTATGAGCGGCCACGCCCGAGGCCAATTAGACCTCACATTACGACTAAGGCCTCTGCCTATCTGACAGGCTTGGTTTTATTATTCTACTCGACTTTTAAAAGCTTCCACTTGAAGAGTTTGCCATCTCTGCATATCTGACCAAGCATGGCAGACAGGGAGATGGGCTTGGTTTGATAAGAATTATAAAAATGCTATAATTGAGGCTCCACGCAGGTTACAGCTGAGCAGCTTGACGAGATTATGAAGACATGTTTACTGTGGGTTGGTTATTTCCTTTGCTGAGCTAAGGTTACTATGGATTAAAGCTTAAAGGGGCCCCCTTGCTGGAACTGGTAATGCCATTTGTTATTGTTTGTGTTTAACCTTTGGGGACGTCCATAAATTACGTCACGCTGGAGGAGTTGAGGGGTGTTGGTCTGAATTTGACATTCAATGACGTTATGGGTGAAAGCATGAGAGGGGGTGGGTGGGTTTTGAAAATGGTCCATATTTGTGAAGCCTCGGCAAGCGACTATCGTACACAGCAGAGGGACTGATTTGTGTGTGTCACGATTTATGGATAGCCCCTTCCTGGGACAAACCAGACTCTCACAAGGTAAAGCTTTTCGCTCACCTTTGGACATATATGACTAGATTATCGCATCGATAGGATGACAGATTTCATCCATGGGGTCCAAGAAAGCCCGATAAATGAAGACAATGCGTGTCGGCTGTCGGTAAGGTTGGGAGCATGCAAATATTTCACACCCCCTGGCACGTGCTTGAACTGGGTCATTACAATCGTCTGCCTGATGTTCTGATATATTACTAACAGTGTAGTAAACTATTTGTCTACCACCTCCTGTGAAGGGGGGTAATTCAGGTAATATGGGCAATCTGAGCGGAATTAGATGTCACAAACAGTGCAACCCCTAGTTATATTAATACCCTAAGGATGCAGGAAACAGGGATTGATTTATAATTGAGATTTAAGCACTTTTGGGTTTGTCTACCACCTCCTATGTAGTCATAGGGGTCAGTGCAAAAAAATGGCTGACATGCAGAGTGTCCCACACTGTAACTTACTATAGGGAACCTCAGGGGTGAGAGTGTAATGGCCCAGTTCATGCCCTTGCCCCCTGGTCAAGGGGTCGACATTTTTTTGCCCCCCCCCCCCCCCGCTGTTGTTAAAAAACGGTCACTCTCTAACATGTATATTTTAATTGAAAAAAGTGTAAATTTGACCTCTGTTTGAGGAACACCACCCAGGGAATTAACATCTGGCAGGTAAGGTTGTTGTTTTGAAAAGCTGCACGCGGCAGTGTTTGGATACAAACCACATCATAGAGTAAAGCGCCCATGAGAAGACTATCTGGTCTATTGGTACCATGTGAGATCATTATATACTACCATTTATCAGTGTGTTACAGGAGCTCAGTTATACAGATATGTTAGCAGAGGTAATTATGCATCACAACGAGCATTTATATCTTCGAACGATCATTTCTGCTATATCATATAACGAATCAAACTTTACTTGTTCGATGTACATTTCCTGCTCTTTACAGGGCATGTTTATATAAATCATGCTTTACAGCTGCTCAATCACATTCTACATTTCTCCTGATATGGTAACAGAGGGTTATTTTATAACAACTCAGCAAATCTGGGCTTATGGGCTGCCAAAATTGGTTATGGCCAAACCTCACCAAAGTTGCCGAATTTTGTCAGAGCCAAACCTCACCAAACTTGCCGAATTCGGTCAGAGCCAAACCTCACCAAACTTGCCGAATTCGGTCGGAGCCAAACCTCACCAAACTTGCCGAATTTGGTCATACATGTGTACCCAAATCTCATCAAAGTTGACAGTGCAGGCTAGAATCCTGGTACGGGAATTTAGTAAATAGGTGCTTCATTTCTCTTCTTTTTAAACCAAATTGGGCATGACCAAAGTTGGCCAAAGGCGGCCAAAGGTGACCACGATGTGCTGGGAAGTAGGCTCTCCCACGCATGGTGTGATTTTCATTCTTGGATATTTTAGTTCCTCTTTTGATTCCTTTCTACATTCTAGTCATGAAGCTAGCGTCTCAATGAGCTAATGGATCTTATATTACCTTCAGTGCACTATGGCATACCTAGCTGAGATGATATGAACACTCTATATGCCACCAATGGAGAATTTTCCCAGTGGTCACAAAACATTGAATCAACATTGATAGTGACTTTACTGGTTGTTCATGGTGATTTTATGTCGATTTACTGTTGATTCAATATTGAACTAGATTGTGTGCCCACTAGGTTATTGGTAAATTGTAAGATGGTATCTTAGACTACACAGTAAATGTGGCATTGGGATATATATAGATGGGTAGGGCTTATATGACGAGAAACTGGTTTTAGATCAAAGCCACCGCAGATGTTCCTTCAGTGAGGAATCATGGTTGGTTGGCTTCCCTCTGAGTTCAAATTGAGCCAGGTACACTGGTGGATATCAAGTGTACTCAAGTTGGACCACTGTCAGAGTCCAGCTGCTGGCCACAGCAGTATGATATAGTACAGAAAAATTAACAGCTCAAAATATAACAAGCAGTACGTTTGTTGGTCTGCGTTACAATTATGAATACACATAGTCATATATTATGTGTTAAATGAGCAGAGACATTGGAAATGGATTTTAGAATTTTGAAGTCTCTGGGGGTGTTTCACAAGGGGGACATACAATTAATTGTAGAATAAGTGTTTCTATAGGAGGTGTTAATTGTATATAACCACTAAGACCGACATTTGGTTGTATCAATTGTATACTGCTTATAAAAAGTGTTTCACAAAGGTCTACAACCAAGATGTTAAGTCAGGGTCTTTGGCCTACAATCTAGATACAACCTATGTATAAGTGTTTCACAATGCATATCAGTGTGGAGCTCATACCATGCCCGCTAATATTTTCCTTACATATTTTTTTCACGTTTTTTTCATGCAATATATGTGTCATACTACACATAAGAATCCCTGCAAATATCTGTTTATTCAGGATGAAAATAAACTGGTTATACACATTTAAACAACACTTATATGGATCCTATGTGATCATCATACAAGGGGAGCGTATTTAAGATTAATGCTACATGGTTATTAAGGTTGACTTACTTTTACCAAATGTTAGTCTTATGTTGGTGTTTCACAAGCCACATTATTATCTTCAATTGTATCTAAGTATATGACCATAGATACAATTGAAACTTGAGAAACACCAAGATAAAATTAATATTGGGTGATATTAAGTTGGTCTTAGAAAACATGTAAAATCAATTGTATCTATTTTCTCCTTGTGAAACACCCCACTGAACCAACTATTTAAGTGCAAACTCACACTATGTACTTAACAAATAGACTGGGTTCCGAGGACCTTATTCAATATATACTCTGGAGGTGATGTCAATTTAACAGATTGACAATTCATCGATTTATAAAGTGTTTTGGTTGCTACAGGCATATGGCGACATAAGCCAGAGTATGCCCTGTATAACCACTCTGACTCAATGTGTACAAATCAAATAAACCCCATACACTGTTTGACAATAGAAAGGTAGTATACACCTTAGTATTTGCCCTTCTGCATCGCAGGTATGAACTCTGTTCTTAGCACACCTGTTTAACATTTTTTATTGCAAGTTATATAATGGCAATAATATTACTGAGAGTGGTGAACATTGCTTTAGACCAATCAATGAAACATTCTGTCAATATAGGTGCACACGCCTCTTGGCGTCTCACGCCACCTAGGGATAAACCTGTGTTCATGTCGCCAGGAAGTACATTTAGCTACATACCTGGGGGTAACGGTCATAACATAATATTATGGATGTGAATGCCATACCTATATTTTGAATAAGGGCCATTTTCCATTGGCCGATTTGGAGGGGATCGGCAGGCAATCGTCAGACAGGTAGAGCCATGACAATTATAGTATACAGAGTGCTCTTTTTCCGTTAGCCGATTTGTGTGTCCTATCAGTCGATAGACCCACTACAGGCTCAGTCTCATGAGTTTGTAACAGTTCAAACGTCTTTGACCAGTGGCGTCTTTGACCGGTGGCGTCTTTGACCGGGTATGTGATTAAAATGAAGAAAAAAGTAGTATATAGTAAAGAAATTTAAGCTTCAACTTCTTCATGTAATAAACAGTCTATGGTTGTTTTACCCAATTAAAAAAAATATTTTAATGCACATATTAAGGGTTCCTTTTGGGCTTTTTTTCTTCAGCCTGTCAAAGACGTCACTGGTTAAAGACGCCGCCGGTCAAAGACGTTTCAACTGTTACAAACTCAGGAGACTGAGCCAGTAACATAAATATATGAAATATATCAATTTTAAATAATGCCTCGAAATGATGTGTTATAACATATTATACAATAAATTTACCCATTTCTTTACTATACACTACCTTTTTCTTCATTTTAATCACATACCCGGTCAAAGACGCCACTGGTCAAAGACGCCACCGGTCAAAGACGCCACCGGTCAAAGACGCCACCGGTCAAAGACGTTTGAACTGTTACAAACTCATGAGACTGAGCCTACAGCCAACAATCGGCCGATGGTGCTGCCGATTGGTGTACCGATGCTCACTGCCGATGCTGCACTTTAAGATAACTGGGTCCTCTTTCAGAACGACTGCCGTATCTGTCGGGTACATAAATTAGGGTTTGTCGATGACGATCAGGTAAACCGTCAAAACCGTTTCACAATATACTATCGTTAAAAGTATGAATTTAACAGGTTGGCCGATCATCAATGGGGGGGGGGGGGATGAGCCCATGGAGCTAGACATGTACCTAGGCACATGTACATGGGAAGGGTTTGGATGCAAAACGACATATCTCCATCACAGAAATGAAGCATATAGTCCTTTTTCTAAAGCCACCCTAGAGTCAATTATTATTCTTTGGTAACAGAGTGTATACTGATTAAGTCCTACTGATATGAAAAACACTAAATCCTGCAAAATTTGTTTGAGGATTATATTTCTCTTTCCCTAATATTCATTTTTGTCTGATTTTTGTCCCTATTTTTAGAATGGCGCTTATGTCGTTTTGCATCCAAACTCTTCATGGGCATAGGGGGGGGGGGTTATTGTGAAAGACCCAAAATATGTAGTTTGACGACCAGTAACTATGCACTAGTTTGCCGCTGGCGATACCTCACGTCAAGTTCATTTTTACCATCGGCAACATATTTTGACGGCCCGACAGATACGGCAGTTGTTGTGAAAGAGGTCCCAGGAAATGTGTGGTTTCCACCTGTATCCCCCGATCGTCCTGCCGACAGCACCACTGCCTACTCATGGGTTGTGTTTGGTCTATCGGCCATACGACACACAAATCGGCTGAAATTGGGCCTTACCAGTAGTTTGTTCTGGTTCTACCTGCAGATTGCCTGCCGATTGCCTGCCGATTGCCTGTTGATTGCCTGCCGATTGCCTGTTGATTGCCTGCCGATTGCCTGCCAATTGCCTGCCGATCATCTCCAAATCGGCTAACGGAAAATGCACCTAAGGCTGTGTCTCATGAGTTTGTAACAGTTGAAACGTCTTTGACCGGGTGTCGTCTTTGACCTGTGTAGTCTTTGACCGGTGTAGTCTTTGACCAGCAAGTTTTAAAAGGGCTGAAATGGGGGATATGTACACAAAAATGTCGGGAAATTTGTAGTATATACTGTTAACATATCCATTAACCTTTTCCCCTCATATCTGTGAACATATCCCCCATTTAAGCCCTTTTGAAACTTGCTGGTCAAAGACTACACCGGTCAAAGACGACACAGGTCAAAGACGACACCCGGTCAAAGACGTTTCAATTGTTACAAACTCATGAGACACGGCCCTAAGTAAGTATTTTTTAAATCCTTAATAAAATAATTATGCCTTACAATTGCAACCATACATAGTCCACTGATAACGAATCAATGTCCTTGCCATGGTTTATAGTGCATAGAAGCTAAGATCGATTTATCGAGAGGCTTACATGGTCTGTGCACCAACGGTTCAATTGTTATGGCTCATTACACCTGAAACTGCAGTGTCATATATCATCTAATGTTGTGCATAACAACCATATTCTTGTAACTATAGGGACCGAAGAATGCCCTTCAGTAAGATGTTGATCCACTACATGTACTCTCTTCAAAGGCAGCACAATGAATGTATATGAAAATACTTTAAAAGGAAAAGGGAGAACCCCGTGCATCAAGGATATAATCTCCCTTCTTGAAACATATCTGTTGAGCACAACCATTACATATTATGTTCTGGTATGGCAATAACTTTATTCTAATAAGTTCTGGGAATTGTTAATAGACCTTCTATTGTGATAGATCTAAACACGATTTCCAACCACATTTAGCACGTTTGTTTTCTTGTAAACTGTACCCCAAGATTTATTTTGCATGATACATGTACATGTATCCTGGGTCATTAGGCTGAAAGAACTTAGGCATGTGCATCGTATTTCACAAATTATAGAAATGACAAAATATAATTTCAAAAAAGAAGAGAAACCTCCTGAGACTTAGTAAGGCGTTCTTCAGTACATGTAATAGCCAAATCACTCATTGTCAATCTTCTATTACATGCCATTTATTTCACAGCCCCTTGACATATTAAAAAAAATAGACCACACTCCCCTTCAATCGGGCAGTTTAAACCACTAGTATTATCATGGATCATAACATAACTATTGGGCTTGTAGACACTTGCCCGGTTAGCTCATCAGGACCCGCATTGAAAATGTATTTAATGACTCTGTACCAACGCACACCATTTGGAGATAGTGTACTTCAGAAGGTTCAGATAATATCCACAGGGTCCCACCACCCAATTCTAACAAGTATAGGTTAAAAACATGTCTGTTAATTATACAGTAGCTGTGTATTCATATGTTGTGAGAAACAACTGTATATACATACATCACATGGTCAATATCATATTATCAACATAATTGACAAATCATATAAATCCTGAAACAGTTGTGTCTGTATCCACCCTTATAAAGCCTCCTCTTGGGTGGTATAAGGGTCATCTACCTCACCTCGTGCAACACTGGCTATATATAGCAACTGTAATGTTATAACGTCTCTGTTTGCAATATTGATCGACGACCTCTATCAATCAAAGCAGGACAGGAAATGAGTGTTGTTTGTCACACAGGTCAAATACCGTCACTGGGCAGGCAGGTTGACCAAGTGCTATCTCCATACTAATATTAGAAATTGCTGAGCTAGCACAATTCTTAGAATTATCTGCTGGCTTCATGTCATGGCAGTTGGATACTTGGTGTCACAGATGCATCCTAATATATAGATCATAGTCAACATAATTTTCTAGACACTATATAATTAGTCCTTACAATATCAGTGTAAAATATATTGAAATTAATTTTACTGAAGAGTTACTTACTGCTTTCAGAGTAAGATGGTGACTTTCATAAAGTATTTGCACAACAAGTAGGTGACAAGGGGCTCTATCCTTTGGACGTTGTGCTTATGGGACCATTCTATTTTATGTGTGCATGTGGGCAGATGGTCAATCTGTGAGGAAATGTGCATGCATAATTTATGGATGCCACCTGTGATTGCTGTGGCGTTCTATATTTGATGATGCCTCTCTATATAATAGTGGCTTATTCCAATGGTAAATCACTGCGATTGGCCAGGGGAATCGATGAATTGTAAAGAATGAATTGCTATAGTAACTGGTACCAGTCAATCGCAGTGATCGATGGAAAGATCAATCTGACCAGTCAATGACTTCTATGACAGCTAGATGATGCTAGTGTCCACTGGTGGTAAGTATTGTTCAGTCAAGGTTGGGTTGGGTCGGTCCCTCTTTGTTAAAGCACCGCAGAGCTGCTTCATAGAATAACCCTCAGATGACTCGGGTAGCTGAATCAATGCAATTCTGAATAATACAGAATAGTTGTCCTTCTATTGATCGAATTCATATTTATTATATCGTATACACAGCAGCCATAGCCTTAGACAGTATCTCAACAACTGCACAGGTTTAGTGGTTCAATGCAGACACTGTTCCAATTGCACATCAAGCAGTCTCTAGGTTTGGTCACCCTTCTAAGTGAATTTCCTACCAGCAGTAATATGAAAAGCTGCAGGCTGATGGAGATGGAATAGAATTTCCCTGGAAATATATAACAATGTTGTCGATAAGAAGAGATTATTCCGCTCAAGTGACTTGCATTTAGAGCATCACTTAGGGAGAGAGTCAGTTAGTGTCGATGGACTGGGTCCTGATAAGAAAATTCTCTTCCCATACAAAAGGGAAGAATGGGGGATGAAAGGCATACCTCTTGGTATGATTCATATTATGTCTTGGCCTCTGTGTACTGGTACATGTCTCACTTTTAGAACAGTGTGTCCCCATAAGGGGTGTTGAAAGCATTGTACATTGATTGTGGCTACTTTCATACTTCATTGATTGAACAAATAAACCAAAGTACATTTGAGGGCTCTGAACGGAATAAGAAACCAAAGATAAATTGATGAGCCCCCATGTTTTCTCATGCTAAAGGAAAACCAGAATAGTTTACTAATCAGGTGCCGGACAGGCTTTACCATTGCAAATAGAACCACATGATGACTCATGTGTCTGTATATAACTAATCAGATTCAGGATCACTCCCCTCCTTCACACTTTGACTCTCAGCTTTATAGTGAGTACAGCTTCTCCAAGATTCTTTCTTCTACATTTGTATCTTTATTTTATGAAAAGAACACTGTAAATAGTTAGTGTAGCTACACAGTAGAATCTACTCTATATCTACAGTAGAATCTACTGTAGAATGGATTTACAGTAGAATCTATTGCAGATTTACAGTAGATTCTACTGTTTACATACAAGAAACTGTACACCTACAGTAGAATCTACTGTACACCTACAAAAACGGCAACCAACCTTTTACAGTGAAGTATCATTATGATCCGTCAGCCAATTGTAAAAACTTACTAAGAACCTTCTTGCATCTTACTCTAATTCCTCGGGGTATCCATGACCAAACCGATGATTGTCATCAGATAAGCTGCTGCTGGTTGTTTGTCTTGGTCATTTATGCTTCTTACCAGATAGAATTATTGGAGGTGGCGGGCATCTTACTGCCCATAAAGTAACATGCATACACTGTAAATGCTACAAGTACATCCGTCCACCTTAGGAAATAGCATTTTCCAAGCTATTCCCCCACCACCCATCTACCTCTATCCTCCCATACATACTATACTGTCAAGATAAAGACACTCTTTAGTTTAGCGGGGCCTCAATGCCCAGTACTATTACAAGACAGGCACTTATTCAAGATTCTAGTTTTAGTAATAAAATGTATATGCAAAACTGACGCTTCATTAAGCCCAAGTGCTTTATCACAGTGGTAAATAATTCCAATTAGGCAGAGAAACCGAGAAATCACAAAGATTGTCTATAGGGGAACCACAGAATGGTTGATTTCTATCCTAGTATTTGACTTTAGTAGGTACTAGTAAATGGTATTTTGAATCGCAGTGCTCGATAATAATGACTAATCTGACCAATCGATGGCCACCATAACAGCTAGATGGTGCTGAAATTGCCCACCGATGGTTGATATCATTCAGTCAAGGTATGCAAATGGTGTAGTCTGCATAGACATTGATGTCAGTATTGATACCTAGTGTGTGCCAGAGCAGCTCACTGAGCATCTCCTAGAAACCAATATCCTCTGCATGTGTTGCTATGGTTACAGATAGATTATGGGTTGTGTTGAGTCAATGCAATCTTGAACAATGTAGAATACTTTTCTTCCATTGATCATAAAGATCCAAGCAGCCACGCGGGCCCTGTGAGATAACATGGGCCAAATAAATAGTTCTATGTGTGATCATGAGAACTGGATGTATGGATGGCTTTCCTACACAGCAGCCATCAGCCCTAGACAGTATTTCAAAAACTACACAGGCATACAAAGTAGTGGTTTATTGCAGACACTGTCCCATTTGTACAACAAGCACTCCCTGGGTGTGGTCACCATTCTAAGTGAATTACTCACTACCGGTAGCAGCAATATGAAAAGCTGCAGGTTGATCGACAAAATAGGATTTCCTTGCACCGACGTAATAACATTGTTGATAAGAGATTATTCTGCACCAGTAGCCTGAATCTAGAGCATCACTTGGGGATAGATTCAGTTAGTGTCAATAGATTGGGTCCTGATCCTCTTCCCATAAGGTCAAATCCCACAACGCTAGAGAGGGTCAGAAAATGTTGTAAATTGGTCTCATTGCCGATTTTGGGCCCTATTTTGGCTAAGACAGGCCCAAGTCGGTGAGAAAGGGTTGCCTTTGTCTTGTGATTTGGGAAATCACAAGGATCAAATGAGTTAGATATTTGCCCCCGGGAGGCCTAGAAAATGTTGCTTATTGGAATATGTCAATGATTTGGCATATATAAGGGGGACACTCCAAATATCTTTAGGCTAATTGAGAGGGAATAGTGAGGACAAATCATACTGTGAAGTAACTCCCCTCAAACAGATCCCTTAACCAGTCCTGCACGCAACACTTTGCTTGCCTATTATTGACCACTGTGGGATTTGGAGAGGCATAAGATCATGGGACAAGTGTTGCGATTTACAATATTGGCAACAGTTGCCCCTTGTTTTTATGTCAATAATCAACACTTTCTGGCCCCTTTTTCGCGTTGTGGGATTTGACCTATACAAAGGAGACAAAGTGGGAATAAAAAACATACATCTTGATATGATTCATATTGTGATATGGCCGCTATGTGCTGGTATATGTCTCACTTTTTGAGTATTAGGTTCCCATTGGTCCCATACAAAGTGTTGAATCACTGTACACTGTGGCTACACTGTACACTGTGGCTAATTTCATACTTCATTAATTAAACAAATAAACCAAACTACATTTGAGAGCTCTCAATGGAATAGAATCCAAAGATGAATTGACAAGCCATCATGTTTTTGTTGCACTAAAGGAAAAACAGTGTGGTTTATTGATCAAGTGCCAGACAGGTTTTACTATTGTAAATGGAACAGTGTGATGACTCATGTGTCCCTATTTAACTCATCAGATTCGGGATCCCTCCCCTCCTTCACTGTCTGATTTTGAGCTTTCAACAAGGCCATCTTCTCTAAACAAATTAAAAATCAAAAGAAGTATCATTAGGCCAAAAAAAAAGGTGTGTTTCAGGCAACATGGTCAGAATTTCTAGGGTAGGTAGGTCGGATTTTTATTTTATTTATTTTTTTTTTTTAACATAGTGAGAACCAGGAATGAGTCGCGAATCGACAAATCGACTCGCGACTCACCAGAATGATTCAATAATTCCTCTATTGACTAGGAATATCAAGAAGTTATTGCATATTCCTCTCAAAAAGCCATTTTCTGAAGTTAATCAATTATTCAGGCCTCTGAGGTCACTGGGAGCTTGTTTTTCTTAAAAGAATTTGTAAAAATAGAGAAAAATAAACAATAAAGATAAAAGATAAAAAAAAATCTCCAAAATTGGGGAAAAAATGCTAGGGTCGGCCCTTTTTTGAATCTAGGGTCGGGTTGCCTGAAACACACCTTCTTTTTTTTGGCCTTATAATCCATCACCCTATCTTAAGGATGTTCTTATGTATATTTACCAACTGCCTTCCTGTATACTCCCATTCTGACCAAAAGAACATAATAATTAGAGTCAGATAAAGCTGCTGGTGATTATTTGTCTTCTTCATTTATACATCTCCCTAGCTATGAATTATTGGATGTAGCCGGCTTCTTACTGCCCATAAAATCCTCAGTGTGCTGTGGCATGCATAAGCTGTAAATACTGCAAGTACATCCGTCCACCTTGGGAAATGGGACAGTCCCTTCCCATTGATGACAAAGGCATTGGTGCATCTGTCCATTGACCTATCATCCATCTGCCTCCATTCTCATATATATATATATATATATATATATATATATATATATATATATATATATATATATATGTATATATATATATATATATATATATATATATATATATATATATATATATGTATATATACAAAACCATCACAATAATGTCTCTGTGTGCTCTTTAATTAAGTGGGGCCTTTACTGCCGGCGCTATTATAAGACAGGCAATTATTTAACATCCCTTTTTAGTGCTTAAAACAATTGGTGACCCTCTTGACAGGCACTGTATCCATGTGCATTATGGCAATGGGACAGTACACGCCGACATCTATCTGCTGTCAGCTGGCTATATATTCTATCTGATAATGGTAGTAGGGATGGACAAGAATAAGGTCACATAGGAAGTGGGGAGGTGAGGGACCCTGCTTCATCGGATTGAGAGAGGAGGGAGAGAGGGAGGGAGAGGGAGGGAGAGGGAAGGAGAGAGAGAGAGAGAGAGAGAGAGAGAGAGAGAGAGGGAGAGAGAGAGAGAGAGAGAGCGAGAGAGAGTAGGAGAGAACAGGAGGCTGTCTGATAAACATGTGGGGTAATGGCTTGGAGATTGTTGATGGTTCTTTTCTGTGGTTGTTGGGGCGGAGGGAGATATAGATCTAGCTGCCTCCACCCATGTAACAGGATGGTAGGCTTAGGACTATAGACGATGGTCAGTGTATGGAGCTAGATGAGTCTAGAGAAAGGGCAATAGTATAGGAGGTACCGATGGGTAGGGACTAGGACATCGGGCCTAGTCTAGAGGGCTTAAGCGGACTCTGCCGAGACATGGGCGTCTGCTGTTATGCATTGAGCAGGCAGGCATGGTCCATGTTAGGATAAAGGGGGCATACATAAGGGAGGGCCATTTACAAGAGTATAGGCGATGGCATTGATAAAGGGTGAACACAATGACCTGGCTAGTGTGGGCAAGCGACATATGGCCATTCTGACTGGAGTGGACGTTTTAACATAGTTGACTTGTCTTTGCTTGAGACCTGTGTACATGTAGTACATTGGTGTTCTACTTTAGATAGAACCTGGATGTAACTTGTAGTTATGTGGTCAGGGGATGTCTTCTGTATAACTTGTGTTAAATGATAAAGGGAGTGGGATGATACATTATGTGCATAACCTAATCAATCTAGGCGGTGGGTGTCTGTAATTGCTGGCACCTAGAGGGAACCTCTCAATGAATTAAGAATCCAAAGATGAATTGACAAGCCCCCATGTTTTTCTTGTACTGAAGGAAAAACAGTGTAGTTTATTGATCATGTGCCAAACAGGTTTTATCATTGAAAATAGAACAGCATGACGGCTCATGTATTTAAATGCGAAAAAAATCATTACGATCCGTCAGCCAATTGTAACAATCTTCTTATGATATTTACCAACTGCCTTTTTGCATCATACTCTAATTCTGTCCATGTCTGTGGCCAAAAACCATTATTCTCGCCAGAAAACGCTGCTTACAATTGCTTGTCTTCTTCATTTATGCATCTTCCTAGCCATAAATTATTGGATGTAGCTGGCTTCTTACTGCCCATAAAATCCTCAGTGTGCTGTAGCATGCATAAGCTGTAAATACTGCAAGTACATCCGTCCACCTTGGGAAATTGCAATGGTTATGCACAGTCCCATCGCATGGTTGACAAAAGTGTTGGTGCATCGGTCTTGTCGAGTGTGTCCATTCACCTAGCAGCCAGCTGCGCCATTCTCCCATATATATACAAAACCATCACAATAATGTCCCACAGGACTCTTCAATTTAGTGAAGCCTCTACCGCTGGCGCAGTTACAAGACAATATTATTCAGCATCTGTTTTTAATGCTTCAAACAAATTGAAAACCCTGACAGATAGGTGCTGTATTAAATCCAGGTACATCATGACAATGGTACGGTATACGCTGCACACTTGACATCTATGAGCTGTCAGCTGGCTATATATTCTATTTGATGAATGGCAGCAAAGATGGATCAGAATAAGGCTACATAGGAAGTGGGGAGGTGAGGAACCAATGGCCCCCAACCTTAATCCTGCTTCGTCAGATTGAGGAGGTATAGAGAGAGACACAGAGAGATAGAGGGGCGAAGGGGAAGGGAGAGGAAGAGAACAGGACGTTGCCTGATAAACATAGATCTGTTGTAATAATAGTTGATGGTTAAGGCAGTATTAATGTCTATGTATCTATATATTCTTCCGTGGTTGTTGTGGTGGAGGGAGATATAGATCTAGCAGTCTGGTGGCAACCTGTGGTCATCTAATAAGTGGGTGTATACAGTATCTGGTATTGGCGTTTATTCAGTATATTCAGTATCTATCTCAATGAGTTTCTTGTCTCTGCTTACAGTAGATAGCACATTAATTGAGGTACCCCAATTCAATCAATTTCAATTGAATAGTTTGTTACATTGAACAGTTGCAATCTACAAATGAATGCAGCTATAAATACTCTGCTCAGTTAGAGCAAGATGACTATCTTTTCTTGATAAGGCCAAAAAAAAAAGGTGTGTTTCAGGCAACATGGTCTAAAGATTAAGGGTAGGTAGGTCGGATTTTTTTTTTTTTTTTTTTTTTTTTTGAATTTTGGAGGTACCTTGAATGAGTCACGGACTGCCATATCGACTCGCGGGTCATTAAGACGACTCACCGATTCTTACTATAACTAGGAATACCATGAAATAATTGGACATTCTTGTTAATAAGCAATTTCCTGAGGCTGGAAAGTTAATTAGGCATTGAACTGTCCTTCCTGACCAAAAAATTGCTAAAATTTCCGAAAAAAATGAATATTTTGCAAAAAAAACAAACAAATTCTTCAAAATCGGAAAAAAATGCTAGGGTCGGCCCTTTTTTGAAACAAGGGTCGGGTTGCCTGAAACACACCTTTTTTTTTTGGCCTAATAACATTATAATTTGTATTAGACACACCTTCTTTTTACTTTATTTTGAAGAAGAATAGAATAATTCGTAGATTATGATTACTTCGGGGGTGTCATGTTGTCAGGGGGGTTTCAACGGTATAAGATGATACCTTGGGTAACATAATGATAATGTAGGGGGTAGGAGTGGGAGGATACATTAGACACATTACCTCATCAATCTGAGGTGACACCATGAGTGAGCTGTAATATAACCTGCTCATGATTAATGGTGGATGGAAGCTAGGATTGGCTATCAAACATTTCTTCATCCTACGCTGGACACCTTTATGTTCTACATCTATACTATAGGGTTGGAATTTTCCCTTCAGGACAATATAGATTGAATACGGAAATTAGAAAGTGGCTAGGTTTCAGCAAAAGGGATGGGGGATGGGGGGTGGATTCTGAAGGAGGACCAAAGAGATATGGACTCCTCAAAGCGGGACCAGGAAGAGTTTCACCCCTTTTTTAGTGAACTTATACTTCGACTGGGTGTTGGGCCTATTATTCTTGCTGTAGGTTCTATTCCATATTCTCCTACCCAATTGAGAGAGCACCATTCCACACACACACACGTTCAGGATTGAACACTCAAACCCTTTACCCTTCCTCACCCCTTTCCCTTATATATTATTTTATGTGGCAAGTCTCTACTCGATTGCAGTTTTGAGCAGCTGCCACTGATTGTAAACCTCTTTCCTGACGTGAATAAAAATTCAGCAGTCACATAAAATCATGAAGTGATGTGACCAAGTTGAAACAAAAAGAAGTATTCAACGAGGGCCAGGGTGATAGAGAAGGGGTCTTATAATTGAGACATTGTGTGATCATGATGTGGTGTTATATAGTTCATGACCCTTGGCTCTAACAGTGGTTATATCATTGTGGTCAATCGGATGAATTGGAAATCGATGAACGGTCTGGGGAACAAAATAATGTAATTGGATTACATAACTCCGAGTATTCTTAAACGGGCCACATCTGTAACCCATTGTGGTTTCCTAATACTACCCATATTGGGCCCATTTTGTTTTTACGTTTTTGCTACAGGTCAAATCCCACAACACGAAAAATGGGCCAGAAAGTATTGATTATTGACATTAAAACAAGGGGAAACTGTTGCCAATATTGTAAATCGCAACACTTGTCCCATGATCTTATGCCTCTCCAAATCCCACAGTGGTCAATAATAGGCAAGGAAAGTGTTGTGTGCAGGACCTGTTAATGGATCTGTTTGAGGGGAGTTACTTCACAGTATGATTTGTCCTCACTATTCCCCCTTAATTAGCCTATAGATATTCGGAGTGTCCCCCCCTATATAAACCAGATCGTTGACATATTCCAATGAGCAACATTTTCTAGGCCTTCTGGGGGAAAATATCTAACTCTTTTGATCCTTGCGATTTCCCAAATCACAAGACAAAGGCAACACTTTCTCACCGATTTGGGTCTGTCTTAGCCAATATAGGGCCCAAAATCGGCAATAAGACCAATTCACAACATTTTCTGACCCTCTCTCGTGTTGTGGGATTTGACCTTACCAAATGGTATTGAGGATGTTTAGAGTTTAGAGTAGGCTACAATTAACGCCTATGTACTTATTAATTCCAAACCCATTGTTCCCCCAGCGCCTTTACGAAACCAGCATTCTTAATATACTAGGAAAAACATAATTGGGGATGAATAAAAGTATATTTGCAATGCAAGCAATTGCTTAAAAAGAGAGAGTCAAGTATATGGCCTTATAATGCGTGCAGCTTATGCATTCAGCCCAGATGAAACCCATTAGAAAACAGCCTAGAATGTCAAATTCAAATGTAAATTGAATTACGTTTATTAGGAAATCAATATAAGTAAAGGTGTACAGTGCAAACATGAATTATTGACGTTGTGGGTCAGGCCCATGTGGGCCCCATCTGGATTAGATTAAGTATCATCTCTCACGGGCTGCCGTTCAGAGATTGACGTTGTCCCCTTGAAAATAATGGAGTTGAAGAGGGTTGCTAAGGTAGCATCACCATGCCATTAGTGGACGTCAAAATGGCCGCCACTTTAGACCGGGGGGAGTTTTAGCTCATAAATGGCTAAATTGCACATTAAAAAAGAGCCGATCACATCTGAATTGATGTGATCAACCTTCATGGAGGTTTGCTCTTTCTATTTATCAAAACATAATATATGCACATGAAGGTGTTTCCTGTGTGATCGAGCCATAGGTCCACTTTTGAATGGGGGATTCCAAGCAGCTCTGTTCGGGAGAGGATCGAACGAGTACACAGAGCTGCTTATAGAGGCTACATCTGGATGGGCTAGCCCACATTGCATAAATGAATCCCACCAGGGAAGCCCATTTGGGCATGCTGGCCGAGCTGCTGTCAGTCTATGACTACCAGCACTATAAATCACAGTGGTCGATGGTGATGATTGATCCGACCTGTCGATAACTACTATGACAGCTAGAGATTGTTGACAACTGAAACTGCCCTCTGGTGGTGGGTATTGCTCAAGATATTGACGTATCCATATTAATACCTTGTATGTACCAGAGCAGCTCCCTGAGCAGCTCCTTTCAAACAGCGTCTTTCGCATGTGTTGTCATGGTTACAGATGGATTATGGGTTGGGTTGCGTCGGTCCCTCTTTGTTAAGGTGCCATGAAGCTGCTTCATAAGGGTCCTGCCTGACGTCCAACTGCTGAGAGGGTTTCCGATGTTCATAAATTACTGACTTGTCCTCTGCATCATGCAGGAGGGAGGACTCTATGTTAACATCTGATCCAAAGGGGCGAGGGAGAATGCAGTAAAAAGAATACACCAAAAGGTAAAAAGAGCTGACTGGGTGCGATTGTGTATGTTATGGGATAGTTTCCCTACTATTGATCAGCATGCAGGTACCCCAACCCAGCCACCTACCAGCGCCCTGTGTGTTTGCATGGCACAGACAGGAAGCCCTACATATGAGTGCCGGTATTATTAATAGCTTACCTACATAACAGGCGTCGCCTTAAGTGTGTATTCCAGCAACGCAGGCTGGCTGAAATTTCGTCATATCTCAATAACTACACAGGTGGAGGCCCAATGCAGACACTGTAAAGTTCCATCTGCACAGCAAGCACTGTCTGCAGCATGGTCCCCCTCTAAGTGAATTACTTACCAGCAGCAATTGAAACACACGAGGCTGATGGAGAGCAAATAAGATGTTTTTGATAGACATAACAATAAGGAATGGATCATTTTGCACCCGTAACCTGAATCTAGACCATTGCACGGGGATAGATTAAGTTAGTGTCAATAGACTGGGTCCTGCTAAATCTGCTGAATCTTTCTACCATGCAGAGGGCAGAAGGGGTGATAAAAATAACATAGGCATGAAGCCAAGAAGTAGCTAGTTGGTATTGATACAGTAGAATGATATCAATTCTCATCATGTTCTATTGCTGTGTATTATATCCATGATGCTTTTGTACATGGTTATGCAAGCAGCGTAACAATTGTTTAAAGCATCATACATCATTGTTACTTAAATAAACAATTACTGTAATAAACCAGTAAAGCTATACAGCGAGTATGATACCAAATATTAATCTTCAAGCTACATAGAGGGCTTCTGGTATTAATAAGTTACTGACATGCCCTGTATACAGGAGAGGATACTATATGTCAACATCTGTTCCAAACAAAGAATACAGTAGAAAATACACCAAAATAAATAGTGAAAATAGCTGAGTGGGTGCCATTGTGTATACAATGTAGGATAGTTTCCCTACTATTGATGGGCATGTTAGCTTCCTCAACCCGGCCACCTACCAGTGCACTGTGTATTTGCATGGCGCAGACAGGAAGCCCTACAAGTGAGTACTGGTATTATGAATAGCTTTCCTCCACAACAGACGTCGCCTTAGACAGTATCTCAATAACCACACAGGCGGAGGCCCAATGCAGACACTGTAAAATTCCATTTGCACAGCAAGCAGTGTCTGCAGCATGGTCTCCCCCTCTAAGTGAATTACTTACCAGCAGCAATTGAAGCACTACAGGCTGATGGAGACCAAATAGGATTTCTTTGGACGGAAATAACAATACCTTCTGATAAAGAATGGATTATTCTGCACCCATAACCTAAATCTAGAGCATTGCAAGGGGATTGAGTTAGCGTCAATAGACTGGGTCCTGCTAAGAGAATCCTCCTATCGTGCAGAGGGCAGAAGGGGTGATAAAAATAACATTTGCATACATCTTCAGTATGGTTGAGGCTATAAAATATACATTTTGTGCTCGCACAGTAGGATGTCTGTCCTTATTATGTTCTATTGTCAAGTACTATATCCCATTCTTGAGTTTGTAAACGTGTATTTATTCTTTAATGGTTTTCAAATACAGCTTCATCAAAAATTATATGGAAAATTTACAGTCATGTAGCTGGTATTACACACAGTCTGTAATCGTCCATGTTACATAAGGGTCTGAGCATTTGTAGCTCTTTTTATGTTTTTTCAATGCTTTTGTAGGCCGTTCACAGTGGCCTGCCACAGCGCGGACAACTAACCCTTTCCCCTCACTTCCCCTCTCCTTCCATTCCTGTCCTATTCATGGCTAATTGGCTCCAATAACTATATATATCTTCATACCATTGGAAGGCTATAATTTCAGTCTACAGAATATGATTTGAACAGGTTAAGTAGTGGTTATATTTGAATGAGTAAGTGGGAACTGGGAAGTGTGTGCTGCCTGTGGAGCACCCACTTTTGGCACTGCAAATTGACAGCTCTGCAAAGACACTCTGTAGGAGAATGACTATTATGCTGGGGTAATCTTCTCCAATTAATTTGGAAATGACTGAATTGGAAAGCCATTATATAAACCTACATTTAACAATGTCACACCCTATCCTCCGATTTCTAGAGTCAGAGCTACAATAAAATCATTTCTTAAGTATATTAAATCACCTTTAAATCTAATGAGGTTAAAAATGTGTGACCACATATTTAAATTCTATATGTGTCTAGCACATACTGTCCAAAAATCTAAATGGATTGATGAATTTAAGTCAGCATAATACACAGATATGTGGTGCTATCCTTTCTGAGAAGTAGTACATGCATTCCCTATGTAAGTCACCCTCCACTGCACCTGGATCACCACCAGCTACACTCTGGCAGGGGAGGCTATTTCTGACCCAGTCCACTGCATGGTAAGAGAGGATCCTCATGTCCTGCCAAAACCCCTTACTTTCTGCAATGAAAAATTGATTTAAAATGGTTCTAGTGGTGCTAGAGCTACAATTCTACCAGCATTCTCTTAGTTAAGATCCCGCATATCTCACCTGCATGACAAACTCACCTTTTCTGCAGTCAATATAAATTGTCTGAACACCCTAGCTTTTGTACACGTTTACGACGGCGACTTTAACAATTGTTCAATGCATCATATGTCATGATTACTTTAATAAGCAATTACTTTGATAAACAAGTAAATCAAGCTAAATTGATGGCTATGCAGTGGAATATAATACCAAAGATTAATTGACAAGTCTCCGGCTTTTCTTTTGTGCGTATATAAACATGTTACTTGCTGCCATGTTTGCTTTTATTGAACTAGAGATGATTGTACCCAGAGAAGAACAGAGATGGCAGTTAATAATTGTCCTATCATAAGATGTATTTATGGTAGCAGAACGGAAATCTGCCTAATCGCATGGCATAACACACATGCTATCAACTAACAGAATTAAAAAATGCCTTGGGAATGAATTTCCCTCACCGCCTATTCCATTCCCTATACTAAGCACAAAGCATACCTACACCATTTACCTCTGCTTAACTTCTCTTTTCCCCAACTGAAAAACAGTTTACAGATCAAGTGCGCCAGACACGTTTCATTATTTTAAATAGAACAGAGTGATGACTCACATATCTGTATTTAACTAATTATATTCAGACTCACTCCCCTCCTTCATTTCAACCCCCGGCTACATAGTCACTGCCCAGTGGGCACAAAATTCAGTGCAACGTTGAATCAACATTGTATTAACATTGAATCAACAGTAACAACCATTTATCAATGTTGATTCAATGTGCTGTGCCCACTGGGTGTGAGGAAGGGGACTATGGTAACTGCAGTTACCAGATCTTACATGACTGCCGGTCAGTAATCAATGGTAACACCTTTACTGTATTTGTGGTATAAGTGCATGGATTCTTTACACAAAAAGCCGCATAATCATAGTTTATATATGTGTGCTTGTGTAGGAAAAAGATCTCAAACCCTGGTATTATGCTTCATCATAGAAATCAGCCTGAAACGAAAACTTGGGACTATGGTAACTGTTTGTGTATGACTATATGGTAACTGGTCCTCTTATTTGGGGAAAGTACTATGGTCCAAAGGTACTATAGTAACTGATCCAAAGGTACTATGGTAACTACAAGTACTATGGAAGCTGATTTCATTTATCCTCAACAGTTATCAGAGGGCTACGATGCATTATTTGCCAAATGAGCAGTGATTCCTTTTCTCAAATTACAAACCATCTCTTCAGGAACCATCAATATGAAAGGTTTTCAATCAGAAAACTTTAACTACAGGCATCCATTGGAGAAAAGGTGTACTGTAGTGTCCATTTTCCTGTTCAAAGTAATGAAATGAAGAAAAGAATAGAATATGGTTACACATATGACGATAACTTCGAAACAGTGCAATTAATCCAAGGAACCCCAAAAGACTTCTGTTAAAAAGGACACTTTGCAAGAAAATCAGCAAGAATCTCCAGTGACTGGTGTGTTTCAGGTGAAGGTGAAGGGATCTGGCATTGTGTGACAATCCTGGGAGGTGGCAGTGTTTCCAATAGCTACTTCTCAGTAAGCCCACCAGAGAGTAGACCCAACAAGGTATATGTATCCAACATGCTCTGGTAGCTCACTCCTTCACTGACACTGAATGTCTACCATATCATATACATTATTCCACTACCAAAGATACCCTACTACTTGCTAGATAAACTTATACACTTTACAGGTGGTGCAGCTTATACGATTGGCCCAAAGTCGGGATGCGCCTTATACACAAGTTAGGCTTATACGCAAGTACCAAGCAGAATGTTAATGTCATGAGGTATTTTAACTCTAAATGTCCATATGGATGTTTTATTTCAGATTTTATATGATATATAGCACTATATCAATATCAATATCAATATCATGAATTCATGCCCGGTATGTGCATTTACTAGCCATTTTCCAGGGCATACATGGCTATATCCAAAAGGACAGCCCATGCAGTAAACAAAAAACGTTATATAACGTTTCTCTATGGTTCCTTATTATGGCAGAACGTTATGTAACATAAAAAAAAGTATTTTGGCGTAAAATAAGATTTTTTGTTAGATGGAAGTTACCATAGTTGTCCTTATATAAATACGGTTACCATAGTACTTGTTATTGTAGACCGAAACAGTTACCATAGTCCACCTGATTCTATTACCCATTTATGTAATACTGCTGTTCTAGACAATTCCATGATATATCCAGTGGCCCAATAGATAACGTATGGTACTAGCTGTTTTACACTATACAACTATGCAATACCAAAGCTCAATCAACCTCCTCAGCCATTCATTGGAAAACAAATAATTTTGCACCAACTTTCTGAATCAACTTGTCAAGATAAACAAACAAAACAAGCATCTTTACTTTTGGAAAAAGAAATACTTAGACGCTGATGAAAGGCATGTATTCGGAATTTCGCCATCGGTGTCCTCTTGTCATTTCAAGGTATATTTCAAGTAGCGAAGACGCTATTATGTTTCTGCTTCTTGTTCAAGGTATCCCCCTAAGTTTTGGAGGTGATCCATTAGCCAAGTGTAAAAGTGTTCTTGTGTATATTTGCCAGCTACCTTCCTGCATCATACGCCTCGCATTCCTCCTGACAATTTCCAGTCGAAAACCACGCGGAAATAATTATTAGCATGGACATTAGGGATGGTTCAAGGAGTATTTTCTATTTGGTACCCACGGGTAAGTTACAGTAGGGATAATGGGTTTAGGATAAGATGGCGGTAAGTGTGGATTGAGGGGGTTAGAATGGGCAATTGGACTCCAATCATTGCTCTAGCAAGCACATCCCTCTCAATTTTACTTTTATTTCTTTTAAACTGAATCTACTGCAGTAGTTCATGATGATAGTTAAATACAAGTTATTTGCTAGCAATACATCGAAATGGATCAAATGACCTTCAGACGTTCGTGAAGTGGGGTCCCTCTAACCACTAGCAATTAACTTGTCAATATCGATAAGAATGGCCAATTGACCGTTTATGATTCCAAAGTCTTACTGGGCGGAATTCGCATATTCACCATTAACCGTGCAACTGCATATTCAATAACTGAATATTCATAAAACTTGAACCACATGAAAGGTTGTCTACTGCCTTCTATTTCACTTACATATGATGGTTATAAATGAAACATAGTTTTGTTTGTAATCCGCATTAGTATATCTCAATATCCATACGCAGATGTTAACCTACCTTTGACTTCTGACTGATACCACTCGATTTATATGACGCAGTAAAACTCTTGCTCATTCTCAAAAGTTGACAAGTCTGGGCCAAACTAGGGGTGGCTATAGGGGGCATGGGGCCTGGAATGAGGGTGGCAGACCCTGCTCGGTGCCCCCTTCTGCTACTCAAAAGTTGACAAGCCTGGGCCGGACTGGGGTGGCTGTAGGGGGCATTGGCCGACCCTACCCCGTGCCTGGAAGCTTCTTGCAGCCTGGAGGGCGTTGGCCAGGCAGGCACAGCACGTGGGGAGATGTCGGCGGCATGAATAAGGCATGACCATTTGTCGCTAGGGGAGGGGCAGGGGTTGGTAAAGGGCGAACACAAGGACCTGGCTGACTCTGTAGGGAGGCATGTATGGCAGACCTGTCTGGAGTGGACTTTTTAAGTGTACGTGGGCTGACTGTAGTACTAGAGACTGTAAAGTACAAGACGAAGGCCATTCCAGCCATGCTCAACACAAGTGTCTGCAGGTAAGAAAATGTTCTCGATTGGGACTAAAATCGGGTGTCTTCTAAGCATGGGAAAACCATGAAATAACCGGTTCTGAAAATATTCACTTTGGGACCAATCTTACTTGTTAATCATTGTGCGAATTCACAGATTTTGATGTTTTTGTTTTGCAGGCTCTATCTAGTAGAGAAAAAAGAAGATCGCTCAAATTTTTTTATATCATTTTAGAGTCCCCACTAATAGCACTTAAAACACCTACATGCTATTATATGGAGCATGTAATCAACCTTAAACGGGAAAATCTCCTAAAGCTGACATAGTAGCTTTAATCTAATTTAAGTACCCATGATTAAATTTGATCTAAAAATCAAATTTTTGACGATTGCGCTACTTCTGAAGGTACATGTACACACTTTAACGCCATGGCTGGTTCAATCGCACTATCTGTCTGGACCCTTATTATCCATTGATAAGATTGTCCTCCACCCTGAATATATAAGATATAATTATGTACCCTTCTACAGCATTTGGAACTTATTTAACTAACGTTTAGAATTCTTCTTTTTTGCTGAGGGGAAGGGGGGAATCAGACATACCAACTTTAAGGCCTGCACCAAACATGGCTCTGTGAGAAAGAAGACACATTAGACCCAACTGAAAGAGTTGAGCTGTCTGGAGTAGGTCCTGACCCTGCTGCTGCTGCTGATTGCTAACTAATAGGGCGATGGGGGACATCCACAAATAACTCATGAAGTGGGCGGCAGCTTCTTAGTAGCTATTAACCCTTTAAGGATGGCATGTTGCTAGAAGATGACATGTGTCGTCATTATGCACCAATGCAGCTCTGGCGAGCAACTCACCAGTGTTGTAATGGTGCATCATGCCGACTTTTCGGGAGTGTTTCAACCCCATAGATAGTAGCCAGTACTGCATTCATGCACTATGACGACCAATGGAATGATGCATTAATGCACTAGGCCGTCCTTAAGGGGCTAAAGCGGACACCCAACCACTTAAGGTGCTCTCTTCTTGTCATAATAACCATAGCTACCGGAAATTGCATTTCCATATAAGCTCGAATCTCTGAAATATAAGTACCCTATTGCCAGATGTAATTCAACCCAGTTGCCTCCTTGGATAGGTTTACCTTGGATGATTCTGTAGAAAATGAAAGCATTAGTTGAAAGGTCAGAAGCCAGGCAATTATAAATGTCAGATTCCCCCAGGACACGCAGCTAATTGTCATACCTGTCCCAGTGAACTTCATTGGTCCAAATATAAGGAAAAGACATCTAGATCTAAATTCATAGAACGCTTCCTTCTGTGGTTGTCAATAAAAACAAGTTTCTACCTGTATCAATACCGATGTTGTTCCTTCCGAGTTATATGATGTCTCCGTGACCAGAAAACAAAACAAAGTTTAATGAATGTTGAACGTTACAGATTCCATCCTTTTTGAGCGTATAATGGTATGGTGAAATTCAATTATCATAAAGACACAAACTCCCAGCAAATTAGTTTGACTTAGTTTCTGGAACGTGCACTTTGTGTAACTGTTGTCCTATGGAACTAATTGGCACAAAATGACACCATACCCCATAGGACAAGAAGTGGCACATACTCACACATATTCACACAAATTCACACATATTCACACAGCATCATGTACCATGGCACAAAAATGTTTCCAACCATATTGTTTCACTTTTTTTTCTTTTTTTTAAATGAAAGGAAAGTCTGTTTAGTTTGTAATACTCATTATATTTAGAAGTTGGCATAGGGCACCCTAGCAGAAATCTGTTAGTGCACGCCCTGCTGTATATGGGCATACTATCTCATTCAACAAGATTTCTACCATGGTAGTGTAGGCCTGATGAAGTTGTGTACAATTCATGCCAATTATCGGCTGTATACACATGTAACAAAAGGTCAAACCTTTATCCAAACAAGATTACCAGAGGAAAGGTGTCTGTGGTCTGTCCCTCTTAATGCAGCTTTAATCAAATCATATGGTGTGCTTTTCAATCACTAATGGAACTTGATAGAATTAGAGGGGTATAGCTAGGTCTAAGTTGCATTGACAACATGTTATTATGGTTATAAACATTGAAAATGATTCCATTTCACCCATGAGAATAACAAGGAACAACAAAGATGACACCTGGTGTCAAAACCATGCACTATTCCAACCTGACAAAGTGATAATGGTTCTGTTTGAAGATGTGTGAGTGTGTGCCAGAAGGGGAACTAGGTGACACAACATCACACAAATACCTGTTATGTGTGACACCAGGTGTCATTAAAGTTGATTGTACCCCTTTTCCTGATTAAAGAGAATGATTTTCTTTAGCTATAAGTATCTAAACAGGGTCCCAATGTATTGTGAATCAGACAATGCACCTGTCCCTCTATTAACATTCATTATGTTTATAAATAGATGCCATATCATTTTAATGAAAGCAGCATAAAGAGGTCCAAATGCTAGACACCTTTCCTCTGGTCATCATGTTTGGATAAATGCCTAGCTATCTCCTGCTGCTCATGTAAACTCTAATGTTGATGGTTATAATGGTACATATATTCATCAGCCCTATGTTGAAATGCTAGGAACCTGACCGAAAGAGTTTGTACAAAGCAGCAGCACACACACCAATAGTGTGCTATGACTATCTATGTCAAATACTGCTGATTGTCAAAGGTATTACAGTATTTCCTATCTTTTAGTAATTCATAATGAAACTAAAAATACATGACTAAACATTTTCGTTTAGGGCATTGTATATTTTGTCATTTGGTGTGAATAACCTTTTTAAAAATCTGTCAGAACTGTGTGAATCTGTTCCATGGAACACTGTGTCAGTGTGTGTGAGTCTGTTACATGGTATACATGTCACATAAAATGCACGAAATGAGCACACAGTTCCAGGGGTAAAACAGGGTGAAACAATCTGGAACTAATTTGCTGGGCTGATTCCTGTTATAGGAACGCGGTCCATACCATCATCTATGAAATGCTATCCTATGTCGAGCATATATATACGTATACAAAACTTATCCTGACCAGTTTCTTGTTTGAGACCACTCTGTAATATAGCAAATGATGAAATATAATGTCAATGTGGTCGTTACACTAGGGTTTTGGCTATTTTTATACGATGCTGCCTTCAAATCGTATATCAAATGGTGTACAATGCTCGCTGACAGTAAATAACTGACTTTGCTCCCAGCATATTTTGGAATTGGGCTAAGGACATTTACACATGTATATCAGATTGCTCATCCATTTCTCCTATTGGACTCTTCACTTATGATTTGACAGGTGCTCTGTCTTATATACTATACAGGCTCACATATTAGCTCCATAATACAATTAGATGTATTCTGTGGCTGCTGTTATGAGAGATATAAAGAGAGCCATTCTGATAAAATCTCTGCTGACACTCATCTTTAATTCAACAGGAATTCAACAGGAATCCACTTGGCTTTATGTAGGTTTTTATCCACGCGTGACGATCAACAGGAGAGGTTTATGTGATTAACAAGATAGCCTCCTGGGGCTTGTCGCTGGGGAATGCCATAAGTTATGTGAAGTTGGATTGTCCAGGAATATGAATTGCTTATTATTTGGCATTATTAATTCATAAAGCAACCAGGATGGAACAGGTGGTAATGTGTCATTTCCTCTACTTGAAAAAAAATCGACTTTACCCTTAAGGTGGGTCGCTACCCTTTGATCAAAGTTAACAGAATCTCTTGTTTTTTTCCTACATGCCGTCTAGATCATATAAAATGGGAAAATGAAAAGAAAAATGGCGGGTCCCGAGCTACTTTTTGAATTACAGAATTTTGAAAAATTTAAGTATTTTCATTTTTCACAAAAAAATTGAAAAAAATGTGGAAACTTCCATGATTTTTTTTCATATCAACAATTATGCACACAAATGTAAAACTTCACATGTGAAACGCCTATATGTTCCACTTTACTGCAAAAATAATTTTACAGTTGTATGCAATGGCATTCTGGGTAAAAATATGATGTTTCAGGAAAGAATAGGAACAAATGTTCATTATTTTGTAGCTTTATTAGCTAAAAAGAGTATTCAAAGTTAACAGAATTCTTTTTAACTCTCTCAAAAAATAGTTGAGGTCATTTGCTAACATAGAGAAGTGCTTTTGATAGGGGGTCCCGGGCATATTTTTGGTTTTTTGGCCTTTGAAGTTAAAAAATAGTGCAAAAATGGTCTAAATCTTATATCTAATGCCTAGCATGTTGGGTAAAATGGCAAGAATCAGGGTATAAAATGGTTGTACTTCATACCCTTGGTTACTTCAAGCAATGTAATGGCATTCGTATCAATCTAGATAATGATTTATTGAATAATAATTCCATTTCTTTAGGTTATGTCAAAAATAGCTAATATTATCGGCTACAAATATATCAAATATTCATAGTCCAATATAAAGCTAAATTTTTCTAAAAATCGTCTAATTCTTGGATATTGCTTAGTCAGCATATATATGTACCCAGTGATTAAATATCTGCTCATTCTGAGCCATTTAAGCTATATGCGCAGATACCTGCGCAGTGTGTCCATATTCAAGAGGTAGCGACCCACCTTAATATGATTTACATTAAATGTGAGGGACACCCATGACCGTAACCCACACTTTATCTTTAGTTCACATTAAAGGTGAGGGACAACCATGACTCTGGTCCACACTTTATCCTTAGTTCACATTAATATTAAACGTGGGGACACCTATATGACTGTAACCCACACTTTATAAGTAGTTCACATTAAAGGTGAGGGACACCCATGACTCTGGTCCGCACTTTCTCCTTAGCCTACTAGTATGAAAAAAGTAAAATACTTTAGCTGCGAACATCTCATTCTCTTTTTTCACGCGTTGGGAACTATGAATGCACAGTAGGCCTACTACATGTCGGCTCCTAAGTGAAATGGCCATTTGTAACTCTTGCAAAAATAAATATATGCGTTTTTGCTAAGATTTGTTGTTTATAAATTAGAAGGATGCAATATGATCCAAGGACACGCACCACCCACCCTTGTCTTATACGGGTCGATGGCATATTGCATGTCTCCCTATCTACGTTTTACTTATACTGGAGATGTAAGGGAGGGCCATGTCCATACACAGGTACAATGTAGATTAACCAAGAAGTCTGACTCAGTCTGGAGGCTATATTGTAGTAGCTTATTAGGACCCGTATGATTGTTTCTATAATTTCAACGATCTCATTGACCGAATTACCTGAAGAGGATGGTATAACAGTTTAAAAAAACATTGCGAGATACATACTTGAACAGTGCTGAATGCAAATGTATAACTACCGTAACACACAATGTATATATTGGACAGCTGGTTTGGCATGTAGTAGGTCTCATACTAAGTGGCATTTTACATAGCTTAGGGCCCAAGCTGCTGCCACCTATGGGAGCTTGTGGCAGAACCGAGCTGTACTCACCTTGTACCCCATCCCTTCTTGCTACTGTCTATGCTAATAGGACTCTTAATGGTATACCTATATCTATTAACGTAGCTGCTCTAAGCCTTATATAAAATGTTTCTATTTCAATGTTGCTATAACTTAATTTCTTGTCAGATGTTGGGATTATTTAGTACGTTTTGGCTAAGAAAAATAGGGTTCGCACATTCTTAAAGTCTCCAATTGAATTGAATGCCCTAACTGATTGTCAGACGTCAGTGCATGGTCTTTTTTATCATTTCCTGATATTCCTAATGGAACAATACAAGAGTCATCGTGACAAGCTGCGCATCGGTCTGATGGTTAACGACACATTCCTGGTACTTTTAAAATGTATACCCTACGTACAGTACCAAAGGTGGAAAGATCCGTACTACGTAGTTTGTTTTATAAATAATACTATCCCACTTGGCCCCTAGCTTTAGAATGCATCGTTGACTTATAAAGAACAGCCGGAGAAAACAGGCCCATCGAAGTAATGATGATTATGATGATGATGAGGAACAAAAGGGAAGACAGTCCTCATGGAGCTACAAGTTGTATGATAAAACACACCACGAGGTATACCTATATGTATTATTACCCAGACCTGCATCATTATTCATGCCACACCCCATGTAGTTCTTATCCGCCGCCGCTACTGACTCCTAGCGGCGGAACGAGGCGTCTGGAGACGTCTCACGTGACCATGCATTATTCACTGCGGTCCTGCTGTTGTTCGAATCCACGTCAGATTCCATCAGCGAAATATCGTCTGCTAGGGCTATGTTTTCCCGCCATAAGCCTCAGCTATGACCAATTGCATTCCCTGTGATTTCCATTTCTTATCCGCAGTTGCGGTGGAGTTGGTTAGGCGGGGCGAATTGCTGCTGATAATCAATTATCGAATTGTCAACGCTAAGGGTAATATCATCTGGCAGAGCTTGGTCTTGGCGAGGTGCATTGTGGCTCTAATTTCCCCCTGATGTAATTGCTAATATGGTTCCCACCAATTGCCTGTCTGATGGATGGCTTTACTCTTTACAATCGATTTACTATTCTTTATAACACACACAGCACCAATATGACTTTTGTATTGACCCCCTTTATCAAATGAGAAGCGACACCAAAGTTTTCTTAGTTTATAGCAAAGTATTAATGGCACTAAAGATCAATATAAGGAAACAATACCCTCTTAATGAGAAGGACAAGGGACACGCATTGCATGTACAATTACACCAAAAAGCAGAATACCCGTCGACCTTTAACATGAACATTATGTCGCTTGAACTAGCCTATATATGAGGATTCAGCTAATTCTATGGGGTATTCTTCATCTCAAGCGGCCTCTGTAGTTTTAATTGGAAGGATATGAATTCACTGTACGTATCCTCCACCCGGGGACCATTTACCGTCCGTTACCCTGATTAAACATTATGGTGCATCCCAGTTGCACGTTGCCTCTTGATCTAAAGTATCCAATCGAGCTCCTGAAATTCGACTACATGCATGCATGATTCCACGTATAGCAAAACCCTAAAACATTAACGATTGAGCCTATTTATGTTTCAATGTATAATGGCCTTTAAAATGAGAACGTCTCGATGCAAATAAGCATCTTTTAAGTATAAAAAAAGCTCGCAAATTGGTAACAGTAACAGAAGAAATTGGTCTTAATTACAGCTATTGATTAGCTACATATGCTGTATAAAGTACATTTTGCATCCATTTCTGAACGTGTATTAACTATCACCTGGCCGCTTTCATCCCCAGGGGTGTGAGGGGGTGTCTAGAGCTGCATTATTGGTTATTATTGTCGGGTGGAGACAAACAGGTGGCGTCAGGACTGTTCACTGCCATGTTTTTGTAGCTGCATGGTATATTGGTGCCACCTCCCTCCCACTGCCCTCCTCTCATCTCCTCCTCCAGGCACAAGAGAGGGACTTGAGGTGAGGATGAGTCCAGGGGTGGGTAGACTGGTGGAGGGGGGTGACGTCAGTGGAAGGTGGTTGGTGGTGGTTTCTGGGGGGCTGGGTAGTCGTAGACGTACACACCAGAGCCCAGCGCGGTAGGTATATATGCCAAACAGCTGAGAGATTCTCCTACCCACTAACTCACCACTTGAGGTGCTGTAGACCCTGGAGAAGTGCGTACTGCTTTGCCTGAGGAGGACTCACCTCTTCCTCCAGGGTCTGTCTACCTGCAGGCACCTCAGTATGGGAGAGGGATGTATGAAGTAGTGGTGGTGGTATGACAGGAGTCAGTACACACGACATGGGGGAATCACGACGTCTCATCTCCAGGCACCAGGGAGGATCCAAGCCCTGGAGTACCCGCTACTGCCAGACTACCACCTGCCGCCCCTGGACAATACACCTGAGCACACCTGGGCTGCTGCAGAAGTTGCTACCAGGTAAAACCACATTATACTTACTGCTCACCACAGTAACTGTTTGGTCACTCTGAGACTTAATATGGAAACATACAGACGTGGAGACGCCCAAGTGGGGTACATACAAAATTAATGAAATCTAGTATAGAATATAACTATTCCTATTTTCGAGAGAATGCATTGTCCTGTAGATGTTCTGTGTATCAATGATGGGTATATCTGTTTTGTCCTATCTTGTTATTAAGGGGTAAAACTGTTTTGTCCTGTTTTATCGATAATGGGTATATCTGTTTTGTACAGACTTTTTTTTATCATGTTCTGTCCATGAAATTATACACTGTTTTTTTAAACGAGTGTAGGGACACTAATATTAGTAGTGTAATCGAACGCCTACAAGGTAGTTCGGGCGGCCGGAGCCAGGGGGCACCCCTATCGGAGGCGGACAGTATATAAGCTGTCCTCACCCCCTTGCTCTGGCAGACCTTCTCAGGTCTCTGACTGTGTAATATATAGAAAGTTATTTGAAAGCCAAACATACATTGATCGAACCTCATATACTTCAAGGATTAGCATTGTTGTACAGGTGAACGACTAATAAACCCTGTGTTCTTGCATCTCTACATGAAAACTGCGGTTCGAGTCCTTATTTAATCGAATTACATAAAGACGAACTCTACACTGGTGCCGTGACCAGGATTTTTATGTAGAAGATAGCGGACTGACCCTGGCAGAGGCTCAGTCAAGGAACGGGGGGGATGAAGGATCAGGAGCCGAGCTGGAAGATGGGGAACTGGACTACACAGTCGCCCAAATAAATGAAATCTGGGATATTGCCTCTCGAATGCATACCCCAGAGAATAAAAAATCTCGAAAGAGGAGTCTGATTTTTCGAACTCCGGGAGAATTTCCTCCTACCAGAACAGTGCCGAACACCAATCCGTTCAGAGGGAACCCATGGGCGGACATGCTTCCCTCCGAACCGAACCTCGGACATATGGAACGAGACTTGTCTAGAAGAGGTCGACAGGTCCCTGATTATGACGCCTACTGCGAGAAATTGAAAGCAGAAGAGGAGTCAATGAGGGATCGGCATACAGCCATGAATGAGGATTTGATCCGATTGGCCAACGAAAAGGCAAGGGTAATCGCACAGAACCAGAAGGAAGCAGCGGAATTGAGTGAAGTAAAATCCAGAATCCAAGCGGATAGGAAATATATAAGTGAACAGTTGGCTCTCGAAACTTCTCAGTTGGCCAAGGTCCAACAGAAGGTTAAGATTGCCCAACACAGTCTGACCGAGGAGCAAGCACAACTCCAGAAAGAGAAGGAAGAGGCTCGCCGAAGTCGTGATCTTCGGGATACCTATGAAAGCGAGATCGAACGACAATCCAAAAGGGTCAAGAAAATCAAGGCTGATTATTCGAAGGAAGAGAAAGCCGGCGAGGCCCTGCGGGAACAGTTCGAGCAAGAACGAGAGGCGTTGAAGCAAGCTCGAATCGACATGAAGGCTGACCTCGAAAATATTCAGAAAAAGAAAGATGAAATCAATGATACCTACCTGGCTTATCAGAGTCAGATAGAGGAGATCCGCAAAGAAGAAGAGACTAGGAGGCGGGAAACAATGAATGAGGGAGCCAAGCTACCTAAACACGTTGCATCCACACCTAGTCCGATATTGAGTACGGTAGAGCCCATCGAAACACGGGGGGTTGTTTCGGAGGGGAAGTATGAACGAACCCAGGGAGGGACTGTCCCGAATGAGACTTATCGTAAAGTCACGTATGGGGGAACCGAGGAGAAAGAGATCTCTAGCACCCATGATATGACGAGCGAGGCCCCACCCAAACGAATGAACCATAGTTACGGCTCTCTGCATCCCTTTGCGGACGACACGCTGGCAGGACATAATTATACGGTACCACCACCACCGATATATAATATAACCTACCAGTATCGGGCACCATTACCCGGAGCCGGATCGAACGAAGGACATCAGTCCTATAATGAAGGGGGAGGATCGATTCCGAGCAGGGGGACAGGTGGTGCTCCGAACCCCGGAACGAATCCGGGAGGAGGAGCCAGAACTGTGCCGAACCCTGGTTTGTACGGAGGTTACCCCCCCAGTCCTGAACGAACTCAGCCAAATCCAAGAGGAGGGGCACCAAGACCGGTCCCTGCCCCGAGGAGGTTGACAAAACGATCATCTATGGGCCCGAGGGTTGCTGCCATAGTGGAATCCGATCCTTGTATACAAGGAATGGGGATAGACTGTTGCAGTCGGACCCGGGAAGATGAGTCAGAAATAATGGAATGGAGCCGGAGGCAGTCTGATAGACTGGTATGGAGTCAGAACAGTGCCCGGAAGCCTGTTCGAACTCCCCGACGGTTCAATGGAGAGAATTGGAAGGAAAGCTACCAAGACTTTTGCGACGATAACCGTTATCATGGGTGGGACAAGGAGGCTTCCTTGGGTCCTCTCATTAAATGGTTGAGTGAGGGTCCGGGACGAATAGCTGTAGATGATTGGCGAGAGACGTATGGGGAAGATGGAAACTATGACCAATTGGTGGCAGCCGCCACACACATTTTTGGGGTGCTGTCCGCGAATGATCCTTGGTCGGAGTTCCAGGTACGAACACAGAAACCAAAAGAGTCTCCGAAAGTATTCGGACTAGAGCTTCAAAGATTATTGCAAAAGGCTCGACCTTATTGGAGACGGGATGATGAATATTTCTTAGATGAACTATTCACACACTTCATAAAAGGACTGAGGGATCCGTCCCATGCTGAACTCGTCCAGAAGGAATGGGGGCGAGGATCCTCAATGGTAGACTTCTTTTTGGCTATCGATCAGCATGAAAAGAAGAAACGACTACTTTCTGGGTTCGTACCCAACCAAAGAGTGGCGTCTGCACATACGGCTGCTCCAGAGGAAAGCGATTCGGACGCTGGTTCGGATGAGGAAAGAATTGCAGCAATAGGGGGAGATAAGTGGGATCGAAAGAATCGGTGGAAGAAAAATGGTAGTAAACCACCCGAGAAAGAGAAGCCAGTAGAGGCAAGCTCTAAGCCCATCCCTACCCCCCAGTTAGGAGCGTCATCAGAGAATGAGAAACGGTTAATGGCCATGATGGAGGAAATGAAAGGATTGTTGGACTATCAGAAACGACCGAAGCTAGATCGAGCAACGGTGAAGTGTTTCAGGTGCCAGGAGACCGGACATTTCGCAGCCGAATGTACGGCCGAGAAACCAGTTTGGAGGGAAAGAAAGAGAGAGGAGACGGGAAATTAGAGGGGGTTGTCCGTGAAGGCAAGCTGACGACCCCGAATAAAGTATGCCAGGATACAATCCATACGAACGCGATTGAGGAGTCTGTAATGTATCCGCCCAGCAGCATGGGAAATGCTGATGAGCCGAAAACATGTGGGGCTGGGGGTATTGGTGAGACAGTTGCCAGGGAGAGCAAAGAAGGGAAACCGATCACCAATAGAGAGGAAGGTTGGGTAGAGGAACTATCCAGGATCGGGGGGATCCGCCTTCCCCAAGGTCATCCGTGTCTGGAGTATTTGAAAGGATTTGGATTCAATTTTGACATGGCAGACGACATCAAAAGGTTCGCAAGTAATCCCTCTATGATGGGAGGAAAGAGATGGTATGTGTCCGTATCTGTAAACGGCAGAATGGGAGAATTTTTGTTGGATACCGGAGCTAGCCACTCCGCTATGTCGAAAAGATTCTACGATCTGGTGTCGAACATGGATGATGACCTCACAACGAGGGTAAATGCATGTGCGGCTGATGGGAGCAAGATACGAACGTTTGGTAGAACTTGTATGATCATCTTGGTGGGTGGTAGGGAATATATCATTTCCCCTACTGTCGCTGGGATAGAGGATGATGGTATCATTGGGATGGATTTCGCTTCCTTATATGGGGTAAAATTGGACCCCATCACTGGAATGTTGAAAGTAAATCGTCCCTACAAAGACAGGATACAATGCCTGGCACGAGAAGTTAGTGGAGTAGCGAGTGTGGTACAGACGGTAAAAATACCTCCCGGAATGGCATGTGATGTGTTAATAGCCTCCAGTAGGATGAAGAGGGGCGTTCCGGGGGTTTTCGAACCTAATGTGACAGTGTTGGGAAAGAGGGGTTTGGAATCAGCCGACACCCTGATAGGCAACATAGCATGGGGGGTGGCCCCTATAACGAACCCGGGTTCGAAAACCATCTACCTAGAGAAAGGCACTGTAGTGGGAGAAGTGATATCCGCGGAAGCGGTCACCAGTAGCTTTGAGAATGGAAGTGGACTAGTCCCGAACAATGAAGTAATGGAAGAAGGATTGGAAAAGTTAATAGCGGGATCCGGAGTAGAGACGGAGGAACAGAGGAAAGCCCTGAGGGAGATGTTAACTGAGTGTAGTTTAGCCTTTGCGCGGCCCGGAGAGCCGTTGGGACGAACGGATCGAGTCCTGCACTCAATTAACACAGAAGGGGCGAATCCAGTAAAGATACCATATAGACGTCTTCCGCTAGCAAAGAAAGTGGTGGCGGAATAAGAGATTACGAAGATGTTGGCGGAAAGAGTGATAACTCCGAGCACCAGCCCTTGGAGTAGTCCAGTATGTATGGTAACAAAGAAGGATGGGAGTATCCGATTCTGTATAGACTACCGAAAACTGAATGGCTTGACTAAAAAGAATTCGTATCCGCTCCCCCGGATAGATGAGACCATTGATTCCATCGGAGGAAATAAATGGTTTTGTACGATTGATTTGCAGTCTGGTTATTGGCAGGTAGGAATGAAAGAAGAAGACAAGGAGAAAACTGCGTTTTCGAGCCATGTAGGGTTGTTCCAGTATAACGTGATGCCATTCGGACTCTGTAATGCTCCGGCCACGTTTGAAGCAATGATGGAGACTTTACTAAGTGACTTATTGTGGAAGAAATGTCTAGTATATCTGGACGATGTGATCATATTCGGAAAGACATTCGAGGAATGCCTGGAGAACCTGAAGTTGGTGTTGCAGCGAATAATCTCGAATGGGTTAAAGCTGAAAGCTAAAAAGTGTAATATGTTTCAGAAGAGTATTAACTATCTAGGACGGATCATCTCAACAGATGGGGTGAAGGCTGATCCGGAGAAGGTTAAGACTGTAACAGACTGGAGCATTCCTAAAGGACCGAAAGAAGTAAGATCCTTCCTAGGATTTTGTTCTTATTATAGAGATTTCTTACCAGGATACTCCCGGATAAGTTATCCAATACAATGTCTGTCGCACTGGACCCCGGGGAGACGTAAGGAGAAGTTCCCATGGGGGAAAGAGCAAGGGGAATCATTCGAACTGATTAAACGGTTGTTCGTGGAAACACCAGTTTTGAAATACCCCACTGCGGACGGTCATTTCATATTAGACACTGATGCGAGCAATGAAAGTATAGGGGCAGCTTTGTCTCAAGTCCAAGATGGGAAAGAGGTTCCAATCGCATTCGCAAGCAATACAATGAGTAAGGCACAAAGAAATTATTGTACGACAAAGAGGGAATTATTGGCAGTGGTAGTATATACAAAGAAATATAAGCACTTTTTGTGGGGATCTGATTTTACTTTACGTACGGATCATTCCTCCCTCCGGTGGTTATTAAACTTTAAGGACGCGGAAGGTATGATAGGACGGTGGTTGGCACACCTATCTGAGTTCGGATTGGACCATAGCCAAATTCAGCATAGAAAGGGGGCTAAGCATGTAAACGCTGATGCGTTGTCGCGAATCCCGGTGAGGAAGTGTCAGAATGACGGATGTGATGATTGTGGGAAGCATAATGCCGTGTTGGCAGGAGTCCGAAAGCCTTTTAGAGATCTCGAACCCATGATACTAGAATGGGACGAGAACTCCATTAAGAGCTTCCAGGAGAGAGATGCGAATAGTATCCGTCTGAAGATGTTACTTGTAGAAGGAAGGGTCCCGACTTGGCCAGCAATATCGTTGGAGAACAGGGAGATGAGGCGACTAATAGCTCAATGGACAGAGTTAGAGGTGGTGAATGGACTGATCTATAGGTGGAAGACGAATGCGTTGGGAAATAAGTCGAGACAGATCTTTATTCCTACTGCCATGCGAAGGGATATAATGTTCTTTTGCCATGGGCATCGGACCAGTGGCCATTTTGGGAGAAAACGGTCTCTGGGAAGGCTGGCTAGAATGTATTACTGGCCAGGTATGAGTACGGATCTGTTGAGATGGATAGACACTTGTCCGAAATGCTGTACGAGCAAGCCCGGGCCTGGGTTGGGTAAAATGCCCTTAACCCAGGAACTGTTTGGAGTCAGGTTCGCAAGAGTGGCAGTGGATATAATCACAGGATTTGTGACAACTCCGGAAGGAAATACATGTATGATGGTAGTAACGGATTACTATACGAAGTATACGAAGGTATTCCCAATGAAGGATCACAAAGCAGCAACTTGTGCTAGAATGTTAGTGAAGGGATGGATACTGTACTTGGGAGTGCCTCTGATGTTGCATAGCGACCAAGGGAGAGAGTTCGAATCGAATCTATGGCAGGAAATGTGTCATCAATTGGCCATTTGCAAGACCCGAACCAATCCGTATCGACCACAGAGTGATGGTCAGGTGGAAAGATTCAATCGTACCCTAATACAGGTCCTGAAGAGTTTAGTAAATCAAGAGATGGATGATTGGGATGAACAGTGCGACTTCGTTTGCCATGCTTATAATAGCACGGTACATGCGAGTACGAACTGCTCTCCGAATCTGTTAGTATTCGGGGAGGATCTGATTATGCCAGCGGACCTAGTGTTCGGAGTAGTTGGTATGAATCCAGATGTCCCGTGTCAGATCATGTTTGTGGAGGCGTTGAAGGAACAATTCCGGAAGGCATACGAATTAGTAAGAAAGGAATTAGGAAAGACAGCTAAATGGCAGAAAGTGGGCTATGATACTAATCTAAAGGTTCGGCGGTTTGCGGTAGGGGACTTAGTAGCGAGATACCACGAACCTCTGGTTGGCATCAAGCTGAGAGATAATTGGGATGGTCCGTGGAGGATTACCCAGAGAGTAAGTGATGATACAGTCCTGATGAGAGATACCTTCGGGAGGAATCAGAAATCGAATGTGGCCCGGTTGAAACCATGGAAGGGGAGAGAGTACTCCACGGAAATGTTCAAGATGGGACAAGAGGAGAAGGAGGAGATGAAAAGAGAGTTAGATAAAGTAATCGAGAAGAGGGGTCCGGGTAGACCCAGGAAGGTGAGGAAGGAAGCGGTGCAAATTAAATCATCTCCAAAGCGATCGGAGAAAACAAAGAATGTCTCGGCAGGTGTAGACAGGAAGAGAAGGACTGTCCCCTCTGTGGCTACGAGGGAACGGGCGAAAACCTCTCCGAATGTCAGGTGTAAAGAGAATCCAGTAGGGGTTCGTCGCAGCCCTAGGTTGAGGGTGAGGGGTGCTGTTACCTAACCTGAAACACAACGATGTAATCAGTTAAATATTGTCATAATTACCGGGGTAACCGGGTAATTCGTCTTCTATGTAGGAATGATCACGATAAAAGTCAGAAATCCAACAAACTTACCTGTGAATGTGCCAGTGGGTAATGGACGGATAATCCGGCGGATTAGTAGTTGCTATCCGTATTTAGATCCATAATGACTCGAGATGAATTCGACAGGACGGTGAGGGTATTAGTGCTATAATTACCTGATCGTAATGCGTGACGCGCGGGAAGGATGAATGATTGTTTATATTTTGCAAGCGCGGGAAAACTGAAGTCTCGCCGAATGCGCGGTATCTCGCGAGACCGACGCGCGTGCGCAAAGGTCGACGCGGGTCAGCAATCCGCCATATTTGTTTACGGTTCGCCGGACAGAGCAAGGGGAAGCGTATCAGAGCACAAAAGCGAGGAGATAAAGACTGTTTGAAAGTGAACTCGGTGTATAGCAGGTGGGTGAAGTCGCCAGGATCCCGCAGAAAGGGTCCTGGTACCTGTCATTCATTTATTATCGAGTGAAAGAACTTTTTTGAGTGTCACGATGGCTTCGGCGTCTGGCTCTCATTCCGAACGATCGGCCCTCGACGAGGTGTCCGAAGCATTTATGGAGACCGAGGCGATGTCGCCAGTTACCAAGAACGAAGAAAGTGCATTGAATGAATCCGGAGCAGAGGAGAGTAGCATGGGAATGGAAGGAATGGAGATTGAAGAAATCCTGGAACGATCGGACGAGCCGCTGCTCGAACCGAATCTGGATGGCTTTAAATCAAGGTATGACGGTCGGGAAGTCCATATTCACGCCGGATCTTAGAAGGAGACCGAAAGTGTTGGGACGCAACCACTAGGGACTGCGTTCGACACTTCCTATCCCCGACAGAGTACCAAGCACTGCCATCCGAATGGCTCCTGTTTTACAACCGAACTGAGGCTGGACTGCAAGTGAGTCAGCCGTTCCGAAGGGCGATGTTCGATTGCGAAATCGCATATCGACAGAATCGCCTTCCGAACCTACCCCATGTATTGACTGACCATACTGGAATGGGGGTGACCGGAATGGATATTGCAGGAGAGGTACTGTACCGGGAACCCGACATGGAGAAAGAACCCAGGACTGCAGAAGACTGGGTAGAACGAGCGGAGCATCCGGACGCCCCGAGGCTCTACACTCTGAATGGAGACGAATTACTTCGTCGACTGGAGGAGTGTTCGGAGCCGGAGGAGAAATTGAACGGAATCATCAGCACGATGATTCGAGAGGGGACCTACGCCACTAGGGCATATGTTCCCGGGGCAGAGGAAGAACTGACCTCTGCTGAGCATAAAGAACGACTGGCTTCCATCCGAAAGGGCAAAGCAATCCTGAAGGCCGCCAAACAAAAAGGTGGTGTGTCAACAGGGAGCGAAACCGAAGGAGAGGAGACCCCAAAGAAAACGAAAGGTAAAGGCGTGAAGGGAAAGACGAAGAAAAAGTCTCTGACCGACACCGAATCTGACAGTGACCAGGGTGCCTTCACACCGGTTCTGTCAGCGAAAGAAAAAAAGAAGTTGAAGGAATCTAAGAAAGACACAAAAATGACTGTGCCTCCGAAAGTGATTGCTAAAGTCACAGAGGTAGTGGGCAGGAAAGATCCTTCGAGTGATAATCCACTGGAGGGACGGATGGCTGCCGTTCAGGCTGCTGCCGCCGCCAAGGTCAGTGGTATTATTAAAGGAGCCACTAAGAAGGCCATCAAAGTGACTGAACCCGTAGATAGTCCGGACGACGAGTCTGGACCAGATTCGGGTGGCGAACCTCCGGAAACCGATCCGGATCCAACCACACAGGATCCGGAGGACAAGATGGAGGTTCCAAATGAGGAGGAACCAGAGGGGGAAGAAGAGGGAGAGGGTGAAGAGGGATCGAAAGATGAGGAAGAACGGGAAAGAAATCAACGAATCTGGAAGAATAGTGAGGCGAAGTTCGCACACTTCATTCCGGGTTCGTTCGAGGAATGTGCGAAGGGCAAGAAAGCGTACGGTTGCCCCGAACCCCGAAATATGAATGACGAAAGTGATGACGAAGATTGGATTCGGGAAACCGAGGACGATCCCTTGCCATCAGATTTCTATACGGAGTGGTTTAAACAACTAACGAAATACCCCGATAGTTACTACATAAGAGACCAGAAGTCGAAGTTGCGCTGGGCCTACTTATGTTGGTATCAGAAAGACGGTGAGCGATATTGCCCGTTCGCCATTTGCATAGAGGAGAAAGGAAAGGACAGGACATATCCGACAGCAATGCGGTTCCTGAGGCATCTATGCGAACGGCACTTCCACCACACGGTGGTCTACGAATGTGCCAATCAGAAAGGACAGAGGGATAGCGCAACCTGCAATGGTTGCGTTACTCCCCGAAGGGGTGTGATGCTTCGCCATCTGAAGTTTTGTCACAGCCCCGGACTGAGTGCAGCGCGCGAGAAAGTAATGAGTCTGCACGACAAAGTGATGACAGAATACAACAGAATGATCCCTTCGGACTTCAAGCACATCGGCGTGAAGACGGATTCATTCTGTAATGTGCATGAGTCCAAGAAGGGCAAGATATGTGCGAGAATTGCCCTAGTGAGAGCTCGAGGGAAATTTCAAATGACGAACGAACTATTCTCTAGAGTGTGTGAATGGAGGGGTGATCCACCCAAGGCAAAGATTGACGAGAAGAGGCGAGCTAGCCGCAGCCCAGCAAGTGTCAAAGGAAAGAAATCTCGGTCCGATTCTCCCGAACGCTCGGAGTTTAAGAAGCCCCTGGCTGTGGCTCGTGACTCCAGATCGAAGCAGCAGAAACGGAGAGATTCGACTGACTATCAGTCACCAATGAGTGGGGGGTCGGAGTCACGTCCGTCCTCGTCAGCAAGTTCGGCATCAGCGTCAGCTTCGCAGAGTGATAATCCACCTGCTTGGTTCGACCGGAAAGAACCGGCCCGTGAGCCGGAGACGGGTGATTTCCCAGAATTGAGCGCACAGAAGGTTCCGGCACGTGTCGAACCTGTACTGACTCAGATTCCGGACAATAGGCCCCGACTGAGCACGAGACCGGTGGATCTGTATTTTGATCCGAGTGACAGAGTGGTGTGCGCCCAAGCCCAGCAGGCAGTGGACGACTTCCAGGAGACTCAGAGGGAATTGGCTGTCCGATACAACCAGGGGGTGGCGAACTTGTTTGCCCGCTCTCTGGTTGAACAGGAGGCCAGAACCAGAACGAACCTGGAAAAAGATAATGAGGCGCTTCTGGCCGCCGAAACGAATAAAATTCGGAACGAAGCCAAGCTAGCCGCATCACGGACTGCTTTGGCTCAGAAACGCCTGCAGGAGTCAAATGACCGGAACGAGGCTATGAACGTCAAGTTCCAGCAGGTATTTGGAGTGTTCTTGGACGAGTGGGATGGCACCCGCGAATCCGCTCTGGAACTGCTAAAGAACCAGAGTGAGGAAGGGTGAGCCCACGATTCAAGAGTGAGAAAATAGGAGTGATTTGATATTCGAAAGAGAACGAGTTAGTGTAGTATGAACGTCTACTGAACCATCAAACAGCAGTAACCGAAGTACGCAAGATGAATACGGTGACCAGACATCTGAAGAGGAGAGCACCATTCACCCGTTCGGAAGAACGTGTCTGTTCAGTTAGAACAGAGGCAGCAGTACGAGAATGAAGAGGAGAGCACCACTAACCCGTTCGAATGAACGTGCCTGTCCAGTTTGGGACAGGACGGCTGTTGAAGAGGAGAGCACCACACACCCGAGTCCTTCCGAAAGGATGGTACTTCGTGCCTAACCAATGTTGAAAAAGGTTAGGATGGCTGCCCGGATCTTCAGTTTTTTGTTCCTGTGTTTTTTTGTCATGAGAGATGTCAAATTGTTCTAGTCGCTAATCTATATATGTTTGTATGTATACTATACAAGTGTCCTTAATCATTCGAAATGTGTCGAGCCGTTCGGATATATTACCACCTATGTAAATAATATTAGTTTTGTATATTTTTATATACCCTACTGTGTTCACGACGTAACATAACGCTTTACTAACATAAACTCAGTTGTATGAGTTTATATTATATTGTACATATATTTAAAAGCGTAAGCGTATGTAATGTCTGGGGGGGGTGGTGTAGGGACACTAATATTAGTAGTGTAATCGAACGCCTACAAGGTAGTTCGGGCGGCCGGAGCCAGGGGGCACCCCTATCGGAGGCGGACAGTATATAAGCTGTCCTCACCCCCTTGCTCTGGCAGACCTTCTCAGGTCTCTGACTGTGTAATATATAGAAAGTTATTTGAAAGCCAAACATACATTGATCGAACCTCATATACTTCAAGGATTAGCATTGTTGTACAGGTGAACGACTAATAAACCCTGTGTTCTTGCATCTCTACATGAAAACTGCGGTTCGAGTCCTTATTTAATCGAATTACATAAAGACGAACTCTACACGAGCATGATTATTTATTTTTTTGAAATACAACATTTACTATGCTTGATTATAGGAAGGGCCGTATTCAATGCCCCACATTGGATACGATGTTGCCATATTCAATGGGCTAAAAAAAGTGTCTTTTCTTCATTAAATAGCTTAAAACGAAATTTTTAAAATGCAAATGCCAACTACATAGAACTTTCTGCTCTATTTCACACATGGTGGCTGAAGCATATCACACTCCGCCTGCGGCTTTGTGGCATGTGGCCCCAGCCCCCACTCGTGAAATACGGCAGAGACGGTATCAATGGGCGTTGGAATTTGTCTATATATACATACGGTCTATGTACATAATACTTTCAGAAATGAATTAGAGCGTTGCTGGTGGAAGTGGAAGTGATAGCAATGGGTATAATAAGCTTGTCGGGTCTAGCTCTTCTGGGTGCACGGACAAACGTTCTAGACATAATCTTAAAATATCTTAAAAACCCATAATCTTAAAACATCCTAACCCTATGCCTAACCTATGTTTAACCACCAACCTAATATTATCGATTAAGATTTGCTAAGATTATGCTAAGATTAATAAGATTATGCTTAGAATGTTTGTCCGCGTACCCAGGAGAGCTATCACGCTTTTGCGTATGAGCTACCTAGAGTCTTTGAATTACAACTACCGGTAGGCAGAATGTGATGATGTTAACTCCATCAAGTTCGTCCACCTTACTCATAGTGACAGAGCACATCCTCTACATAACCCCCTTCTACTAACAGGTGCCAGCACAAAGGTGCTCTGCCAACTATACAACTATGTATTAACCTGACTGATGTGCATATTTCTGCAAGGTTAGCATTTTGGTGACGAATTGGCAGAATAGTTTAGCAGGGGTGGGGCTCGTAAAGATGCACTGCAATAAGAAATAACTATGGAATTTGAAGAAGGGATTTATGTTGGTGGCCATGTGATCAGCAGGAGACTTTGATATATAATATTGACTCAATTGAGTTAATTTCTAACTAAGCAATGTACACAACACAGAAAACAAACACACCGTTAAGTTGGCTAAATAAGTATACAGTACTTAACTTCGGATTAAATGACAGTGGATAATCTCCTACACCTAAATACGCTAACCTGCCAGTAAGAGCGAGAGACGGCTATGCTATTCTGGGCCCCATTAGACCTATATATCCTCCGTAACTTCTAATGCAGACCAGTGAGTCAGACTGTGAGAGTTGCCTCTTTCTCTTTTTATTTCCACGTAGGTGGAAGGTAAAACGAACCATGCAAGCTCTCTCCTCGCACAAACCTGAGAAAGACATTATTACTCTACTTGATGCTGAAAATAAGAATACTAATAGTAATAATAATGATATTTTAGTCCGACCGCTTATGTGTCCTCCAAAAAGTAAATAGCATGGCGTTCGAGGAAGGCCATTTCAGATGCAAGGTTAGCTATCTAAAAGCCCAGAATATATTATGCGGTACAGCGGATAATAATGCCGAGAATGGTAAATATAATAAGACTTTCAGGGGGCAGTTGTTATCTACAAAGATTTACCCTGGGCTGTCCTTAATGTACCTTAATAGCACATAGCACTTAGTCAGTGAGCGTCATAAGACCCCTGACCCCCCTGACCCCCACTGTGTCCGTGTGACATTGATGTAACGGCCATGTATCTTTAGTACAGTGCCCCAGCAGACACCATGGGGAGTGTGGCTGTATTTACCTCAAGCAGCCCTCCCATGGATATTACCACGTGCCTATTACCCCAGCTAAGCTGTATACTACATGTACCAGAAGCACCTAAACTCCTATGGGAATTATTACCCTACCCGCATTATTCCACTCCCAGCTGGCAGCAGCGGTTACCGTAGGTAAACTAACATGGGTCAAGTTGTTACCGTCAGGAATTATCCCGCCACGCCTCCGACCATTGGTTCTACTCTATGGACGTCACTGCTCCGACATAATACACAATCGCCTTACAAACCTGCACCTTTTACAGCACTTTAAACTACTTCAACTATATCACACATGCAACAAGTCACTACCTTGGTGTTCTACCTCTTCGTTAGTGCTCCGCCTCTTTCGAATGTCTGTAGTCCCATAAACTAGCACTCCCCTGCTCCCTGGTCATCAAACTCTTAACAGGTTGCAAATCTACAACCTCCTTATAAAAATTATCGTCAGCATTATTTGTATCATAACCCTACAGCCAATCGCCTATCACACCTGCTACCATAGACCCTGTCACCTTACACACCTGCACCCATAGACCCTGCCACTTTACACACCTGCACCCATAGACCCTGTCACTTTACACACCTGCACCCATAGACCCTGTCACTTTACACACCTGTACCCATAGACCCTGTCACCTTACACACCTGCACCAATAGACCCTGTCACTTTACACACCTGCACCCATAGACCCTGTCACTTTACACACCTGCACCCATAGACCCTGTCACTTTACACACCTGCACCCATAGACCCTGTCACCTTACACACCTGCACCAATAGACCCTGTCACTTTACACACCTGCACCCATAGATCCTGTCACTTTACACACCTGCACCCATAGACCCTGTCACTTTACACACCTGCACCCATAGACCCTGTCACCTTACACACCTGCACCAATAGACCCTGTCACTTTACACACCTGCACCCATAGATCCTGTCACTTTACACACCTGCACCCATAGACCCTGTCACCTTACACACCTGCACCCATAGACCCTGTCACTTTACACACCTGCACCCATAGACCCTGTCACTTTACACACCTGCACCCATAGACCCTGTCACCTTACACACCTGCACCCATAGTCCACAACCTCCTTATAAAAATTATCGTCAGCATTATTTGTATCATAACCCTACAGCCAATCGCCTATCACACCTGCTACCATAGATCCTGTCACCTTACACACCTGCACCCATAGACCATGATTATTGTCTTACATAATACACCGATAGACCTTCTCACCGTATACATGTGCACCCATAGACCATGATTATTGTCTTACATAATACACCGATAGACCTTCTCACCGTATACATGTGCACCCATATATAGACCATGATTATTGTCTTACATAATACACCGATAGACCTTCTCACCGTATACATAGACCATGATTATTGTCTTACATACCTGCACCATGCAGCCTACTGTCACCTACGCCCACAAACCCTATTTTCTTAATACATACACCCACATACCACACTGCCTTACAAACCTGCATCAACAGACACACACTCTAATTGCTATACTTGCACCCACAGCTTGAGCTTTTATTGACTTAGATTCTATAATTGTACAGTATGTCTCTCAAATTCAGTCAATGTGAGAAAAAAACAGGGTGAAAACAGTGAATTGGAATTTTACTACATTCTTATGGCTAAAGCAGCTAGATTATAATCCACAGGAGATCATCCAAGTACACTTGTGAAGTTGTCTACAAAATGACTATATTTCATGGTTTATCACACATAAACACAGACGGACACAGAACATAAATTAAACGAAATAAGCAGTTAGAGATTAGGGGAGAAAACGTTGGAACACAGATAGAAATAATCAAGTCCTTTTTATCACCCTGAGAGCAAAATTCTTAGACCGGTTTTACAGACCTCATAGCTTCACACACCTGCACCCGTGTGCACAGGTCATATAGCTATTTCAACTAGTAGCTTTGCTCTCCCATTCAATAATTATAGCTTTTATGTTGCTACCCTCCAATTTGGTATAACGGCCGCATTTTCTCTGTAATGAAGTACGCCGGACAATAGGAAAACAGATATATATCTAGTAATATCATCAACAAACCTTAATTAATTTTAATCTAACTTGTCTGGTTCTATGTGATTAACCTTTAAGTAAAACGATCCAGATGTGTTGTCTTGGCTGTATGACGTGAAATACTATCTTAAACAAGTGTACGGACCTCACTGCCTCAGCAGGATATTTCCTGACGGGCGACTTTGGCCCACTGAGCTTAATGAATGACTAGTAGACCCATTAGGACCCATTCATTATAGTGAATATTTTTGTCAATAAGGTTTTCACTTGCTTAAGCCCTAGTCCAATATCGGTCGAGCAAGTGGACGCCAGCACTTGATCCACGTGCAGCACCCCCTTCTATCCCTCGTCACAAACCTCTGATTCCTAGCCGTCTACACTGGTAATCTTTTGTGCTCCGGAGCATAGTCAGTAGTGGCTATCCCAGGTTAGTCATAGGGGTATTCGTCAGAATGAGAGACTGATAATTATTCAAAAATGCCAGAACTGACGTTCAAATGACTGAGGCAAAACTAAATGTGAGTACTGCCCTACTCAAAGAGATTTACCCTAATAATGGGTCAGTCAGTACTGACCAGTGTTAACCTAGGAAGTCAATAAATTACTAACTAGGTTAATCAATAGTGACTAAGTTTTTAGCCAGTACTGACTAAGGTCAGAATGTCAGTGTTCTCTCTCACAATGGGAGTCAGGTGGTAGTCTTCTAAGAGTTATGCCTTCACTTCACCCAACACGAATGACCACCATCATCGCCCTTGATAAGATCCAAGAGATCCATTAACATGGGGGAAATGAGCCAATAAAACCAAACCAGAAAACCACCTCAGAATGCGCCTCACAAACCCTCAAGCCGCAGCCTACCTGGTCCAACCACGGGGCACCAATCCGCCTGCAGTATGTGGGATTAGCGTCTGCTATGGCGCCAACCCTAGTCGCACTTTACGAGGCAATAGCTGTGCCACCTTTCACCCTTCCACTCCTAGGTTGACATCGTTGATCAATTGATTATCATTAAAGGGGACTATATGGGTTTGGGTGGCGTGGTTACCCCCCTCTTCCTACCCTTGCTGCCATTGATCGGTTGTCAGTGCGTGCAGGACGCCGCCCGCCCCAGGCTGCGTGACATGCCCCGGCCCTAGCGGCGGCCACTGGCACCAGGCAGTGTGCCCGGATGTTGGCGATTCCCCCTGGTGGTCAAACTGCGCATGATCCAGGCGCAGGGGACCCTGGGATCATAAATCACCGGGCGTTCTTTCCTGTCGCCCAGGGCGCCAAAGGAGGGCGCTGCGGTCTGCAGGTAGTGTCTATCTGCTGTGGGCCGGCAGGGGACCCTCATGTACCTGCAACTGCATGGCTATTCATTTCTTGCAAAATCTTCCCCAGATCTGTGTCGTTCCAAAGAGGTATAATACATCACACGTAGTGAACATATGATGTGAGTAGAGCTGCTTGATATAAGACCATCAACATTATAGGTCACACTGCTTGAAGTATAGGGATATACATGGATTTCTTCAATCTCAAAATGTAGTTGTGAAGGAGTTGTGAAAGCAAGCAATTTTACATGGACCGTTTACTATCAACTCCAAAACAGTCAACCTGCCATATTCACCCTTTATCCTATATCATGTGGGTGGTGGCACTGCCTCCTCCTTGACTATCAAAAGACACTATACTTTTAGAATACTATCTATGGTGCGCAGAGTCACTGTCAGTGATTACAAATCACCTAATTGACCATGTGGCAGTGTATCTGCTTTCCACGTCCACACGTAATAGAGTACTTGCAGTGTGGATAACCATTACTAAGCTTTAACAGTTTAATGTCAATAAATGGCAAATGGTAAGCTGCACTTGCCTGTATCTGTTGAACGATATGTATTTAACTATAGATGGCCATTAAACAGTTCTGCCAACTTCCAGCACATACAGTATCACAAGTGCATTTGTGTCCTTTAAACAGCTTAAGGTATGTTACAATACCAATGCCCAACCAGGCACCTTAATGCATCCTTCTCCCCATGGGCCCCTACCGCCACATTCACCTGGGTACATTCATCCCTATACAGTGCGGAAGGTGTTAGCGTAGATTAGCCACCACTGGAACCAATTATTCCACACAGGCCATTTCAAATGGCCCGTCACGGAGGTCCAATTGGGGTGGAAGCGGCAGTGGAGGACAATCAGGAAAGGCAGTGACACAGCTGGCACCAGGGCATTAGTGGCTGGGGGAGTGAAGCATATGTGTTGGGCAATGGGCTAAGATGGATCTCTCTACGGTTGGTGGGTGGCCTATGGCTGTGTGCAGAGGCTGGTACTGGGACAGTGTGCTCCATGGCCTTCTCATCCATCAGGTGTGGTGCTAGGGGGACGACCTACCGCCATGTACTGCCACCTCAGCCACTCCAGGGCCCAGCGGCTCAGGGAGTCAATGTTGCCATTTATAAAGGGATAAGGTCAGGCCTATACACTGAAAGTCAGGGCTGGAAGTACCGCCCAATGGGTCACTGGAGGGATTGCACGTGCAGTCTCCAAATTCCATACTGAGGAATTCACATCTGAGGCTCTTAAAGGGCATGGAAGGTATGTATGTCATATAATATAGCTGATTGAATCACTGTCTAAAATGACCAACTAGAGTAAGCAGCTGCTAATAATTTTTGAGCGATTTGTATACAATATGAACTTATTTTAGGTTCAATCCCAGATATGTCAATTATAAATCGATCATATATAGAGAAAAAAACTTGTCATGACTGCCAGCGCGTTATGATATATACAATGTAAATCCATGCTGTCATATATCTCCGACCTGAGTGGCAGTGTTGCTACTGCTATGATACACTGCTAGGTGACTTGGGGCTTACATTTCCCCTAAGGACCCCAAAGTCTGCTCATTAGGACAGCTCACTTTTACCTCAACCTGTCACTTCTCAAACACTAAAGGGCAATGGCCAAGAGCACCTCCGACCAATTTCCGTCGTTTCATTTCTTCTCCCACAGTCATTAGTTTTCGTTTTTTCTTCTTCGGAGGGCCAACCTTTTTTTTAACGGTCTTTCAGGATTGTTGTAATCTTCTTGCAATGTGTCTGTTTATTCTCCATTCGTTATCTTCTCCGTGATTCATGTTTTTTTTTGTCTTTCTTTCTTAGTAGTCGGATGTTTTCCTTTCTTCTCCCTTTCATGGAACTTTTGACCAGTGCCATATTGTGTCAATGCCCCTTCACTAAGAAACCATGCACCGTAAATGGTGAAACCAAAATTACGTCCTTTCATACTGCAAATTAACAGTATATCCTACTGCCCATGTACACTAATACCGTAGAATATATTATACTGTAAAACCACAGTAGATTGCACTGCTCATCTACGTTTAGCTCTAACAGTGTAGTGTTGCATATTGTCACCAATATAGCATCACAGAGACCTATTGCCTCACGAAGTTGCATTGTGTCTGCTCTTCTAGGGCTACATCCATTATCATTAATTTTGTCAGATCGTTTTAGGAGACCATTAATTCTAGGAGAAATATTGCGATGGCATCATTTTGAATCCGAATAAATTGAAAACATTTTTTAAATATACATGAAGAAATGAACGAGCGCCTCTACACTTCTCATCATCATTATTAAAGCACGTTGTCCAATATACAAACCACAATTTGAAAGTATAGAAAAAAAAGGTACGCTCTCATACAGTATCGCACTATCGCATACACAATCGCAACATCGACAACCAAAATCACCGCAGTAGAGCGTAGTAGAAAACGATAAAATCAACATCATCAAAACATAAGACCAATGCATTGGATAGGTTATATTGTATGAATCCGACTGTGCTGTGATTGTGAAGAGATAACGTGGTATTACCAACCAAGCGTTTGATACCCTTTATGGAACCTAATGCAATCTATGATAATGATTGATATAACAGGCCATAAAACTAAATATACACAGCACATGACTGCACAAAGACCGGTTTACACGATTGTAGACTCATGACTTGTGATTTTTGCTTCAATGGCTATCAGGTAAACATGCATGAAGCAACCATATCGGGCATCTTAATCATAGATGGCAATCAGTGAACGATTGACGTCGGTTTCTTTATGTGTTGATATTGAAGAATGTCCCTTGAAGAGCTAATGCATCATATTACGATGACTTGGTTAAACACATATAGTCATTTGAATGGCGCTATGAGTATAGTGTATCACATATTATGACACATTGATATACTACCTCTTGTATCCAATGTACAGAATAATAGAGTGGATTGTATAGGTGCTCCAGGGGGTAGCTTCTATGGTATAAGCCTTCTCTATTTGGAAGTTGATGACAAATGTGTTCACAGAGCCCTAAAATGTGATGTCATATACATTTTTAAAAAGCCTCATTGACACATCTCGTGTAGATTGACACCCTCCTCCGAGGCTGTCTTTGACATATTATACAAATATACACAAAGCGTACAAAAATACGCCATATTTAATCGCTGATGACAAAAGATCAGGAAAAGTATCAGCATTTGTTAACAAGCATGAATATTATATATGATACACTTAGATGGGGATATCTTTATAACATTGAGACCTATCGTGTGTTCTTTACATTTGGGATAGGGCGATGTCAATATACAATGTATATGCAGCATGCCTGTAAACGTAGGCTGGGTAGTAGGAAATAGGTAAATACATAAATATAAAAGGAAAAAAAAGAAAAGTTATTCCTGAAGTGTGTTCCTGTCTGAACTGGATAGTACAAAGAGTCTGAGGTGTGGGATTCTAGTCTATAATTCTATAGTGTACAATGTACAGGTATATGGACAACGGTACACTAGGTGCACCACTCGCCTCCACCCATATAGTTATAGTGTGTATGATGGGATAGACGGGCATTAAGGAGGAGGACCCACCTGGAGGAAGGATATACCTGCACGCTTTGGTGAGTGATGGACGTCAGCACGTGACAGATGGTGTTAAATCTACTATGTGGGTGTTGGGGAAGAGAGAAGATTCTAGAATGTAATGATGTTTTTCCACTATATTTTCTTACATTGATTTTATGATTGAGCACCTGTTTTCATGATTGAGCACGCCAATAATGTGTCGTAAGCTGCTGTGCACTTCTGTATCTCTCTCTCTCTCTCTCTCTCTCTCTCTCTCTCTCTCTCTCTCCCCCTCTCTCTTTCTTTCTCTCGATAGATAGATAGATAGATAGATGGATAGATAGATAGATAGATAGATAGATAGATAGATAGATAGATAGATAGATAGATAGATAGATAGATGGGTTTTATACTTCAAGCCCTTATTTCTGATGCGCCTCCTAGGAAGCTATTGTACATAATATATAACTTATAACGCTTTCACCTAAGGCCAGTCAGTACATGTATAATGCTGTTCTTCCTGTTCCTGGAATCTCTAAGTATAAGCAGCATGATCATTGGACTGTGGGCTCGACTCAGTACCTCCACACAATTACATCTATAACAGCCCGACCAGGCTGCAGACTGCCCACCTGTGTGGAAGAATCTGGCATGGCTGTAGGAACAGAAATGATCCACTGCTGCCCACAGAATATTGAACACAGACAATAAACCGGTTAGTCTCTCATCCCACAGTGGATTACTTGGCACCCACTTCAAAGAGAGCAGCTTCCGCTAGACCCTGCCCCCAGACCCTCCCATCGGTACCCAGCACTACCAGTGGACGGCCCGTGCTTAGCGTGCCAGACTACGCTAGGGCAGCACTGGTCTAATGCACTTAATGAGGACTTTGTGTGAAACTAGGAGAGTAGAAAGTAGGAGCAGGAGGAAAGGGAAACATAGAGGCCTGGACAGTGAGGCTAGACATAGACGGAGGCACCCCAGTCAATTCCGGCCACACGCCATTCAAGAGGACAACCTATTCCCAATACCTACCTGCTAGGGTTGGGGAGGCACATGTACCCCCACCCGACCCCCAAAGAAAACAAGGGAAAATATAAATCAATGAAGGAAGAGGATATGAGGACAGGGAAGAAAATGGGAATAGTAGCGTGCAGTACAGTATGGCCTTTTCAGGCTTTAAAACATTATACTCTTTGATATATCCATGCTGTTTCTCTGTTGTTTAGTATATTGCTTTGCATTATAGAAATTCAATTCAAATGGCACACTAGACTAAGAGTATACACGAGGATGAAATTATATGCAACGAACTGCAACAACGTGGTAAATTTATAATCAGAGGGCTCAGCCACAACCCTCACCCATAACCAATTTTGGAACACTCAAGGGTTAGCCGATCCACTCAAGAGTTAGCCGAACATCAGGCTGCAGCTTAAACCTTGGATGGCCAAATCTCCATGAGCATGATTTTGTATAGTATGCTGAATGACTCACCATAGTGAGTCACTGCTGAGCTCACAAAAGACACGCAAGAGTTCCCTTGTAACTGTCAAGGAATAAAATGTGTAAAATGATTAGTTAGCCTAGTACTTTTTACTCAGTTAGTCTAGTCATCTCTTCTCACAACGGACTGAGTCATATCAAACTAAGATTCTACCAGCTATCGTGTAAGAATATCAAGTATTTACATTGCAAATCTGTTTGGCATGGCTTGCTCACCATTCGCCACTACGAATCACCAACTTCAAGATTCCAGGCCCAGTGTTCCTACAGTGATAACAAGTGGTTCCTTTCTAGGACCTATCAATCCAGGTATCCACGACCCTGACCTTCTTAAGCATGACCCAACTGCCATCATCCTCTACAATTGCCTATGTACAGCCAGTGCATGGATAGAGATTTTCTCTTCCTTAGATATACTTTAGCGACGGCTACTGTGTATTATATCTCAGAAACAGAAATATTCCCAGTGCGTCTTGGATGCAGTCAGCTAGACCCTTTATCCGTTGGACAGTAATTTAAACTCAAACCAGGTCCTTCCTTGGACCCCTACTACTTCAATCCCCAATCCGTTTCGCACGAGTGCCAGGCTCGTTGGACCCCAAAAATGTTTTGATTCCAGACCCTTTGCACCCCATGTTATTTGGAAGGGGAGTGTGAAGTTATATTATTTTCATAAGGTGATTGAACAATAGTTGCTGACACTTAGGCCAAAAAAAGGGTGAGTTTCAGGCAACATGGTCCAAAAATTTAGGGTAGGTAGGTCGGATTTTTTTTCTTTTTCTTTTAATGTTGGAGGTACCTTGAATGAGTCGCGGACCGCCATATCGACTCACTGGTCATCAAGACGACTCACCGGTTCTTACTTTAACTAGGAATATCATGAAATTATTGGACATTCTTGTTAATAAGCAATTTCCTGAGGCTGGACAGTTAATTAGGCATGTGATCTGTTCTTCCTAACCAATAAATTGCTAAAATTTTCGAAAAAATAGGAATATTTTGCAAAAAAATGAAAAATCTCCAAAAAATCGGAAAAAATGCTAGGGTCGGCCCTTTTTTGAAACTAGGGTCGGGTTGCCTGAAACACACCTTTTTTTTGGCCTTATGTCTGAATGGGCTGGACTACACACATCTACACCAATACATTGGTTTCAGGTTAACTTTATCAAACTGACTCTTAGCCTCAGAAGAATAAAACGTGGTTACAACGATAGTGTGGCTTCTCGATTGAATTATTGGTTGAGTGATCATATGCATGGATTCAGTGCCTCTCACACTGTTTGATATGGCCTGGTTCCAGGAACCATATACAGAGCAGAAAGGCATCGGTCCTAATCTTGGCTTCTAACAAATCAACTTACTACAACCAGCTACAATAATGGAATTCGATTCCAAAATATCCTGTTCTAGATCTATGACAAAGTATTTCCTCTCGGGTGATTCTGCTTGTAGTGGCAGTATCCCAAATAGTCAATTTGGAATCGACTGTACAGTTGTTGATAACCCTCCTGGGGCTCGATTCATAAGTTTCTACGACACAGAGAGCAATTTTACTGCTACGACCATTACTGATCGTCCAGGTGTCATTTTATGCCATACCTACGACACCTGTATATCAGTTGTAAAGGTGGAGAAAAATAACCACACTTACGACCAGCTTATCTCATACGACTAGCTTATCTCAAGAAAATCGTAGAATGCTGTCGTACAAAAAAAGGGGTGCATTTCAAAAGAAAATTTTAGCAAATTTCCAATCTACCTGATCGTACAGAATACAGAAAAGGGGGTTTTGAGGGCAAAAATGCCCATTGCACAACAGATGGCTGAGACAGCCTCTGAAGTCATCTCAGCCATTCAAAAAATCTTTAACAATGGTTTATTTTGTACCAAACCTAGATGTAATAAATCATAATGATATATAGACTGTCCTGTAAGAATGAGTGCCTCATAAATTCACAATATCATACATTTTTTGAAAATCATATTTCAACTTTTTCCTCCTGAATCGTAGTGTGGGCAATGTTCTAATGTACTCTGTAATACAAAGTTATATTTTTAGCATAATTACTTTTACAACAACTTTCTAAAAGCTAGTCATACGATTGAGTAAAGGAAATATGTCCTATGATTACCATTGTGAAATGCACTACATTTTTCTGTACTACTGCCTTGTACGACTCCTTGACTACAACCAGTAGAAAAAAAGTATTTGCTCTCTTTTCCCTACAGACATGTTTTTTTGTGGTCGTAGCATTATTGAGCTATCGTATATTGTTATGAATCGAGCCCCTGTGGTCATTCGGAGTCCTGCTATATCCCATGCCTAGTGTATACATAGGGAACATACATAAGTTATTATGGAAAGCTAACTGCCTAGAGATATGCATAGGACCTCCATTGACCCTGTAAACCTTTTACTTTATCTGCAATGAGGAATATGGGGATCTCTCACCGGCCAAGTATGGTAATACTTGGCTGACCTGCTAGCCCTATCTCAAATAGGATAAACCATGTACACATACTTGTACTAATGTGGCCAACACATGGCGAATAAGTCATGCATTGTACAGTTTTAATGCAGGCATGTTGGAAGTGATTACAGTTAGCATTGCCGGAAAGTTTACGACCGGGCTGAACAAAAGCTTCACAATTTAATGTTGAATCACGACCACTCCCCGAAGTACGTTATCCCATTGGTCAATAGTGTGACCAAAGCTGCTGCCACCCAGGGCCAAGACGCATAATTGAGTGCACTCAACCAGTGGTGTTCCAGTGGCCTTCGTCCACTTATGGTCATATCGCATGGTAGGAGAGTGGTAGCATACTGATACGTGCGTGAAGCGGTGTTATATGGAGAGGAGATGTTTCTACACACTGACAATTCACTTAATCCATTCTGAGTCACTGTAAAGTACTATTATTAAAGTATCCTCACCTGTGTCTTATCCTGGCTCGTTTAGTACTATGATATTTAAAAAAAACGTATAACATGCACTCCAACCTTGCAATTGTGTATAACCATCACCTATAGGAGTTGTTTCTTGTACCCCTCGTGGGTTGTACACCAGACTTTTACGGTTCTCTGTAACTGGAAGGTACAGTGGCCCAGAAGGGCCAAAAAGATAGAAAAGTGAAAAGTGGAAAGTGCAAATCAAAAAGTGAAAAGTGCAAATCAAAAAGTGAAAAGTGCAATCAAAAAGTGAAAAGTGCAAACCAAAAAGTGAAAAGTGCAAACCTAAAAGTGAAAAGTGCAAATCAAAAAGTGAAAAGTGCAAATCAAAAAGTGAAAACCAAAAAGTAAAAAGTGGTTTGAGGTTTGAGGTTTGAGGTTTCCACTTTAAGTGTCACGCTGTCAATCTGTCAACAGGTTGTGACAGGTATCTTTTAGCATTGGGTCAGAATTTCCAAAAATATGATTTTCGGGAAATTGGCAGAAATGGAGAGAAAAAAGGTCAGAAATGAAAAAAGTCAATTTTTTTCGGGAAAATGTCCAATGGGGCGAGAAAAATGGTCAGAATTTCCAAAAATGTGATATTCAGGAAATTGGCAGAAATGGCGAGAAAAAAGGTCAGAAATGAAAAAAAGTCAAGTACACTTTTTTTGTACCTTATTTCTGGGCCATTTCCGAGGGCCTATAATTCAGAAATCGCTTGGGTTGAGGATGTGTCCTTCTCTGAACTGGTTCTTTGGGTTACTGGCATGAGGCAAATATCAATATCTACGCATAAAACGGAGCAGTAAATGAAAATTGCATCAGATAGAGCCACCTTAAATATATCAAACTTTATGACCTGTTGCCTCATTCGGCCTCCCTCCTCTCCTGTCCGATTGAACATCGCTGTGCACTGAGTAAGTTATCAGTGAGTACAAACCACCTTACAGCTCACTGTGGTATAGTGCAGCATAGTAGGACTCAAGGAGAGGGCTGCTGGTGCTCGGCTGAGGGTGGCCTCTGTGTCAGGGTGCTACAGACCCCTTATCCCTACCCTGCAGCAGACCAATACCTGATCATATCGGCCTCACAGATGACATTTAGAGACTGTCACAGCGTCTCCATGGATAGAGAAAGGTAAGCGGTCACAGGGTGGGTTGGACTGAAGAGGGGTCGTTTTTTCTACATGAAATAACTGCCACAGACGGAGTGTTTACACTTGGTATACTATAGATGCTTGCAAGTCAGTCTGGTATTCCAGTTGTATTTTTTGCCTTCGCCATTATCCTGTCATTATATTTGCAGTTATAATATAATAATGTTATCTCTTGAATTTCCCATTATCGCTTTGAGATCAATTCACTTTTCAAAGCTTCCTGTATAGCGACCATATTATATCATGCTTCAACTCTTATCGGTTAATTGAATGCTTAGCTTTAAACCGTTGGCACCAGGGCACCGTCCTCAAGTGACCAAAGACGATAATGAGACAAAGAATGTAATACATGAGTAGAGTCTAGTGGCACTTGGTACCTGGAATAGAACTTAGCATAAACCAAAATGGGCATTGTCGTTATTAGTGAAGTCCATGAATTCCATCACTGCGGCTACTTATGGTTTTATTTGTACACTGACCTCCTTCAGATTTTACTTATGCCATTATTCCAGTAGGGGCCAAAGTCGCCACATTGGAGTACCAGTATAATTTATACTTTGCCTTTGTATGATGTGTGCCATAGATGTTATTTAGCCAACGAGTACAGGGTATATGTCCCTTGCCAAGCAAATGCCAAGCTCCTTCTAGGAGCATGATTTTTCCGATAGCCCCGCCAAATGAAACAAAACACATCTCCTCTGTGTCGGGGAGGTCATGGCTACTACGTCTCAAGGTATAGTAGACACGCCAATATAAACATTGTACACTAGTGTTATACAGAAGTATACATTATTATCATACAGAAGATTGATAATAATTATAATGATTATATTATGGGGGCTATTTAAAAGATTCAGTATCTGTATATCTCCCTGTATATGAAGCCTTTGACGATAATTGTCTCTTCGCAACTCCTTCAACAATAGACTTAATCTGATTCAACTATTATCATTCTCTGATAGATACACGTTAATACAAATTTTAGAGTATGTTTTATTTATTGAATGATTGCATAGGAGGAATTAAGGTAGAAAAGAGTGGGTAACTATAGCCTGGAGGAATACTCCAGACATTGAGATCAGCATCAGCCCTAATAGCTCTATAGATCTGAAAAAAAGCTAGGTCAAACATGCCCTTGCCTGACAGCTGTCATTACAGGACTCCTCCTGTAGGTAGAGGTAAGGCAACCAATCGATCGGGCCGCGTGTACCCAGAACTTAACCGTCTGTTCGAACAGCTTTTATGGATGCTAGAACTCTGATTTCAGATCATTTATTTTTTAATGTACACTTAAGTAGTGAAACCAAATGCTGTAAACCTACAGTATCTTCTACTGTCCATGTACAGCTATACCTTTTTGTATATACTGTAAAAATACAATGGATGCATGCTCCTGCTCAGCTACACCAACTTCTAACAGTGTGACATCCTGAATAACACCACCTCCCCGACATATATATATATATATATATATATATATATATATATATATATATATATATATATATATATATATATATATATATATATATATATATATATACATAATTTTGTTGCTTGATAGTAATAACGATCAAGCCCAGGTATTGTACTATGATGATAAATTATAATTGTGAACTGTATCCTAATTCCTATTAATTTGTCCTCCCTACAGACCTCCACCAGAGTTGGCGCTATGTTGCTCAGGGATAAGAGGACATATGTGGTAGAGGTGCCGCTAGGGTCAGCAGCCAAGTCGTCGAGGCGTCGCAGAAATTCCCACATCGTTAGTAGTACTGGAGAAGCCGCTGCTGATGCCGCCATGGAGGTGGTCCTAACTGCAGACAATAACCACACCCTGCTGGGCACCCTGGTACTGGAGGACGCCCGGTTGATGGCCACCCCCAGTCCCGCTGACACGTCGCCTATACCCCAGGACTACGACGACCGTGGAGCTACAATGTACGCCGTGGCCGTGATCCTTGTGTATGGCTTCTCTATTGTCCTCCTCATCGCCTCCCATACGTATATGAAGCGGAAAAATGGCAAGAGAGGGGAGGGCGATACTGACATGAGCACCGTTAATAAGTACCTGGAGCAGGTGCCCCACCTCCAGGAGATCAGTAGGAAGGACTCATTCCGCCGACTTAAGATGAGCATCATCCCCATGGTTAGCATTGCGGTTGGGAGGGATATAACGGAGCTTCCTAGTAAGCCCGACCCTCCAACACCCCCACGCTCTCCTATCGCCACTCTCATCCACAGTATACACGACAAGTTCGGCACTTTCTCTACTCCCCCAACGTCTCCAACTTCTCCAACTCCCAAGTCAGTCAGGTTTGATTTCAACAATGAAGGAGGTCCATTTGGGACAAGTACATACACCCCCTTATTACGAAGTCTGAGCCATCGCAGTGAGACCTCTGGAGGAGGGAGAGATCGGGACACTGGAGGAGTGAGAGCTGGGACCTCTGGAGGAGGGAGAGATGGGGACATTAAGGATCCACCGGCACATGCAGGGCGAGGTGCTGGAGAAGGTGGTGGGAGAGTGGGAATAGAAGGGCAGATATCAGATAAAGATATACCAGTGGACAGACAAATCACAGGAGTGTCTCATGATGAAGGCACTGGAGGAGGAACAGGAGGGACAGTAGCAGGTGTAAGACATCTTGAGACAGCAGCAGGAGGAACAGAGGACTCAATGAGAAAGATATCCGACCCTGGAGCCCAGGTGACACCTGACATAGGGGTCAAGCTGCCTGCAGCTGTACCGTACGTTCGGCTATTAAGTACCTCCAGTGGGATCAGCACTGTGTCTGCCTACACTGACCCATCCTCCCCCTACAGCCCCTACAGCCCCTACAGCCCCTCCAGTACGACCTCCAGCTTCCCCTACAGTCCCTCCAGTACCACCTCCAGCTTTCCCTACAGTCCCTCCAGTACCACCTCCAGCTTCCCCTACAACCTGGCTGATTCCTCCTCCAGTGGTGTGGCCAGCGACTTACAAGCCTCCTCTGGCTCTACCAGGCTGTGGTGGGGGGATGGGGAGCTGCTCACGCCCCCTAGTGCCACCACGCGACAACACTCACCTGTGGCAGCGTTACCTGGTGTTCACCAACCTAAGCTGCTCCTCCAGGCACCTGTACAGGAGGGGCCTCCTCCCGGGCTGCTGCCTCCTGGTGCTAGATGCAGTAACTACCCTCAGAGCCATGTGGTGCAGGTAGGAGGAGCAGCTCAAGGTGAGGAGGTCGGGGAGGAGCCTCTCGTGCCCTTACAGATTACTACTGTGTAACGCTCCTGTACAGCTTCAGGATATAATCTGTTTTGGAGTGTATCGTTAGAACTGATAGAGAGGTGGTGACAGAAGTCTGTAGAGCTACTATGGAAATCGGAATGCTACATTATTTTTCCAAAATACATTGCAAAATAGTTACATGTATTTGAATTTGGATAGTTCGGATAGTCTTGGGTAAACCATTCCCACTAGACCTGTGTTGAAGTTATTTCTAATAACCTGAGAACATGTAGCCGATTGTCAATATGGCTGATTGACAAAATTCACCTTTCAGCCTATTTGTCCACGATCTTCCTGATCCTGCTATACAATATGTTTACTGCGTTGAAGATTCCGAGAAGTTACCTTGCTGTTATCTTGTGATTATTGTTACAAATTAATTATGCTTTGAATGTTGTTACAGTCACACAGTGCACTGTCGAGTTGTCCCCTGCCTGTGATACATTATGATGATATTGTCCAATGGTGTGTGTCTATAGTTGTCTATACAAGTACTGGTTTTATATATTGTATAGTACACGGCATAGATGTATGAAGAAACAACTGTGGGGTTAAACCAAAGCACCTTTTGATTTAAAAAAAAAAGAGTTGCTTGGGACCCTAGATATGGTGTTTACGTTAATGTTAATTCAGATGTGTAATGCCTTTATTGCATCTTTAAATAAATAATGACACAAAGTATGCATGCCTATATACTACCAGGTATTGTCTTATAGAGACAAATAGGATTTGGAGTGTATAGTATTGGACTCTCTAGAAACATTGCCTGAAAGCCTAATAGAATGGTGGGGATAAATACCACAGAATACAATTGCCCGGATTGAAGCTACACTGCAGTGATATTGAACTGTTTTAACTTGTTCGTTTTATATCATGCATTCCAACTTGCCACTTAATACCTCCATGTGCATGATGGGCTAGCTGCCACTAGTTGATGTGTTAACATATCACAATAATCGCTTTATACATTGCCCCAAAAGCGTGGTGTTAATGACGTATTTGCCATGTATTGACCTGCAGATAACCAATAAACATTGAAACAGCTGCCAACAATTTTCACTTGTCATTTCAATTGGACCCTCTGTGAATGGGATTGGTATAGAATCCATAACACCTGGGTGTGTCATAGATAGAGATGTGGGCAGTGTAAAGATACACATAGCGTGTGACATTGGTTTATTCTGTACACATCGGGAGGAGTTAAAGTGGGACAGGAGTGCAATGGTGTGTTTCCCATGTGAGGTGAGTATGTATATCAGTCATTTTATCAGCTATAATAAATATTAGATATACAGGCACCTAAGGCTCTCTTTTATCTTTGGACTTATACATAGATCTATATGTGTCTTAATTGTGATCTTATATCTGAATTAATTCAATTGTGATAATAGTTCATTGCTCGTAAGTAATCAGCAAAATACTGCTTAAATGTTCTCAATCATAGTATACATTAATTGTGACAGCCATACATGTGAATAATAGAATATTTTTTAGTTAAAAGTATTACTGTCTAATTGCATAGGCTAGCTTCCCTGGCAGTGTATTTCTCTCCCGCCCAGTGCATGTGGTTCACCTGTCTAAACAGTTCTCATGCTCTCCATCAGAGGGCTTTCTCGGTTAACAAACCACTGTATACACTTAAACTATAGACGAAGTCTCAGTCCCTCTCCTCTCTTTGCTCTGACCTTGATTGATATAGAGGAGGTACAGCTATCTATAGACTGCATGAACTCCAGGTGTGCGACAATATGCAGGTCTCCACATGGAAGACGCATTCATTACAAGAATCCCTAGCAACAGAAATGGGGAGGGGCACTGTTGGGGTGTGACCAAAAGGTGTTCTGTGATAGAGAATACTCATGGGATAATAGGCCTACAACTATATAGCTCTAGGTGTAGAATAATACTTGTAGCAAATGGGGCATTTAAAAATAACATAAAGTCTAAACATACATGGAAAGGTAATACGTCTCTGTCACAACACACAACCCAGGTGTCAGGTCAGTGACCGCTACTGGCGTAACATGTCAGTAGGAGTAGCTCTCTAGTGAGGTATTATCCTGTGATGAGTCGCTCCAGCGTAGGCAGCTAGTACATATACATGTATCACAATGGTGGGAGCCTGTCTGCATGCATCTGTATACCATACACTACAGAAGAGTAGCTGATGAGTGGCTGACTTACACGGCCACAGACAATACACCACTACACTATTGATTACGTGAGCTGCTCATTGATTTAAGTGTGTGAGTGGGTAAGTCATGCCGCTACAGTCAATACTGGATACACAGCCACCGATCTTGATATAATGAGGAACACTGAAAGAGGAAGGCAATGGGTCTAATGAGGGTGTGTACACTAGGGGAGAGAATCTGAGAATAAGTCAAATGAGAAGGATGCGGGGATGTGATTAGAGGATGTGGGGGCAGAATGGGGAGGTAGAAGGTGCAGGACCGTAAAAGAAAACACCACAGGGTTATAATGATTGAAACATAGCATGATATTTTCTTATATTAATACATATATATGTGGGGTCCTGACCTTCAGTTACCATAACTTATTTTCTGATAGCTCTATTAGTTAGTTTCGTCAATATAGGAGTGGCTACCCCTGTAATGTTTGTAATGTTGTCTGCTTCCATCAGTGGGCAATAATGACGTTCCATTTAAAGCTGTTATACCAGTTGGCACACTCAAACCTATATTTGTATCTCATATGATTGTGTAATCATTTCCCTCTTAAAATCTGCCATTTATTTTGTCAAGGGATTCTTTATATTTGCAATACAAGACTCCAATTCCAACTACAGTATTATCATATTCTGGTGGGGTTTGTGTTGACAAAAGCCATCAGGTGGCAATACTGAGTGGAGAGGAGCCTGGAAGTTTTCCATTGCTCAACTCACAAACACAGTCTACTAGTACTTGGTGTATCCCTGTAGATGGCACTACCTTGATGTAATCAAGTGCTGAATAGAATCCAGGTAACAAAAAACGTTTTCCAAATGATTGCAAACGTTTTGGAGGAAAACCTTTTTGAACACAAATCTATGGAAAACATTTGCATCCAAATGTTTTCAAAACATTTACAAATATTTGAAAAACATTATTTTGTTAGCTGGGGTGTTGGAAGCATTCTAATTTTTCTAATCTATATCTTTGAATGTAGCGCAGTTAAAAGTCACAAATCAGATTGGGATTTATGCAGTACACTGCAATAAGCCTAAGGAGACCCTGTATAACCCTGAAAGTGAACTATCTATATATCTGAGGTGGTATAGCAGCTTTGTATATATATAACCACTCCTGGTGAATGACGACACTGTGATGCAACCACCCAGCTAACAAGAATACGTCATTTTACGTCAGAATAACGTTTTTAACGTTATATGACGTTTTTGCCATGATGAGGGGCCATAGAGAAGCGTTATATAACGTTGTATAACGTTGTTTTTTTTTGTTTACTGGGCAGTCTCCAGCCGTCACATAATACATTTTACAGACTGGCAGTTTTGGCTTTGCCTCTTCCATAGCCGATGTTACGGGAACCGTCCACATTAGATAGTGGAGAGAGCAATTTGCAACGCAAACAAAATTTATGATTTACTGATATATGGTTATTGGTGCCGATTATCTCCTTGCACTTGCAGAATATGAACTCCAACATAGCTATGGCATGTGCCAGTGGGTTCACACCCTCCCCCACTGAATGTATCGTGCAGGTAACCACGTACACCAACCACCGCAGCCATCTTACCATCTCTCACATCGTTAATATAGATTACAATGTAGATTTTGAACAATAATGTACACAGTCGATTGCCAAATATACCCCTTCTATTGAAGATGGCACATGCGTATATGTTAAGCTTTATTGGTCAAATACTGTGACATAGTTACGTTTTTTGATGAAATATAAAGGAAAGGGAAATATAGGACATATAAATAGATCTATGTTGACTAAATATAGGTGACTAAGTATGTGCGAGAAATGTATACAGTCATGTAGTACTTAAATCGTGACATTTCTCTATGTAGCAACGGTTAGTAGCTGACATAATTATTCTCAACTTGTAAATTTATTGGATTACAATCATTGATTACAATCATGGACGAAAAGATGTTTCAGGGATTTGTTCCTTGTTTGTAACAACACTTATGAATACATTTTTGTTTCATCATCAATGCTATTCAATTTACTGACAAAACGCATTTGTTTGTGTTGGCTATACATGTGTGTATTTATTATATCAAACTATAAAAGGTGGGGGACTGTTATACCGCCCCATCGCTCCATCAACCAAATCGTCCCAATCTTGTATAGATTTATATTAGATGTTCACCTACATGATGAACCTGCATATCTCGGGTCTCCTGGTGGTAAAATCCGACATCTGTTTCTCTTACCCCAGTAGCCATATTTCTCTTGTTCCACCTATATATGCTGCACACTTTATTTAGGCTTCGGCATCTTCCCTCTCCTCCTTACTAGTTTGACTAGATAGGAGCGGCATTGGTTCAAATCTATTACGCCTTGTGAATGGCATGAGCCTGCAGTCTGGACCCCCCCCCCCCCCCACACACACACACACCTCCTCCAGGTGAGTGGGCTGCCTGCCCTGATGAGGTGAGGCCCACTAGTTATCAGGTATGGGAGTAGCTAACTCCCCTAGGAGAGAAGCGCCTGGGGTGCATGCTGGAGAAGAAGCTGGGTGAGCTGTATGGGGGAGGGGGTGCAGAGATCAGCCACTGGAGGGGATGCCTCTACCAGGCCGGCTGGTAGGGCAGCCAGCTAGCAGACGGCAGCAGGAGGCAGCAAGGCCAGAAGCCTACAGTGTGTCTAATCTACGAGGAGCCAATACATTAAGTCAGCACGCTCTTATAATCTAGAACCTGAGCGCTATGGGTGAGAAGGAAAGGAAATGGCAGATTGGGATAGGGAGACATTCTTTTGGGATGTTTATTGTTTGGATTTCTACTGTACATTTTAACAGCATGTTGTCATTGTTGAACAATATAGCCCGAGCAAAATAGTAGCTTGGTACTTGTCTATATTATTCCATAATGCAATGGTGAGAAATTAAGCTCTTCGATTGGGGCAGAGCCAGCCAGAGAAAATGTATAGGAAACACCAGGGCAGCATAAGGAAAACAAATAATGATGGGTAGATGAGGTTACACAGCTTGTATATTTCTATACATGTATTATCAATAGTGGAACAAAGAATTATAATTGTGGGAAGGATAGATACATGGTAGGCCTACATGAGTGGGGTGGGCAAGGTGTGACCATGCACCACATAGCTTTAACAATACATTGTGTATTGCCTTGGGAGGGGGGGAGAGAAAGCTGTGACCGCTAAAGATGCTACCTGGACCCCCCCCCCCCCCCCCACCCCTCTATCCAAGGCAGGTGGGGCTGTGGCGGTCACACCTTGCCACCCCTCCCTCCCCTCCCCCCAAGAGCCATGTTGGAAAGGTGGGGTAATTTTAAAGCAATTTATGAAATATCAAAATAAAATAAAACTCGTTTTACCCGCACCTAGACTTTGGGAGAATCCTATAACCCGTATTGGCGATTTGGTTCGCGTACTACCCTCGGGTAGTAGGCGGGAATTTACGGTAAGTATTCCCAGACGTAGGATCCACCACCATGGAGGACGTGGTAAAGCCCTGTCTAATGTGTGCTGACTGTATGTGATATACGCTATAGCAGACAACCCGCACCGAGGTACAACAATTCCTCCAGGGTCGGCAGGCCGCCTAGAGGGGCTACAGCAGGAGCAGGAGGAGCAGGAGGTGTAGCGTGTCTGGACCAGGTTCAAACTTCTCCAGGGTAGATAGAGGCTGAGCGTGGGGCGCCCCCTCTATCAGCCTGCCTGGAGTGATTGGCCGGCAGATTGAAAACCACCTCCGTGCCATTAACAACACGCCCAGGAGCAGAGAGCCACCCAACAATGTCCTCCAGGGTGGACCTCCCGGAGGAAGCGCCAAGGACTTAAAGAGGAGGAGGAGGAGGAGGAGGAGGAGGAGGAGTGAGCAGCAAGAGGATTGACAGGGTATATACTGGAGGAACAGACGGAGGTAGTATATAGGTACCCATAGGTGGGCCTCCTACCGCGTGCCACCTCTCACCCCTACACACCTACAAGCATGCCTACCTTGGCACTGTGACGTCACTACCTCCTACCTACATCCCACACCTCTACTAGGTGCCACATGTGTGTATCGGTTACTATGGTGACCCGCCATGTGCCCGTCTGTTCCCATAGCAACGGTGCATGTCACTGACATGATCGGCAGTCGTAAAGTGAGATTTACAGAGTCACTAAACTTAGTCATGGTCACTGGGAGTTACCGACTATGCCTACTACCATAGAGACCGTTACTTACAATCGGCCTGCAACGTGAGTGGAGGGGCAGAAGGAGGTGGGGTGGAGCTCCAAAAACCGGTATGCACTCACAGTTGTAAAAAGACTCCATGCAGCTTCTTCCTCTGCCAACCCTTGCCAAAGGCGTTGGGCTCAAGTCGGAAGGAGGTTAACATGGGACGAGCACTAACGAACTGGGTAGGTAGGTGTTTGCTGTCTGTACACAGGAGGAGAGCTGGATTTTATGAGCTGCCAATCTCACTGTGTCCAGTGCTATACACAATACATTGTAGCAGGTGGGGGAGTGGTTTTAACTGTACAGCATTAGACTGGGCCATGTATGAGTAGTATGGATGTGGGGGGGGGGGGGGTGACTACTGTGGCATTTATTGGCTAGCTAATGTGATTTATGTTTTCTACTTGTGGAAGTTTTGACATGTTCTCCTCATGCATGGTTAAAGTCAACGGTAGTTTCCGTGTGGATTACACACTGGCAATCAAAGATATTGCATGATAAAAGGTATTGCCTTGTTAACCTTAAATTGAGTGTCAGTCAGAATAGTGCAATATAAGTACATGTGTATGTATTATAAAACTGTACTAACCCTCCTAGTCGTTCACTATTGATTAATTCATAGCATTTCTCTACAAAATATTGTAACTTTAAAGGGTTTGTTCTTTGCAATATGAATGTAGTTGTACGTAAGAGATGACGATTTGTGTGTATCTCATGACAGTGATCAAGTAACCAAAAACACGCTAGACAATGTTTCAGAACTCCTTATTATAGCCAAATGTTGCATAACGTTTAAAACGTTATTTTGACATCAGATAACTTGGTTAGCTGTGGACTGCTTAGAGGTAGGTATGTGTGTTAATGAGACACACGTTTGTGTAGACCATGGAGTACACATGGCAGCAGAGAGTAGCAGACTGTTTAAGTAACGTACACAGACCTGCAGTCAAAACAATCTTTCACTGCCTCTTCCCCTGACATACTCTGAGACATGTGTTGGTAGGTAACAGAATTACCCCATGTTGCAATGTCAGTGGGATACATACAATATCTGAATCGTGTTGGACCAGAGAATAATAATTATACGTTCTTCAGGTACTATTACGTACTGATATGTGCAATGTGAAAACTCTGCAGTCCTGACAGAGCAAAGTAAGACAGGAGAATATCATTTACTTATTGTATAGAACAAGGCATGACATGGAAGGCAGGGCAGGGTAAGACAGGTTATAGTAAGGCAAGGCAGGGTAAACATTAGATTAATACTGAGCAAGGCAGATGGATTCTTAGGGTGGGTTAGAGCAAAGCAGAGCATGGGACAATTTAAGTACGTAGGTGAAGGTAGGGCAGGATAAAGTGTGCGTAGAGGATAGCAGTTGAAGGCAGGACAGAGCAAGATATGGTTTAGGGCAGGGGAGAAGAATTTTGTGAAGACAGCAGAGTATGGTAGTGCAGGTCATGGGAGAAATTAAGTACTTCGATGAAGGTAGAGCCAGCCCGAAGAGATAGCCATAGTAGGTGTAGGGCAGTACGAGGAAAATGAATAATGATAAGTAGATGGTATATTTCTGCATTACCAAAATTGTAACAAAGATTCATGATTGTATTAAGGCTGTTATAAGACCTGGGGTATAGATTACCTTAATCTCATCTTTTGCACATTTATAGCCCTTATCAGGATGTACAGGTAACATTTCAAACAACGTGTGTGTTATAGTTTTTGTAAATCCACTTTAATTCAAGAGACTATGACATCAATAAGCATTTGGCGTACTGCCTAGTTTCCCTTTTGATGTCAATAAACTTAGAACTATTCTGAGTATTCTATGGTAGCCATGAAGATGAGTCAGCATATTTGAGCTACCGTGAAGGTAGTTGTAAATAATATATCGTAACACATGCCAAGGCCTCCTCTTGGGGCAGTTGCCTATAGTGTAAGATGTATATAATAGTTTACCACCCCCCCCCCCCTCCACTTTGAGCAGACATATCTACACATGCACCACTGGAGCTGCCTACCTGTTAGTAATTCCCCAGACACTGGTCAGGGTAAGAAGGCACGCAATGCCCACTGTATGTGGGTGATCACAGCAGACTTTGTAGGGCAGGGGGATGAGAGAGTACAATGAGTCTGTGAACTTAACATTTGGTTGGTGTGGATACTCAGTACTTAACTATTTTAGTCCATTGTATGAATTGATCCTTGTTACGTCCAGTTAAAGCAATCTGTTTGTACGCTTTGTAATTACTTACACTGCGTTACAATTAAGAACTTTATACTTATATGTATATAACATAAACATATAGATATCAATATCTGTCATCTATTATATTTAAATCCACACCTTTCTTGCTCTCCCCCCCTCTCTCTCTCTCTCTCTCTCTCTCTCTCTCTCTCTCTCTCTCTCTCTCTCTCTCTCTCTTTCTCTCTCTCTCTCTCTCTCTCTCTCTCTCTCTCTCTCCCTCTCTCTCTCTCTCTCTCTCTCTCTCTCTCTCTCTCTCTCTCTCTCTTTCCGATTATAGAATGTTAGTTGCAATGGTTTCTGTCTGAGGAAGTGAGGGATGCGAGGTTATAAATATTCGAGGTAGTGAGGGTTGACTGCACACTATGGCTTCCCATGTGGCTTCCATTATTGCAAAGAAGAAGTTACATGTATCCAGTGTACAGCTTGAAGTTCTTAGATTGGTTTAATTACCTTTATAATGCCATGGGAACCCCCAGACCCTCCCTTCACATCCAACCTGTGGGATGCTGACTTAGTATTGTTCAACAAAAGAGATCCTTAATTCTATGCATGGCGATTGGATTGGCTGAAAATATATAACATACATATGTCTGGGTTCCCTGGTTACATACATCGTAGCTAAATACTACTACTGGGGTTTTATAGGACTCTGTGAACCGAAAGATGACCTAAAAAAAGTATGATTATTTACAAATGTATATAGGCTGCTACGTCTTTTAACGGAGGGCGCATAGGACAACATTGTGATTATTTTTGTCATAGATATACATATTGTGGTCTGCATGGGTGATGACCCTAACGTAGGCAGGATCAGAACGTGTGTTCAATGAGTTGCAGTAGAGACGTGGGGTTGAGAGTGTTGGGGGTTCTCGTTGAGTGCACACCACTCCATCGGGAAGCCACAATTGAGCCGTTACACCACTACCCCCCTCCCCACTCCCACCCCCGCCACACAACACCTACATATACACTATGCCAAAACATGTAGCAGGGCTGGAGGTGCCGGAGGTAGGTGGGGCTTACTGGAGGAACAGTTCCTTCACAGCCAGTCAGTTAGCAAGTGGGCCTGGAGGAAGCAGGAATTTAGCACCCATATGCCCATCATTAAGCCAGCTACCACCTGGAGGAGGAAGGCTTGGTCCATGTTGACACAATTATACTCCAGGGACTAATGCTATATGGTGATCAGTGATGTGTGGGTACTTATGGAGAGCAGGTACCATTCTCAGGTAAGTGTGTAGGGACATACATATGTATATACGAAACATCTCCTATAGTATGCTACAAGGGAACTCGTGTAACTATGTAAGACAATTTCAAAGAGTTAACCTTCAACTGAGAGAAATTTAAGCCTTAATTCTTTACTAAATGTTGGTGCAGCTTCATAGATTACAATCAATGACGTTTAAGAATGCAAAAATGGACATCCATGTTTTTATAAATCAAAATATCCATGTAAACGATAGGTCACTAAGCAAGACTTCAATGTCTCAGCCCCGGTGCACCAGTACCCCAAGGCCCTCAACCCTGGTTCCAATCGCGGATAACCTTTAAGGTGATGAGTCGTCTAGCTAAAGGTCCCAGGCCTCTACCTAATCCATTGCTCGCCCCTGGGAGGGCGCAGTCGTCAGTCACTGTAAAGCCCTGGTAAAGGTTGAGGTATGCTACCAGGTATGATTTATCACTGACTTCTATATAGCATGTATGTACACATATATGTTTTAGCAGCAGGGTCAGCGATAGGTTTGTCCTATGGTGATATGCCCCAGTGTCCACAGTGTTGTTACCAGAATTGTTACCATGGTGACATTGTGGTTCTCAGTCCAAGTAGTAGTGTTACACAATAATGGATATTGGGTCAGTAGGGTTATCAACTTGATTTTATGATGCATTCACAGTACGGTTGAAAAAATGTAATATGAATACTGAACAATTTATTCATAATAATGGCAAATCTTTACTCTATAACTTAATTCTGGACATTTTTATTTCATTTTACATATGTCTTATGTTGTAATGTAAGGTGTACAATGTATAGTGCATATACGCCAAGATATGAAGTCAACATAATTCCCCTCATAAGCCCCTTTTGCATATAGGACGATGATTCTGTCAGGTATGACCGGCGAGCCCGGCGAGCCCGGCGCTGCGGGCGCCCGCGTGTTCAAGCCGACGGCGGGAGACGCTACTCCCGCCGCCGGCACACGCAGGCGCGCGCCGGCCCGCATAGGCGGCGCTCCAGTCGGCACTCCCGCCGCCGCCAGGCGACGCTCATCCCGCACATTGTTTCCCACAGACCAGCATAAGGGTCACCCCTTTGATGTACACTAACAGGGGTAGACAAACTATGGAGGGGTATTGTGTGACTGTCTCTCTGACTGTTACAACCCTCCAACCACTGTCAACTGACACTAACACTCAAGATGCCATGCTGGTGGCCTGGCCCCCTTAAATAGGGTCAGGTCCCAGCACTGGGCATCTCCATCCTCACTCTACACTTGGACACCACAGAGCAAGGACCTCTCCACTGACTGAGAACAAGGCTATAGGCTATGCCCTACTAGGCCCAACTATCAGACATGGTGTAGGACCCCCTTGGCTCTAGTCCAGTACTAACCTCAGGGTTATTAGGTATATTTACCAAGACCTATATTATTTGTGTGGATAGGTGTAACTGAGTGGAACCTACTTGTACTTACTGTACTGTTGCTGTCAACTTGTAATAAATACCAACTATACTACAAGACCTCAAGACTTAGTCAACTTACCTCATATCACATTACAAGGAGTCTCCCAACTAAAGGGGATTCCTTGTATGACAAAGTGGTGGAGAAGTCCTAAACAAGATCCCACAAGCTGGCAGCACAGACTACCAAGACTCACCTCCGCAGCAAAGGACCAGCTACCCCTGGATCTCTACCCAGCAGGAGGAGGAGACCCAGCTCCAAGGAGTCATCCAGGAGCTCCACTCCAACACCCTCAGCTTCACCACACCACACCACTCAAGAGAGTGACTTCCAAGGCAAGCTTCACCTGGACACCCTAGCTGCCCTGGACAGTATCCAGGACACACAGAGTGACTTGTTCTCAAACGGTCAGCATACCCCAGGATCAGGTATGAGTGACGATGAGACAGTACCCCCAGGCCAGGCAGCCAAAGAGGAGGCTGAGGCACTTCTACTCATAGCCCAGAATGTAGAAACTCATGTGGATAAGACACTTAGGCCTGAACTAACAGCCCTACACACCACACATGAGGAAAGCACCAGCCGAGCCTTAAGGAAGGCCAAAGAGGAACAAGAGAAGGAATTAATATTACTCAGACAAGCCAACCAGGCACTGAAGAACTCTATGGAGACCCAAAAAGCTGAAGCCGCTCAAGCACTACTTGATATGCAAGCTCATCTACAAGTGACAATGAAAAACCAGCTAGCTGAGGCCCTAGCCTCACTCAAGTCAGGTGCACCCAATACCCAAGGAGTGAACCTGACTAACACTGACACCTCCTCAGCACTCCTAGATGCCTTGAAAGAGGAAAGAGTTGCAAGGGAGGCATCGTTCAGTGGGTTAAGGGACCAGCTAAAACGGGACAAAGAGGAAAAATACTGTGATATTCTACAGCCAGAAAAATTTTCACAGTCCTCTCTCACACAATCCGCCAGGAGGCACTGCACAGACTATGAACAATACTTTGATTCCAGATATGGGTACCATCCCAGTAACAGAATCAAGTATTTCTCAAACTACCTAGATGGTAAGGCAAAAATTTGGTACAAAGCCTATAGGACAGCCCATCCAACAGCAGACTATGAAGAAATGAAGGCAGCTTTCCTGAAATACTTCAAGAAGGAGGACGACAGATTTGATGCTAAGGCATTGAGGAAGCAAAATCCAAAAGAATCTGTATCAGACTATGCCATGGCCTTACAAAAGATGGCCACAGCTCACAACAAGTCCGAGGAGAGAACAAGGGAAGCCCTGCTACATGGTCTAAGGGACGACATCAGTGCAGTAGTCATCCACAGGGAAGCAACTACATGGGATAAAATACTTGAAGTTGCAGAGGAGTATGAGAACCAACAAACAGTCTCCACTGGTAACATTAAAGACGAGATAAAAGCAGAATTAGGCTCAGAGCTACAGGAAACAATAGAATCCATGCAGGCACAACTGAAGTCTGTGACACATGTAAACTCTATGATTGTGAAGCAAACAAAGTCACAGAAAAATGGAAACCCCTCAAAGAAAGCCAAATCAGACCCAAAGACAGTTCAAATGGATCACTCATCAGAGGATGAAGACCAAAGCCTAAACCTCATGTCAAATGAACATGTGAGGAGGCAAGAACAAAGGGCACTGAAGGATCAAGGTAAACCCAACAACAGCCAACAAAGGAACTCTGGAAACAACAGAGGAGGCTACCGAGGCAAAAACTTTGACCCAAACTTCAGAAATAGCAACAGAGGAGGACAACGAGGCAGAGGTGGATACAGCCAAAATAACAGCCGAGATCACCAAAGCAACAGTCAGGACACCAGCCGTAGAGATAACAGCAGAAGTCGTGACAACAGCAGACACCGTGATAGTAGCAGAAATCGCGACTACAATCGCCGTGATAACAGCAGAGACCGTGATTACCACCGTCGTGACCAGAGCAGAGATCGTGACTACAACAGAGGTCGGGATCAAAACCGTCGTGACTACAGCAATAGTCGTGACAGACAGCATGACTACAACCGCAGTCGTGACAACAGCAGAGGTCGAGACAGCTACAATGGCTACAGATCCAACACACAAGGCTACAACCCCCAACAGCAGCCCCAACAGCCACCTCAAGCTATCCAGCCTGACGTGCTTCAACAGATCAAGCAGCTACTAGGATCTTCAAACTCGGGAAACTAGAGACCCACAGCGCCGCTGGGCCAGTGCGTTGTGAGCCTCTCCAACCCCCCATCAAGATCCAAGATCAACAATCCCTAGGACAACCAAAGACAATTGCTAGTATAGCAGAGACAATCCCCCAGATGCACACTGGGAAATCAAGCCGACCATCAGTGATTCACATCACACCTCAACAAGATGCATCGCAAAAGGAAATGGGTGAGAGTACCAAAATTTCTGTTGAACTTCTTAAAAATGGCTGTCTAAATGCAAGATTCTATGAACACACTGAAATACCTTGTTTAGTTGACACCGGTGCCACTATCACCTGTGTCAGGGATACTTTTCTTAGGGAAATTCAGAAATCTCGAGATGTCGAAATCAAAAAGAGAAAGTTCAATGTACACTTAGCAGACGGATCCATATGCCATGTAAGACAAGCAGCAGTATTGAAATTCAAAATTCATGGTACCAGATTCGAATTCCCATTCTCAATTATTCCAAATCTCACAAAGCCAGTTGTCCTAGGCACAGATTTCTTAAAAGCAACACGATCACAGATCGAGTTCAATGTAGACCCAGAGCTACAAGTCAAGCCAGTCCGAGCTGTTAGGGAGGCTACAATCCTTCCTTTCACAGAACTAGCAGTTCTAGGACAAGTCACATCCCTCAAATGTTTAGAAGGATGTGTAGGCACATTAGACAATTTGCAGAGGAACAACAGAGTTCCATACCTAGTTCAAAAGGGAGTAGTAACACCCTCAGAAATGAACAGGCACCCAATCATACTGCTCAATACAAGCCACCGACCATACAAGGTGAGGAAGGGTGATATAATAGCCCTATTCACAGAGGTAGATCCCTCTGAGTTACATCAACCAGATACTGACATCCCTACTGAGGAACCCACACTACAAGTGCTAGACACTGAAGAGAATTGTAGTGACACAGAGTCAGACTGTGCCTCAGTATATGCAGATCCAGATACAAACCGTGGAGATGACACTGATGATGAATTGGCCACAATTCACAGTGAGGCTCATGACATTATGCCAGACATAATGGAAAATGTGCCACCCAAATGTGTACTAACAGATATTGGACAAGAGAGACTCCAAAAGTTACTCCACAAGTATCAAGATGTATTTGTAGGAAAAGACAATGACATAGGTACAACCCACCTATATACACATTCAATTCACATCAAACCAGATGCAGTACCATGTCACTACCTACCATACAGGCAGACGCCTGAGAAGCAAGCTAAGATGGGAGAAGTCTGTGAAGACCTAGTCAGACAGGGCATCCTCAGAGAATGTGCAGAGGGACCCTGGGCATCCAGATCATTTTTAGTACAGAAAGCATCTGGAGGCCAACGTCTAGTCACAGACCTACGCCACGTCAATGCTAATATGATAAACCAAGCTTTATCAACGCCACGTGCAGACGACACACTAGACATGATAGGGTCACTCAAACCTACTGTTTTCAGTAAACTAGATGCGCAACAAGGGTTTTTCCAAATTCCCATAAGAAGGGAGGATCAACACAAAACTGCTTTCATAGCAAATGACAAAAAGTATGTCTATCAAAAGATGCCGATGGGTTTGGCTACCGCGCCGGCAGGATTTTGCCATCTAGTAACTCTAATTCTCAACAAACTGAAATACAAATGTGCCCTACCATACCTAGACGACATTCTAGTCCTATCACCAGATGTAGAACGACATTTTTCAGACCTTGAAGATGTCTTCAAAAGCCTGAGAATTGGGAAACTCAAGCTAAAGAAATCAAAATGTGAATACTTCACAGATAGGATAGATTTTCTAGGAATGCGTGTCACACCAGATGGTTTACAACCATCCCCAGAAAAGGTGGAAAGTGTCAAAACTTTTCCCACCCCAAAATCCGTGAAACAAGTCAGATCATTCACAGGACTATGCCAATACTTCAAAAAGTTCATCAAAGACTATGCCAATATTGCTAGGCCACTGTACGACCTACAAACAAACCTAAAGGTTTTCAAATGGAATGAGGACGCAGACAATGCTTTCAAAACATTGAAACATGCACTCTGTACCCATGCACTATTGAGATACCCAGACTATGACAAAGAATTCAGTCTAGCAACAGATGCTTCAAATGTGAGCCTAGGAGCTGTTCTATCACAACGCAGTAGTGAAGGAGTACTGAGACCAGTAGCCTTCGCAGGTAGAACACTATCCAAGCATGAAAGAAACTACAACACAACAGAAAGAGAGCTACTAGGTGTAGTATATGGGATACTACATTTTAGGCACTACTTAGAAAGTAGACACTTTCAGTTGTACACAGATCATGCAGCTCTAATACCACTCCTCACAAACACAGGTTTGACCCACAGGTGGGCCAGATGGGCACTGGATATCCAACAATTTGCATTCACAATACAACACGTAAAAGGAGATGACAACATTCCTCCAGATGTGATGTCAAGAAGAGAATATCCAGATGCACCACCAATGACCAACCCCCCACCACCTCCAAGAAGGAAAAGGGCAGCCACCAGAACCAAATTCTCTAAAATCCAAACCAAGATACCATTCAACAGAGATGACCCACCAAAAGCAATTGACAGACCAAAACCAGTGATCAGAGGTATCTTAAAAGAGACCACCCATTATGTGTTCTGTCATTGTGAAAGGGAATACTGTGAAGAGTATCCAGAAAACTGTTTTACCCCGGTTGAGACCAACAGGATTGCACAGATGGTGAAAACCACACCTCGTGAACCACCACACAGTGCATCAGAAAATCAGTTGGAAGAAAAACTGCATAGAATTGCTTCAATCACCAAGGTAGTCAGATTTGCAGAAGAACAGCTGGATATGGAGGAAGAACAGGACAGAGACATTTGTGTTGTCACCACACGTTCAAAAGCAAAACGGTCGGTTGCAGAGGATACAAGGTCTAATGACCACCCTCAGCAATTAGGCCTAAAAGCCAAAAAGAACAAAGTGTCAACCAAATCCTCTTTCCCTACTAAATCCCCCATTTCAACACCCAGCACACCCACAGCCAATTTGCAGGAGCACTCAGACAGAGCAGGTACTGCACAGAAGGCTCACAAAAGCAAATCTGACCCCCATCCCAAAAGAACAAAGGCCGCCTCCACCAGCACAAACAGAGGAGCAGCCAGTTCAAAGGAGCAGACAGTCAACACAGACATAGCAGTTGAACAACCAAAGAAACAGACAAAGACCAGACCTGCACCAAAATCTCCTGAAGCAATCCAGGCAGAGAAAGACAAAGAAAGGCTGGCACAGCATATAATGGAATTAGACCAGATGTTAGACCAAATCCCAGACAGTTCAATCAACTCCACACTGTTGAAAGAAGAACAAAGGAAGGACACTGGACTAATACCCATTATAGACTACCTAGAGAAAGGTGACCTACCTGTAAAAAGCACTGAAGCAACAAGGATTAGGAATAATGCTCAGCATTACCTACTCCTAGACAACATTCTAGTACACATATCCCCTACATCATGGAGAAAAACAGACACAGTACCACTACAAGTTGTAGTCCCAAAAACTTGGGTTGAAAACATACTGCAACACTTCCATGACTCACCAATGGCAGGTCATGTAGGTACTTCAAAAATGATGTCTTCTCTCATACCTAGGGTATATTGGAAATCTATGATGGCTGATGCCAATCAGTATGTGTCAACATGTGACACTTGCCTAAAAGCAAAAAGGGCAGTGCACACCCACAAAACACCAATGACTGTAAGGGACTATATGCCAACCCCCATGAAGCACCTAAACTTAGATGCTGTGGGACCACTCCCAGAAACAGCCAGGAAAAACAAACACATACAAGTTTGCATAGATTATTCAACTAGATATGTCATAGCATATGCCACAAAGGATCTCACAGCAGAAACCACACAACATGAGTTCTACAAGAACGTCATATGTCAGCAAGGTGTACCAACTTCAGTTCAAACTGACAATGGCACCTGCTACACAGGCAGCAATTTTAAGAAACTGATGAACACCCAGAAGATAAGACACGACCTGTCAAGTCCATATAGACCACAATCAAATGGATTAGTGGAAAGATTCAATGCCAGTATAGGAACAGCATTAAGGACTTTCTGTTCTCAGAATCAGAAAACATGGGACCTGTATATAGAATCAATTACATTTGCATTGAACAACACAGAGTCCCAGACAACAGGTTACACACCATTCTTCCTACTTCATGGCAGAAACCCTCAAACCATTGTAGAAACTGCCCTAAACATAGAGGAAGAAATCAAAACAGTAGCTGAGCATGTATCTGGAATGATACTGTCTCAAGATGAGTCTAGAAGAAAGGCAATAGACAGAGTCAAAAAGCTACAACAAGGAAGGAAGTCAAGATATGACAAAAAGCTTACACCACAAGCTATACTTCCACTAGATATTGTATATATCAACATTCCCAGAATTCTGTTGACCACAGATTCAAAGAAGCTTCAACCCCTATTCATGGGACCATATGTTGTTGCAGAAAGACCAACTCCAACCAGCGCAAGGTTGAAGAACCTATCAAATAACCTACTAGTCCCCAGACCAGTACATATTGATAGGCTCAAAAAGGTCACCACACTGAGGAAAAATGAGTTTGCACACAGACTCATTCCCCACACCTCAAAGTTTATCCACAGGATAACAAGGGATAAATCCCAAATCACACTCACCAAAGAGTCAGTTGGTCTAAACCAAATAGTACCCAGACCAGCCCACCACAAGGTGAAAAGAAACTCCAGGCAAGGGAGAATATCTAAGTAAATTACTTTTATATATTGACATGATCATATGGAATATCTATACCCACAGACTATGAATAATAGTCAAATAAGTATATACACTCTATATGAAGGAAATTAAATTTCCAACAACTGTCCAAATCAAGAATGATAAGTAGGAATTTTCATATCAGCATAGGATATGAACCCACACAAAGGACAGAAAAGACAATATACACTATATAGGTTACAAAACAATGTGCACACAAAGTAGAATCAAAGGACAGATTACTACAGGGTTGAAGTCTGAAACCCAAAAGGCTACACACAAAAAGCCAAAAGAGACTACCTAAAGGGATTAGCAACCCAAGCTTGAAGAAACCACAATTATCATACTTTTGCATCAAAGGCTAGCATCCTTGAAAGAATGCAACAATGGAAATGTTTGAACCTAAATCCTGTAAAGTACATGAAACAGAGCGTGCTATGCCAAGAGACTACTGTCTAGACACACCCTTACCCTTCAAAGGACCCACACACCTGCCAGGGCATTCAAACCCCCACAGATGCAGGTAGTCCACACTAATTACCCCAGACATAATTACCCCAGTCAGACAAGCTAACACTGATGGCAGTTAACAGCCACCAGGGAAACAAAGCCAGGCCCTCAATGGATGAGGGTAGGGTGGGCTACATAAGAGGCCCTGACTCCATAGCCAACTCACCAGTTCTACTCCTGCAGCAGTCAGGTACACACCAGCTGGTCCTAGCCATACCAGTTCTCCTATAGCAGGAGGGACTCTGTCAGAAAGCAGACCACACCCACTCTACAATATCATACCCAGTTACTACAATCTTGGGAAAGGACTCTAGCACAGATTGGACATTAAGCCAACACTAGCTTGATCATGGAAAAAGGTACAGTTCAAACACTACATTGATTATTATATTACTATTGGGACCAACCAGGATTTCTGCTCTCAAAACTATGTACACAGAGGCAGCGCCAAGTGGATACTTCACATAAGCAAAAAGGATAGCTCACAAAATCAGCAAACCAATTTAAACCTAAGTATATTGCAAAAAAAACACTAGTAGAAGTCTTACTAAGACATAGAATATATTTTATATTTCAGGCATGCTAAAGCCAATCCTACTACTAGTGATGATGGCCACTTCTCAAGCCATCACATATGTGCCCACCGTTAGACAGAACGTTGGAGCCATATATGAGCCATTACCTGAACCATTGGTCAATGGGCACGATACCACAACCATGATATTGGCAATACCATACCATATACCTGCTCCACCAGAGACCGAAACCAAAATACTGGACCAGGTTATGGCACTAACATTTCCTACCTTGCATGACGACAGTTCTACCAGTCAGATATTACAGCAGGCAAGGGAACTAGATCTGTTAATAGACATAACAGACAAGGAAATTAACTCTACCTTAGCATCCATCCATTTGTTCCTATCAAATCCAATTAACAGTCAAGGGAGGTACAGAAGAGCACCACTTGGGTTCCTAGCCCCACTCTTCAGAGGAGCAATAGGTCTTGCCACACTAGATGACGTCAAAGAGGTCATGGACCAGATAAAGAACATAGACGGCATTCTAGAAGCTTTTTCCAAGCAAGACAAAGAAGCAGCTATATTAATTGATAAGGTCACCCAACGCCAAGACAAATTTGTCAAGGCATATGTTAAGGATAAAAGTATGCTAGACCAAACCATGAACACTCTAGGCCAAAATATGAATTTATGGGCTCAAAATATGACCACATCTCTGAACACTTATGCAAATCACGAGCACACACAAAGAAGGAAGATCCAAATTTTAACTGATGCACTCACCATTATTGTAGCAAGAATGAACTATCTGCAAGCATTGCAGCGCACCACATCAGCACTCAGGATGCTATCAGCAGGCATTATGACTGCTGACATAGTACCACCAGCTGAACTAACGGAGCATCTGAATGATCTGGACATGACACTCAGAATACACTCACCAGGATCAAAGGTCGCCATAACTGACCTTGACTACTATTATTCCCAAAGAATGATATCCTACACCTATTCGGAACGGCACATATACATCCACCTGGATATCATTGTAGCATCCACCGTCTCCACCTTCAGAGTATTTCAACTGGTAACTACACCAGTACCAATCAACACCAAGGAGACACCTACAAAGGGAGTAACCCAATTAATTACTGATGTCAAATTCTTGGCTATCTCTGAAGATGGTTCACTATTTATTGAACTAACAAATGCAGATATGCTAACCTGTCCAGGAACTAAGATCAAAATTTGTACCAAAACTAGCCCGAGAATCCATAGACATGTACCTACATGCACAGTAGCAATTTATTTGAACCAAGCTCAGCAAGTCAAGGAAATGTGCCAGTTTACTATCTCACCCTTGAAGAGACCTATCTCACACGCTGTAGCCATTTCACAAGATGAATATCTAGTGACCACAAATTCTCCCACCTACACAGTTACGTGTCATGGGAAACCAGCTACTACTCACAAAGCACCATCACACTCAATCATAGGTGTACCATGCCTATGTACAGTGAATATAGATCACTATTCACTACCAAATTCTAGGTTGCCATGCAACACTACAATTTCATTTCACTATGCTTTGGAGACTATAAACCTACCTTTTCTCGCGGCTCTAAATGAAATCAAAGAAATTGGACCAGACTCCAAGGCAAATCTGCCACCTTTTCCAAAGGTCAACCTATCCAGGACACTGGATATGTTAAGAAAATCAAGTAATATTGATGAATCAACATTACTAGACCTAAACCCATTCGCAAAAACCCTGCTAGATGATGCCTCCAGCCTGGCTAAGCCACTGGAAAATAGACTAATAGAGTCCTATCTATACAAATTTGCACGGCATCCAGCAGCATCTATCATACCAATGATACTTTCGGTTATAGCTACAATTTTGGCCACCTACACCCTATTCAAAATGCACAGAGGATCCACACTACTAGCTTATATGCCAACTGCAAAAGCATATAGATTTGTCACAGAGAAGCCTATGGAGAAAGCCTTCGAAACCCTATACAAGAAGGACACCACCACGGCACAAATAGAACAGGGCCCCACCCCTATTCTAACTATCCATGAGACCCATACCCTTATCATAGCCATACTATTCACACTCACCATTTACTCAGCCTACAGGCTGACCAAATATCTAAAGAGTATGGCAACCAAGCACTGTGGAAAGGGAAAGGTCACAAAGAGGACAAATCCCACAGTAGTACTAAAAGTCTACAAAGGAGACACCAACTTCTCCTTCCCCTTGCGTCCAGTGCCACATGAGTTTGATACAATTATAAAAGCTTCAGCCCCAACATACAGAGATATGATTATCAAAATGTACCCTCTCCCAAAACTAGTATTTGAATGGAATGGACCAGTAGTAATTACTACAAAGAAAGGAGAGACCGCATATTTACTGCCAGAAACTATCAATCTACCATGGCGTGCCAGGTTCAGCATAATACCAGCGCTCAGGGAACCCAATCTAGATTTTGCCATGTTACTACAAAATGACATTTCACCCCAGCCCGTTACCATGGATACCCATGAGTCAAAGCTGGAAAACATCATAATTGACGACCAAAGAGAGAGCACCAATACATTCAAAAATGTACTCACCATACTCACCCAACCACCTACAGCTGTAACTAGTGAGAAAGTACATGGGGAAGAATAACACAATTATACAGGATTGAGATTGACCAAAACTTTTGTGAAAAGTTGGTTGGCCCTGAACAGGACCGTTTATATTGACATTTATAGATGCCACTCACTAGTTGTTATAGTCCCCCCATCCCAAGGCCTCCCAGGACTCGGCCAACTCGGCAGCGGCAGGAGATCCAATCCACGTATCTTCACTGAACAGCCACTCGTTCTCCTCCCTCCACTGGACAAAACGTGCCTCCAAAGTAGACAAAGCATGCTCAGCGCTGTCTGCAGCATCACCTGTCACCGTGTAAGCACATAGGCCGACAGCCAATAGGAAGTCCCAGATGACCCCATCATTTCTGGTGAAAAGCAGTCGCGGGTCATATCCATCCAGATCACGTAGGGCCTGAGCCAACAGCTCCAGAGATGCCGCCCTGCGCATGGAAATCCCGCCAGCACCAAGGAAGTACCAGCCGTGATGACGGCACACCAAAACATCACCAAAACTGGCAATGTCGTGCCGGACTTTATGCAACCATCGCGTCCTTACTGAGTCATACCGACTCAAAATACTCCTAAAAGGAGTACCAGGAGTCAGCCCCTCCAAGGTGTTTTGATCACCTAACCACAGGTCTAAGGCCTGCATGTCACCCTGCAGCCAGGCCTCAGGGAGATATGCAAGTACCTCAGGTACAGCCTCCAACTCGTCCTCCAAAATTGCCATATGCGCCATACTGTGTTATCTCAAGGGTACTCAAGGAATAAGTGATCCTACTGTGGTCTACACAGCCTTTATAACCCCTCCCCACCCCCAAATGACACTGTTCACCCTCTGAAGTGATCCCCTCACTTCAGGTGACAAGTCCATGAGAAGGCACATGATCTGCTCACCAAAAGGTGTCAACCACCGGTGTCACCGCGGCACACGACGCATCTTGCGTCGCATGACACAATAGCCTCAAGGTGCCACTCAAAAATCTGCTCAAGGTGCAAAAATTTTCAAACTCTCACAATCCCAAGGTCAAAGCAAGGTCTCAGTGTGTGTCAGTAGTATCAGGAAATCAATTTTAAGGTATCCCAAAATGAAACAGCCAATTTTTGAAAAATTGAAGTTTTACAAAAACAATTGCGTACTCTTAACCATGTCAAACTTGCTCAAACATGCATTTATATGTATGAAATTGTATTATTACAATCTAAATTGCTAATCAAACATGTTTGTATATAACACTGTATTTGCACTGTATTTTACACTGTATACCTTTGTATTATGTAAGACTATTTACAGAAAAACATGAAGCAAAAAGGGAGATAGTCCGCTGACTAACCCTAGGATACTACACAAAAGACTTAAATCTCACAGCAGCGGCCCACTGCAAAGACATTTCTGATCAAAGTGTAGATCCACAAGTTGCAAATTGCCAACACCAAGAATCTTGTAAGATTCAACTATCATTGCAGAAACAAGATACCAAGTCATTTTTATGACATTATGAACACTTACCCTCCACCGGATAAGGACAAAATATCTGCATAAAAAGGACTGTATTTGTACATACAAACTTACAAACTTAAGTAATGCAAAATGTCAGATGACACAATTATGAACACTTATCCGCCACCGGACAAGCACATAACTATGCATAAAATGTACATTACTGATGGCTATATCACGCAAATCCAAAGATAAGCGCTATCTAGAAATAAGAAAACAAACTTCAAGCCGGTTGGCCTACTTTTATATAAAAGTGGCCTTGGTTTTTTTGGTATCAAACAAAAAAGTTTGTAAAAGATTATCATAAGATTTTGCATAATTTGCATTATACTCTGTATATTTGTATTCACATGTGAACATTGATATATCAAAATCCACTCAGTTCCACAAAGCACCTATTTCACCAAAGACAGCCTATTACTTGATAACACATTTTTCATCATGTTTTAGAATTAAGACAAAGATGTACCATGCTGTGTATATAATTCAAACAATGATTTGAAAAGTGTCTGATAAAGACACAATGTATTACCACACTGTATAATATGTGATTAAGAAAGTACCAAATTGGTACAAAGAAGGTTTACATACCTTATAGTTAAGTTACACTGTATATAATGTAGATGACTAGCCAAGCACAAAACCAAAATTCTCCCCAGACCTTTGGTATTTACATACTCTCACATCATCTATATTACAAAAAAAGTGTACTTCACTACAAAAAAAAAAATCAAAAACAAAAGGTAAATTCTATTTGCCACCAAAAATTGTGGATAAAATTCCAAAATTCACCCCAAATTTTTAGATGGAATGACAACTGACGGAGAGTTGTCCTTTTTCCCGAGGGGGAGGCACCTGTCAGGTATGACCGGCGAGCCCGGCGAGCCCGGCGCTGCGGGCGCCCGCGTGTTCAAGCCGACGGCGGGAGACGCTACTCCCGCCGCCGGCACACGCAGGCGCGCGCCGGCCCGCATAGGCGGCGCTCCAGTCGGCACTCCCGCCGCCGCCAGGCGACGCTCATCCCGCACATTGTTTCCCACAGACCAGCATAAGGGTCACCCCTTTGATGTACACTAACAGGGGTAGACAAACTATGGAGGGGTATTGTGTGACTGTCTCTCTGACTGTTACAACCCTCCAACCACTGTCAACTGACACTAACACTCAAGATGCCATGCTGGTGGCCTGGCCCCCTTAAATAGGGTCAGGTCCCAGCACTGGGCATCTCCATCCTCACTCTACACTTGGACACCACAGAGCAAGGACCTCTCCACTGACTGAGAACAAGGCTATAGGCTATGCCCTACTAGGCCCAACTATCAGACATGGTGTAGGACCCCCTTGGCTCTAGTCCAGTACTAACCTCAGGGTTATTAGGTATATTTACCAAGACCTATATTATTTGTGTGGATAGGTGTAACTGAGTGGAACCTACTTGTACTTACTGTACTGTTGCTGTCAACTTGTAATAAATACCAACTATACTACAAGACCTCAAGACTTAGTCAACTTACCTCATATCACATTACAAGGAGTCTCCCAACTAAAGGGGATTCCTTGTATGACAATTCGAAACTGATGTATTTTAGCGAAGGTTCAAAGATTTCTCTGACGATGTCATGTTCTACGTTTCACTTGATCATGATCTTATATCTAAACCGTGTAACAACCGTCCACCAATGCCTTAGACATTGTCTACCCGTGTAAGCTTAGCTACATAAACTCAGGCTTTAGGTGTAGAGTTCGTGGTGTATAAGTATCACACTACCTGACCGCTGTCGATGCTGGTGAAGTTAATTAAGACACGGTGATGAATCTTTTAGTTTATGAGCAGGAACTGGCCCGGTGGTGTCATGGTGAGAGTATCCTCGTGTGAAGATCCAGTGGCTGTATATCGGGTATATATGGGCACTACTACATAGTCCTGCACTGCCACAGGAACCCTTGTACAGAATATAGCAAATTAGCGGATAGTGACCTACTAAGGCCAAAGATGCATCAGGCTATGCATGCTCTCCTGTAGTATCATGGTCGTAGTATATAGACAACAGAAGAGCATCGTCCTTTGTTTAGGCTATTAGGCACCCTTAACCTTTAAACCATGCCAATATTCACAGCGGAAACAGGGTTCTTAACAGTCTGCAACAGTTGTTGGTTCTATAATACAAATGTAGCAGTAAATAAGTCTATGGCATACTTCTCATGATGCATTATTCAGGAGCTTGACATGACATCCAGAGGTGCTAAATTACCCCCACCCTATATAACGCATTTGTTTTTATACCTTTGGATCCCAATCGTAACAATTTCTAGTGAAATCGTAACAAAATTCGGAACAATACAATAATATTATTTTTTTATGATAGCATTGGTATGTATCTACCGGGTGGGTCTCTATTGAGAATAATGTATAGTACTGCATTTATGCATCGAACCGACCCACCAGGGTAGACACACTCCTGTAGGGTCAGCATGATGCATGCATGCATCCTGGCGAGAAGAATTATATCATGATGTATCATCACAACAAAGGGCGTAATATTATAATGGGCTATGCTTAAAGGATTGTTATTACATTTTCTATATTAACATAACTATTGGTAGGACTATAGAAAGATTGAAAAAATCCTAAATTCGTAATTAGGGACAAGGAATCGTAATGTTCGTAATGGCTAGGGTGTACCCATCTTTACAATTACGAAAATATCGTAACACTTGGCAACTCTATGACAGTATCTCATTCATATGTAATTTAGTGCAGATAGGTTATAAATGTCATGTTTAACCTTACCATTGATGTTAAATTTCTAGGCGATATCCTTGCTACTTCACTTGCTTTAATTGGTCCTATAGGGTTCCACAATAACTGTCTGCAATGGCTGGCATACAGCCAAGCAATTTCCAAAGAAACCATTCAAGACATTGCCAAAATAGCTATCAATATTTCTACTAAACATTGAACCTATGGCAGTAGTATTCATCGCCACAGACTGGAAATATTTGCACGTGTCTTAAGGTGTGGGTCTGGGTTAAGTTTAGCCAGGTTACATGTCTTAGTCCTGTTTAACTATCCACTTGTATATTTGCCAGCACACAAAATAAGTAACATGAACCTCACTATTGGAAGTAGAGGACCGTAAGAAACTATTTGACATGTCTATTTATAGATAGTCATAACCCATGTTACTTTGGGTCAGTGTGGTTGGGGTCAATATTGATGACAAGGCGAAAGTGTATATTATAGAGTTCAAAATCCTAAGTTGATAGTCCTTAAATCCTTGTAACCTTTTAAAGACCCAAAACGTATTGTCCCTCCACCAACAATTAATAGTTCATCATAGCTCATGTAATATTGATGGCTCATGAAATATATATGTTAAAAGTCAATCAAAGCATCCTAGGTATTAAAGTCGTTCTGAGTTGGTGTTTTGCATTGAATGTTTCTCATGGTTGCATCACACTGTAACTGGATTTGGTATGGCTCCATTAAGCCATGTTATTTTGTAGGCACTAGCTTTACACGTTTACCTTTGAGGCTTGGTGTTTCTGCCTATGCTGGAGGCGCATATTGCACTATGTGAGACCCTCTATTGTGGCCTTCAAGGAGCAGCCAATCTGCCATTGTAAGGCTCATTTGTATTGGTTGGTGACGGCGGGGACATGCTATGTAATTCTGAATAGTGCTCTCCCAAGGCGGGTAAGTGCCACTTGAGCCTTACGGTCTCGGGTCAATATTTCTCCTCGACCAAGGAAACATTATTATTGCAAATAAGAAAACCAGTCGTAGCAGGTTTAAGTTTCGAAATATAATGGTGGGAATATGCACGGGGAGTATAAAGGGCAGGTGGGCAAATGATCGGAACAACTAGTTCTTGATCCATGAGTAATGCCTTGACATGGGTCAACGATTAATCAGGTGAATGGATGTATAGAAAACTCATTCATGCAAGAACAATGTATGAGGATCAGGGAAGATGATGACCTTTGTGTACCTGCCTCACACAAGGGAATGTTACCGGCAAGGATATGGGTTTTGTGTTTGGTGACAACAAGTGAAGAGTTTCGTTCCAAAACGCAACAAACCCATTCCAAAATTGAAGCAATGTAGTGATTTCTCTAGGGCTACCAACGTGGCAATCATACTGCCTCGGATATAATGTGTACACCAGAGAGGCCCTAAAAACATGAAAAATAGAATTTTGTGGATAAATTATTTCAAAATTCCACTCAACTACTCATGTCTTGTAGTAGGGCCTACACCTTTGTCAAAACTTGGTGTCATTTTTCAAAATGGCGCATAATGCGTTTGGGACCAAACTCTTCAAGTGATTTCGTTATTGTATATGAACGTTTTCCCATATTCAGCAGTGTCCACATAACACCAGAATAATCATGTTAAGTACCTCAAATCCCCACACTAATGTATTCTAGTTGCTCACTTATCATGAATGTACTATGGAAATCACAACCTAGAGGGCATAGCTCATGGTATTACTACAGCTCAATGCCCAACACTGCCAGCTACTTAATGTATCACTCTCACCTCTAACATACCACTCGATATTAAACTAGAACAGTGCTGTAGAACCTATATGTAGATCCTTGGTGATCCTTAACTTGTCCATTTACATGTTGCAGGTGAGCTGGAGGAGGCCTCTGGTGGTGGTAGCACAGGCTGAGTTGAGGACTGGGCGCTATTACCACTACTACTGCTGCCACTGATAAGTACCAGCAGCAGGAGGAGGGGGTGGGTAGGTTATATACCTGCTCCACCACACCACACGTGGTCTCCCCATCTACAAGGTAAACACAGTTTGTACCCCTAAGGAGACAGCTGACAAGATGAAGCTGCTACCAGTTACCCTCACCCTCTTCGACAAGGCCACCAACAACACCTACAAGGGCACCTTACTGCTTAAGAACCTCAACGGGCTGGAGAATGACCTTAATGCTACCACAGCCGAGCCTGGGTCAGACTATGATGGCAAGGGTGCAGGGCTGTTCATCATCCTGGTGGTCTCAGTCTATGCCCTCTCCATTGTGCTCTTCATTGCTAGTTTTATCACCAAGAAGGCAGCCACTGGTGAGACGTCGGATGATAACATGGTCAATACCTACCTGCACAAGGTCGGAGACCTTAAGGAGAAAACAGCCAGGGATACCTTTAAGAAGCTCAAAATGTCCATCATCAGTAAGGTGGAGATGGACTCTGAGAATCAAAAGAGGAACAGGAAGAACTCTAAAGGGGCTAAAGACATGCAGAGTATGAGTAGGACTGGCTCCAAGACAAGCTTGAGCGATCCAAGCAAGGTCATTGCACATCGAGCCTCCACTGAAGCTATCCACAGCACTGGACTGTTACCCAAGGAGGACGACGCCACACTGCCTTTGTTGGCAGGTGCCTCCGACCCGTCCACCCCACACCCCCAGGACGTGTTGTTCCCCAACCCAGATGGTCGGGGCCTTCTCCAGGGCGGCGTGAGTCCCTCCTTAAGACGTGCCACCTCGGCCCGCATGCTGACTGTGATACGGGAGGTACAGGAGTCAGGAGGTGAGGGGAGCCCTCAGGTGGGCAGGACAGTCTCCTACCATGATGTCTCCTCCTCCGGCCACAACCAAGGGGCCAGACGGATGTTTCCCCATTCTAAGTCCCTAGACTCCGACGTCACTCTGGTCAAGAAGATCATCGATTCGCAGCCTGTGGATAACAATGAGGAGCCTCCCACGGAACCGATCGCCCCTCCTGCTGAATTCGGCTCCAGGTCCTCCTTATTCAAACCTGTGAAGAAACAACCCCCAGATGATGTCACTATAGATGTTCCTCCAGGTGTTGACGTCAGTGATGCCGCCTCCAGTGCTTTTCCAGGCCCATCACAACCAATGCCTACAGAGAGTAAACCAGGGGGCCACCACAGTATGGAGAGACCCCGTCCCAGGTACACCCCCAGTCGTCATGTGGACAACACTGAGGAGGTGTGGCAGCAGCAGAGACCCCAGCAGCCCATCCTCCCTCCTCCAGCACCTCAGAAGACGAGCCGTAAACCAGTGAACCTCAGGGTGCGCATCCCACCCCATGGGGAGGGCAGCGATATCTGGGTTCTGCGGAATGGCCGAGGCGAGCCCCGTACAGAGGCCTATGTCCCCGAGGGTAGGCCTTATTCTCCCCATACTGAAGGACATACGAGTGCGAGTCGAAGGACGAGGTCTCCTGGTCGCCCACATGAACATAGTGTGTCCGAGGCCCTCCGAGCTCAGAGAGAGTCAGACAGGGGCCGCACCAAAAGGGACAAGTCTCCCAGGGATAAGTCTCCCAGGAACAAGTCTCCCAGGGACAAGTCCCCGAGGGATAAGCCCCCGAGGGACTGGTCGCCAAGGGACTGGTCGAGAGACAGGTCCCCGAGGAGGGTGCTGGACCCCGAGGACTCCTTCTACCCACACGACTCCCGCAGTCTGCCCCTGCCCTTCCGCAGTCCGTCCCCACGCTCCCCACCCCGCTCCCCCAATAGTGACAGAATGCCGCCTGCCACCAGGGTCTCCCCCTCCTCCTTCAGACTCTCACCAGACGTCACAGGAGCCAGTAACTGGAGGGACAAGGCCACCCTGAAGGTGACCCTGGACAGGTCACCAGAGCCAGAAGACGATCCCTATGGGTGTGTGGCTAACAGGGCATACGAGCAGTCCCCCCGGCTGGCCGGGATGCGGCATGCTGAGCTGCTCTCCGAGCGGCCCAACACCCCACCCAGGGTCAGCTTCACCGACTCGAGGTTACAGGTGCCCAACCCCCGCTTCCCGGTCACCTTCAACTCACCTGGCCTCCCCAGGAAGTCCCCGGAGAAGGGTGGGGTGCAGATCAGCAAGGTGTGAGCAGCTCACTCTGTCTTGTGAGCAGCTCACCTTATCTAGGCGGCTTGATGAGTAGCGCTACACCTGGATAGGTATCATCAATGAGCAGCTCCCTCACAGACAGGTGCACTGGTGTGTTGACTGCCTTCTAACAGTGATGGATGCCTGTGTGTATAATACGGACAATTAGCCCTTTAAGGCTGGATGCATCAATCCATATTAATGTTGTGGAAGTGTATTAACTGCATAAGGTCGGCATGATGAGTGAATGCAACCCTGGGGAGTAACTCGCCATGTAGGCTACATTCATGCATCGCGGCGACAGAGGACATCGTGCGTCAAAGGATTATCCAGTCATGAAAGGGTTAAAGGTCTAAACTGCTTATGGCATCTGCTGAACGTCCTGTTGTATATGTTTGATGATAAGTATGGTATATGGAATGGGGCACGCATATCACAGAGCCGCCCCGGGAGAGATGCCAGTCGTTACTATTTGCTCAAAAGTATTAACGCATATATATTCTATACTAATGTAGTATTATACACCCTAGCTGATTGTGTTCTTTTTAAACAGAGGCAGTAGCAATAATATCTACTAGTTTGTTTTATGCTCTCTGCTGATGAAACCGGTGTTAAACATAATCACAAGGACGTATATGCTAAATAGACCTTCACACAACTTTTACTATATTCTTCCTATATGTGGAAAATCAACATGCTATATATTCCAGTTTGTATACTAGTTTCACTGGTGTTCTATAAAAACAACCTCTGTTAAGACCACGTCACCCCATATACCAGGATTGTGGTAGGTATACTGACAAAGTTATAACCTCCTGCTGATTCATATGATGAATTAAGATGTGATCATTTATTTTGAGTACAAGCACATTCGTATACAGAGCTCAACTGAGCCAATCACGTCTGTGACTGCTGACGTTAAGTTGAATTTTAAATCTGAAATCTATTACCTGGATAACATTGTACTGCCCCATACTTATATGATAATGTTTGAATTATAACAAGGGGTTGTTCAGCGGTCAATTGGTTAGTGCTCTCTTTGACCGTTGTCACCCTATAACATGAGTGACTGCAAATACATATAGTATAATTCGAGGACAGAAAAGAATTCACACAAACAATTTCTTTTCAGTTTAGCTATTTCCTTGGGAAATGAATTCTCCTCGAGCTGCTCTAAATTCTCAAAATCAAGTAACATCGTAATATGTATTACAATGATCACCTGTATGTCTGTGTCACCTTTGACTTTTCAAATGGTATTGTATGAACAATGGAACAAGATAATGGGTTATTTTTCGAGACAGTATGCATTGGTGGGGTGTATATATATAGTCCACAGTGACGAGCACACATGGAAGAGCCTTCCTAAGATATGTCATTATATGTGATGTTAATGGCCTGTGTGTGTCAGTTGTTGCCTATAGCAGATGGCCTTTACTTATTATAGTAATGGCGTGAGGTCAATGAGGCTCTCGTGAGGCCAACCCAAGTGTCCTTGTGTAATATCACGCCATGTCGCAGTTCAGAACCTTTCTTCAGAACCTTCACAATATTGACTATAGCATGGCCGAGTTTCAAGAAACTGCTAGTATGTTATTTGTGCGTACATGAACGTCCTTCTTAAGGGCCCTTAATGTAGGGACATTGCCCTTCCGTTGTAGCTGTACTGTACATAAAATAGAGTATTCATGTTTATTATGGCTTACAATTAGCCAAACTCCACCCAAAACCATTATATCAGGTTATGTCAATAGCTGACCGTAAGCTTTATATAATGATATTGCATTATGGTCATATTATATACAACGGCAGGCATGCAAAAGAGGGAGAGAGTGTGTGCTAATTAGAGCTTTTCCTTTTTAAAGGGATATTTACAGTTCAGTTCTATGAAAAACAGAAGCTTTTTAAAAAACAAATTAGCCACATTTGTGTTGAGAAGTTGACATTTTGACTAAGGTGCCTTTGATATTACATACACACTAACGTGGCACTACTTGAACTCATCACAGGTCCCACTTTATTATATCACCTTATATATCATCAGTTTATAAGCTGTCCATCTCGGGCATCGATAGAGAGATCTTTCGCTACATAGGATGCTAAACAGTGTTTTTACTAGTTGACAAGAGTGTCGACGGTCTGACAGGTGTTTTATTAGTAATAAAAAAATATGAGATTGTTTAAATGTGTTGGCTATTCATTGTTGCACAGTAATATGTTTGGGATATTACTGAGTTACAAATACGCACCACGTTAAGGACCCATCATAGTCTCTTACGGAGGCACAGAAGGGAAAAAAAGAAGTTAAAGTATCAAGTTGGAAGTGAAAAGTGATTTCTCTTGGTTTTTGCGCTGTCAATCTTTCAATGTCAACTCATTCAGAACAGTTTGTGACAGGTATCTTAAAGCAGTGGCATGCATCCAAATGGATCCCTTAAACCCGCAGGTCTTACTGCACGTCCAGTAACGTTCAGAATGCAGTCGGGACAGGTACTCAGCTCTATATATTATATAGGGGCGCTGGGCCTTTAACCAAAGAAGTGTGGAGGGAGGCACCCTGAATACACCATGAGTACACAATGAATACATCGCGAATGTTCCATGAGTAGGCCTACATCATGAATAAACCACGAATAAACCACAAACACACACATATATATTATGAATACACCAGAAATACATATACTTTTAAGCCATAAGTAAGAAAACATGTTTGCACTTCTTGTGACATGTTGTTAAGATTCCAGAGATTTTAAGTTGTAGAAATCCGATAAATACCACTGTGTGTCAGAAATTAAGGTTGAAATTGACATGCACTTAATCTCATGTTTCCTGGAATAATATAGAAATAATGGCCATACATATAAGTCGCATATGAATACACATACATGTTTGCCTTTCTTGTTACTCTTGTGCTGTGTGATTATAATGTTTCCAAGATTTTGAGTTGAGCAAATCTGCTAAAACCATAGGTCTGGGCCTGTTAGTGTTAGCGGTTGATCAACATTGATCAAATTGTTGCAATGTTTAAACAGATGTATGTGTTCACTGCGATACCAACAATACTCCGTCGTGCTCATTTACCTTGTCCTCTACCATACACATATATACCTTACAGTGAAGAACCTTTTACAGGTCTGGATAACACAGAGCGGACCACCACACAACCACAGCCCTTGGCACCTGAAGGATCTTTTCAGGTTCACTGGCTAAAGTTAATGCTCGCCCACGGAGGGACCAAAGATCACGCTCGCACACGGCGATTTGGGGAGGTAGGTTGGGGAGTGTTGGAGAGGGGATCAAAAGCTAATCAGCTGCCAGAAAAGGGGCTTGGTGCCGTGGGGGTAGGGTGGAGGGTTAGTTTGGGTAGAGCAATAAAACGCTTGAATAGGAATCAAGTCTGGGGGGAGGTGGGGGGGGGGGGGGTATGACCCTCTTATACTACATGTATGTATGTATACAACCTAGCTTATTGATTTAGTTAAAACGGAATAAAGATACATGTACAAATGTTGCTTGAGGGTGAATATCCTTTTTATTCTTGGAGGTTAAATTTACATACGCTGGAGCCTTCTGCCATTCATTACCCAAGGTATTTCAGGTGCTCTGCTCTGCCCTCTAGGACTGCATGCATGCTTTCTATATGCACCAAGGTCTTTATGTTAACCTTCCTGAAGCAGGTCTCATTAAACCCTTTTTAATGATATTTACTTCCTTTCAAGGGTTAAACTTGGCTAGCATAGGGCCAAATGTATCCAGACCTTTGCCAGTAATAATATTTCTCTCATACAGTGGCACCTGACAAGTCCCTGATGTGAGCAAAGTTATACTTTCAGTTAAAACCAGCGGGCATGTACTTTAGAACACTGCAGTTTGTATTTAACTTTACACTTGGTCATTTCAGAGCCCTTGTGGACAAAAGATTGGCATGACGCACTAATGCAGGGCTAGCAATCTACTCGCTATCACTGTATCATGACGACAAATGGACATACACCTTTAAAGCTGCTATACCACCTTAGATATATAGATAGTTCATTTTATGCATGATTATACAGGGTCTCCTTAGTGCAGTCTACTGCTAAGATCCCAATCTGATTTGTGACTTTTAACTGTGCTAAATTCAAAGATAAAGATCAGAAAAAATAGAATGCTTCTAGCATTCTATTCAGCACTTGATTACATTAACAAGGTAGTGCCATCTACAGGGATACACCAGGTACTAAATGTAGTATACAAATGTACTGTGTTTGTAAGTTGAGCAATGGAAAACATCCAGGCTCCTCTCCACTCAGTACTGCCACCTGAGAGCCCTCATCAACACTAAAAATAACTAAACCCCACCAGAATATATTAGAAAATAGTTGGAATTGGAGTCTTGTATTGCACATAATTAAGAATCTCTAGCAGAAATAAATGGCAGATCATAAGAGGGAAAGGGTTACACAATCATATGAGATACAAATGAAGAAAAGGTTTGTCTGAGTGTGCCAACTGGTATAGCAGCTTTAAGGCATCATGCCGTCTTTCAGGGTTTAGAATATACATATATACAGCAGCTTGACAATTTGTATTGGATTCTCTTTCTGGACCTACACTCAGTGTAGAACCTTCTGTTGCTGTGGCCTGGATCAAGTCTCTGCTGGCATAGCATACACATATACATACTGCTCTCTGAGGGGAGTGGCATAGCCTGAATTGCCAACTGTTCTGGGCTACATATTAGCTATACCTGTATAATACATGTATTATGGTAGGCTATCTAGAAAGTATAGCAAAAGTTAAACCTTAGTAGCAAAATAGTACTGATGTTATCCAAAAGTGGTGATTGCCATATGCCATAAAGAGGACTAAGTTTTTGGTAGGCCTTTTAGTGCTTACCTGAGATAAGGACATTGCATTTAGTTAGAGGGACATTCATCAATAAGCATATGTAGGTGCTCAGTGATAAGTCCCGTGACCAACTATTATCCCATTATATGACCATCTAAGTAGGCATTGCCAGTTACCCTAGTAGCAAACACACTGTGGCCCCAGACGGGGCCAGACTGTGTTGGCAAATGTGGCCCGGAGTGGGCTAACCGACAGGCTCTCGTTGGTTTAGGGCATTGGGCTTTGGTCTGGCCCTGTGTGTGCTGCCCAAGTTGGGCATAGATCGGGTTTTGGACGGGCTGCCCACTTCGGGCTCAGATCAGTTTTTGCACAGGCTGAAAGCTAGACTCGGCCCCCGTCTGTATCATTACAGACTGGGGGCCAGCAGCAACGTGGACTTACAGTATTCAAGCATAACCCTGACAAAGTAAATGTTTGGCGAGTATATTGCGTCCAGTCAGCACACATGGGCATCACTCTCCAGCAGATCTTTAGTAATGGTGGTGATATACACCAATATATGCTGGGAGATGGTACTGCCATCCCAACGCCGTCCCCAGCCCTGATAAGGCACTGGGTCAGACCCTGCTCTGTGTGGGCTGTGGCTACACATGGGTGGGTCTGAAGGTGATAGACTAGCTGAAAGCAGGCTCAGATTGGTTTTTAGACGGGTTGAAAGCAGGCTCAGATCAGTTTTTGGACGGGAGAGCTAGATTGGAAGCTTGATAATTATGGATCTTTAGAATCTATTCAATCATTCCCCAATGATTTCTTGTATTAAATTCAGTTGAACCAGATATCCTAGGTCCTGCTAATCAACCCAGGGCATAATCATACTCTTCCTACTCAATAATGGAAGTATCAAGCAGGCCTATTATCATCAGGTTTGAGCCACATGCAGCATAGACAAGTGTCTAGGTTGTACATTGGCTTTCAAATCCATAGTTCATACCCACATGGAGCATATGAGACTGTGTTAAGCAAATTGTATTGCCACAGAAATAGTGTCTACATTGGATAGCTGCTTGGAGAACCTTCTTTTCATCATTCAAATATATATAGTCTACCTTATCTCCAAACTGTGAGAACATCTGTTCATTGTTTCCTATTCCAGAGCACTTTAACCTTTTCTTGTATTATTGTATGAAATCAATTTCATCGGTCTTTGTTGGAAAACTCTATTATATTGTATAGTAGTGACATCTGGTGTAAGTGATCAGAACCACTAGACCAGTTTGACCTGTCCAAACCCAACCTCAGTCCACATCAGACAGCCCACTTTGAAATGGATCTGAGCCTGAAATGGGGAGCCTGATCAGGGCCACACTTAAGCCCAGCCATCTGCCCAATATGAAACCAAAACGGGCAGCCCGCTTTGAAACTGATCTGAGCCCAAAACGGGAAGCCTGATTGGGGCCACACCCCAGCCCAGTCATATATGCCCAACATGAAATCCAGCTGAGTTTTGCCCAACTTCAAACAGCCAATCCAAGCTAAAACCAAATTGGTCCAGTGTGGGGTCGCTACTAGGGTACACAGGCAAGGTGTACGATAACATTGTATACAAGTGTGTGGTAACTGTAAGTAAAGATATGCATATAGAAATACACATACACATTATCTTCCTACAACATAATGGCACACTGACTATATGAATCTAAGAGGGTTTCCAGATGTATTCGAGATGATAATAGAGTATTGGAAAAAAAGACACAAATCCCTTGTCTGCCACCTTTTATTTCTATTTTGCATGTGACATGGTTCAATAAACATACCAACTTGATCTTATAAAATTATATATCATTCTACCAGACTTCAGTGGACAGACAAAAGAAATTGCCTGCCTGTATAATACATAAAAAAGGTGACAAAACAATCACCACTGGTATAAGTCAGCTAAACCACAGCCAGACGCCTGTACTGAGGATATTGACTTAGTCATGGCTGACCACACTTGTCTGCGACTCGTGATCAGCCTTGACTGCCGCCAATATCCTCAGTAAAGGGGTCTGGCTGTGGCTTTTACTACTACATATCCCAGCTAACAAAAAAAAAGTTATTTTACGTAAAAATAACATTTTAAAACTTTACATAACGTTATGCCATATTGAGGAGACTTAGAGAAACGTTGAGCAACGTTATATATGATGTTGTATAACTTGGGTGGAAAGACAAAAGAAATTGCCTGCCCGTATAATACGCAAGAAAGGTGACAAAGCTATCACCACTGGTGTGGCATAAGTCAGTTAAACCACACCCAGACCCTTGTACTGAAGATATACGTACGGTTTAGCATTTAACCAAAAGTTCCCTTCGGTGATTGAACGAGGAAAGTGGTTTTCCTGTACGTACATGGCTCACTCTCACCAAATCAGTGCAACTAAAAAAGTGACGTACATGATCGGGAGACGTACATGATCGGGAGACGTACATGATCGGTGACGTACATGATCGGTGACGTACATGATCGGTGACGTACATGATCGGTGATTATTGACTGCCCCAGTCTTTCTGATCATCATATAACATAAGTAAACCTTACAAAGGTGTACATATGATGTGTGGCTTGACATGTAAAATGTTAGACATGTGTATATTCGACTAGGAAGAGAATTTTACTTGACATTTCAATACCGATCATGTACGTCATGTGACGTACATGATCGGTGACGTACATGATCGGTGATTATTGACTTCCCTACCCTTTCTGAACAAGGAAAAACATAAATAAACCTTACCTAGGTGTACATATGATGTGTGTCTTAACATGTAAGATGTTAGACATGTGTAGATGCGACTAGTAAGAGTATTTTACATGACATTTGAAATACCGATCATGTACGTCATGTGACGTACATGATCGGCCATTATTTATTGACTGTCTTAATTACCCTTTCTGACCATATATAAAACATAAATCAATCATAGCAAGGTGTACATATGATGTAGGTCTAAATATGTATAATCATAGACATGTGAAGCAGTGGGTAATGAGGAAATGTTACATGACATTCCAAGCCGATCATGTACGTCATGTGACGTACATGATCGGTTACACATTGAGCCCCCCCCCTCCGGCCCCTATAAATATTTTGGGAGGTTTTTTTTTCTAATAAACTCCCCAAAGATACATTATAGCCTGTAGGTATGGTTGGGAGAGTTAAACATCGTAGTGCAGGGGGTAAAAGACGGATTTTGTCCTCTGCCGATCATGTACGTCCACCGATCATGTACGTCCACCGATCATGTACGTCACTTTTTTAGTTGCACTGATTTGGTGAGAGTGAGTCACATACCATATGCCATCCATGGTTTACAACATCAGAGTATAGAGCTGCACATTATTGTAAAGGTCATTCTGTCTGAACAGTGAGATAACTGAAGTAAGTTCCAGCTTCTAAAGCACTTGTGAATATACTATGCTGTTTTATGTTAGTGACACTAACAGGCTATGCTGTCAGTAAACATTTCCCTACGATGATTATCATTATATAGAAATGCGAATGTAACATATAGGTGCCAAGTCGATGGCTAATAGAAAGTACACAATTGCTGTAGGCCTAAGCATCTGACAGTTGAATGATAAAACAAGCACATTATTTTAAAAACATAGTGTTGAATCACAAACCTTTGCTTTTGAATGCCATTGAGTTTATTGATCAATTTGATATGCAAATTTATTTCAGTTCAGTTGACATTGATACGTATTTGTAATTATTATCTTTCCCACAACAATGTTATTACTAGTCACTGATTCTATGCGATACAGGGAGCCAACCACCCATAGAGGCATATGGCTACATCTTTCAATATAGAATAAACCCACAGAAAGACATGGACATTTAAATGTCCCGTCCGTTGCTCGAATGAAGAAACATGGGGGGAAATTACAATATGGGGAAAATAAGTAAATGCCTCAAAATTGCATAATAATGTGGATCCTGGTTTGCTGAGCAGATTAAACAAGTTATAATTTTTCTTCCCCATTACCCTAAGCCATAGTTAAGCTGCCGGATATATTGATTGTATCAATGCATTCTTGCTTTAGTACTCTGTGCTACTACAGCTAATAAATATTAAATATTTGGATTTATCCCTTCCTTATAATAATAATATATATGATATCATAGTTTTGCTGTGAATACATTGTCAAAGAAAGATCCAGGTTTCCCTGATTGAGCATAATGGGTTAATTTATATGTAATCTTTGGAGATGTGGAGTTATTATAATCAGAAAGACAGAGGTTAACTTCAGTTTGACCCTGACAATGTCTCCGGGCCCACTCTCTTTACAGGGTCAGGAACTTTAACGCAATCACGGCGCCCCCTCCCCCAATATAAAAGGGTCCCCTATATATCAGCGTATACAAATAACTACCCCCTCCCTCCCCAAATATTTGCATCCTACGCCTCTAACACTGATGGACTCTCTTCAGTGAGTCCAGCATTCTACTTCAGTGAGTCTATAACTACAGGACTTCCGGCAGAACTCTCCTCTCAGAGCCTGACAAGGGTGGACTCTTTTTCACCAGCATAGCCCATCTGTACACCCCAACTACCCCTCTGTTCACCCCAACTGCCCCTCTGTACACCCCCAGCTGCCCCACTGTTAGCCCCTAGCTGCCCCTCTGTACACCCCCAACTGCCCCTCTGTTCACCCCCAGCTGCCCCACTGTTCACCCAAACTGCCTCACTGTTCACCCCAACTGCCCCACTGTTCACCCGCATTGCCCCACTGTTCACCAGAAATGTCCTCGGTTCACCTGCAACTGCCCCACTGTTCACCCACAATGCTCCATTATTCACTCCCAACTGCCCCACTGTTCACCCGCATTGCCCCACTGTTCACCCCAACTGTCCCACTATTTGCTAACTAATCCCTGTACCAGTTTATCGCCTGTCCCACCTGTCCGGTAGAGGTCGCCGCATGCCGGGATCCAGTCTGTCCGGCGGTTCCTCCAGGTCAAAATCACTCCGGAAGCTGTCGTCCGACTGGCGATCGCTGCGTCTATCATGATGCCTGTCGGCTCCGGCACCGTTTCCGGTGTAAGCGCCGCCCTCGCTGCGCCGGAACGACCAGCCATGCCGCAGCTGTTTGTCCCTAGGAGGCCGGTGGGGGTCGTGCTGGTCGGGTGGGTGGTGCTTGTGGTGGCGCTTTTTCTTCCCACAACAGCCGTGGGCACAGCAGGTACAGAACAGGTCGAGCAGCTCCATCAGGGTGAGGACAGAGGCGCCCAGGTACAGGCCGGCTGTGCCGCCCAGGTCCGACAGGAACTGGGATTGCTGTAGGGAGGGAAAGCTAGTAGTGAGGAAGGCTGCTTCTTTTAAACATTAGAATCATGCAAGGTAAAGAAAAACGCCTGCATTCATTTAAAGTGCGTAAAGATGTGTATAACTAGAAGAAAACGTTTAACAATTACGTCCCTGCTAGAGGGTCGGGGTATTTTAGTCTGGCCTACAAATTGTATACTGTTTGAAACAATAGCAATATCACGAAAAAAATAAGTTGTTCCTAAACATATGGTAGTGTGCAATATAATATAGCCTACATGTCATCAACTTTAATGCCATTGTACATGTATAATTGATTTTAGTACATGTGTAATTACATTATGACATATGCTAGCCTAGTAGACAGACCACTATGGCTCAAATCGCCAGAGGAGATTGTGTCATAGCATCTCACTTACATCATACTCGGCCTCTTGCTCTATAGTCTGGAAATTCAGGTCACGATAGAAGATCCGTAGATACAAGAAGTTTTCTCTGAGGAAAGAACGATAAACAGTATAATTATTATGTTGGCGTTTGTATATTCTATTAGGCCTAAGTGTGAAGAACATTGCATTTCTGATGAAGCACTATCTCCAGACTCCACAAGTGGTAAATCCAAATGTGGGGTTGTGCTTAGGGCCGCATTATGCATCAGTACACTGCATGTAACCATACGGTTGATGTAGATGCGCAGTAATTAGCCTCTATTGTAATTGTATCGTATTTTCTCATGTATTAGTATGTAGACCTATATATGACCAGTGGAACCTATTGTTGATTTTCAGCATAAACTATGTTGCATTAATGCAACCCTGATGAGTAACTCGCCCGTGTTGCATCCATGCGTCCTATCATCAAAGGATTAATTACATCAAAATAGCCCTATTCTTATTATGGCTCATTATCTCAGTTTAGTACCATCTTTGGCATTTGTTGAAAAACGCCCTTTGTATGTGATAATATCTTGCCAAATAAAAAATCTGATCTATTGAACCCCACCTACCTGAGAATAGTTTCGCGCTCTTGTTGTGGTACATCAAACAGATCTCTACAGCTGTCTTCCTCCAGCTGGCAGATAGCGTCTACCATCGGGAACTGTGGAGTACACGGACACAACACTTAGTTCTCATATCAGTTTACACCTCAAATATGTCCATGGGATGGTGCGAGGTCTTAATTATGCATATTCAAAATAAATGTGTTCGAAAGCAAGACTATACACATAATGATATATGGCAATGGGGTTAGAACGCATTAGGCAATTATTTCCCAAAGGGAGAAAGAAACCGTCTCAGTATAAATATTTTTCACGAGAAATAGTAGTCAGTGATAAATGAAATAGTGTGTTCCATTAGTTAAAACTCACTGAACGTTGCACCATAGACACAGATATGAATACGAATTTTTTTCTGCTATAGCTTACCCAAAGGGCCACGTCGGGCCAGATACTGGACGATGTCTGAACGTCATACTGCACTTCTCTGCGGATTAACGTTATTAACAAGTATTGGTTAGTCACCCATGGCAGGTTCTAATTTCTTTTCTTTTTCTCTCAATGACCGAGACGTCGCAGAAACAAGTATGCTACATTTAGATGATAAAAAGGGGACGTTCTTCACGTCGAGATCAACAGTATTGTAGGCCAATGTTCAGATAGTCAATATGTGTAGAAATTATCGTCTGCTCCCACATTGGTCTGTGATGGACCATTGACTGGCCCTTAATAGGCTGTTGAGTAATATAACGTTGCAGATTACCAAAACAAGCAATCAAGGGTAATTATAATCATGTCTAGACTAATTATAATTACTGATCATACACTGTGCACTGTTACACTCTCCATATGATGTATAAACACTTCCAGGACAATCGCGTTGAGAATAAGAGCGAGTGAGGACGGGGAGCGAGGACATAAGATGTATGGCGGAGGTGCCTAGGAGGCGTTAGGCTCTACGTGACTACTACCCCCATCTGTAGTTGTGAGGTAACATTAGAGTTCTTACCTACAGGCATCTAGACAGTTGCACCTCGGCAGGACGGCGTCACGCTGAGATATAAGTTTATACACACACTCCAACTCTGACAGAACAAATAAGCAAGTGGGGTATTTCATTCATTACACTTTCTGGTCAAAATGCTTACACCTTCTTTAACATAAAATTAGGGATGTAAGTCTTAAAATCTAGATGCCGTCATACGCACGCCTGTACAGGCCATTAACGTTTCACTCTCACCACTAACATTGCACTCGTTATTTCACTAGAACAGTACCAGAAAATTATTTAATTGATATCAATTTTGTTATCATTGAGAATTCATCACACCCTTACCTGCATTTGACGCACACGGCTGGGGGTTGGAGTCCCCCTCTATGAAGGACCTGGGATAGAGATGCTCCACCTCCTGACGGTAACACTTACAGTCCATGGCAATAAGGCGGTCATGACACGTGTTGATGCACATCTACTCAAAATACAGGTATAATATGTGCTACTTCAAGCATCACTTCATAGATGCTATTCATTATACGGGTTACTTAGTGTCTACACACTCCAAGTCACACAGTATCAAGTTGTTTCCTTTAAAACCTATCGTTATATTGATGTATACCAGAATATTTTGCCCTGTTTTAATAGCACCTGAAGAGAAAATGTGCACCATTTCCTCGTGCAATAGAACAATTCGATTATTTTCTATATTGAATTGATGAAGCTATAATAATATAGTCATATGGACTAATGCATGGCCACTCAATGTAGTTGTGCCTTTACAGATCTGCATTAAGAACACAATGGTGGCGGCATTATAGTAAAACGCCACAAACCTCTTTGGTGTAGCGACGTTCATAGTCCTTAATAAAGTGGTCGTCTTCGTAACAGGCATGGTAGGGAACGCCCATTCGGGAAAGGTTTGTCTGAAAACAGAAAGTGATCTTTCACCTTTCATGGATGACTGATAGACATAAACCCTACATTATTACACATTGATTTTATAGTAAAGTGCAGGTAGTAAGCACATCACTGCACATACTTAGGCTTTAGTTTGACACTTAAAAGGCTTTGTTTTGAATGTTTAAGACCGATGCAAATTTGACGATATCCATGAATGGCAAGCCAATGACCCTGCTAACTTAGGATGAATACATTTATTGCAGTACAGTGGTGAATTAATGTGGCCTCTACCAAGAAAGAACACACTGACAAAAAGAAAACTGGTGTATTTTGGTATACCATGGCGAGTCCTATGTAGGTCTGAGAGCCCACAGGAACCGACAGGCCGTTCTTCCAGAGGAAGGGCATCGTTTTAAACGGGTGGATGTCTAGCCGGAGCCCGCGGCCCTCGGACACCCCCGACAGGTGCTGACGGCTCTCCACGTAGATCAGCAGGTTAAGGCCTGTCAGGTGAGAAAAGAGAAAGTTTTGAACGTTTTCAGTGAATTCCCCTTAGTATAGAAGCTAGAACTTGTATGCTTCGGCTTCTCAGACGACATTTGGTGCAAACCCGAAATGTACAACGTCAGCTATTATGTCCGCTAATTGCCTGTTTGATACTGGCGCCGTGATCCCATATTATATGTAGGCTACTGCATAACGACGGAATAAGCCAACGGTAAAAATGCATTGGCAGAGGGGCTTCATTATAGTGTTTACTAGCATTTAGATATGATGTTGTGATGTTTTTTGTTCAGGTGATCAAGTAAAGCATTTTGAATATATATAAGAGTACATTTCAAGATGGTAGTGTATATATCTCAGACGCTATACGGTCCCCAAATTAAGATAAATAACCATTTGCTCCGTACAATGTCATATCGAGAGATTTTCCTTTTGGTCAGATGATCACTAAGAGCACTCGTTTATTGCAGATAAACACATACGCAGACACGTAGGTGATGAGTGAATTTTAATTTCCATAACATACAACACATCAACACCACACTGCGATCATTCAGAACGAAAACCAGTGCAGTGGTTTCACCAATTTAATGCGGGTAATAGCAAATATTAACCAGTGAATGGGACTAGTTTCAATATACTACTAACAATATTTAGTTATAGCCATACATAGTTTGATCTACCAGTAGCACTGCACATTTACAAGACAACGGCTGACTGGAAGAAACTTGATCAAAACCGGGTACATTGTCCAGGCTCATGTCCGTGCTATAGGGCCTTAGCAAGATGATCAGTGGATAGCGCCATTCCCACAGGTACTAGGTCTATTCCCAGTACTCACAGCAACCAGCTTGGTCAAATCTCGTGGCCGAGATTAGGGTACAAACAGGGCTCAGGTATTGTGAATAGGTGTACCTGGACACTCCTAATGTCACCTGTGTCCAGTATAGTGTAGTGGTTAGCACTGTGGACTCATGCTGCAGAGTACCTGAGCTCAAATCTCTTCCAGGCAATGCCTGGTAATCAAATTCATAAGTATAGCAATTTTGGAAACAGAATACATTATTCACAATACTAAAGAAAATTTAGAAATATGTATTTAAAGGACATAGTGTTATTTGGCCTGGTAGGGATTTGAACTTGGGCTCCCAGTATTATGAGTCCACAGTGCTAACCACTACACTATACTGGACACAGGTGACATTAGGAGTGTCCAGGTACAACCTATTCACAATACCTGAGCCCTGTTTGTACCCTAATCTCGGCCACGAGATTTGGCTGAGCTGGTCCTTGCAGAGCAAAGGGTTATGATTGTTACCAGTGGTCCAAAAGGTGGAGCCACTGTATCTCGCTAATGCGGAATATAGGCCTATTGGTTATTCGGTAGACATGTACTCCTTCAAACTCGTTAGCCAAGGTGCTTTGCTGAGGAGGAGGCAACTAATGAAGCGTTTCGGATACTATTAAAGGACAAAATACCATGACTGTTTGCTTTGATACCAAATAAGATATTGGATATCGTTAACATTGACCAATACTTACCTGCATCGACGCCGCTACTGAGAACCCGCAGGGATTGATTCCGCAGCTCAGCACTATTGAAGGTGTAACAGTTGCCATAGTTGATGTCCAGAAACCCTGTGAAGTTTCTGTTTAAAGCCAGACAGAAATGAGATACATAATCATAATATGAAAAATATAATTGTTTGTACTTCAAGGAGAATTCAGCAAACACTTACCTAGCTTGACATAATCTGCCGTTGAATACACAATCAAGCATCATCACTTTCAGAGAGTGTCCCAGACTAGCCCTCAGTTTTCTGAAAAATAACGGTAGGAATGTTTAGGTATGGTAAATTGAAACATTTAGATAAGACTAAGAGTTGGAATATCTACAGAGGAAGTTGTTTGTATTATGAAATCTGCGATTACTAAACTCTATTGAGTCTGCATGTTAAAGTTATATGTATAACAGTGGGTAGCTTACCCAGGTATAGAGGGCATAGTGCTCTGGAATTGAAAGCTAATGAGTCTGTATGTTTAAAGCACATGAATAATGGTGAGTACCTTACCTGTGTATAGAGGGCATGGTTGTCTGGAACTGAACTCTAGCGATTCTGTTTGTGTAGGGTACATGTATGATGGTGGGTACCTTACTTAGGTATAGCGGTCATAGTGGTCTGGAACTGATCATGAACTCTAGCGATTCTGTTTGTTTAGGGTACATGTATGATGGTGGGTACCTTACCTAGCTATAGAAGACATAGTGGTCTGGAACTCCTGCCTAATCCTGATGTGTGGATCCTCTTCTCCTGCACCATAGATGCTGTCCTCGTGCGCCTTTCTGTGACGTCTTTCATCTTCGTCACCATGGTTTTCATACTTGTCTGTTTGACATAATGCAAATTTTTTGTATAACATCAGCAGGTAGACGGAATAGAAAAAAGTGTTTGCAGTGCAATGCCTGTGAGACCAAAGTTCTACATGCGTAATGACATTGTATATAACAAACATCACGGTTACATTTCGTCGCCTCAGTATACAAAGGTTGTAAGTGAAAAAATTAGATTTTTTTTTAATTCTTTAATATTTTTCTTTATCCAATAAATTTTCGACAATTTTTGGAATTGTTCAAAAATGACCTTTTTCTGGGAGGTTATAACTCAGTATACAAAGGTCGTAACTGAGAAAAGGATGTTTTTCTCAGTATACAAAGGTCATAAGTGATGTGGAAATTGTAATCCCAATGTATCTTATCATGAAAATAACTTATTTTGTGTGTTTTTTCTAACCATTTTATATAATTCCTATTGTATAGGTACGTTTTGGATATTTTTACAAAATATGCTTACTTTGAAGTGTATAGGGGGTGAATTTAATGGGAAAATGACTAGAATTGCTTATTTTAGCCGAAATTTCACTGTTGCTAAGCAACAGCAAGTTGTGTATAATTATTTTAAGTGATATAAGCAACTAAAAATATAAACGATTCATTTAGTGACCATTAGACTTGAATTAATCAACTATTTGGGCATTTAGTTACAGTTTTGAACTGAGGAAATTCCTTACAACCTTTGTATTCTGAATAGATGTACAAAAATATACATGCAATTCAGTATACAAAGGTTGTAAGTGACCGAATTTCCCCTTTTTTTCCCTAATTTTTGCCACATTAACTAAGGAATTAGGTAGGATATTTTAGTACCATTCATATGATTAGTTTTTAGTCATTTGTGGTTATATGTAGGATGATTTCTGGGGAAGAATACCATGTATTTAAAAAATTACAGCCTAAAGATCACATTGATTTTTCTTATTTTGCTCATATCTCAAAACATGAATTTTCCACTTACGATCTTTGTATACTGAGGCGACGAATTTTGTATCATATTATCGCAACGTCCGACACGTAAAGCAATTAAGATAAGTACATAAATCATCATATATGGCATGATGACCGCACTTACTTGATGTGTAGTCCCAATCACTATCAGAAGCGAAACCTTTAAAAGGTGGCGGTTCATGGTCCGTATCCAAATCAAAATCACCGGGGTCAAGACGAGTAGGGGGAGCCGCTCTCTGCAATTAGAAAATATGCATTTACACAGTAGATTTATGTTTAACATAACTTGTAATAAACATGTGCTAGTCTGCGTGGCTGTGCACGCGGAATACTAGTACTTGGTATGAATAGGCATTATGACTTTAAAATAAAAAATCAATCTATGTAGTCCAGAACATAACCCTATCTGAGCCTTACCTTTTTCCTCCTTGAATTGGATCCTCCCCCTCCTGCTCCTCCTCCTGCCCCTCCTGCTCCTCCTGCATCTCCTCCTGCTCCCCCGGCTCCTCCTGCTCCTCCTCCTGCACCTCCTCCTGTATCTCCTGCTCCTCCTGCATCTCCTCCTGTATCTCCTGCTCCTCCTGCATCTCCTCCTGCTCCTCCTGTTTCTCCTCCTGCATCTCCTGCTCCTCCTGTTTCTCCTCCTGCTCCTCCTGCATCTCCTCCTGCTCCTCCTGCATCTCCTCCTGCTCCTCCTGCATCTCCTGCTCCTCCTGCATCTCCTGCTTCTCCTCCTGCTCCTCCTGTTTCTCCTCCTGCTTCTCCTGTTTCTCCTCCTGCATCTCCTGCTCCTCCTGTTTCTCCTCCTGCTTCTCCTCCTGCTCCTCCTGTTTCTCCTCCTGCATCTCCTGCTCCTCCTGTCCCCCCTCCAGCATCTCCTCCTGCTCCTCCTGTCTCCCCTCCTGCATCTCCTCCTGCTCCTCCGGCATCTCCTCCTGCTCCTCCTGTCTCCCCTCCTGCATCTCCTCCTGCATCTCCTCCTGCTCCTTCAGCATCTCCTCCTGCTCCTCCTGTCTCCCCTCCTGCATCTCCTCCTGCATCTCCTGCTCCTCCTGCATCTCCTGTTCCTCCTGCATCTCCTGCTCCTCCTGCATCTCCTCCTCCTTCTGCTGGTGGTGCGGGAGGGTCTGGCGGACGAGTGCTGGAATAGTCCTCAGGAGGTTTAAACTGAGCAAAGAACCTCTTGAGGCGCTCTACCTGCGCGTCCTCCTCCGCCAACTCCAGCATCCTCTCCCGGCGCACGGGGTTCAGGTTACACAGGCTGATGCTCGGGAAGTCCAGGTTGTCATACCCAATGGTCACCTTAGTCGTAGTCTCGTATCTATAGTACTGTTCTGTAAAACATATGGAGCGGTTAGAAGGTTATGTACCATATCTTACTCCTCTTTTGAATGATTTCATTGCCTAAGAAACGTGTTATGTATGATAATTATATACTGTGCAGGTTACCAGGTAACGTGGACATACCCATTATTCTGAAATGTGTCTATCTCACCTTAAATCATTCCTGTCATCTACTTATTGATTAATATCAAAGGTACTGTAATGCAAATGGGAGCCTTACCCACTAAGTATTATGGAATGTATAAGTTAATCAATATAAGGCAATCGGTTTAAAGCCCAAGGCACAGCGTTGGACAGGATCCCAGCTAACATAAATACGTTATTCTGTACATCTTAATAATATTGTTAACGTTATACCAGGTACAACGTTCGGCCATCACAAGGAGCCATAGAGAAACGCTCTGAAACGTTGTAAGCACAAAGTATCCTTTTCTGTTTACAAGATATACGCAATATGGTAGGATATCCTCATATCTTCAAACACTAACTGGAGTATTCACGTCATAAATATCTCACTTTTAATATTAGGACACTAACTTATAGATAATACACACGCACATCTAACTGGTCTTAAGAGGAGAGAGAAAGTAATGCTTAACAGCTGTTTGATATTGGGAACGGGCGGGGGGGGGGGGGGGGCGGGGGGATATGCCAGTGCAAAAAGATATACCAGTGCGAAAAGTAGAACTGATGAGTGTGATGTCACTCCTCCACCCCCTCCACCAGGCCGGTGTGAACCCCGGAGGAACTTTGTGGGCCCCATTCTTGTCTTTGTGGTGGTGCCAAGACTACAGTGTCCACATTCAGAAGGATTGTTTCCCTTTTGGCAGGAGACTGCACCATGTATACGGTGTGGTTATGTATCACCAGGAGAAGACGTATAAGTGTTTAGGCATGTGGTCTGTCAACCCCCTAGGGTGTTAGTCCCACATGTACACATCGTCAAAACTATATATTTGCCTATTATTCGAGTGGATTTTTTAAAAATATTTTCTAAACATTTTGTTCCCGAATTGCGATAGTATACATGTTTATATGACAAGCGATATATGTTTACCCCTGATATCAGAATTTCTAGAGTTGATATCAACGCTTTTGAATTGATATCAGAGTTTGTAGGATTGATATATCACATTCCACTAACTCTAATGTTAATCACATATTGATTGATTGATATTGATTATCTAAACCTGAGATTGGTTCAAGACGATTTTTATAGTGAGTTAATACCGAATATGGGAACTCTTATATTGAATAATAGAACCCCCGGCGGAACTCCAATATCAAATGTTGAGAGTCCGATATCAACGATTCAAAACTTTGATAACATTAATAAAAAAAATAGTTATCAAGGTCTGTGGCATCTCTGTACTCACCGAAGACCCAGTAGATCTGCAGCGCGGTGAGCACAAAGGCTGTTATAAAGATGGAGGTCCAGAAGATCTTCAGTGGTATATGGCTGGAGCGGAATATGTTTGGTAAACCCTGAATGGTGGTGTTGCCGACGAAGTCCGTCATTAGATTGGAATATGTCTGCTTCTTCTCAGGATCGTCATCATAGTCTGGGGGAGGCGCCTTGGTCTGTGAGCAATTGTAAACGTGTATAAGGGGAGATTAGGCTCTCACAGTGCATTCTATCTTCAGGCATTAGGCATTATTTAGTGAAAACATTCATATGTATCATGATTGTTTTGCCAAAATAAACGTAAATTCAACCTTAAAAAATAGCCCTTAACCCTTTAAAGACAATTGTGTCGCATTGTGCATGTACATTTGTCACCGTGATGCACTAATGCATGCCGACCCATTGGGAGTGTACCGACCATGTATATGACTGATATGATATAGCTGGATCTGGATAATTTAAAAGGCCCTAAAGATTATACCCGACATTATTCTGATGTTTAAATAATTGCAGCTGCAATATTTCATATTAAATTAGATTTTTTATAATGGGGTCGGATGAATAATAGCTCTACCATTTATAGACGATATAGGCCAAATCCCACAGGGCGATGTATGCTGGAATCTCTCTGTGAATTGGAGATCTGTTGCGAATTGGGGACCTGCTCCCAATTCGCAACAGATGTAACTACAAGGGGTTGATATAACTGCAAGGAATCTGTTGCGAATTGGGCCCAATCTAAGATCTAAATAATTAGATATTTTCCCTTGCTTAAACAGAATATCTCTGCGAATTCACTTTGCACACACTGTAGATAGAAGATCTGAAATGTAAGGGGGGTCACTCCCAATTTTCAATTATGCACAGACATCGATTTCCAAACCTTTTTCAAGACTATTAGATGTAATCTGCCCACAATTACCCTTGCATAATGTATCATTCTAAATAATATATTTATGTATATCTCTGCTGCATTATACCATGGGTAAGCACAATTATTGTGGAGTAACTCCCATCAAATACAACAATTAATCCTTACAAATAGAGTCACTTCAGTCAAAATCGCAGAGATTTTGTCCCATATTGCCTGTATCAGTGGGACTTGGAATTTGCATAGGTATATAAGAACCCTTGCGAATTGGAGTATAAACAAGGCTCCCAATTCGCAATAGTTCCAATTCGCAAGGGGTTTAGTGTCATGGATCGCCTTGTGGGTGTTGGCCTTATGCAGGAGAATAGACTGCTATGAACACGCACTCTTGAGGTGGAAATTTAACTCTACTATTGAAACGTGTTTTTGTGTGGTTATTATAACGTGATAAACACGTGAGAAGAAAGGTTTGAAGAAAAAGTTAGGAAACCGTAATTTTTATTGATTGAGTGTACATTTTACATCCCTCTAATAATCAAACTTTTCCCAACCTTATAACATTTTTTCATGTCTTTTGCTGACTGGGACTGTTCTATGGAGGTATTGTACTCCAACTCTTTGTAGATGTAGCATATTTTGACCCCCTTTTAGGGGAGAGTTTAGTGGAAAGATTTTAGGCCTACCCTATTGACATTATCCCAAGCTAAGCCAAGTTAAAGGGGTTCTGAAAAACAAATTACAAATTAGCCTCCCAAATCGGTCAGGACTGAGTGCAGTATTCACGACGTTATTCTTTCCTTGATCGTTCTGGAGTTATACAGAAAATCTGGATCTTAATAATTATTACATGGCACTGTATTAAAGTATTTAAGTATCGATTAAACAGATGAAGGAATCCAGTGAAAACAACTAATTTAAAAGATAAGCAAACAAAAATACAACTGACATTGATGCACAAATTATGCTGACCAAGCATAGACTTACCTTGGGATTGTTATCATACCTGGGAGGGTCAGACCTTGCCCCTCCCTGATGGTGAGGGTAGCCGCGGCTCCCTTGGTCAGCCCCCCGGCCCCTGTCCATGTCCCCCCGGGGCTGTCCCCAGTACATGGCCCTTTGACCAGAGTTCCTATCGAAGGAGGCCCCGCCATACTTGGGGTGTGAGAAGGATCCGTGTTGTAGCATATGGTCCGTAGGGTGTGGCACCTTAGGCCACTATGCCTCTTTGGTGGCTCCGACGGTTGTGTGAGGGGGACCTTCTCACCACACTATAGGTGCTATATTCTGTGGCACCGGTTAGGCCACAAGAATTGTATTGATGTGTCTTGTCTATGGCAGTATACAGTAGGATCTGGCAAGGGTTCAGAGGGTATGCTATGCTATGGTATAATGATAAATGGAATAAATTAATTTACAGTGAGAGTCACAATAGAGAGAAGTAAAAATGAGGGAAAACGAAGATTATGGATTAACCATAGTTTTCCAAAATTAAGGTTAATAACGTCTGTGGTAACATTGATGCAAACACTAATGGAAAACATCAGAATGATAAAATTCATGCACTTGCCATTAGATTTCCCCTGCTATTTAGACAATGTATTGAGTAGTGTATAAGTTACTTCGTGGTAGTGGTGCCGTTTCCAGAATAATCCGCACATCACACGCTTAGCAACGACTTGGTACGATTATTCTAGTTTAGAGCTAGCTAACACTAAATGATTATAGACAGTTTTCTAGTTAGATATTTGACCAAACAAAGAGGTGTGTGCTTCTATTTAGGAAAAGTGTGTGCCAATACATCATATGATAAGTCATATGATAATACATCATCCTGCATTATGGAGTATTTGAGATGTGCATCAATCAGATAGCTTTGATCTTAAGGTGGGTCGCTACCCTTGGATTTCTTCAAATTCTTAAATCTATCAGAATGGGCTAATATTGCATTGCCAGATACATACATACATTACCTAAACTGTGTTAAAAATTTAGATCATTTCAAGCAAAATTGTGCATTTTGTGATACTTTGAATATTTGATATATTGGTAACTGATAATATTTCTTTTTTTTAAACATGAGTTAGTATATTACAGATATTTACTATTTAGAACACTATCGATGCTATAATATTGCTCAAAGTAACCAAGGGTATAAATCAGAACAATTTTATACATTGATTTTTGCCATTTTACCCATCATGCAATGCCATGTATATTTAATCTAATAATTTTTTGGCATTTTTTTTCATTTTCAAAGGTCCAAAACCCTAAAAATATGCCTGGGACCCCCTATCAAAATTACTTTTATATGTTAGCAAATGATCTGAACTATTTTCTGAGAGAGTTTAAAAAAATTCTGTTAATACTGAGTACTATTTTTAGACACTAAGGCTACAAATAATGACGATTTCTTTGTAGTCTTTTCCAAAATCTCATATTTTTACCAAGAATGCCATGGCCTAAAATTGTAAAATCATTTTTACAGTAAAGGGGAACATATAGGTGTTTCACATGTGAGGTCTTACATTTCTGCGCATAATGGTTGATATGAAAAAAAATCATCAAAGTTTTCACATTTTTTCTAATTTTCAGAAAAAAATATAAATACTTAAATTTTTCAAAATTCTATATCTCAAAAAGTAGTTCGGGACCCCCTATTTTTCTTTGCATTTTCCGATTTTATATAATTTAAACTGTCTGTAAAAAAGATTTGGTGAGATTCTGTTAACTTTCAGTGACTTTGACCCAAGGGTAGCGACCCACCTTAATCCCACTTTTTACTTGGTTCACAAAACCGCACTTAGTGAGATTGACAGTTAATCATAACACCACAATGTGTTGATTTGCGTGTCGTCCTACTTGCCCAGCATGAATGATAAATCTTCTCTGCAGTTGACGATGGATGTTCCAGTCTAATATCAGTTATCTGACGAAATGAAGTCCTACATCGTTCCATTAATTACTGGGGCATATCTGCAAACGTTGATAGAAGAACCTGAGTAATTTTAGTTTGGAGGTGAGGCATGGCAATCACATATCGGAGGCCAGGGGAGAGTGGGGGGGGGGGGGGATGTCACCAACCCCAGCAAAATGTTGATAGGGACAAGTCATTTATTAGTAGCTGGGGGGGGGGGGGGACTTGGTGGATTTTCTCACATCAGCAAATCCCCCCTCCGTTGGCATTAATTATGTTTGTCCCTCAAGGTGGGTCGCTACCCTTGGGTCAAAGTCACTGAAAGTTAACAGAATCTCACCAAATCTTTTTTACAGACAGTTTAAATTATATAAAATCGGAAAATGCAAAGAAAAATAGGGGGTCCCGAACTACTTTTTGAGATATAGAATTTTGAAAAATTTAAGTATTTATATTTTTTTCTGAAAATTAGAAAAAATGTGAAAACTTTGATGATTTTTTTTCATATCAACCATTATGCGCAGAAATGTAAGACCTCACATGTGAAACACCTATATGTTCCCCTTTACTGTAAAAATGATTTTACAATTTTAGGCCATGGCATTCTTGGTAAAAATATGAGATTTTGGAAAAGACTACAAAGAAATCGTCATTATTTGTAGCCTTAGTGTCTAAAAATAGTACTCAGTATTAACAGAATTTTTTTAAACTCTCTCAGAAAATAGTTCAGATCATTTGCTAACATATAAAAGTAATTTTGATAGGGGGTCCCAGGCATATTTTTAGGGTTTTGGACCTTTGAAAATGAAAAAAAATGCCAAAAAATTATTAGATTAAATATACATGGCATTGCATGATGGGTAAAATGGCAAAAATCAATGTATAAAATTGTTCTGATTTATACCCTTGGTTACTTTGAGCAATATTATAGCATCGATAGTGTTCTAAATAGTAAATATCTGTAATATACTAACTCATGTTTAAAAAAAAGAAATATTATCAGTTACCAATATATCAAATATTCAAAGTATCACAAAATGCACAATTTTGCTTGAAATGATCTAAATTTTTAACACAGTTTAGGTAATGTATGTATGTATCTGGCAATGCAATATTAGCCCATTCTGATAGATTTAAGAATTTGAAGAAATCCAAGGGTAGCGACCCACCTTAAATGGTGCAATCTTAATTTTTCGAACAGGTCCAAACTCTCATTCCCAATTTTGCTATCAACCCCACCTCATAAGTGTGAGTTATAAAAACATGCCGTTTGATCAGGAGGAATCATATGAGTAACCTTGGTGGGTCTTAGAACGGACAAAACTGATGAGTTAGCAGGTATACTGGGGGGGGGGGGGGCTAAAGTAAGAAGCCCTAACATATAACATAATACTGCAGGGGTCTAATTGACCATGTGTACCACGCACACAACACCACATCGTGGGACTGGGGCAGTGAATCACGACATGGATTGTGCTGCCAGGTAGGGGGTTTAGTGGGGCGGCATAGCTGATCCAATGTGCATTTTTTCAAGAAGCTACCAAACTTCCCACAGACATTAACTAACATATATTGGTCAAATTGCAAGAAATAGGCAATTTAGATCTGGCACAGGAAATGTGTGGCGGCCATCTTTAAAAATGGCTGTTATTTGGTTGGCTATTACTCTTCAAAATGACCTATGCATATAAATATGCAATGTATCTGTGTAAAAATGCATGGAAATATAGCTACAGTATGCCTACATTAATATACTGAATTAATGTAAAGGTCAAGGTCAAGGTCAAGGTCCAAAATATGATAATTATTGATAAAAACGTCAATATAAGAATAATTTTTGTGCAAATCATTATAATGATCAATCCCTAGGTAAATCTGATTGAATGAAGAGGCTGCTAGGGCTGCTATATTAAGAAGTAGTCATTGTATACATTTTCATGATTATTCCAGTTTAATCAGGGCAATAGCTTAGTAATACAATTGACCAGTATCAAAGGTATAAATGTGATGACGAATGACCATGTCAACTATGATGAAAACCAGTAATAGCATGAGATATAAACCAGTTTACAAGCCTCAGATAAGTCTCTATAGTCCAGTCGCAGTTATGTTATGGGCCCTTCCTTGAGCATTCCCCTTCACACAAGCAGAGGGCTGTACATCGAAGATTTGATTTTTTGCATTTGCAGCCCTTCACACATCCTTTCTGGCATTTGCAACATACCAACTCAGAGCAACTTTTGCCTGCCTCTGGAAGCACAGTCCAGAGTGGCTCGTACGAGCCTCTGTCAGTTTTGATCCAGCCCCATTCATCAGGGGGAGGCATCTCGGGTCGAGGCAAAGTTGCCTGACCCCAAACGTGACCTCCTTGGTAGGCTGCTCTTTTCACATGCTCCTCTAAAGCTGCTTTGGTAGGTGGGATTTGTTGCACATTGTTCCTCTTTGCAAAGAGTTTTTTCCTTGCCTTTGTGATGTCTTTGCATGTGCTTGTTCTGTCGTACATTAGAATCACAAACCTCTCTAGCATTAGCATAACCTCTTCTGTAATCCTTTGTGGTGCAGATGACAATTCGAGCAGTGCAGTGGTGAGTTCTGGCAGTGTAGCCCAGGTTGCCCAGGCTGTTTTTTTACCATGACCAGCGAAACTGGACACAGTATCACAGCCAGTAAGCGAGTGAAATACTGGCAGTGATTTGGCTTTTTCTGGCCCCAGATTTGCTGCGAGTTCATGAGCGGAAATATATCGGATGTTCTTGCCTGTTCCAATGGCAACCCATACTTCCTGTCCCACTTCCAATCCTTGCACCACTGAAACAGCCAATACAACTACATCTGTATCAACAGTCCTGATCAGAATCTTCTGGTGGCCATGCTGAGATGCATGGACTACATGCAGCATCATTCTGGTATCTGCTTCCTCGTGGCTACACGGGGCAAGGCATAGTTCGTCAGGCAATACTGGTTTGCTCAGTATCTGAATTCCGTTTGTGACTACAAACTCCTTTCGTTCGAGGGCAAACCATTTGTGCAAACTCTCTGATAAGAACTCGAACAACTGAGTTTTGTTACCATCCACTCTCAGAAAACCCTGCCAGTTCTTGGGAATCGTTGTAGTTGCTAAGACCCGCCACCGTCTTCCTTCTCCACGACTTTCTCTTGCCTTGCTTTTCAGTGAGTTTGCATCATACCTGTCCCACACTAGATCTACTCTTGATGCTTTTTGGAATTGTGCAGATATATACGGGATGACTATCTGCTCCAGATACTCCTGAAAGGTCTTTGTGGTAGTCGGATTCAGCATATGTATCATGGCAGCACCATCAATGATGAGACATGTAGTCTCAGGAGGAGTTGACTGCGCCTCACTCACTCCTTCTAAACAGCCTAGGAGATCGCTCTTTGTACATGATCGTAACCGTCCAGTATCCGACAGCGCTGGAGGGAATGCTTGATTCTCATGTCGGAAGAACTCATATATATCCCCCTCTCTATTCTGGCAGGAAATGTACATACGAGAAAAAAGTGCAACATCATTCTTCAGTGATGACAGCTGCTCTTTTTGTTTGGCTCTTGTTTGTGATGTTGATTCTTTGAATACGGTCATTTTGTTTCGCTGTATGACATCATCCAACGGTTTTGTTCGATTCACAAGACGCTCTTGTGTGAACGTTTGGAATTGCTCCCGGCCAATTCTTCTCACATTTTGAACAGTTTGCAGTGCTTCTGGTCCAGCAATTTTCTTGTTGTCTAGTCCAACCAGTTCCATACTTTCCTCCAGGAAAGGGTTTCCCATACCCTCCATCACACTTACAAGTGACTGGACGTCTTGCTTGAATGACAACTGGACACTGTCTGTTTGATCATGATGATCAGTTTCCTCCTGTCTATGTGGGCCATATTGATCTTGGAAATCTTGTATTGCTCCGGAAACTTCTGGTCCAGCAACCATCCAGCGGCGAAGGGCACCAGGATTGTCTGTTAATCCCACAGCCCCAGCATCTCCTTTGATATAGCCATTGTTCTGTTCGTGGGCTTGATCAATTGGGATCGCGGAAAAGGCCCTTTTAGACTTTTGTACCACAAACTTCCCTGCCTTGAACTCCTTTAATACATCTGGGTGCTTTGTCTTGAGCTCAGCCATATCTCTGAGGTGGACAGGAACACATCGAGCATAATGTGTACGGTCTAATGCAAAGAACCATTGCACAGCTTCTGTCAAGGCATCGAGATACATTGTGAATGCTCCTTCACGGAGAGAACGTACATATACCAGTAGCAGCAGTTGAAGTTCGAGAGCTATTGCCCAGAACTGAAACTGTGGGACATCTTTTCTCTGCTGGCACCATTCATCAAATCCCAATGCATCATCTCCTTTATCAAGACATTGTTTATCATAGGCACGATGTTGCAGAATGAAGAGAGCCGCTGCTGTGATCTGGTGAGCCTGTCTTGTCCGTGCTATGTGAGAAGCACGCAGAAATGAATCTGCTGTTCCTGATGTAGCAATGTCAGCTTGTACAAGAGCTTCAACCCACCCACTTCCCTGCAACCAACTTCCTATCATCTTGAGCATTGCCAACTCTATATGAAGTCCACCGAACATCACAACGATCTTATCTTCACCGTAGTCCTCTGGGTATTTCCATTGGATTTGCTTTGCGATGGCAAACAATGGTTGGTCAAATGTAGCAACTGGTACTTGCTCAGGATTCAGATGTTTGATTGCCTGTTTTATCATGTCCATTGAGTGGCGAATCATAGCTACTGTATGTGCACTGTCTAAGAAGAGAGGAAGAAGGGAAGTTGGGCAAATCACAGAAGAAGGAGACAACTGATGACTGGCATGAAAAGCAGCCCAGGAGATGTTTTCTTCTGTTTTCTTTTGTTCCACAACGTCTTGCACATGGCTCAGCCATTTGTACTCCATCTTGGTATGTGCAGTGATGTCATCACTGGTGAGTGCTTGTATAGAAGTGGCCGGGACAGTTGTTTTCTTGATGCTGCATGCAACAGGAGGCACGTGCGTGTAACTCTGGGGTAAGTGACCAACTGATTTGTTCTTCAAGGGCTCCACATCTGCATACACAATACTCCTGTCCACCCCTTCATCTGTTTTTGATGGATGCTGAAGAAGAGAGATTGATGTACCATGGAAAGAAGTCCTAGCAGTTGTAGAGCTGCTATTGTGGTCAATATTGTCGACTGCTGCAGTAGTAAATACTTTGCCCCTCATCTTTGGAGGACACACTACTTGCTCTTTCAGATATAGTTTGCAGACACTATTTCCCATCGAAGCTGAATTACGGAGAATGCGGTCATAAGATACACAAAGACCTAAGTGTGATAGTTTATCTATCAGCTCCCTCTTGCGTGTATGAGCATGCAACAACATACCAACATACATGGGAAGTGGTGTTTCTTGTCCAACACTCTGTCTTACACTTCTGACTGTACTGGCAGTGCCATGTGTACGTGTATGCTTTACACTGTTGAACTTTAGAAGTTGTGCAATAGTGAGCATTGCGGGGGGAATCTCTACCATTTGATCCTTTATGCTAGGACCTTCTAGGATCATCCTCACTAAAGTGAGAAGGGATGATGGAACAGATTCTTCTTGACATCCTGCTGGGAATCCATTGAATGGCTTTGGTTCTGTGAATATTTTCTGTCTCACAATACGAGCAGCACGTGCAAGATGAACTGCTTCATTATCACTATCTGTTGTGTAGGCTTTCCTCACAGCTGCGCCTATATCTTTGGTGAACATCAGAAAGACATCATTTCCCTCATCATATTCCTGCATATCAGGAAATTGTGACATAATTCTTCCCTTCAACCTTGTGGTATGGACTCTACTATCGAGTTGGACTCCAAGTTCTTTCATACGGGACTCAAACAGCTGTCCAAGATCTGCTAATTTGAATACAGATGCTGTTTCCAAATCTTTCTTGGTCTCCTCTATGTAAAGAACAAGTTCCGCAAATACACGTGCAGATGTTTCCTTCTCGTTGTCTGTCATCTTTGATAACTCTTTCTCAACCTTTTTGGCATCATTATATAATTCTGTCATGCAACTTTTATGATACTTGGCTTTCAGAGATACCATGTCACCCGCATTAAGTTTTGTTTTCAAATGTGTGTCCATCAGAACCTCTGCAGAATGTCTAACATTACTGTCTACGTCTAGTGACTGTACATCATGGAGTCCATCTTTCCCAGCAACATTCTCACAAAAGAAACATATTTTATCATTGCAAGTTCTACCCAAAGTAGCTGAACGGGACATCCTTTTACATGCATCTGTATCTGTTGGGGATATCTGTCCTTCATTTTTCTGCATTCTTTTCTCTGCTCTTTGAAGCTCATTTTTGTTGTATTTTATAATACAATTATGATGGTACACAGCATTGTTCGAAACCATGGCTGCCTCAATACCATAACCTTGATCAATTCTTTCTAACTGCAATGTGTCTGGAAGAAGACCAAGGTCATTGAATTTAGTCAAGTACTCAGCCAATGAACTGTAGCCACGCCCTGCTCTCTTCCCTTGGCACTTTGATGGAGACACAAGTGCAGATTCATCATCTTCCTGGCAAATGACACACATATGCCATACAGTTTTTGCTTTTACTTTTGGTGGAAAAGGACTTTCAGTATCAACCAATCTGAATCGTTTAGCCATGGTCCATGGATATGTTTTCTACTGCACTACAAGCATTTCCATCAGCAGGTTTAAGCAAGGCCCATGTTTCAGCAACTTCCACCAAACCAGTCCTGAAAAGATGAGTTTGTTTATATTGTACTACCTGTCATTTAAATAAGAAACATTATTTTGTTGCACAGAACAACCTTACATTTTGTTACTGCCCATTTATCATGGGAGCAGACAGCTAGTGCACAGGGCAGTACAATACAGCACAGTGTGGCACAGGACAGTAAAGATCAGTTAAGGGATGCTAAGGATAGCACAGGGCAGCACAGGATGGTACAGGGCAGCACAGGGTAGGACAGAGCAGCACAGGGTAGGACAGAGCAGCACAGGGTGGGACAGGGCAGCACAGGGTAGGACAGGGCAGCACAGGGTGGGACAGAGCAGCACAGGGTGGCACAGGGCAGCACAATGTGGGACAGGACAGCATAAGGTGGGACAGGGACGCACAGGGCAGCAGAAGCTAGGACAAGGCAGTATAGGGACTCACAGGGCAGCACAGGGCAGCACAAAGTGGACTAGGGCAGCACAGGGTAGGACAGGCAGGGACAGGGCAGCATAGAGTAGGGCAGGGCAGCACAGGGCAGCATAAGGTGGGACAGGACAGCACAAGGTGGGACAGGGCAGCACAGGGTGGGACAGGGCAGCACAAGGTGGGACAGAGCAGCACAGGGCAGGACAGGGCAGGACAGGGCAGCACAGGGCAGCACAGGGCGGGACAGGGCAGCACAGGGTGGAACAGGGCAGCACAGGGCGGGACAGGGCAGCACAGGGTGGAACAGGGCAGCATAGGGTGGGACAGGGCAGCACAGGGTGGAACAGGGCAGCACAGGGTGGGACAGGGCAGCACAGGGTGGAACAGGGCAGCACAGGGCAGCACATGGCGGGACAGGGGGGCAGGGCAGCACAGGGCAGCACAGAGTGGAACAGGGCAGCACAGGGCCGAACAGGGCAGCACAGGGCAGCACAGGGCGGGACAGGGCAGCACAGGGTGAGACAGGGCAGCACAGGGTGGGACAGAGCAGCACAGGGTGGGACAGAGCAGCACAGGGCCGAACAGGGCAGCACAGGGCAGCACAGGGCGGGACAGGGCAGCACAGGGTGAGACAGGGCAGCACAGGGCAGCACAGGGCAGCACAGGGCGGGACAGGGCAGCACAGGGTGGGACAGGGCAGCACAAGGTGGGACAGAGCAGCACAGGGCAGGACAGGGCAGGACAGGGCAGCACAGGGCAGCACAGGGCGGGACAGGGCAGCACAGGGTGGAACAGGGCAGCACAGGGCGGGACAGGGCAGCACAGGGTGGAACAGGGCAGCACAGGGTGGGACAGGGCAGCACAGGGTGGAACAGGGCAGCACAGGGTGGGACAGGGCAGCACAGGGTGGAACAGGGCAGCACAGGGCAGCACAGGGCGGGACAGGGGGGGCAGGGCAGCACAGGGCAGCACAGAGTGGAACAGGGCAGCACAGGGCCGAACAGGGCAGCACAGGGCAGCACAGGGCGGGACAGGGCAGCACAGGGTGAGACAGGGCAGCACAGGGTGGGACAGAGCAGCACAGGGTGGGACAGGGCAGCACAAGGTGGGACAGGGCAGCACAGGGCAGGACAGGGCAGGACAGGGCAGCATAAGGTGGGACAGGACAGCACAAGGTGGGACAGGGCAGCACAGGGTGAGACAGGGCAGCACAAGGTGGGACAGGGCAGCACAGGGTGGAACAGGGCAGCACAGGGCGGGACAGGGCAGCACAGGGTGGGACAGGGCAGCACAAGGTGGGACAGAGCAGCACAGGGCAGGGCAGGGCAACAGGGTGGGACAGGGCAGCACAGGGTGGAACAGGGCAGCACAGGGTGGGACAGGGCAGCACAGGGTGGAACAGGGCAGCACAGGGTGGGACAGGGCAGCACAGGGTGGAACAGGGCAGCACAGGACGGGACAGGGCAGCACAGGGTGGAACAGGGCAGCACAGGGTGGGACAGGGCAGCACAGGTAGGAACAGGGCAGCACAGGGCGGGACAGGGCAGCACAGGGTGGAACAGGGCAGCACAGGGTGGGACAGGGCAGCACAGGGCGGGACAGGGCAGCACAGGGTGGGACAGGGCAGCATAGGGTAGGACAGGGCAGCACAGGGCGGGACAGGGCAGCACAGGGTGCGACAGGGCAGCACAGGGATGCACAGGGCAGCACAGGGTAGGACAGGGCATAACAGGGATGCACAGGGCTGGGCAGGGCAGCACAAGGCTGGGCAGGGCAGCACAGGGTAGCACAGGGCAGGACAGGGCAGGATAGGGCGGAACAGGGATGCACAGGGCTGGGCAGGGCAGCACAGGGCTGGGCAGGGCAGCACAGGGCAGCACAGGGTAGCACAGGGCAGGACAGGGCAGGATAGGGCGGAACAGGGATGCACAGGGCAGCACAGGGGCACACAGGGCAGCACAGGGTAGCAAACACTAAATGATTGGGTGTTGCCAGGGAGAATGAATAGTTATATAACTATGTAAACAGTAAGAGGTAGATTGGTCTAGACATATTGTCTGGGTTTTGTAGTGTACTCCAATATTTGAAGAAAGGTCAAACCAATGAGCCCACTGCTACAACTTACAATGCATTGTTCTATCTTAAACACTTGCATTTCTAATAATATTCATATGACAGACTATACACACCATTCCACATACTGTACTACACCACTCATACTTACCTCTTGATATTCTGTTGATCCCTAATTAGGCTACATGAGGGACATGCAGCAGTCCTGGGGTAGAGAGTTGCTTTCCTTGAGCTGTAATGGTTGTGGTACCCTATTTTACACCAGGTGGGGTAAATGAGAACTATTATGCCCCAGATGGCATGACTGAGCATGGGGTCTCAGGGATATGAATCTATCATGCTTGGCCAGTGGGGGGGGGGGGGGTCATAGGGCCAGGGGTAGTATAAGTGTTATAAAAAAGGTGATACCCTGGAATTGTGTATATATAAGGATATCTTACTTTATGGTATGAATAGGGTCCAAGTAATGCATAATTCAATGCTATTGGCCTGATTAAGCACGGACAATTAGCTTAATTATGTTACCTAACAATAACTGTGCAATAAAGGCACAACATATAACACTAATTACGTTACAAAGGTTATGCTGTACTTTTACATTTACAATTTTAAACTAGTGCATGCAGTGAAACCCCATCAGTGCAATGGATTCCAATTTTATCAGACTCTGCCAGAATAGTAATTCATTCATCCAATCTCATTAAAGGACCATAATAAGCATTATATAGCCTAATACCTGACATATGGGGCTCGAGATTTTGTATACCATACAGTACCCATTTAGTATATTCTGGACATATAGAATAAAGTAAAATGGAAAATCTGAAAGAAAAAGCTTTCCCTTAAAGGTATGACCTTGAAAATTGACCTTGACCTTGGGTAAACCATTTTGCTCTCTCCAAATCATTAGTGGGATATCTCAGCTATAGCAATGTGTCATTATGGACAAACTATGTGTGATATTAACAAAGGTGTGAGCATTCAAGTCTGTATGGGATATTCATGAAATTTCAAGAACAGTCAATTTTCACAAGGGGCCCATGGCCCCTAATAGGCTAGATCTAAATTGCCTATTTCTTGCAAATGACTCATTACATGCTTGCCTACCTCTGTGCAAAGAATGGAAAGTTCTTGAAGAAATGCACAAGATCAGCCTATACATCAGCTATGCCGCCCCACTAGTTGGCATCCTGTCCACCCTCTGATGCCACACAAGGGGGAGGTGGGGTTCTGGTGGAAAGGGGTCATTCTCGTACTAGTAGTAGTGTTTATAACATCATGTAGTGGACTGCCCGTGTTACACGGCTGGTACATGTACAACTACAGGCCATTTGATTACATGTATGTGCACATCGTTGTCAAACGTCTCCAAAAAGGGGACCAAATAGCGACTTTTAATCTAATTAGTTAAATGTCTATCTTTAGCCATTTATTTGTACACATCTACATCTTTTACATATATTATGTAAAGGTAGCTCCTCGTCATATATATTTAAGAAGTGTATGTGTTTATTTTATGCTTATAATTATATTCCAGACTGATATTCCCCTAATAATGTAATAACGTATTCCACGTTTCTCATCCGGGGAGTATATTAGAGAACATTGACAATTAGGTCCCCTGTCGATCAGTCGGGTCCGATCTGGTTGCCAGACCAGCTGCGCTATGTAGATATCATATGTTAACATGTTTACAAATTCATCGTTTAATACAAGATCCAATAGATATATCTTTGGACGAGATGCCTACTCCCACATATTATCAACATAATAATGCCCACAGGGGGGCACCACGGACAGGCTAATACATACAAGTGAGTAGCATGACATAGGGGGTTCCACGGTAAGGTTGCCTCATTCTTACACCACCCAGGTAAGACAAAAGAAATATTACGGCATATACTATTCAAAACTGACCTGCTCATAAGAGACTATTCATATACAGTGAAATCTCGTTATAAGGAGGACGGTTATAAGGAGCAGACGGTTATAAGGAGCACATTTGCTTTGCCAAAACCTTTTCTATACTTTCCTATAGTAAAAAAATACCATTAGAACGAGCAGTTCTAGCCAAAAATCGTTTATAAGGAGCAAATTTTTCAAGAAAGTAAGTCATTTTTTATTGAAATAATATCCTACAGCCACTGTGTTGATGTGTGGACTACCGGGGGGCTTTGTCAGGACTTCTCCTTTGGTGTGGGCGGCCTATAGGGGTGTAGGTGCGGACCTGTGAGGGGGGGGGGGTTGTCAGGACTTCTCCTTTGGTGTGGGCGGCCTATAGGGGTGTTGGTGCGGACCTGTGAGGGGGGGGGGGGGTTGTCAGGACTTCTCCTTTGGTGTGGGCGGCCTATAGGGGTGTAGGTGCGGACCTGTGAGGGGGGGGGGGGTTGTCAGGACTTCTCCTTTGGTGTGGGCGGCCTATAGGGGTGTAGGTGCGGACCTGTGAGGGGGGGGGGGGGTTGTCAGGACTTCTCCTTTGGTGTGGGCGGCCTATAGGGGTGTAGGTGCGGACCTGTGAGGGGGGGGGTTGTCAGGACTTCTCCTTTGGTGTGGGCGGCCTATAGGGGTGTAGGTGCGGACCTGTGAGGGGGGGGGGGTTGTCAGGACTTCTCCTTTGGTGTGGGCGGCCTATAGGGGTGTAGGTGCGGACCTGTGAGGGGGGGGGGTTGTCAGGACTTCTCCTTTGGTGTGGGCGGCCTATAGGGGTGTTGGTGCGGACCTGTGAGTGGGGGGGGGGGGGTTGTCAGGACTTCTCCTGTGATGTGGGCGGCCTATAGGGGTGTAGATGTGCACCTTTTGAGGGGGGGGGGGGGCAGAAGTCCTGCACCTCCCACAGTCACCTACCACTGGCATCTCCCTAGTGTAGGGGCATCTCCCTAGTGTAGGGGCATCTCCCTAGTGTAGGGACATCTCCCTAGTGTAGGGACATCTCCCTAGTGTAGGGACATCTCCCTAGTGTAGGGACATCTCCCTAGTGTAGGGACATCTCCCTAGTGTAGGGACATCTCCCTAGTGTAGGGGCATCACACTAGTGTAGGAACATCTCCCTACTGTAGGGACATCTCCCTAGTGGGGGAACATATTATTAGGATGTGGACATAGCCCCCTGAGAATAATATTTTCCACAGAATATTCTACTCAACAAAACATAGTTTGTTATAAACAAATTATAACTTCGTTATAACCAAGTTATTTTACTATGGAAATGTATGGTGAAAGTCGGGACCAAGCAAATATGTTTGCTGTAACCAGAATTCGTTGTAAGAAAGTTAGTTGTAACCACATTATGACCAAAATCGGTTACAAGGAAGGTTGGTTACAAGGAGCAAATTTGCTTTGCCAAAAGGTGCTCCTTATAACGAGATTTTACTGTACTACTTACATAGTGACCTGCTCATTAAGAACTATTCATATACTACTCACATAGTGACCTGCTCATTAGGGACTATTCATGCACTACTCAGTGACCTGCTCATTAGGGACTATTCATGTACTACTCACGCAATGACCTGGTCGTCAGGGACGTTTCATATAGGGCTACTATACAATGACCTGCTCATAAAGGACTTATCATATAGGGCACCTACGTGCTGCCGACGAGCCCCCATTTTTTAGTCAGTTTAACCTGAAGTTCTATATATACCCAGAAGATGGGGTTACTTTCCGGGGGTTCAGTCAGTACTGAGTCTACAGGTGTCCACCTCCTGTTACCTGATTGATCTTAATCCTAACCCATAGAAGCCATACACTATTCACACTATCATGCTGCTCATTAGGATGAAAGCTTGAAAATATAGCATGTTTACGCATGCCTTAATTCTGTTATAGACCATCAATTTTAGAAGGATTTTTCTATGTGTAAAAGTATATAATTATAGAGAGGGGGTTTCAATGCTTCTCAAGTTAACTCGAAATAGACCCTGAAAACTGACTTTGAGAACAGTTTGATGAAGCTTGTCTGTGGGATGTAAAATGCCGAAAGCGATTTCCTCTGAAGATCATTTTCGGGGGAGAGGGGTAGTTGACTACTGGCTGATTCCACGTGGGTTAAATAATCAAAAATTTGTCAAAATTAGAATTGTACCCCTAGCAGCTTAATCTTGAGGCTAGTAACTAAGATAGATGTGGGGCTTGTCAAGGTATGGTACTTGTTCCTTGGAATAGTTCACGGGTGGCACCACTGGTGGCTTAAGTTGGGCAATTCTCTAAAATGACCTAGTTTTGGCGGCCATTAAGGGCATGTGGCATATTTTTTCCCTGAAAGCTCTCTTCATTACCTTTCCACCGGATGCAGTTGCAAAGATGTTCTGTATTTCCTTATGGGTGAAATAATTTTGTAAAGATCAGGGACACCCCACCCCAACTGAGCGAGCCAGTACTCGAAAACTATGTGGAGTTTTGATTAGAAATTTTGGGGAGACAATATGGATACATAGGGCAATGAGAAAAAAAAATTAACATGGAAATTGGAGGTGGTCTTCCGGGAGCCTCTGGTTAAATTGACACAGAATCAGCCTACTTTCAATCCTGTATTAACTAGTGCTTCAACAGTAAATCGACACAGTAACTAATGAATATACATAAGCCTTTATTTACATCAAACATTCATCTGCTGGCAATTATGAGAGGTGACAAACAATTTGTACAAAGACACAAGTATTAAAACGTCCGTGATTTGTTCCGCTATAAAATGCATTTCTTAATTTGTAAACCATAAAAATGAATCCATGATGAATATATAAAACTTTAGGATCACATTTCGAGTAAACAGAAATAATTTACACGAGTCATTATTCCATTCTAAATGTTGGCAGTATAGATCTCATGAGTAGTTTAGAATATAAATAGCGCATTGTAAAAAGACCGCTTAGAGCAATCAAATGTCCTACAAATGTTAAATGAGCCCATTTCAGATCATGATAGTCAAACGTCACCACGCTCACTGGTGTAAATCTTAATTATCACAATTTATTGACTTCACGTGTGGAGATTCTCCTTTTTAAGGTCGCGAAGTGCATACATGACGTCATCGGGACTGACGTTAAGACGTATTCTTTGGTTTAAATCCTGACGTCCCGACTCGAGAAGTAACAAGCGGAAACTACCCATCCGTGCGCACAACTCGGACGTCTCGGAGGGAGAAGGAGGTTGGATACCTACACATAAAAATCGGAGCAGTTAATAGCAGTTTGAAACATGACTTTTTTCTCATATTATTCCTGTTTAAAAATAAAGTTGTCTGTCATTTCTACCAATGTGAAGTCGGATGTGATACATTTATATTTTAATTATATTAATTAAAATATATTATGTGGTCTACATAGGTAGGCCTTCTAATACTACCCTGTGATTGGTTAACCTAGCAATAACAAATTTACACAAAACAACTCCAGGATGAGCCTCCAGATCAAATGACTCCAAAGTGTATGTAAGCTGCTACTCTGTAATAAAGTTCACACCCTGATGAAGTTCTGCATAAGAACGAAACGTTGGTCATTTTGAACTGCAATTCCATGTGTGTCTTCTGATTTAAAGTAACTCCAGCCTAAATACCTGAATAAGGTTTTGGGAATATTTTACAACCTTCAAAATATTGTCTGTCATTTGAAACTTTTTTTTCTTTATGCACACACAGTTGTCTAATAGAAGAATGCAGACACTCTAAACAGAACTACGGTAGTTTTATATATAATATTCATTCAATATTGTGTATAATATGGTAATGTTATATGAAGGAGACTTAGACCTTGAACTGACCTTCAAATCGGCACAGAGCCACATGTTGTTTGTAGACCTTGGAGAAGACTGCCTCCTCCACACCCGTCCGCTGGAACTCAGACACCACCGCCTGGAGGAACAGACGCTCCTGGAGGGACGCCGTCCTGAGAGGGAGATCACCACACAAAAGTTAATACCCATATTCAATCAACCATTTGGTTAGTAGCACCACCAAGATGATCGTAAAGCCATGGAATGTATTCAAATACTAATAGATTAAACCAGAATTGCAACTCCCTGATTCAGGAAAAGTATGAAATCGTCAAACTTTTGTCCATGAAGGTAGGAATTTAAGATGATTCAATACAGAAATTTAACAAAAAATGTAGGAATGCCTGCAAAAGTAGGAAAAGTCGCTTTCTAGTTAAAGACTACTGTACCCCAAATATACTCCAAATTTCAATTGAACATTGTGTGTATAAACATTTATTACCTCATGGCGACTATTTTGGGTGCCGAGTACATCTCGTGTAGAGCCGCATCTACGTGGGACATTCCTACCAGGACCGAGGATTTTGTTTCACGTGACGCAACTTCAGCTAGCTCTGTTGCTCTCCGACAGATATCCAGGGCTCGTCTGGCGTCACCTGATAATGCCGCCACCTGGAACAGAAATCTAGTAGTTTACAAAGTATTTATCTCAATTTCTAATTTTTCTAAATTTTACTAAATTTTAATGTTTATAAATGCTAGATGTTCATTCATCAATCCAGCACTGTAAGTGCCTACCGCCGTCACGCCATGATGGCGATCTCCATTCAGCTATATAGTATTGTATCACCGTTGGGGCCTGCTTGTTGCAGGGCATTACCACTTTTCCCACAATGTCTATGCCGCTGAGTAGCCAAGAGCAGCCCTGGTAAGGCCAGTAGCGCCCCCTGGTAGATGTAGGAGCGAACTACTGAACATTCTCAACCAGTCTTACCTTCCTGGAGGCCAGTTGTACGGCTTCTGGTTCAAAGGCCTTTACTCCACTCATCCGAGAAGTGACGATGTCTTGTAGCTGTTTGTGTGTGTACGGCTGGAAGGTCATTCTGGTCAAACCCTGTCCAAAAGGAAACCATCATTGATACATGTTGTGGTTTATCTGTGAACATGATTTTGTACAATCTTTTAAGTCAATGGCTCCCACTGACATATAATTATCCTTATCTATAACCTTTTACGTAATGATCTAGGAACTTATAAATTATAACCCAATCAGTGGCCTGCACAACAGCGACTATTCATATACTACTCACACCGTGACCTGCTCATTAGGGACTATTCATATACTACTCACACCGTGACCTGCTCATTAGGGACTATTCATATACTACTCACACCGTGACCTGCTCATTAGGGACTATTCATAAACTACTCACAGTGACCTGCTCATTAGGTACTATTCATGTACTAGGCCTACTCGCACCGTGACCTGCTCATTAAGGACTATTCATATACTACTCACACCGTGACCTGCTCATTAGGGACTATTCATGTACTACTCACACCGTGACCTGCTCATTAGGGACTATTCATAAACTACTCACACCGTGACCTGCTCATTAGGGACTATTCATATACTACTCACACCGTGACCTGCTCATTAGGGACTATTCACATACTACTCACACCGTGACCTGCTCATTAGGGACTATTCATGTACTAGGCCTACTCGCACCGTGACCTGCTCATTAAGGACTATTCATATACTACTCACACCGTGACCTGCTCATTAGGGACTATTCATGTACTACTCACACCGTGACCTGCTCATTAGGGACTATTCATAAACTACTCACACCGTGACCTGCTCATTAGGGACTATTCATATACTACTCACACCGTGACCTGCTCATTAGGGACTATTCATATACTACTCACACCGTGACCTGCTCATTAGGGACTATTCATGTACTACTCACACCGTGACCTGCTCATTAGGGACTATTCATATACTACTCACACCGTGACCTGCTCGTTAGGGACTATTCATATACTACTCACACCGTGACCTGCTCATTAGGGACTATTCATGTACTACTCACACCGTGACCTGCTCATTAGGGACTATTCATATACTACTCACAGTGACCTGCTCATTAGGGACTATTCATATACTACTCACAGTGACCTGCTCATTAGGGACTATTCATGTACTAGGCCTACTCGCACCGTGACCTGCTCATTAGGGACTATTCATGTACTACTCACACCGTGACCTGCTCATTAGGGACTATTCATATACTACTCACAGTGACCTGCTCATTAGGGACTATTCATATACTACTCACAGTGACCTGCTCATTAGGGACTATTCATGTACTAGGCCTACTCGCACCGTGACCTGCTCATTAGGGACTATTCATATACTACTCACACCGTGACCTGCTCATTAAGGACTATTCATATACTACTCACAGTGACCATTGATGTGCTACTCACACAGTGACAGGCTCATTAGGGACAATTTATATACTACTCACAGCGAGTGACCTGCCCATAATGTGGTCACAAGATACTACTCATATCATGACCCGCTCATTAGTGTTTTTTGTATATACTGCTTACATGGTTGCCTGCTCATCATACTGCTGATTAAACCTTCAGATACTTAACAGTTCAGGACCCGCTCATTGGTGAATTCCCATGTACTTCTCACATGAGTGCCTGCTTATTATAAATGGTTTGTATACTACCCCCATCAGAACCTTTTCATGTACATTGTTTGCGTTACTTTACTGAAATCACATAACTAGCCTATAAAGTTACACATACCCTAAGAAGAAAGAAGATAGGTCTACATACCACTCTGGAGGCAACCCGGTTCATCATCATACGTTCAGGTAAGTCCATGGTGTTAGCGATAGCCAGAACAATAAGACGAGCGGCAGGACGTGTCGGCCAGTCAAACAAATTGTACATAACTGACTGTTTCCTTGTCCATAACAAATCCAGCTGAAACATCAAGATGCAATAAAGAATTAAATACACGATTTATTATGTCTTCAATAAGAACAGGCCAGGCTTTCAGCAAGAACGGTTCAAAGGGTCTAATAGTTTATAGTTCAATCCCAGATTCCTATTTACAAAACCAAATTGTCCTTACGTATCAAGTCAAGGTATAACATTTATCTATTTCTTTCAGGAGTTTTACTTTACACATTGTAACCCTAATATATCCACTTTAACCTCTCATATTGAGTTTTGAATGAATATCACACACCTCATCTACGAGCAGCACAATGGGTTCTCTGCGGGGATCCGGCTTACTGAACTGTTTGTCGAGAAGCGCGGCGGCGTGGTCGGCAGTGGCGCGCTGGTTGTTGAGTTGTAGAAGGATCTGTACGTAGGTCTGGTGGGGGTCGGTGAGCTTCATACCGTTCACCTCGATATAGCGGAAGGCACCCAACTCCCCAAAGTCATACTCCTCCTTTAATGTACGTACTACTTGGTGTACCGTGGCCGTCTTACCGGTACCTGGCACACCAGAGATGTACATGCACCTGCAATAGACAACCACAAGCTTTTTATTTGATTTTTCTTTTATTTAACTGATCACAACATACAGCAAGTGACATTGAGATCTTCCCAGTTAATTTCCGTGGAGGTAATCCATCCAGTGAAAGAACATGGATGTATTTCTTTGGAGAGAATTCACAGAAAAGCAGACAAGTTGATTTCCATTCGGTGTTTGACTTATACTTCCGTGGTGAAAGTACATTAAGATGATGGAAGGCAGTTTCGTTTTTGGCCATGTTTCGGTTTAAGCTATAAACCGTCAATCGGCAATAAGGTAACGTGGATGTATGTATGTTATTGCCATGTACTGTAAATTCTCATGTAACCCTCGGTTAAGCCGCACACCTAACATGGGAGAACCTTGTAAGCCGCAACTGGGGTTTCGATTTTGGCCACTGTAGTCTAACAAAATGTATATTAAAGCTTTTTGTTCTCATATCCAATTTCCCTTAGTGAAGTATGGTGAGTTATCTTTAAGATCATGAAGCCGTGGCCTTAATAACATAGAAAGGTTTGCTCACCCTCCTGTGCTGTCCTCAATCTTGCTGCGTACAAAGTGGTAGATGTCGGCAAACTCATCCTCCCTGCACGGCAACGAGTCAGGCAGTACCGACACATGTAACCTACAATGTCAATAACAAGTAGGCATGGAGGAATATTGACAATAGCCATGTCTACTAAAATCAGGGAAACATTGACACAATATGCCTAGATCTCAGGCTATTGTGAATTCATGATAGAGGGTGATGAACTGGTGATAGTAAAAGTCAATTATAGCTTGTAAAACTGAACGCACAAAAGACTCTTTATTCTTACCTGGCTCTGGCTTCCTCAAACACTGTACCGGGGGTGTTGGCGGTCTTGGGCCGCGATGGTATAGTTGGGGTAGATATTTCTTTGCGTCCCGGAGTTCTGCCTGGCGTGCGGACACTCCGTGGAGTCCCCAGAGCTTTGGCCCTGGGAGTCCGTACTGGGGTCTGTTTTAAATATAGAACATGTAGATGCATTAAACAACTAGTGTAGAAAATGATGGGAGCTATTTCGAAACCAAGCCTTATAAAATGGCCAGATAAAACGTTAATAACATATATACAACAGCTGGTGTTCTTCCAGCAGAGCAAATTATTCTGTCTATGGGCAAATTCAACATGGGCATCTTCAGACTTAGTTCTTAATATTTTGATTCACCTCTAACTTTAGTTATTATCTATACATACCCGTGGTGCTGCGGTGGATCGGGCTGACCGACTGCGTTTCTTTGGTTGTACATTTCCATCCAATTCCTGGAAGTCATCGTCCATACTGTCGTTATCACTTGGGTCATAGTCGGAACCTTGATCACTAAGATTGTCTGTGTAGGCAACGGATCTCCTGCAAGCATTTAAAGAGTAAAAGTTTAATAAGCAAGTTGTTTTTTACCAGTTTTAACTCTTCCTTTCCCAATCGCGCATTTATGCGAATTTTCGGCCGATTTTTGGCCGATTTTGAGGCCCCTAACATTTTCTCAAAAATTGCTTCAAAGCTTAGATTTTTTGGATTCTCACTATTTGGAATATGGTCTCCAAGGATCCCAAACCATTAATCTCTGGTAGTATTTTCCTTGATATGGTTTGCTTGCCAACTTGAGAGACAATCAACCGATTTTGACCTATATTTAATCGATTTTTTCAGGTAAAAATCATTAAAAATGTAGGATAATATGATTTTTTTTGTAAAAACCTACTTTAGAGAGTTTTTCAAGATTAAAAAGATGGTACTAAAATTTCCCATTATTTTCGGTGTGATTTTGATCAACATATCCGTTGCCATAGCAACAGATCTGCTAGAAATAGTGATTTCGTGAATTATTGGTTGCCATGGTAACCATAAGAAATATGGCTGTCATGACCATTTCACATACAAAATCGGAAAATACCTAACAAAATCTACAATATGGTATTAATTCCATCTCAATTGATGAAGGCAATCCTGAAATATTGCAGTTTGAATATTGGTTCAAGATACACTTTTTTTTATATCATTGCTATTTTGATAGAGCCATATCTTGCTTATTTAAATAGATATTGAATACTAGGTTAACGCCATTTTAAGTCAACATCCTTAGTTCATTGTATCACTACTCCAATTGTAGTTTGAATATTTACATAATTCCAAAAGCTCTAGAATGCTCATGCCATCATCTATAGTCCAAAAAACACCCAAAAATGATCTGGGAAAGGAAGAGTTAAAAATCTAATAGGTGACTGGGCTCAAAAATGTAATTGTCAGCCATGATTCTAGCTGCACCTTTTCAGAAATTTTCAACAACAGATGAACAAAGCAGTTCTTCATGACTTATAGTCATTAGATAGGGTAAATATTTCTCGTGGGAACAACATACCTATTTCTTCCTCTGGAAGACTTCTCATATTCAACCTGTGCAGTTGATACATTGCCCGAGTCATCGGCAGTGAACACCTCCATACGTAGACTAGACGTTCTCCGAGACACGGATGGCTGCAGGCGTCGCCTCGCTGACCCCTTGGCCGCACTGGCAGGTGTCCGCACACCTCGCTTAGGGGTCCCTTCATCCACATTACCTTTGGTACTGGTACTCTTAGGTGTGGCCACAGCGCGTACCCTCCTCCCACTCTTTGGTGTCTCCACTGCTGTAGGCGCCTCAACTGCTTTTGGGGTCCTGGTTGATGCTCTGGGTGTTTTGGGAGTTTTTGGTGCAGGAGTAGTAGCAGTCTTTGGAGTTTTCCTAGTACTTTTGGGAGTTTTGGGTGGATCAGTTTTACTCGGTGTCTTAGCATCACGCCGGCTTCTCTTCGATGGCGTCTGGTTATTTTCCTCCACTTCAGACAGCGCTTTCCGCTTCTTGCTGGAGGCTGGTGGTTTGTCGGTGCGCGATGACTCGGAGGTATGTGACATGATCTCTTCGTCCCGGCCACACGTGTCCATGACGAGCGCTTCACTATCATCATCGTCATCCAACATCGCCAGAACATCCTTGGTGCGGTAAGTGTGACGAACAGGACTTGTCAGATCTAAAATAGAAATCACAGCTTTAGTATGTAAACTGATGGGTAGAACAAAAGAAACATTTGTATACAGCAAAAAGGTCTTTAAACCTTACATCTAGCGACGTGGTCAGTTCACTAGAGGGGTGAGACGAATTAGTGAAAAGTGGGAGGACAGGAATGTTGATTCCAAATGCCACCAGTTTTCAGCAAAGAAAAAGCAAAGGCACATTATTATATAGATCATGCATATATGTAGATATCAGGGTACCCACACAAATTTCATTTTCAAATTCCATGTGTTTTCCCTGAGCCACGGCAGAATTTCCCTGTGCTGTTTGCTTTGGAACTGTTATTAATATTCATAATTGGGTAGTCTGTCAGGAGTCAACATTTTGAAAATCTAGAAGCCAAGTAGTGCATTCTCGTGCTTTTTGAGAATAGATCATACCACCACCACCATTATGGTTTCAAAATGTTTTTCCCTGTGTGCAAAAATATTTTTCCATGTGTTTTCCCTGTGTTTTGGAAACATTTTCAAATTCCATGTGTTTCCCTGACAGGGAATCGATTTTTCCACTTTCCCTGTTATTCCATGTTTTCCCTGTTTGTGGGTACCCTGAGATATGTATGAGGCCAAGTTGTAATTCTGTGACGTAAGGAAAGAGGTGCCAGAAACATATTGCTTTGCTTCAGAAGCCGTCAGCATACAGGCTTTGCACTAGTTGCAGGCATCATGTTGTTCAGTGACGGAGAGACACACATGTAAAAGGATAAATCTACTTACTTAATTGTTTCTTTGCAACAGGAGTGTCAGCCTTTTGTGGTGAGCACCGGTAGAGCTTGGTGCCACTGCCAGTAGTACCAAGACGTTTAACAACCAGCTTCATGGGATCAACTTCTTTTGTTTTGGCCTTTTCTTTCACTGTAGACGCGGATTTAGGTGTGTTGGCAACGGAGGATGACCTTTTCTTGGAAGACACTGGTGTCGCACTGAAATAGAAGAGAAAATGAAACAAATTGATAGTAATTTTTCGTACCTGTAAGTTGGCATACTACGTAACGTCTTCAAATCCAAAACAGTTCACCGTCTGTTTACTTTGATACAGGACAAAAGTCCCCTTAAGTAAGAGATGCCACTCACTGGTGGACAAAAACAAGACATCTTGCGATTTGGTCAACAATTTGCAGGAAACGAAAATATAAATTCACTGCTGAAAAAAAACACGCAGAAATTCATGCCAAGACCTATGTATGCTTAATTTGGCTTACTTTCGATTCTTTTGAATTTTCGTTTTAATTGCATCTTCATCGTCAGTATCCTCCTCCTCGAGGGGTATGAAGATGTGACCATCAAATGCGAGACGCGCAAAGAACTTTGGTCGGCCATCTCGAGTTGTCTGGTCTCCAAGGATGTCCACAGACACATTGGCAGGGCACATCGTCACCTGAAGAAATTGGTTCACTCAGGTCATACCTTTATACAGTGTTATTTCTTTATCAACATTAAAGGGTCTAGCAAGTTTATCTAAATTCATAATAATGGTGTATTAACGTGACAAATATTCCTTATAATCTAGACAAATGTGCTTAGGCCACACTAAAAAAGCAAGTTGGTCAACAAATATTTTTTTAATGAGGCAAGCAAAATGCATTGACAATTTATAAAATTTGCATTTCCGAAAATAAGATGCGCGAAATCCATTGACCAACCTTTTTTGGTCTGATTTGTATCATCTTTAATTTACATTGATTAAAACATTATAACCTACCTCACAAAGACCGAGGACTGTCGTCAAGTCGATATCCCCTCCGAACCTGGCGCGACTAACAAAGACCTCGCTCGGGTTGCGCACACTGAGATTGTACCTCTCTAGTTCATTTTGTCGCCAATACCATTCCACTTTTGCCTGATGGTGATCCCTTTCAAACCCTGGAATAGTACCATAGATTCGTGTTGTTATTACATTGGATGCTTTAGCAGTGGCTATTGTATTAAACATATAAAGCAAAATCGCCATTTTTATTGTTGTTTACCAATACAAAAGTATGTATGTGAATCTTTTTTTTTTTTCCCTTTTTACTGCAGCTATAACTATAGGGCTTGTTGTGGGGTTTAAAGTTATAACCCCCCGTAGATATTTAAATCATATACAAATATGTCATTACAAAGACTTAATTCCAAGTTATGTTCATGGTCGCCACCTTTAAATCAATAGATCTATAGGCACAAGTAATTCAGGTAAGTACAGAAAACCAGGATTTTCATCCTCGACAATATCATATTCTTTGCTGCTTAGAGATTAAGTATTTTTTTCTCTCTTCTTTTTAATTACCATTGTATTTAACCGTTCATAATATATAACAAGTAATATATATATCAATATTAGTTAAGTTAAATGCCTGTAACTGACCTGTGTCGTAGAGAGTGGTAACCTTGGCGATGTAGGCACCGTCCGTGTTGTCCGGGTCTCCTGTGTTGTTGATGAAGACATGGTCCCCAACTCTCACCACCAGGTCACCAACCTTACAGGCTCTGCAAAAGTGAAGTTACAGGAATAAGTCTAAAATGTGAGTACAGTGACTGGGGTTGTTTTAGAGAGATATGCAATTGGATCGAAGATGGCACTCAGTCGTCAACAAAAAGTAGGAAATCTTACAATTTTGGTGAATTTCCTGTAGGAAATTAACCAAATTTAATACCGAAATTCTTGCAAAAAAGAGTAGGAACCTCATACAAAAGTGGGAGAAGTATTATCTCTGTTGGTTACATCCACTAAAGGGTTACCATGTATGTGGATAGAACGTTACATTGCTATACCAGTCGCAGTGAGCTTACACATCCACATTGTATTTTTCATTATTGTATCCTATACGATATTCTTTATCCTAATATGATTGGTCGTTATTCTAAACCTTCATTTTAATCCTAGAAACTTTTCCTCTTGACTAAATCCAATTATGATAAAACGGCATGTCTTCTGAATTCAGAGACCTGGTGGGTTATAGAGCTATTGGTAATCTCATGTCCTAGATTACAACTGAGGGCGGCGATGGCGATTGAAGTGAAGATAGAAGATAGAAAGCCAGCCCTTACACTATTACCCATGGCAAGGGTCATTTTATATACCACACTTTCTGTTATTTCAACTATATCATAGCCCATATAGCATCACATGAGTAAATTAATTGAATTAAAGGTGGGAAGGAAAAGACAGACGTTGAAAATCAAAGAGAGAGCAAGTGACATCACAGGGGGACTCAGGGTTCATGGGGCGAGAGGGACTGATTGGCAGTGTCCGAACTTGAACCAGAACCCAGACCCGAATCCAGACCCGGCACCGAACCCAGACCTGACCCAGCACCAAGACCCGAACCCGACCCCAAACTCAGACCTGGCCCGACCCAAACCCGAACTAGAGGCCCTGAACCCCAGCCCCCCTAACTGTCACTGTCCTTGGGCATTATCAACCTGGTCATGCAGTTCCACGCAGGTTCATGCAGTTTCAGGGATGCCAAGCTACCCCATCCCAAAATCGTATTTCTTACGATGTTTGGGCCCCAAAATCGTAACAATTTTTGGCTAAAATCGTAACAAAAATCGTAACAATGAAATAACAGTTCTGAAGGGTCAAAATATATTTTAACGAGCCATTAACATCATAATCATCATACATGATTAATAATTTGTTTGCTTCTTAATGTGTATTGTTATAATATATATTTCTAGAGATATGTTTGCTCGATGACCAACAAAATCTAATTTTAGTCTAGTTTTGTATACTTATATATTAGGCTATTTATCCCATACCTCAGTATGGTACATTTACCTTAAAACATCCCAGATGCTTGAAAATCGTAATTTGATATTTAAAATCGTAATGGGCGTAAAAGGGGTCAAAAATCGTAATATTACGAAAAAATCGTAACACTTGGCATACATGTCAGTTTGAGCTCACTTCCTGCCGAAAAAAAGTCTCACCCAGCCCTCCCATAGTAAAGCATTGCGCTGTATACCATGCTGTCAATGATCTAAAGGCCACAGTACATTTACATACTAGTAGTAGGCATCATTGAAGACAATTTCAGGAAATTTTGTGACACTTTCTGTATTGTATTTTTCAATATGATATTGTCTATTATTGATATCTGATTTCTTCCGTTGTGGTATCAATCTCTTCGTTTTGATGCAATCTATCCTCTCCACCCATTAGCTCCCGCCCACCTGCCTTGATGCCTTTCCTGTGTCACATTCCCAAATGTTCCATTTCTATTATTGAATATACTGCTGTACTACACTCAAAAGAACTGGATACAAAGTCACATGTCAAAATACAGTTCTTTATTTCAAATATATCACATGTCAAAATACAGTTCTTTATTCCAAATATATTATAGCGAATATAGCATTTATCATATTTACCTTAAACTGTACAGAAGGACAGCTAACTAATAGCCATGATCTCTACGTATGAAACCAATAATCCCCAACAAATGTACCGGTAGATGTACATCTCGTAATAGGAATTTAAAATAACCCAAAGGTCACTTCAAAATGTTCACATTGATTTTAAAGCCTACCCGTAAAAAAGTAGTTTTCAAGTTCGCTTCAAACCACTTTGGCAGTTACATTGGTACCATTAGCTCTCATTTTCCGTAGCCTAAGATGCATCACCTCTCTAATCTCTCTGGAAGCATTAGTACAAGTGACATTCCAGCACCCCATAACTTAGATGATGCTTTAATGTAATTTCAAATAGTATTATATCAACTTCTCAAAAGCCAAAATATATGGCACCTCATAAATTCATAAACATCGAGATCCATAATGTGTTTTACATCACTTAATTTCATATTTCACTTTCTTATACCCTCTCCCCCAACTCCTTGCACAACTAATGAACACCCAGAATAGCATTAACACCAACCTCACACTTAGACCAGCTAGTGTGTGAAACTATAGATAATATCAATTATTACAGATACCAAACACGATAAGGACATTTAGAAGCTAAATGTACATAGGGTTTGCACCACAGAAATTGTAAAAGTATACATGTATATATATATATATATACATCTATCTCTGAGGAACAATATCAAATCATTTCAGTTGTGTACGGACATACAATATTATATCATACATTAAAACTGTTTTGGAAAATCTCATTCCTATCTTTGATATTCCATTCTGGCATCGTATTGGCAATTTTCCTCAGCGTTATCTATATCACACAGCCTACTCTGTTAAGCTTGAGTGTTGCAATGTAAACATGAGTTCAATATGAGCGAATTCCCTATCGTAAAAGCTTCCTCTTCAGTCCTGGATTTGCATCCAATACTTTCCTCCCTAGCTGTTTGATTTGTGAAGGCTGAAGCCTATGTAATGTTGAGTTCCACATTTCTCTGAACCTGTCCTCTTTTTTAACTTGTGTGATAATGTAGGTGAGGGGCTTCGCGGAACGACTCATATAATCGCTGTATGCCAAGTCTTCTTTCAGTGTGAAATTTGTCATTAAGTTGACATATTTGATTCCATTTACTTTGGGGGCTAGGACTCCAGTCAAATAAACGTCATCGATCCAGAATAGTGGTGTCTTTACGGATGCCTGGTACATGTCCTTCACAACCGGCCCTGACATAATGGCTGTTATACCCGCACAGTATTGGGGGAAGTGAGTGCGACCGGGAAACTCGTAAAAGTGCACGCACCACTTTTTACACTTCATAGGGTCCCTCATGATTGGCATGGTATTCTCCTTCCACAATGCACACATGATCATCCTACTACTGTGGTGCCTATCCAGCATTTTAAACACCTCAAAGATGTTAAGAAAGGCGTCATCATCCGTCTTGATGACATACTTGACGTCGGGACAGAAGGTGGTTACCCACTTCAGTCCCATGACGGCCTTCAGCGTTAAGTTGTGATACGCGTCGTTAAAGTCCCCGATAACCAGGTCCTTGTGACGCTCATGCTCACCAAGAAGTTTGTCCATCTCGATGCTATTGGTAGTTTCTGGACGGCCCAGCAGGAATACAACCCGGGTGCGGCCATCAGCAAATAATTCTGTATTTGCCCATGTGCTTCGTAATAAGTCTCGAAGCTTGTTATGTGAAGGGGCAGAGTGCACATAGATGAGGGCCAGAAGATTCGGTGCCGTCTCACAAATGCCACTGTTTGAGATGAGATAGGAAATTTTGGGCGGTAGTTTATTCCGCGTCATCTCACCATCGAATGACCCGTCTGTGTAGGCCACGACTAGTTTAATCAGCTCATTCACGTTCAGATTGAGAGTCAGATCGACAGACCCATCAGGTTCTAAATTAATATCATGAAGCTGCATTAGAAGGCCTTTATCAGTTTTATTTGAGTTGATTCCAACCCTGATGGCCTTATGTAGTGGACCTTTAAGTGCACGCTGCAGAGTTTTGACGGAACCATCATCGTTTAGTGAAGTCTCTGCGTATCGGACCCCTCGCAGCGTCAGGAGCATGGTAACTGGTATATACACCAATGCAATGACCATAATGCCAAGCACTACGTATCGCACATGCATCTTTTTGTTGTTGAGCAGCCCAAACATCATGAATGTGTTTTGGGAGCGTCAGTCGGATTGAGATGGGTTTAAGGCTGAAAATGTAAGCAAATGATATCATTAGTATCAAATACATAAATGAATTGGTGATTATCAACATAGGCTAATGCTTTTCAATGTTTAGTTAAATGTCCATATAACTTGGTATTGACCATTCATAGCAAGAAATACAGTTTCCCAGAAAAAGCACTTCCAAATACATTGACACTGCAGTATATTAGCACACCCTCTAACAGTATTAATCAGATTGTCATCCACGTGGTCCATATGGTAGAGTCTACATGTTATTGAGATCTATGTTCTAACGGTGATGTATACATTGTATACAGTTATTACACATAGGGCCTAGCCTAAACCAATTTATCTTTGTACATGTATATCATTTTGGGAACCTCTCCCAATGCCCTAGTAGTTCCCATCTTACCTGCAAGAGTCTGGATTCTGTACTGAACCACGTCTTTTATAAACCAAATGTAGGTTAAAGCAGGGCATATGACCCTTCCCAGTGTTAGCACTATAGTAGGGTGTTAGGCTCGTGTGTTTACCTGACATGGTTTTAGGCCTCAGACCGTTAAAAGAACCCAGTGTGTCTCTGCACCCTCCCAATGCAAACAATACTTGTGTGTGGAGGTCTTACTCACGGAGCCTGACAGTGGGAAGATCTCTAGACACAGTCATATAATCTGTCCTCCTATTGGTCTACCATTGTCCCTTGAGGAGTGTTACACCATTATTGTCAATGCTGAGACTATGATGCCTTAGGCTTGACTAGGGCAGTATATTAAATCATTCATCAAGGTCTAATCTTAATGCTGATAAGCCTATGATAGCACATATTGTTTCTCCCCTAAGGTTATTTTAGAAATCTTAAAACCAGGAGTTTTATCACAATCAACAGGTGCTGGGAATACATGTTAACGTGTCATGTAATATCCAACTGCTACCTTATATAGGCTTACAAGTTACAGTAACATCATGTACTTTATTAGACACCAGATAACATATTTAGTTCTGATAATAGCCTATGTAAAAGAGCTGTAGTCCTAGCCGAGGTTATAGATCTAGGACGTAGGGCAGAAATAGTGGTAGAAGTTAATAGAGCATTGCATGAGGAAGGTAGGATACAAGGTTGTACATACCTGGAGACTTGCTGAAGTGTGAAGCTCTATCCATAACACTTGTTGCGATGAGGTTAAAATGGCACCCCGTGTGTAAAGTCCTGACTAGGTCTGATGTGAGTGTGAGACAGTGACTGGTGTAGAGATGTGCCTGGATAGGCTGTGTGCTGACAGGGTATTGGTCCACCCCCTCCTCGTGTATGGTGCCACATGGCCCCACCAATTTGCAGGTAAGGGCCTGGGGTATGCGTGCAGGTGGGTAGGGGGTGAGGGGGTGGGGAAGAGGGTGGTAAATAAGGGGTTTGGGGGTGGGGTGGGGGGGGGGGGCGGGGGTGAAGCAGGGGCGAACACAAGAGTGAACAGGGCTGTATGTAATACACTAAACACAGAACGATACCAGGTGAGGTGTTATCTGAACAGTGGCCATATGTCACAGGAGGGGTGGTCAGCAGTCAGCAGTATGGTTATAGCAGGGGGATAACCATTATCCTAATATTTAAACGCCTAATATAGAAGTTATCCTGGTCACGCTTCACTGAATCATCCGGATAATATTACAGTTATTGTCATAAATGCGGTCTTGTAACAGGTTTTCAAAAACAAAACGACAATCTGGGGGAAAATACATTAATTATCAAATTAATGTTGCAAATGGGATAAGAGTTGAACTATTTCACGGAACATATCATTCATTAGACCTAAAAGGGAAAAGGTGTGTTCCTAAGGTAATTTGTGGATGCTGAATACGATTTCATAGCTCGCAAAGCAGGGCCTATAATATGATGGTTCTTTCAGCCTGGTTCAGTGATTTACTACAGTGAGAAATTTGGCAGACACCGAACCCATCGAGTGAAAACTAGTTATGATACAGGCCAATCTGGCCTGTGTCATGGAATCGTACCAGTAGCCATGTCTTTGTCTATTCACACAGGCTATATTCCCAGCTAGTACCTCATGTAAAAGGGATGTCGGTTTTTGTCACACAAGATTTATCATTTATGCAAAACGTTTTTACATCGTCTTTGGCATTGGCTTTTCATGTAAGAATACTTGTATGTATTCTAAGTAAGAATATTTACATTTGCATCCTCTGCAATGTTGACCTATGTGGGATAGCCTTGATTGTTAACTAGTGTTTTTCTTTCCTTTTTTTCCGTTTTTTACTGTGGTGAATATTGGGAGCAAGAGTAAGTGGCGCCATCTATATTTGGTTAGTATTATCAAGACTGGTGATACTCTTAAATAAATGTTATAATCTTAAAATTGAGAAGATAACGTTTTAAGATTGGCCATTTTAAGATTGGAAAAGATGTTCTTGTCCACGCTCTCACGAGAGCATATCCACTAGTGCTATAGAGATGGTGCGTCTGTGAGAGGCACAGGCCTTTGATATGCTGTAAGTATACCACAACATAGGAGAAGGTAGACATAGATAAAGTCAAGAAGCAAAAACAAGACTCCAAGCTGATACAACTATGTGCCATCTGTCTACACTGTCTGGGGTGATATATCCCGACTCAAGCTACCATCGCCCATAGAAAATGCATTGCTTACAGTTACACTCTGACATGTGGTCACCTATACTACAGAGGTGTTAATCAATGCCCCAATGTCTCTTGATATTAAAAATATTCACATTTCCTCAAGCTTTTAAATGCCATGCCATGGGGAAACTACGCCATAGTCTTGGCCTACTGTTCATAGGCCTGATTTATACAGAAAATGAGAAAACATTCCCAAAATGAGAGAACATTCCTAAAATGAGGGCTGAGTCATTCATTAAATTTCAGAGATGTAAGTGGGGTATGCATAGATTCCCTGAAAAAGTGAATGTGGCCGTGGACGGTTTTATCTCCTGCTGACAGCAGGGTTCGTCACGCCCATGCATCCAGACAGATTTATCTCCTGGCAGCAGGATTTATCACGTCTATGTGTCCACGGACTGATGGTGCCATCTGAGGATTTAAGGCTACAGCATGAATATTAACCAATCAGGAGCCAGTATTCCTTAATTTCCCCCCTGGATTTATAGTCCCTGAAATCCCCTGGGCCTGGGAGCACCATAGACACACTGTGACAGTGCTAAACCCCTGAAAGATGCAAGCTGGCCTCACATCAGTGTGAGCTTGCATACATGTATGGTAGAGGAGGTCGTACTGTCATTGGCTCTAAGTAGATGAGAAGGGCAGGGGGGTGTAACACATCTAAGAGATTCAAATGAGAAAGGTTTTTATTTCATGGTGAATACGGCACTCCCATTGACTTAACCAAGGAGGGCCGTATTTAACACCCCCTGTGAAATAACCCTCGGCCGTATTTCACGCCCTTAAAAATTGTGACATGAAATAAACACAAAGGAGCACTCGTATAGTTCCCCACTGAGGGTTATTTCACGAGGCTCCGCCTCGTGAAATAACGAGGCTCCGCCTCGTGAAATAACCCTCAGTGGGGAACTATACTCGTGAACCTTTGTCTATGTATTTGATTACTAATATATGAAAATGAACTATTTTCAAGATGTTTACAGGATTTTGACAGATTTCTGGATGTCCTACAAATCCCTATATTCAGGGAAATCCCTGACCACTTACATTAATTTTATTGTCAGCTTAATGTATTTCTCTTCGAAGCTTTTGCGAACACTTTTAATTTACAGCAGATTGAAATGTTAGAAGTACATGCTTAACATTTTGCATCGAGTTACAGTGTGCACACATATTGCTCAGTAGCTTCTTGCTTTTATAACTTTAGATGCACGAAGTTGGTCCTCCCTTCCACTCGCCAGAGCTACCTTGTCATGATGGCTCTGTTGCCATATCCAACCGCCGTTGTTATGGGTTTCCCTGGTAACCTATATTGTGATGTCATAGATTACTATGGTCACACAGGAAGTTTGATTGTTGTATCTACTTCTTGCCTTTATAACTTCTTGATAGACTGTGCTAGGGATAGTTCAGATCATCCTGACAAGTTTAATGATATCACACTTGCAAAGATTATCTGAGTCACTCACATACATATGGTTGTATTTTTGAATATGATAAAAAAGAAAGGCAATTTTAGATGTTAAATAGTTTTTAAGAAGCCTTATGAGGGATTTGAGTGAGTTTTTAGACTAAGTGTATGGATCAAGCCAGATATTCTTACATCCAATCTCACATAAGAGATACTGTATGTCTTTAAGCCACTGGTGATTCTCACTCTTCATAGTAGACATAGCCTCGTTTAGAATAGGGTTCATTGAACCCTGTTCAAGCCTTAGCCAGTACAATGTTTAGTAAGATTATTTTTGATTCAATAGGGAATCTCCCTAGCTCTCCGAGTGCAAGAGTGGTACTTGAAGGGCAAATTAATTTGCACCTTTTTTTTTAATATTGTTTATTTATCCTGATATCAATAGGCTATGCACTAAGGCGTGCCTGTATTAGATGATACCAGCCTTGTCGGTCTGGTTCTTTCTACCATGTATATATAGTAAATAATCCAATAAGATAACACATTAAGTGTATCTATTAAGTACTATGTTAGCTTGAAAACCTGTGTTAGTGGGTCTCATAAGAGACTAATATGACATGAAGTGATCTCCAAAAATAACAAGGGGACAAATTCAAGGATTTTACGGCAAAGCCGTAGTGGCTTTGGGTTTTTATAGGATTGTTATGAACTACAGGTGAGAAAACGAAGGGGCATAGATTTATGCTTTTTGGTGTGTCTAGGGTTCTAATGCAATTCATATGTGATGGTTTGCAGCAATACTGCATGGTCAGTTAACTTACATGCACTTAGCTAAATCTTTTTGATTTTTATTGGTTTTACTGCTGCTGGTATAGTTTTTGGAGGCCATCTTGGCAGCCATCTTGGAAATTTCCCGGAATGAAAATCAAAGCCTGAAAATGGATTCTACATCTTAGAAAACCCTATTATCCATGTACCACACAAGGAAATCAGACAATTTTGAGTTTTTGGTGGCCATCTTGGCAGCCATCTTGGAAATTTCCCGGAATGAAAATCTAAGCCTGAAAATGGATTCTACATCCTAGAAAACCCTATTATCCATTTACCACACAAGGAAATCAGACAATCTTGAGTTTTTGGCGGCCATCTTGGCAACCATCTTGGAAATTTCCCGGATTGAAAATCTGAGCATGAAAATGGATTCTGCATCCCAGAAAACCCTACTATCCATGTATCACACAAGGAAATCAGACAATTTTGAGTTTTTGGTGGCCATCTTGGCAGCCATCTTGGAAATTTCCCGGACTGAAAATCTAAGCCTGAAAATGGATTCTACATCCTAGAAAACCCTATTATCCATTTATCACACAAGGAAATCAGACAATCTTGAGTTTTCGACAACCATCTTGGCAGCCAGAGGGAGGGGCAGAGGGAGGAGGAGGGGGCAGAGGGAGAAGGGAGGGCAGAGGGAGGAGGAGGGGGCAGAGGGGGAGTAGGTAACAGGAAGGAGGAAAATGGGGTAGTGGGGGGAGGAGGGGAAAGATGGGGTAGTAGGAGAGGGCAGAGGAAGGAGGAGAGGGCAGAGGGAGGAGAGGGCAGAGGGAGCAGGAGGAGGAGAGGGCAGAGGGAGCAGGAGGAGGAGAGGGCAGAGGGAGGAGGAGGGGGCAGAGGGAGGAGAAGGAGGGGGCATAAGGTGTTGGCAACATATTATTTTAGGGTTGTTGCATGTGGTTTCTTGCATGTGTGTGTGGGGTGGGGAGGGGTAATCATGTTGGACTTCACAGTTTGTCTTTGGGCGGGCTTGAGCGATTTCAAGAGCCACCCTGGACCACTCAACTTCTAGTACAGGTCCTGTATGTGCATAGTATGGGAATTGGCATTGACATTGACAGCTTGGCTTGACATAGGAGTCAATAGTTATTAGGCTGGTACCTATCCTTGCCATTGACAGCCACATTAGAGAACTCAAAATATGGCTGTTCACAAGATGTCTAGGCCTTACCACAAGGTACACTGGTACTACATGCAGTAACTGAAAACCAGATCTAGGTTAAATAAGTCTTGCACACACCTGCAAGGACACATGGGGATACCAGTCCTAGGCAATGTTTAAGGGCCAGCTAGGGCTTAATTTAACAATGAACAAGGGGACCTATGCTAGTCTTTTCTTGCTACTTTTTCCAACTCTCTCTCTGTGGTGTCAATGGCTTTGGGGACAAGGTCCCAAAGCCAATAATAAAGAGGAAATACATCCATACTATCAAATCAGTCAAAGCAATAACAATAAGTTATATACTTTTACAATAAATCAATAGGAATATAGTATAAGTTTGACCAATGGCAATGTATGGCAGGGACCCCTGAACATCTAGGAATTGGTACCAGGTTACACAAGCTTATTGTCAAGTACCTTATGTATATGGTTCTTTAACTGAGGGTAAGAGGCAATGCTCTTTATATCCCTATGAGTATCTGACCATAGCTTGAATGTCCTGTATTCAACAGATTTCTCGTACTTAATTTTAATATTACTTACAGTTTTCAATACAGGAAAATCATGAGCTCTAGTTCTGATGTTGCGCTGGTCGACATACTTCCTTATACCAGTCCTCTTGAAGGTGAGGCCCAATAGTGAGGCCCATCTAAGGTCCTCCAGCTTATTCACCCCTGCCAATCTATGTAAGTTGTCAGTAGAAACTCTCTCCTCAGGCCTAATGCATACCCTGAGCCCCCTGTTTTGTACCCTTTGCATTTTGGCCAAGTTTCCTTGGCTAGTGGCTGAGTAAATCACATCCCCATATGTGAAATGGGGCAAAATCATAGATTTGTATATTTCTAAACTGGCTGCTTCATCAGAATCAAATCTAACTCTGTTTAATAGGTATATCTTATAAATAATATGGTATGGGGAGATATACCACAAACCAACAAAACTCCAACAGGTTTGAGTTCTAAGTTTTATTTTCCAGTAGGTTACACATGGTGAGCAGAGGGGCTTTTTGGTAGGATAACGTTTCGGCTTTGCAGTAGCCTTCTTCAGATCCAAGCCTATACTAAACAAATGCACAAGTGTCTCTGGCTTTTATAGTGATGCTATGCATCATGGGAAATGTAAAGTGAAGGATCATGGGTAATTTTAACAATGAATCATGGGTAATAATGCACCATGGGTAATGACTTCTTTGAAAAAGAGAGGGAAATTTGAAATGCTCCTCAAATATCAAGAAAAATATCTACAATCTCACAACAATAGGCAATCATCTTTAAATGGGGGTCGACACGGATTAATAGACAACAAGTTGATAACAGACATATGACGTCAATACTGGACGAACGGTGGTGATTTGATGATGAAAGTTTCCTTTAAAAAGTCAATAAAATTGATAACAAGTGACTAATAAAATATGTGAAACTTTTTAAATGGTATCATGGTATAATTGTCACACAGTTCTAGTCGGACCTCTTCAGGTATGCAAAGTCTCTAGCTAGTTGGTGGTCATGTGAGTTTAACAACATATAAATAATAGCTTTCCTGGTAATCTCAATGTGCTTATTGAAATTAAGGCAGCTATCAATTGTTATACCTAGGTATTTGAATTCATTTGTTTTATGAAGAGTTGTGCCACCCAGTACAAGCTTAGGAAGGGTAATTCTTTTCAGCTTTTTGGAAGAGGAGGCTATGGGCATGTATTTTGTTTTCTTAGCATTTATAGTTAATTTATTTTCAACACACCATTTATACAAATTTGCCAGATCTGCATTCAGCATAGGGGTAGCATCTAAGTCAACAGGAGAGGAAATGTATAGAACAGTGTCATCAGCATATAATTTATATTTAGTATATTGGAGGCAATTTTCAAGGTCGTTTATATATAAGAGAATAGGAGGAGGCCCAATATGGATCAAATAGACCTTGACAAATAAAATTTTGTCACTGGGCACCCCTTTTTGCTGTTGCCATAAATTCTCACGTACAACCCGCATCTCGCGTATAACCCGCACCCCGACTTTGAGAGAACCCTATAACCCGCATCAGAGGTCTGAAAATTGTGATTTTAGTACTGTACTATATTGGCAAAAACCCTTGTATTACCCGCAGCTAGACTTTGAGGATTTTGTAGAACCCGCACTGAATTTACTGTAGTTTAATATTCAATTTTGAAGGTGACAGGCTTGTTTCTGTATGAGGATAGGAGTTTGATCCTATCATCCTATGTATTATCTAGAGTCACATAAACAAACTCCACTGCAAGTTCTGTACATAATGAACAATTGCTAGATGGCATGCCCCAGGCGCATGCGTTGTTTTATTTATTTTTTGTTTGGGGGGGGGGGCATTTTTCTAAATCCGAGGGGGGGGGGGGGTCGAGATTACTTTCGGCCAAGTGATGGGGGGGGGGGGGGGGGCGGGGGGGGTCGGAATAAAAGTTACTGTTTTGGGGAAAACCCACCAATTAAGCGACCTCCCCCCCCCCCCCCCCCAGCTAGTAATAAATGACTTGCCTCACTCGGCCCTATGAAAACACACAAAGTAAAAGAGGGAAATGAAGGCTTGACACATGACAGTGATGATGACTACCTCTAGTATTATCAGACTCAGAGTATCAGAGTCTGATGCTAGATACTATCAAGTGTGTATCTGTCATGCCATCCTTTTAAATACCCCCCCCCCCCCCCCACCCTCATTTTAAACAGGGACAAACATTGAAACAACAACAAAATCACAAGTTTTTACCCTTTTTATCAGAACTATAGATAAGACTGAGAGGGATTGGACTTACTGGTATTGAAATCTCCTTGTTCTTCTGTCCATTAACTTTCCTTCGCCTAGCCATTCTACGGTCGGTGTTGATTTAGATGCCACTCTTCGTTTTTCTCGTTTTCCCATCCTGTCACTTTGGCTGCCAAGGAGGCCACTGACCGCTTTCCCCGCCACATGGCCAAAACTTGACCTAGTTATATTATGTGACCTATATATTTACACATGCAAAATTACATGCAATAAGTGCGCATACTTTATACAAATCATTGTACTACTCAAACCATCTAAAACAAACTGCCTTAGTGTATATTTTATCATGAAGAAATCTGGTAAACTATTTTCGAGCAGTCTCGGTTAACCGAGATTTTAGCATCACCGATTTTCCAAGCAGATATCTAGTCAACGTTGAAACTACGTCTCGGACGTCAAAACTCGGCTGGGTGAGTGCACATGCAACAACGCCAAGATGGCGAACCGCACGGTTAAAGATGCACACTCCATCAAGGGGACAAATCCCCAGTATTTGATCGAAAAGATTACCAGAACAAGAATTTACGAATCCAGATACTGGAAAGAAGAATGTTTTGCACTAACTGGTAAGTTTATCTTCATGACATTATATAGCAGGGTGTGGTTAATCAGCCTTTACGGGTGGCACTGACTGCCCCCGGCTTGGCCCCTGCCGCCTGGCTCAGTTGTTTATGTTTACAGAAATTTCACAAACTAACTAATGTCTAATCCATACCGTTAACGTCTACTGTCATGCTGCTAAGTAACCTAGTGAATATAACTTTAAACTTAAACCCGTCCATTGATTTAAAGAAGATGCTGAATACCCAGTTAAATCAGGTTGTCCGAACGAAGGGTGAGCGATAATATAAGTATCATAAGTTACCATGAGTTAGGCCATGGGAATTCAGTTATTCACAAATGAGTTTACTGTCCGGGGTATTTGCAGCGGGGTATTTTGGGAATAGATGCGGCCTTTTTTCATTATTCATTTTTCATTATTGTAAAATTCTTTAAAGTGATGATATTGGGGGGTCTGTCGGACCAGTTTCTGACACCAAAATATCATTTTTTGTCAGATTCTTACAATAATGAAAATTTATATTAAATAATGAACTTTTCATGCGGCCCCTTAAATGGTATGCGGGTGGTGGACAGTAAACTCAAACCTTAGTTCTCATGGCCTTAGCCTGGGTAAAATATTGAATTTTCTTGGCGTCTTGTCCTGAGGTAAACAAAACGCCTGCAGCTACTACTACTAGACTGCAGTGCAGGCACGTGACATGGCTCCGACGGGCGTGTCCTCTCCCAGTTACCCTGGCATGAGACGTATTGGCCTAGTACTAGTGGACAATTGTCAATACACGTCCAGCTGCAAAGAAAATTAAGTCTCATCTGTCTATGATCTGAGTCTGAGGGAGTGTCCATTTATTAGTTACATCCTCATGTTACAGTTCATGTCTCCGTTCGTCCCTTTGTCTTTGACAGCAATCAATTTGAATACATCACGATTCACATATACCTTTCAGCCGAGCTGCTCGTTGACAAGGCTATGGAGCTGCGTTATGTTGGAGGGGTGTACGGAGGGAACGTGAAGCCCGCTCCCTTCCTGTGTCTGATATTAAAGATGCTACAGATACAACCAGATAAAGATATCATCATAGAATTCATAAAGAATGAAGACTTCAAGTAAGTTAGCAGAATATGGTAGGCCCGTGGGGATACTGCTAGAAATAGTAAAATTTAACTTCACATGGTATTGTTGCTTTAACTTTAAGTCAAACTCAACGATTGAATTCATAGCATAGGTGTGCCTCTACATGGGTACCCTTTTAGGAAAATGGGTGTGTCGCCGTGTCAAATTTTATGTGTATAGCATAGACTAGGGCCTTATAAGGTTGCCTGTGTCCGTCGATTTTTAAAAGGGCCATGTCGCCCGTGTCGATTTTTAAAAGACCTGTGTCGCACGTGTCGAATTTTACCCATGTAGAGGCACATAGGTATATGGCAGATAAAAATCAATGATGTTCTTCTCTTCATTCTTGTCTAGACTCCTTCATAAAAAATGTGATATCTCACTTTCAATTCAATTGTACGATTTCCTTTGGGATTTATTGATTTAGAAAGGACTTGACCCCATGTAATAACCCTTTATGATTATCTTTCCCATAGATATGTACGAGCTCTCGGGGCCCTCTACATGAGAATTGTTGGCACGTCGTTGGATTGCTTTAAATATATTGAGCCACTATACCTGGATTACAGAAAGCTGAGACGGATAGACACAAATGGCCGTACGTATTCTAATAAATATTCAGGGTGAAAAAAAGAGATATTGCAATATAAAACAACACTGGCTTTGTGATCTTAAGTCATTTATACCATCGGGTTTATAAAATGGTTTCAAATCAGCGCCCAGCACCAGTATTTTAAAAGCACCGGTGGTAGAGGTGTCATGTGGACTAACATGTTTTCTTGTATAATCGGCGGTCTTGTAATATGGTTTCGTAATAATGCCTCCAAATAAGAGCAGTCCCGACGGTACTGTTTTAGCTTGGAGTGATAAAGGACCTGGCTTCGAGTGATAAGGGACACATAAACTGTGGGGAACACTTTAACTATTTTAAGAAAATCATCCCCTAGAAAGGTGTAAATATTTTTTTGATTAAATAAAATATTGAAGCGGATAGAGTTGGTGCATTTGGTCTGTAGAAAATGTTATGGGTATTGTCAACATTACACCTGTTTTTACTTTTCATTGATGAATTACAATACTAACCTCAATATCTTTGCAATTACAGAATTTGAGATGATTCACATTGATGAATTCGTAGACGAACTCCTGAGAGAAGAGAGAGCCTGTGATGTCATTTTACCTCGTATTCAGGTAACTTTGCTTCATTCAATACATGCTTTGAAACTATAGTCTATATATATACAGTCACACGTACCATGTTATAACCATTATATGCAGGGTTGTAACCAGATAATTAGATCAACAGCACTGTCTATAGACACGTGCATGGTAAAAATATTTCTCACCCAATACTATTGTATGAACCAATGAGCTTAACACAGATTTAAATATGTGTTTTTGATATTAACTTAGAAACGCCATGTGCTGGAGGAGAACAACCAGCTGGAGCCGCGTATCAGTGCCCTGGACGATGACCTGGAGGAGATGGAGGAGGAGGAAGACGCCGAGCACAAGGTAGGTTGCCCATATTGAAATAGACCATTATGGCGGGTACTGCTTTAGTATTTGACCAAGTCATGAAGTAGTTGAACACACTGATAACAAATTGATGCTGCACAAAGTTGTTAACCAGTTTCCCTGTGGGGAAAACTGGTTATATTTAGCTGCTACGGCCCATTGACTTTGCCTTAGCCGTACCCTCCATTCACTTTGCATTGGCCAGTGATCAAGGGTCCAACTGTGCATCAGCTCTATACCCGGTGGTTCCTTAGTCAGGCCTCTTCAGCCCTAGCCCTATGTTGAGTGGCCCTTAGCTCCTCGTCCTCCAGTCGTACCTGTGTACGGATTCCTGTCCCATTGCCCTCAGTGTTAAAGGTCCCAGCCCCCTACCTGCAACAGTTATATGCTTAATTGCTGTTGATAATTATGGCCAGACCCCCCCCCCCCCCCCCCCCCCCGTGTTAGTAGTGAGCCGGGTATTGGCGCTGGTTGCAGAGGGTCTGTTCCGGCCCAGTACACAGCCTACTGCGTGCCGCCCACCCCCATGTGTTAGTAGTGAACAGGTATTGGCCCTGGTAGCAGAGGGTCTATTCCCGACCTATACCCCGGGGGGGCCACTCCCTCAGATTTGAATACCATGTGTGAACACGATTCCAAGGGAAAGGGTCCGTTTTTGGGTCCTAGGCACGGGCCCGCGAGGGCCCTTGATAAGGGGTGCTTTTTAGGCAAATTTTGGGAGAAAGGGGTACATTTTCAGAGCTTTAAAGGGTAATTTTTAATTTTTTTCCCCCTATAATATTTCTTGGTCACCCTTGAGAAGAGGGTTTTTTTCAGGGTCACCCGTAATTAGGTCATTTGTGGTTTAGGTCTGTTTTCTTGCTAATTTCCCCTTGAAAAGGGTATGATTTTTGAAAATGTTCCCCCTTGATAAGGGTACCAGATTTGAGGTGATGTTCACACATAGTGACTATAGAAAAGATAGGGAGTGGCCCCCCCCCCCCCCCTGGGACCTATACACAGCCTACTGCGTGCCGCCCACCCCCATGTGTTAGTAGTGAACGGGTATTGGCACTGGTAGCAGAGGGTCTGTTCCGGCCCTGTACACAGCCTACTGCGTGCCGTCCACTCCCCCCCCCCCCCCGTTAGTAGTGAGCGGGGTATTGGCGCTGGTTGCAGAGGGTCTGTTCCGGCCCAGTACACAGCCTACTGCGTGCCGCCCACCCCCATGTGTTAGTTGTGAGCCGGGTATTGGCGCTGGTAGCAGAGGGTCAGTTCCAGCCCAGTACACAGCCTACTGCGTGCCGCTTACCCCCATGTGTTAGTTGTGAGCCGGGTATTGGCGCTGGTAGCAGAGGGTCAGTTCCCGCCCTATACACAGCCTACTGCGTGCCGCCCACCGCCATGTATTTGTAGTGAGCCGGGTATTGGCGCTGGTACCTTCAGTTTATCCCGTTCTCCCTTTATCCCCTTCCATTTATCCCGTTCTCCGTTTATCCCATTCTCCGTTTATCCCGTTCTCCCTTTATCCCGTTCTCCCTTTATCCCATTCACCCATTATCCCGTTCTGCTTTGATCCCATTCTCCGTTTATCCCGTTCTCCGTTTATCCCCTTCTCCCGTTTATCCTATTCTGTTTATCCCATTCTCCTTTTATCCCGCTCTCCCTTTATCCCGTTCGCCCTTTATCCCGTTCGCCCTTTATCCTGTTCTCCGTTTATCCCGTTCTCTGTTTATCCCGTTTATCCCATTCTCCGTTGATCCCATTCTCTGTTTATCCCGTTCTCCCTTTATCCCGTTCTCTGTTTCTCCCGTTCTCCGTTTCTCCCGTTCTCCGTTTCTCCCGTTCTCCGTTTCTCCCGTTCTCCGTTTCTCCCGTTCTCCGTTTATCCCGTTCTCCGTTTATCCCGTTCTCCGTTTATCCCGTTCTCCGTTTATCCCGTTCTCCGTTTATCCCGTTCTCCGTTTATCCCGTTCTCCGTTCTCCTGTTTATCCCCTTCCGTTTATCCAGTTCTCCTTTTATCCCGCTCTCCCTTTATCCCGTTCTCACCTTTATCCCGTTCTCCCTTTATCCCGCTCTCCCTTTATCCCGTTCGCCCTTTATCCCGTTCTCCATTTATCCCGTTCTCCCTTTATCCCGTTCTCCCTTTATCCCGTTCTCCCTTTATCCCATTCTCTGTTTATCCCGTTCTGCTTTGATCCCATTCTCCGTTTATCCCGTTCTCCGTTTATCACCTTCTCCCGTTTATCCTATTCCGTTTATCCCATTCTCCTTTTATCCCGCTCTCCCTTTATCCCGTTCTCCCTTTATCCCGTTCGCCCTTTATCCTGTTCTCCGTTTATCCCGTTCTCCATTTATCCTGTTCTCCGTTTCTCCCGTTCTCCGTTGATCCCATTCTCTGTTTATCCCATTCTCCCTTTATCCCATTCTCTGTTTCTCCCGTTCTCCGTTTCTCCCGTTCTCCGTTTCTCCCGTTCTCCCGTTCTCCGTTTATCCCGTTCTCCGTTGATCCCGTTCTCCGTTTATCCCGTTCTCCCTTTATCCCGTTCTCCGTTTCTCCCGTTCTCCGTTTCTCCCGTTCTCCGTTTCTCCCGTTCTCCGTTTCTCCCGTTCTCCGTTTCTCCCGTTCTCCTTTTATCCCGTTCTCTGTTCTCCTGTTTATCCCCTTCCTTTTATCCCGTTCTCTGTTCTCCTGTTTATCCCCTTCCGTTTATCCAGTTCTCACCTTTATCCCGCTCTCCCTTTATCCCGCTCTCCCTTTATCCCGTTTGCCCTTTATCCCGTTCTCCATTTATCCTGGTCTCCGTTTATCCCGTTCTCCGTTTATCCCATTCTCCGTTTATCCCATTCTCCGTTTATCCCGCTCTCTCTTTATCCCGTTCTCCCTTTATCCCGTTCACCCATTATCCCGTTCTCCCTTTATCCCGTTCTCCCTTTATCCCGTTCTCTGTTTATCCCGTTCTCTGTTTATCCCATTCTCCGTTTATCCCGTTCTCCGTTTATCCCGTTCTCCCGTTTATCCCGTTCTCCCGTTTATCCCGTTCTCCTTTTATCCCGCTCTCCCTTTATCCCGTTCTCCCTTTATCCCGTTCGCCCTTTATCCCGTTCTCCGTTTATCCCGTTCTCCGTTTATCCCGTTCTCCGTTTCTCCCGTTCTCCGTTTCTCCTGTTCTCCGTTTCTCCCGTTCTCCGTTTCTCCCGTTCTCCTTTTATCCCGTTTATCCCCTTCCGTTTATCCAGTTCTCCGTTCTCCCGTTCTCCCTTTATCCCGTTCTCACCTTTATCCTGCTCTCACCTTTATCCTGCTCTCCCTTTATCACGTTCTCACCTTTATCCCATTCTCCCTTTATCCCGTTCGCCCTTTATCCGGTTCTCCATTTATCCCGGTCTCCGTTTATCCCGTTCTCCGTTTATCCCATTCTCCGTTTATCCCATTCTCCGTTTATCCCGCTCTCTCTTTATCCCGTTCGCCCTTTATCCCGTTCGCCCTTTATCCCGTTCTCCCGTTCTCCGTTTCTCCCGTTCTCCGTTTCTCCCGTTCTCCGTTTATCCCGTTCTCCGTTTATCCCGTTCTCCGTTTATCCCGTTCTCCGTTTATCCCGTTCTCCGTTTATCCCGTTCTCCGTTTATCCCGTTCTCCGTTTATCCCGTTCTCCGTTTATCCCGTTCTCCGTTTATCCCGTTCTCCTTTTATCCCGTTCTCCTTTTATCCCGTTCTCTGTTTACCCTGTTCTCTGGTTCTCCCTTTCTCCAGTTCTCCCGTTCTCCCTTCATCCTGTTCTCCCTTTATCTTGATCTCCCTTTATCCGTTTATCCCGTCCTCCTTTTATCCTTTTACGCGAGGTTTGCCCTTAATCTCCTTATATAACTGGTTTTGCAGCATTGCTGCATCTTTCTCAACCCTAGCATCCTCGTTTAAATGAGTGTCTCGAATTGCATTGGAACTATCTTTTCACATAGGACAATTTTCCTACTACCGACCCCTGTAAGCGGTAACTTTATCTGTTTCAAGTATGTAAAATCACAAATAAGTTAAAGAATATGTTTTTGAGCATGCTTAATTCTGTTTTGCAGGCTGCGGGAAAAGCTCCCTCTCCAGAGCGAACAGGAAAAAGTGCAGATTGGGAGAAAAGTCGGAGGAGTCCGTCACCTCAGTACCGACGGGGCGGAAGCCGCTCACCAACACGGTAGGTTGTCACCATTCACAACATATCTGTATTTCAGATAGTTGATAACAATCTTGCATCTAAAGGGGTTTGAATTTTTTTTAAACATCAATTAGTATGGTTATTTTTTAGGAATTTGTATTATTTTTTCTCGAAATCAGCTTTTCTCTATATTGTTTTAGCAATATAGTCGTTTTAATGGATAAGTTAGAAACTGGTCACTCATGGTGAATATTTGCAGTTTGCTTTGATATATCGAACTCCGGCTTTTGCAATGTCATTATTACATCTGCGGAGGAATATCCAGTTTCTGCTATTCATGTTTCACTTAGTTCAATTTGTTTAAAAAAATTAAACAGTTCAAAATGTACTTATTTCCATAACAGAAGACGAGGAGGTTCACGAGAAAGAGAGCGAGACCGGGATAGGGAGCGTGACCGTGATGGTCGTGACAGGGAACGGGACAGCAGGGGGGATAGGGATAGAGACAGCAGAAGAGATAGGAGGGACAGAGATCGTGGAGACAGAGATCGCGGAGACAGAGACAGGGATAGAGAATCAAGGCGAAGCAGAAGCAAGTCTCGTGAAAGGCGATCTGGACACAAACACAAACATGACGATGAGAGGTATGTACATGAGTTCACTATTTTTGTCTATACGTCTTTATCCGACCCTAGATCATCTTTATAATATGTGGTACCAGCAGCTTCGCTGCAGGTGAATATTTGGTGCCTTGGCTTGGGGTGTGCCGTGGGAAGAAAGTTGCAACAAGATGGCGGCGGGCGAGAACGTAACCGCCAACCAGGACCCAACAAAATCGCCTCGGCTGAACTGCATCATGGGAGCCGTACCGTTATTTATGTGGTCCTAAATACCAGGTCATGTACAAGAAATACCGGACTAATGTGTTAACCTCAGCATCATAGCTACAGGGAAAAGGGACACTATTCCACATTACGACATACTGATACCATTAATTAATATTATGAGAGCTTAATTTGCATGTATTTTATATGGTTTTCATGATGCTGCTGCAAATTGCAATATGTAATAATCAAAAGCATTGAATTCACAAATGTCTGTCATTCTACAAATGACTTTTAAGTAACGTTGCTTTTAGAATGTGAAAAGTATATTTTTATTGAAGTATCCCTCTCATTAACAGGCGTCGGCACCACAAGAGTAAAAAGAGTAAGCATGACCGGGACTCTCGTGAGAAGGACGATAGACGAAAGAGCAAGAGCAGTAAAGAGACAAGTAAAGCAGACCTTGAGATCCAGGAAGCTAACAGACTCAGGGCCAGTCTGGGTATGCCCCCTCTCAGACCGTGAGCCACATACCCAACACGTCTATGTAACATGCACTGCCCGACAATGCAAAGGACTGTATTTTATGAACGCTTGTAAATACATATATTGGGGTGAGGGAGTGAAGAGCACCCAACTGATCTAGATGGATGGATGTAAGTGTACATCAGAGTGTGAACGGCTATTGCGTGCTTGTTGTAGATGTAAGATACATCTTGAATGGAAATGGATATGAAATAGAAATGAAGGAAATAAACAATGCGAAAAACAATGACAGTTTTGGTTAATATCGCGTTTATTCTTTTTTTTTCTCACAAAAAATGTCTCAGTTTATGTACACATGTTACAACATGATCCTTTCTCTCATAACGGCGCTAATTTGTAAACCGAAAACAAAACTCGTTTTTTCTAAGCCCTCCTCCTGTGGGGGAAAAAGATTTTTATATTTTTAGATAGTTGGAGCACCATTAGTTCCATACGAAACCATATATGACAACGTTTAAGAAAACAACAGCAACTGATAGTGGTCAGAACTTCTCAATGTTTCGGTCAGTCAGATGTTAAAAAATGTATACACAGATGGTCCTGCTAAAACGTATAAGAAAGTTGGGTGTAGTGGCCTTTTGTAAACCGTATCCTGGTTATTAGTCTGGAATAGTGCAACGAAATATTCAATAGCTTGAGAGCTATATAACTAAACGCAGATTAATGTATCTTGAGAAGTGGATATACATAAAGGTGGTGCAGTATACAGTGGGAACTTTCTTAAGATGTTGAAAAATTTAAAAACAATTAGTCCCTATTTTATAGGGCTTTGGATACGCTAATGCAAAAAGTGTTATATAGCAATTAGATCCTAGCTGAAAGTTGAAAGTTTATGCCGCAACCGTTCTATTCTCTGGCTTTTCAACAAATTGATGATCTCAGCCAGTGTATCTAAACCTTTCGGGTAGGAAATTGATGAATCAGAAACCTATTTACACTTACTGGGAAATATCCCACAACATAAGTTGATGGAATCGTGGAAATTCAACCAGGGTTGAATCACTAAGAATAGCTACATGTTTGAGGTTTCCGCCAGATAGTGGTCTTTTCATTCTATATAGCCTGTCCTTCGAGGACTCTTGGATAATATAATATCTAGGAATATGACATATCTGATTTCTTTGATGAATGATTTTTTTTCCGTTATCGGCCTAGACGTGTACAACTACTCTTTGAGCTCCTGACACATTCTTCAACCCACATGAGATTCGTTGATGATTCCCAAGTTTGTTCTGATAAAAAGTAAAATGCAAGTTTCCGTGCTATTTTTAAGTCGTCTACACTGTATACGTTGGTGTATTCAATGCGGTAACACACATTACTGGTGTTCGTTATGGAATGTTCAAAAACAGTAGAAATTGTCCTCCAGGGAACCGACACCTCGTAAAAACCTTTGAATGATTAAATCACACAAATTAAGTGCGTGGGCTGTTTATATGTAAGGTATACTAGTGATATTATACACTCGTTTAAATGAGACTATAGTGTCTATAATATCCGACACGCGATACTATCTTCCTCAGCAGAGTTCAGTCACCAGTATAGTATACAGGGTATAGTCAAGTTGGAAACGGAAACTTTAGAATTGATGTTACCTCCTTGTAACTTTTACAGGCAGCTGTGTCTTGCAGAGAAGCGTCCATTTGTAGTGTGGGTATAATGAAGTAGGATTCAGCTTTACACAATGGGCTTATAACATGGGAGGGACGTCAAACAATATGGACCACCGTGGAAACTAAACAATACATACAATAATACTATGGGAATAGTGAGTTCCCATAAGTTAATGACAACGGCAAAACAAAGTATACCTAACCAAACACGTCCAAACCCTTATCGCCACACTGTCGCATTTAGTGTTTTAATCTCACTTTTGTATGTAGATAGTGTATCAAACCAACGTGTGTGTTAATAATGTTGAGACCGTGAAACAATGCTTTGCTGTACCGACAGCAATAACTCTCATCTCCATAACAAGGCTGTCATAACTCAAACATTGCAGAACCTTCAGAACACAGACTTGCTTTCAGAGGACGTGGACAGCTATGTTTAAGCACATTCTCTCCTGTGTCTACTACATCTAGACACCGCATACTGCTCCCGGCTTTCAGAACACATGGACTCTAGGTCCCTTTATAGTTGAACATCATACAAAACGAGCATCTATCAAACCTAAGTAACAACATACTGTTTTAGATCTCTTCTCTTACAAGACGCGAGATTCTCGAACGATGGGAGTGAAAACCCCATCTTCGCCGAAAAAGTCTTGTCAAAGAAGCATGTCAGAAATACCTCCATGGGTTTTATACATGCCCAGTTACCACAGGAGGGAAAGCCTATTCTGTCAAGTGACAAATCACAAGATGACATGGAGTCCTCTTAGGTACCATCCAAATGTCACCACTTCCATCTGCCCACATTTATTCGTTATAGAATCTTCCCACCATTAACAGGATGCCGTGGCGGCCAACAGTCATAGTTACAACAGCGGATGGGGGAAGGTGTGGTCGGCCGCGGGCAGCAGGGGCTCTCTCCATGATGGCATCAATCGGTGTCGGTCGCTGACCTCGAGTGGACAGAGTGAGGTCGGCGTAATGCGTATATATCAATCCATCAACCTATACAAACTCGGCTGTCCAGGGTGTAAGAACCATCAGGGAGTTTGTGCGTAGAGTGCCTATTCTGTTGTTACCGTCTGAAGAACTCAACAACCAAGGGTGGCGGTGGGCACTACATGAGGCGTACAGTTAGATCTACATGTTTGTAGACGGGGACGCACGGCTGTCACACCGCCAGCACGGGGATTCATGTCTGCTGTCTATGTAGGTAGATAGATAGATAGAAGTGTTACATAGCTACATCTGTATACAAAGTACAACCATAGTGATGTATGTTTGCATTCATCATATCAAACAGTTGCTGTTCTGCACGGCCATAGTGGTCGTAGTGTTGTGGCTGCTGCGTAAGAAGCTATGTCTATGTAATAACACTGTAGTTCCACATTCTGTGTCTCTGACTGTACTATGTAAACCCAGGACATTAAACCAGCAATGTCCTGTTGTGACTACAGTCAACCCCCAAGGGTACAACACTAGGACTGGCCAGCCAGGCCTCTCTCATATCTGTTGAGGCTCATTGTTTGTGGTGGAGGCAGAGGGACTACACAGGTTGGCAAGGTTTGGGGGCGGCTGGAGTTTGTTCAGCTCCGTCTTTAGATTCTGTACCGTACGCTCCAGTTTGCTGCTCTTACTCTGCTTCAGCCAGTTGTCGCAGTCCTAAAACCAAACACGACCGTATTAAAAGTTGCAGCAAGCGATAGCGCGAAATACTAAAATTCAGGTAGATAAATGCATATTGCATCGCGACTCATTTTAAAGAACTTGTCACAAACCCATGGACGTAGATTAGCTGTTTCTGAATTGCTGATACGCCTTCATGTGTAAATTTGTTTCACTGAAGAAAAGTAACACGTTATTCTACATTGAAAACTATATCCATAATCCTAGCTTCAAGTTTTTTTCGGGGATTTCTCTATTCCATTACTGCGGTACTGGTCAAACAATCTCCAGACAACATGGAGTAGCTGGTCAACTAGTTGTTGTTAATCACATATCATTTCATGTTTATCTTCATTACCATACTATTCAAAGAATACAATGCATGTATAAATATCTTACCTGAAGGATTCTTTCTCGCTTAATATAAAAGTGTGCACGGACAACATCCTCGAAGCCTGGGCTTGGATTTTGCAGCTGAGCGATCATAGCATACTTTATTGTGTTGATTCGTACATCTATAAATCAGAGACAAAGAAACTTGCATTGTTTTGATGCAAATGCATATATGCTTATCATGGTATGAACAATTAATGTTAATTTATAATAATTTTATGCCCCACCCCCTCTACAGCACAAGCAAATTTCACACACACCCTCCTCGGTTAAGGTGCCGCGAATTTAATTTCAGTTTACTTCCCCTTAACTTCTAGAGGATAATATGCCTATTTTGCGCTATGATTTTACCCGATCCTACTAACCTGAGTTGTAGTCAGAGCTGTGCCGCCGACCTGCCTCGGTGCCGATCTCCTGTTCGTAGCCGGGTTCGTTGAAGTAGGGCTCCGGCACCAGGATGAGGGACTGGATGGAGACGAGTACTTGGAGGACGGTCGATGTTGTCTCATTCCACTGTTCCCCCTGCTGGCCCTCCCACGTACCCAGCAGTGACAGACACACCTTGCCACAGCTACAAAGTCAAAACAAACCAGATTTACAGTGTAGCCATTATATTTATTGCATTATTTTTATATTTTTCAACATAGAGCAACGTCAATCTCAAGATTTTAGGGAACATTTCTATTTTTCAGAATATTACACTATGCTATCTTGGGATGTATTTCTGTACATGTACAGGGATGAAAGTGACCGACATTTTAAAAAATGAAACAGGAAAGCTTTTAAGACTTCCATGATCATCCTTGCTTGTATGAACAAATAATGTGCACTAAATAGTGAAAATGAAATGCAATATCAGATGAGAATGCATTAGTCACTAGACAATTTCTGTCAGTGATTCCCCCTCACAATACAGACATTATAAGATAGTAAGGATGTCACTTTACAATGGATACATACTTGTAGAGGTTGGGGTTGAATCTGACGGTACCGCCGCCAGTGGTGTGAAGATTGACCATAGGAGGAGTTTTGGGATATGTGGATGGGAAGTATACGTCAAATTGGAAAGCTCCGTGAGAGTAAGGCGTCCCTTCAGGTCTGAAATATAGAAAACCGGAATTGATTAGCGAACGAATCGAAGTGAAAGCACCTAGAAATGGATTATTTCACTCATTGACAACAGATGGATTTAATTGTGCCATGCATTTGGAATCAGGAAATGTCTTAGCGCATGGGTAGGACATTATGACCTAAAAACTCTTTATAAAATGTCTCAATACAACTAAGGAAGCGCAGATTCCATATAAGCGTAGGGGGTAGCAAGTACTTGAAATCTACAAGTACAGGTGCGCTGAGACAGGCAATTACGATATTTGTTTTTTTTAAATCCATAAAATTGTGAACTTACCCCGTTATTAGAGCTCTCATAAGCATCAGCTTCTCATCATCCTAGAAGCGAAAAAACATGATCATTAAACAACAACAGGGAAAGCGGGAGCCTAACCAAGGAAGCATTTCGTCTGGTCACTCTCCATCACCTCTCTGCGTTCAACTGCAGCAGACAACAGACCTAACATCTGCTGGGAGATTAGACTTTACCGACACTACCGGCCCTACTTGCGGTATGCTAAGGCATTCCCACAGTGCAGTCTACTAGGTCAGACGAACGCTACCAACTTTCCCGCGCCACGATCGCCGGCAGCGGAGCTGCTGGTTTCATATTAATACTTAAATAAATTTTGTAATGTTCCTCTACAAACTTGAGTTGGTACATATATTTTTAGCATAATGTGTCTTCTTTATGTGTATCAATTTACATTGATTTACAAGTATAAAGATGTAAATGTTGATAACTTACCGTCCGTACAAAAATTGACGAGCTCAAATCTAGAGGTAGTGATGAGGAGAGAGACGTCAATTCTTGGGCTATCCGGAATACCTAGAAATCAGAAGGCAAGAAATTATTTCTAGGGACAATATTCACATCATAATTATTACCTTCTCGCATTATGCAGTATGGGGTGAAAACATTGAGAGCTATACTATATTCCCCATATCCCCCAATACCATGGCAATACTAATCTCATACTTGTATTTGATGTAACTGAAAGCCAGAAATATTAAAGTAGAATGCTTCCAATGTCTCTTTCCATATTCATATTTTGTATTCTTTTTGTTTTGTTCATTCATCTTTTTATAGGTGTGGTACTTACTTGTGTCTGACTTGGTGTCGGTTGCTTCCTAAATTCGTTACTATAATGGTGAGTTTGTGGGCCTTCCACTATTACCAGAGAGAAAAGAGTAAAATGGCATCAGAAAACTAAAACTTCCCTGGGAAAGTAACTTGGATACAAACTTATCTTTTTAAAATAAATTTGAAGTTACTCCCATAGCAAATACAAAATCGTTTTACTTTATAGCTGTGTCTGTACGATGGTCAAATAACAATACTGTTAATAGGTACGTTCCAATTGGTTTATGATTTTATCTTTATCTTCCCAATACATTGTAACTAACATTTACCGACAAACTTTTCAATTGATTGAGACTAGTTTGAGATTACCACTTACATTCCATTTCGTGCGAGTCAAACTGTAAGTCGGCGACCAGTTTCTTGTATCTGGCTTCCAATACGGAGTTCTGCATTACACAAAAAGTGAACATTTATAAATCGTGATTCAACATGCATGTTACATTTAATAGAATTCGATGAAAGGTGTTTTGTCATGTCTGAAATAATTTCAACTACCATATGCAAATTAAGCTTCAAAAATGACAGCTGTTGCAACGTTTATACCAAGATATATTCACTTTATCATAAAGGCCGTGATTCGATAGCACATATTCTTGATTGATGCAAATAGGAAGCGGACTACATCTGGGCAGTTTTCGGATTTTTAGAATCGGAATTGACTCAATAAAATAACACACTACTATATATTATATTTACAAATCTATTTGACACTATTTCTGTACTGTGTAGTATAACATTGGTGTGACCTGTTACCTCGTCTGTGGTGATAGAGATGTCCATCACCTCAGCATCCTTGTGTGACGGTTGTTCAGCCTCTCGAAGTGGAGATACTCCGGAACGAGCAAATGCGTCTGTAAAAATTAGAAATCCATTTGATAAAATGAAAGCCTTCTTATTTTCATATATATTAGACAATGTTTGAATGACTGTTAATTTGTTTCATTTACAAATCAAGTGATGAACGACCTTCGGCATACAGAGCCTTTATATTCATTGTCCTATATTGACATATCGCATATTTAAAAACCCCTATGAAGAGAATCGTCTTACCCGTGACATCTTTGTAGAGAACTTGGAACTCGCGGGCCAGTTTTTCTTCAGCAGTTCGTTCTGACTTAGCTTTGAGGATGTCTGAGGAGGAGCCCGGCTCCTCATGCCCGTCCCCCCGATCCTTATTTTTCTTGCTCGTGTCCTTCTTTGGCGGCTTCGGAATGCTTCCGTTCCCGGCCTTACAAATGTGTTGTAATAGCACATTCGCCTTTTGGAGAATTTAAAAGATGTATGCATAAAGTGCCCGACAATGAACATATGTACATATGATAGTCAAGATGGTGATAATCAAAACTACTACATGTACCAGTAATGTCCATACATAATACACGTTATCATTTAATGACTGGGCGTCCTTACATTCTGATCATTTACAGTCAGCTTATATTTCTAAGAGTGCATCAGTATTAGGAAGAGCGGAGGGGTTTCTTACCTTTTGTTCTAGTGTACTAAGGAGGAGGTAGACGGAATCTGGTTGGTCTGATAGACTCCCTAACAAGGGCAGTAGGGCAGGCTGCATTGCTGTAAAGGAAACAGAAGTAAGTGTTGAGGTTCATGCTGAGAAACATAGAGATTACATATATACTGGGGCACTGTTATTATGTTCTTGAACGTGGTCTATGTCTCAAATTGATTTTCTTTTGTTCTTCTGATATCGCATATTAACACGATTTAAGCGATTAGAGTAGGACATGGATATTTGTAAATGAATATATGTATGTGCAACAGTATTAAGGTAAATTCCCATCTACACACATACTGCTATTGGTTGGAAAAAGAAGGTATATCATTCTGTATCAATTAAAGAGAAAAGCAAGTGTATAACTTACCTACTTCCTTTATGATGTCAACTATAACTTTGTACACCTGTTGGTAAAAGAACATATGTATTATTTTATAACCGTCGGAATTTAGAGCAATCAGTAGTCAGTCTTTGTTCTGGTCTGGCTGAATGTATAGCCAGAAAGAATACATTCACTTATCACTGGAATATATGTATTACTTGGTACCGTTAGGTGTATTGGATAATGGACGAATTAATTAAGGACGGCATGATGCTTGAATGCATGATGCCTGAATGCAGCTCTCATTCAAGCATCATGACAACAAATGTCATATTTTAGGGAAATCAAATGCCCTCCTTAAAGAGTCAAGTGTCTGTTATAGCCTGGTTACATGTTACAAACTTACAGCAGTGTGTCTGCATATCTCCAAGAAGGAATCTGCTTTCAGTTGTTGCTGTGGAAAGAATAAGTTAGAGGATTTATTGGGACGTCAAAAGACCCATACAATGTACAAGTATTAGCAAAGCATACCATGTGGCCTCCTCCTCCCTTCTGGGGCGTTGCACGGCCATAGTTACCGCCAACTTGTGGATACGTATAAATCATTGGAGATTTGTATTCATATCTGCATGTAAATCATGCATGACATAGAAGAGTAGGTCATATTAGTACACTACAATCTCAAGATACTTTTTTGATATACAATGGATGCTGCAAGATTTCTCTTTTATTTATCAAAATATACTCAAGATAATACTCATTCATATACTAGTATGACATATGTGTAGCAAATTTGGGACTTATTTTTGCATTTCTGCTGGAAATGGTCACGTATTATGTGTCTGGTGTGTATGTCTATGGCATTTGGGGGCGTACCTCTAGGTATGGTATAAGTGCTGAACCCTCTATAATGTTGTACATGTCTTCTACTGGGTCTATGCTGTCCGTGTTGATGGGTGGCCGGGGTACAGTGCGTGGCTTCAGTTGTGGTGCGTGTTGAGCGTATAGGATCTTCAACTCGTACAGGATCTTGTGTAGAACTGCCTCCACCTAGTCACAAACAGTATCTTTGTTAACTCTTTATCAAGGGATGCGTACTCTAAAAATGCTATGCCCTTTGTTGTCATGATGCATGAATGCACCAATAGCGAGTTACTCACCAGGCCTACATTCATGCATCATGACGACAAAAGGCATTTGGTGATTCTAGGGGGGCCCATTTGGAATTAAAAGCTAAGGAGACGAATACACAATGATTGATGATCTTGTAGCATATAAAACTATTTCAAGAAAACGTGAGGATAAGCCTAACTTCAATAGCAAATATACGAGGACCATGTCATTTACTTGATATTGCTTACATTTTGAAGTTAGATTAATCAGTTAGATGGTTAAATTGGAGAACATATCGGGATGTCTCACCTGTTTGTCCTTTTCTTGTTGTGCTGCAAGGTAGGCTTTGATGTCCCATTCTGAAAATGAACCAGATTAATACAACAATTTGGGAATTTCCGATTTGGTATTGGTATATTCAGTAAAATCTCGTTATGTGAGGGCCTTGGGGTCAGGCGAATTTGCTCCATGTATGCAATGTTCCTTATAACCAACACTAAAGATATAGAGGATGGAAAATTCGGATCATGGAAACGTGCTCCTTATAACAAGATGTTTCTTATAGCAGCCCTCCTTATAACGAGATTTCACTGATTATTGACATCTAACATATATTTCTAATTATTAACATACACCGTATCTTATAGGCCTACTGTACTAGGTTGTATTCCCAAACAAGGTTTACATTTACTGAACCAAAAATAAAACACGAGTCTGAACAGGGTATACCGACAACAACGTTGACTCTACTGGCCAGGCTGTCACACCCAGCTGTTGAAATCATGAATATATTTCAAATTTTAATCTTTTATTGGGATGCGCCAGGGTGAACTGAGGTTTATTACTCGTCAAGATAGTGGAATGTATAATGTGAGGGCATGTCGCCTACCATACTACTGGTAGTGTAAATGGAAGTAATGATGGGGTAAAGTAAAGGACTAACACACAACATACCCTCACCTGGCCTCTTGTTATGGCCGTACCCTACTCCTGCCGCCCAGTACTCGTCCTTCTTCTTCTTCCCATCTGGAACTTGCTGCAAATAGGTGACAAACAAATCAAATACAGAAAAATGTTTTTTATTCTCAGAAATATGTCTTTTAATTACAGAAATATGTATTTAATTCACAGGAATATGTTTTTTTATTTACAGATATGTCTTTTGTTTAAAGAATTGCTCTTTATTCAAAGAAATGTTTTTTTATTCACAGAAATGTGTCTTTAATTTCCTTTCATAATTCACGTCTGGACTGCCGTGCCACCAATACTTGCACACAGTTGAATTCTTATCCAAACAGTTGCTTTGTTCCAATTCAATTTCAAATCAGAAATACTATTTAAAACTTCTTTTATTTCATCAGATGTGAGGTTCATTGCCAGCTTGTTACGTTCTTTTTCCAACTATAAATTGGTTAACTCAAATTTCAGTTTATTTTATTCTTATAGCTACTAAAAAGACAATTTGATTATGACTTCTCTGGGTTGGGTGGTTTTAGAGACAGTAAACTAAGATGTCTAATATTACGGCTGTCGGGACACATCTGCACCTCAGACACTGAGTAAACTAAAAAGTATAGATTGTTGCGATTAGAACATAAGATTTAAACTTACCCCTGGCATGACAAGTTTGGCAGCAGAGGACGGCCTCATCTCGGGTGGCTTCTCCACGTCCAGATGATACTTTATATTAGCACGCGGGTTTACTTCACTCACCTGGAATTATGTACAACCATATTGTAAAATGTACAATTTCATAAATTAATGTTAATTCTGACAGCTGACAATTAATTTCATTGTTGCAAAACATACATATTTTAAATCTGTTTACTAAATGTTAATGATATAACCAGTATCAAACTGTATAGAGTGAATAAATATGTCTCCTTTGTCATACGTATCAGTGTCAGTAGTAGGTATCTAAGTGGACATTCAGTTCATACTTACAAGAGCCAAACGGAGTAGATGATGTTCTATGTCCACGTAGGAACCGAATGGATAGCGCTTTCGGTCATTCCGTTCACTTAGGATCTCTAACCTGAAGCGGGTTAAGTTATGTTTAAGTACGAGCATCAAAAGGTTTAGAACATGCGATTGAAGAAAATTTCACTATAAATCGAATCAATCAAGAGTGTTGAGTCTCAAATGTCTGTTTATTTTACCATACGAGATGCATTTTTTGGAGATATTGTATCCTTCCTATATCTATATCATTACCTTTCTTTACATAATATATAGCGTTAAATAATGTTTGTTAATTATATTTCCTTAAACAGAGTACTAGTTACTTGCCTGGCCCACTGCTGCAGGAAAGTCTTAATGTCTACCAGAACACTCTGCATGTCTTTAGCAGGGTTCCAGTAGGAGAGCTTCAGCAGTTCCATGTTTGTTACCCTCTGCATCATTGAGGCCTGCAAAGGTGATGTATACAAGTAAGGGGCCACCCAGTAATTATACACTAATTTTTCTCCTTTTGAATCATCTCGAACGACTCCCGCACCAAGGTACTCTACTTTTTACAGACATGTGAGTACATGTACTTTGCTGTTATTACAGAACATGCAGACATCATGTACATTTACACAAGAACTGTGGGTATATAATTCAACATATAAATATAACATTGGCTTCTATATCTGATCTATTATATCGACATAATAGCGTGTGTGTGCCGCAGCATATTCTCTAGTATGAGCCTCAGTATGTGGACAAGTTATCTGACGTTGGTATAAATTATCTGACGTTGGGACATTTTATGGACAATTTATCTGACGTTAGTAGATGATAATGTTTTCTGATCCACAAACGTTTTTAGGACGAGCATGGTGAGCTCACCTGTAACCTTGGTCGGATAACCTTGACGAGAGGTGGGTAGAAGGGGTAAAGGTCAATAGCAAAGTCCTGAAACAAAACAAGAGAAACCATGAGAATGAGACCTGAGACACCGAAAATACTAAATTTTTCCTATGACAAATTAAAAAATTTCATGACCAAAAAAAGAAGTCCCATTTCATGTACATTAGAATGATTAGCCTATAAGTAAAACCGTAAGAGACAATTTAAAGACGCAATAAAAGGTATTTTCCTTGTTGATGGTGAATGTAGAGAAGACCAGATAATTGTAATTATGTCAATGTACTATATTGACCTTTTTGATAAGTCATTCTATATATGTCAATGCCATTTAATATAAGAAAGTGTAAAGATTGATTGTGTGATTAACATCACATGTGACCCATGGCTCTAATAATCATGATTTCAGGATACATTTGTAATCAAAGAGCAAGAGTGCTAATGTCATCACAGGGTGATTCAGGGTTCATGGGGAAAGACTGATTGACCAAAGTCCCAGCCAAAGTCCCATCCAAAGTCTCAACCAAGGTCCCATCCAAGGTCCAATCCCCCATCCCCCAGTGCTTGGCCATCATCAATAGATAGATGGATATCCCAGCCCATAGCAGCAAACCCATGGACTATCTCTCATTTGGCCTGTACAGATCACCTGGTTCCCATACCTCTTCAAAAGCGTTTCATATTTTGATCTCACCTTCCCTTTAACACTAAGCTCTATGGGTGTCTGTGTGAACGTGATTCTTTTATATAAAGGGTGGATTCAAGGTCACTCTGCTATTCTTTAGCATTAGTTCACTGAGAGGTGCAGTTTGATGCAAATTGACTCTTTTTCTCCCATCTTTTTCACTAGGAAAGATTATTTTTTTCAAATCTTTGGATGAAGTAGGGGTAGACAGACATAGGTTGGAAGTTAGTTGCAGTGCTTTTCTTTATTCAAAATATGCAACAGGAAACTTATACAGTTGCATCAAAGTTTGACTGCAAATCTACTAATTTTCGTCAGAACCGTCTCCCTAAGACCCAGGATTCCCTTGGTCAATAATTGCTTGTGATAAAATCCGTGCATGCACTTATTTTTTAACAATGTAACAAGTCGAGGTCAAGAGGCGAAAAGCAAAGATGTCACTGGATTTTTATTACTTTAAACTGTCGTAAAACTACTACCGGTATCAATAGGTTAATATGGGATGAGGTTAAAGCATGTCATTCCAAGGATATCAAAGTTGAAGTACCATTTCATATTGGTTGACATGTGACCTACCGGTACATTGGCCAATTAGTAAGTAGCTCAAAAGTGGGTGGCTCAGATTTGCTCAGGTATTAACACTGAAATGGTCATGGCCTCTGTGGGTGGGAATGGGGTCACTCTGTGAACTTTTGACCTCAAGGGAGATAACTTCAGAATGGACTTACCAATTGTAGTTCTATATAATTGTATCCAAACTTGTCCTCAACGTCAATCAGATCTTTGGCAATTTCACTGCGAATAAAAATGGTAGTGGTTAACCAAAAGATATTCTACAAATGACTGTTCTATAATAACATACATCAGAGCTGTAAACTACATGTACTTCCAACCTATTGGGGATTTAGTTTGGTTAAATTGACTTGATATCTCCACATAACTTCAAACACGTTTGGTACAAGTTCTTTTGTGTTGTTACATATATTCTTTAAATGTATAATGGGGTTTGATCTCCCCCCCCCCCCTCCCACATTTATTTCAGGGGGAGGGTCTGGGGAGGATGCGATTCAATCTCAAGATGCCTGGGGCTTAGTATGAATGAAGTCGGTACAGCGAAACCACCTTACCTTGTGCGGCTGAAGTTGTAGAGCTTGACGCACCATTGGTAGATGTTATCATCTATAGGGTCAGCTGTGAATCCGATTTCCTAGAAAGAAATCCCAAATAGGTAAATCTTGAATAAATGGCAGGCAATCCCAAGATCAGCCAACATAGCAAAATCAGGTGGCTTTACAATCTATCACAAATATTTTCATCTCTTTTTTTTTTTTTACAATATACGACAAGACGGAGCTTCGGGGCATTTAGTATAATATAAAGCCAAAGAATCGTAACAGAGTGTAATTAAATACACTGTTGCTGGTGGTACTCTAGCCACATGCCACTTTAACGGCACTTACCGTTACCCTATAAGGCCAAAAAGTGCTTCAATGAACTGTGCCTTTTGTCGTCATGATGCAAGAAAACAGCAACACTATTAAACACGTAGAGACTGGTTAAGACATTACCTGTTCACTCTCCATGATCTTCACGAGGTCGTTTGTGAGGATGCCCGAGGCGGCCGAGCTGGTGAATATCTGTTTGGCCGCTTCTTTTTCCTGACCCGATGCTGTAGTAACAGGACATGGCACATATATGTTCTTAGCTGGTTTCAGGATTTGAAAGTTTACGGGGAATCCACCAAGATTTATTTATAATGTCTGTACGCGCAACCTTTGTTCAGGTGACATGTATTTCAAGGGTTTTGTATTGAAATAGTAAATAGTGATTTCCCATTGCAAGTTGTATATAGCCGGCAAACGAATCGGAACGGCATGTTTTTCACAGTTCAATATATTACCTTGACAACATGACGGAATAGAAGACTTACCTTGGAAAGCACCAAAGTCTGCACTAGCCGGACCAAGACGGGACTTGAGCTCCTCTCTCACTTGTAACTCCTTCTGAGCCCAACGTTTCTGTCATTAAAGAAACGTACAGGTATTATGAAACAAGCTTTGGAAAAAAATGCGAATGGTATTAACTGTCAACCCCTTGGGCCCATTCTCTTTGGAAGAGGTCCTGGTACTTAGACTGTACAAACAGCTCACACTTTTTAATTGACGGATTCATATTTCACAAATATCAATATACTGGTACATAAACTTTGGTTCTATTTTTCATTCTCATCCAAGTACCTGAAAGTAGTATTTACCTTTTTCCTTGCGACCTTTAATTCCCATTCTGTCGTAAATGCACTGTCGTCGTCTGACAAAATCATACCCTGTTCAAAGGACAGAAACACATTTTTAAGTCTTCGCTGTCTTCATTTTTCAAAACTTCTATGGATATCAAGCGTAGACCTGTAATATATTAGTTTCAAGAAGATATTGATTTTTTTGTACAATTGTATCGGTAGTAAAAATGTGAGTCGATTCTCTGAAAAGTACTACAGTATTTATCACGTGAATTTGGGTTGATACGCTATCATAAAAAGTTGAACTACCGAGTACTGTTAAGCATTGCGTGGAAAGACATAAACTAAAAACTTACTCCAACGCCATCTTCCTCCTCCTCCTCTTCCTCTTCCTCAACACTCATATCGTCCTGAATATGTAACCATGGTTACTAACATGTTAAACATACATCTCTATCCTAGTGAAAGGAAATTTCATGGACAGAATAATCATAATTATACTACCGCGTACTTAATCTAAACGTCTGGTATATCATTACTATGCATACTGGGCCCGGGGCGCATATTACGTCGAATACGGTATTTAAACTCCATGAGAAAATCCATGTTTGAGTAAATACTAGGGTAAGATTTTAAGCGAGAAGTGGCTAATTGAAGTAGTTACCTCGGACGTTTCTGATGGCTTCTTTCTGTCTAATGCGTACAAGGAGACGCCTCTGTAACAGCAAATTAAAGTAGGGATTAAATATCGTGTAACAAGACAAAATAACAATTTCTCTCTCTGAAAGTATCTGACGTGTAATATTGTAACTTTTTTTTAAATATAAAACATGACCACATCTCACGGTTTTGATGCCTTATTAGTATTATCACGTACGCATATTCATTCCTGACCCACAGAACACTTGGATATCATGTGTCAAGAAGGAATGTGCATGTCTCCTAAGTAAACGCGAAACTATACACTCTCATTTTTGAACAGGTCTAGTTCTCGAAGGAAGAGAATATACACTGCATACTAGTATTCCTTTTCGATTAATGGCTGTGTATTATGGGATGGACATATGTGTCATTATCGAGACTTACTTGTTTAATATGTGGGTCAGACTCAGCTGACCGGGGGAGTCCAGAAGGAACTGCAAACAAGGGGTAGAGTCAATCGTTATTATATTTCATGTGTGAGCAACCGTAATGACGTCACACTTGTGATGGTGCCATTGGTAGGCAAGGAAAGTGAACTTTCCCAAACCACCATTTAACGCGACATGCCCTATGTTACTTATCAGGTGGAACCTTAGGGAAATGAATCTTTTTCCCCAGGTATACTTTCTTTCGTTATAACTATGTGCACATTTATCTCGTCTAAAATATATATATATATATATCATATTCGACGTCATAAGCACATGAACGTATAATCTACGGTACTCAGGTGATTCAATTGATTGATTGAAATGTACAACGTACCTCGTTTAGTGCATTGGCCCATAGTTTGACGTTAGAATCCGCCTCGACAAAGAAATGTTCGTTATGTTCTGGATAACCTGTACATAAAGAAAGATACGACCATTAGCTAATAGGTTCCCACTCAAGGTTTATGTCGTATCGATTCATTGGATCGATGGATTTTTCCCACCCTGTTTACCTCAGGGAGTGATATCTTTTTGTGTATCAAACATGGTGGTCGTGGTGGATTTGGCCGTTTACTTAATAATGAAAATCTACAGTGGTCCACAGAGTGTGTGCTTACTAAAACATGCACATCCACTACATACTGCTAAATTAATTATCAATCAATTTCTATAGTTTAATAGCTGTTAAATCACCCCTTTAGTGAGTTGGGGACACACTGACCTGCTGGACAAAGAAGTCTGAACTCATTCTCACTGCCAAGCAGCATGTTCAATGTAACGGTGCCTTCTGGGTTGCTCATCGGCTGAAATAAAAAATAAAATATAAATTTACATTTCAAAGTAGAGAGGCAGAGGTTCGGGTACACTCCATTGACATACATTCTTTCTGTATTTTTAGATGTTACTGCTAATTGAATTATTTGTATTTGTAGTCTGGTTGGGTGGGGTTGGGTGGGGCTGTCCAAGTTACGCCCTAGGTAACAGGTACCTTCGAGCCATGGTTTATATGAATGAATGATGCACATACCCTAACAGGTCTGAGGATTACTGTTAACATAATCATGTAGCAGTGTCGCCGAAAACTTTTTATGTACACAGGGCAATGTAGCCTGTGTCGAGAGATCTTACACAGGCCATTTGCCTTCTTCACAGGCCACATCGACTCAAACAGCACATTTCATACAATTGTACTAGTGGCGCTACTTGATATAATTGAACATAATTTGTAATGCTTCTTTAATATTAACAAAATCGGCTTGAATATGCTTAAATGGAGTAAAAAAAAGTTTAAATTGTAAGGACCTAGCTCAGGTTCTACCGTAAATTCCCACGTATTACCCGCATCTCACGTATAACCCGCACCCCCCAACTCAAGAGAATCCTACAACCCGTTTTTGGATCTGAAAATCTCAATTTTAGTACTGTTCTTTAGTAATAAAAACCCTCGTATAACCCGCACCCTATATAGGCATGTTTGGTATCAAATGAAGGCTGAGTTTGATTCGTGTACAACCCGCGGGTAATACGCTATGGTATTAACGGTAATAGGAATATTTGTATAAGGGAGTGGTCAATTTTTAATAACAGGGGGGGGGGGTTGGTGGAATTTCGCGCAAGCGGGTCGAAATTTTTTTGGTCCCCCCCCAAATCCACCCCCCCCTCTTGTTAAAAAATGACCACTCCCTAATTCTTTCACTTTTTGAAAGCTGAGATCATGGCCGGCCATTATGGCTGGTGTCTGATGGCCTCACATCGGCCATTAGATTCTACATAGGCTTTTGCCGATGTGCCGATGCCGTTTCGGCATCACTGGTTTAACGGTAAGCAAAAGTTTATGTTTTTGACCGACAATCCATGTAATAAGATTTCTCATGGATTCTGAAAATAGACTAGGATGCAGTCATGCTTACCAGTTGGAATATGGTACATGGGATTGTATTATTAGAGGATGTCGACATATTCTATCTGGTACCAAACGTGCCAAAGTCTTTATTAAGAAAAGGTGAAAAGTGAAGACTGCAAAGGTGAGGCACTGACTACATTGGTTACTAAGAAACCGATGTCTAACACGTGGCCTTGCATCTGACATGACAGTAATTACATGTAATAGGATTTACTGACAAGTGGTAAAGATACACAGGTGACATTGGGGGTAACTGACTGCACAATTATTGTTCTCTTTTCACCAACCGATACAAGAGAGTACAAATGTATAAGGCCACACCAGATGATTTTTTTGTCAATGGATTTTGGTCATGGAAAAGTGAAGGGAGCGACAATTCTTTTAAATCTTTTTTTTTTACCAAGTCTCTGACTCAAGTTCAAAGTGTACCCATGGCATAAACATATTTAATTGGTTAATCTACAGGAATGAAGAGAAAAGTGAGATGAAAAAAAAATGAGGCGAGCAAAATCTATTTAAAAAAAAAATTCCATTTCCAAAAATTAGGTGCGCGAAAATCCATTGACCAACTTTTTTTTTGTGTGGCCTAAAGGGGGTTATTATCTTATTTTTAACCCACGGTGGAGGGCTAAGACAAAGGATTCGCACCTCGGTTATATTGCATACCCGAGGGTTAAGTCAGATAGACTACACCTGGCCAGGGTCCTTCCCCATACCCACTGCCTCACAGGGTCAAGACGAGGTGTTATACACCGAGTCGAGGTGTAGTCTACCTAACACATAGAAATATGTCAACCCCTCTTGGGAGGGTGCAGTGGGGATGGGTGTCAACTGGTTTCAGTGAAAGAACCTACGTGTTAATACTTTCAACCTGTCTGGGTCAGATCATTTGCACGAAATTTCACCATCCCACCTCCTGTTGTTATCCCTCCCTACCAAGCAGGTTTTTTTTTTTTTCATCAAGTTAATGTACACTCTATCGTATCGCAAGACCCCACCAAAGAAAAATTAGAAAAGCTTTCTTACATGACTTCATGATTTTTACTATAATATCTCACTGTACTGGTTATCTACTCGCTAAAGCAGATTTCCATAGCGGTGATGCTAACACTAACCGTCGGGCCCTAATGAAACTCAGGTAAGTGACTCCATGGTCTGGTTTCACCTGTAAAGGTTACACCGAAGGAAGGCATGTGTCTTTGTGTTGTCATGGCAACTCCGACACCCATTGTGACAGCCAGTAGGTGCGTGACAATCTCACTTCCTGCGGGACAGGTGAGCACAGCCATGATGGGCGGCGATATGAGTCAAAATGAGCAGGTGTCGTCAGCACACCACCCGCAGTAGCGAGTCACTGCTAGAGCCTTTAAGGGTGGCATAGTACTTTAACCCTCTAAGGACGGATGTCACTAAAAGATGAAATGTGTTGTCATGATGCATCAATGGTTCTGCATTGATGCATCATGGCGACCATTCGGGAGTGTCTCAACCCTGTAATGTCGGTATGATGCTTGAATGCAACACTGGCAAGTTACTCGCCGGGGCTCCGTTCATGCACCCTGACGACCAAGGGCATGATGCATTAATGCATTATTTCGTCCTTCAAGTCAAGTTTCAAGTTTCACAAATTTTTATTTAACCAGAAAAGGGGTACAATGGTCATCTTCTCAGTTGGTCTCCCTGTATGCCTCTCCTGGGAGTTAGTTATTTCCTTAAAAGGTTAATGCAGAGTGCCCGTTGTCGTCATAATGATACATAAATGCAGGACTGGCTAAATAATTGCCACGGCTGTATGGCTGTATATGTATTAAGTAAGTCGAAGTTGCACACCTGTGTCGGCAAAGATGGCTGTGTTATTCCAATTAGCCCTATTATAAGACCATGGTTCATTAATGTGCTTTGTACCTCTGTCGTTATGATACATAAATGCAGCCCAGACGAGTGGTGCATCCAACTATTAATGGGTTGATAAACTGCTTGACCACCAGGGACAAAGTGAATAAACGGCATAGTGAATTTGCGGACCTTAAAGTGTGAACTCAGGACTCCTAAGTTAATTGTTAATAAGGCCCCTCTGTCGTATGCTGCTTGGGTCTTAGGGAGTGCTCATTTTTTAATAACAGGGGGGGGGCGGTGAGATTTCGCGCGGAGCGCGCGAATTTTTTTCACCCCCCCCTCTAGAGGGGTCGAAATTTTTTACCCCCCCCCCCCCCGGCAGCCCGAAAATCGCGCGCGTTCGCGCCCCTTTGTAGCATAGTAACGCGCGGGCTTTTCCCCTCAAAAGAGGTTGAATTTTTTTGCCCCCCCCCCCCAAGAGGGGTCTGAATTTTTTACCCCCCCCCCCGGTCAAGGGGTCCAAATTTTTTACCCCCCCCCCCCCCCAAATCCACCACCCCCCCCCTGTTGTTAAAAAATGAGCACTCCCTTACACAGGTAACTCAGGAGGTGTTAAACTCGCAACCTTATTTCACTTATCAGGTATTTTACCTGTATTTATGGAAGAGTAGGGACTAGGGTAGTGGACATGTGAGGAGGGGATAGGATGAAACAACATACTAACGCTTAACAGTGTGGTCATGTTTTAAAACGAAGAGGGGAGTTCAAGTTCAAGTTCAAGTTCAAAATGTGGGGCAGGGGGTAGGGGGATATTTTTAAATCACAGCAAGAGGGTCCACATTTTCGGTCCCCCTCTCAAGAGATTCAAATTGCTCCCCCACCCTAAGACATAGGGACAGGACGTTTGACACGTGGCGACAAGATAGGAAAGGCAAGGATTCAGCTATCTAAAAACTGGTTCTTCCATCTGAAGCGTTGATACATTGTACTCAACCAATGATTTGGAGGAATTAAGATATTCTATGCTATATTGTTAATTGCTGGGTGGGTGCCATTTCCAAGTCTAGGGGTGGAAGCATGCCTTAGTTGCAAAGTGGGCAGTCTGGTAAAGTGCTGGAAGTAACAGGAATTATAAGAAAATGAATTTAGAATAGATTGCACGCGTGATTTACATCACAAATGACTCAGGGTCAATGAGCCTATCAATGGGAAACTACTAACCAAGGCTTCACTTAGCATCCGCCAGGGTTTCCAATGCTCCGTACAAAATGTACACATGTACATTAAATTGCCACGTTAGGCATCTAGATGCATACCTTGTGGATCCACAATTTTAAATTTCGCTGGTTGATGTTAAACCCAAATCCAATGAAGACAATACCACTATGGGTACAAATTGAAATTGGGGACAAGCAGGGGACAGGCTTGTAACAGTCTTATCAGCTCTTATCAGTGCTTGTCGCCGTAACCAGTGCACCTCCGTCCAGACCCCTTACAGTGGTAGTTCCAAACTTACCATCAAGTGTAATCTCAGGTTTCCCATATTATAGCCTTTCCCCTGGGATAAGATGGCTAGGGGAGAAGTCGGAATTTAGGTTGGCAGTCAAAAGAATGATCAATGTTCTCTCGGGAGTAACGGGATATGCTTAAACTAGGCACGGCCAACTCATCTACAGAAAATGCCATTCTCTCTCACCCCAGTAACTTTCCCACGGTCTGCCAGGGGCCTTTCATATAGTACACATACCTAGATCTATATACGGCTGTCTATCTTGTATCTTGGACGTCGGGGTGGAGGGGGCCGGGGGAGGGGTTTTTACATTAAGACCAACGTTTAGGTCCGGTATCAATCATTTATATCAAACGTTACACTTTAATGGTGGTAATGATACTCAGGATAATGTTTGGTCTCAGTAATAGAACCGGATTGTGTTATATAACAAGAGCTTTTGTATAGAGTAGTTTGAGGTGGCATGATGAGATCCGTCTCCCCCCCCCTGCTGTTGTCCCCCTCACCCGTTCAAGTTCAAGTTCAAGTTCAGTAAGGTTTTATTTTTTCCTAGACAAACAGTACATTCAGCTATTCAGCTGCTCTTCCATCATCAGTCGTTCAATATCGTGTATGAACGGTGTGTGAAAGTAAGACACCGATTTGAACCTACTATTATAGTGCGTTAGCAATATGGTATTGAAAAGACATGTTGAATTTTGTTACTCGTTCGACCGTTACTTGAACTGAAATATACTTCTATATAAAGGTTGGATGTAGAAGTATTATATAATTGTTGAAAAGCACATAATCTATGTAATAAGGGGTCAGAATTCTGCATCTCATATTACCCCCCTGGGTATGTACAGGGAAGAACAACCGCATAGGATGACTGTATTTTCCCCAGGAACCAATAACAACTTTGAAACTTGAAAACTTGAAACTTGAATAGTCCCTCTCGTGAGGCGTCTACACAGAATCAGGGTCGGTACCCTGGGTCAATGAATGAGTAGTGTATGGGTGTGGCTGGGGTGATTAGCCTGCTCATTTCATGTAATATACTAATTACAATGCACATGTACATGATATTCACAAAGGAAGCTACCGGCCGAGGTTCGAGTCTTCTGGTACAGATAAAAGGTTATAAACTTTAGAAACGATAAATGACCACGTCTAGTCTGCAGGAGAGCTTTATCTTGCCCTTTAAATTGTGTCGCGATCTATTTTTATTTTTGCCTGAAATTAAGTGGTGTTAAACAAAGTTTACAAGGGGTTCCCAGTAAGTAGCACCCTGGTGGCAAGGGCTACTTTCATACCACTCAGTTTAGGTCGGATGAGTCATGAGAGGAAGTAACATTTGCCTTTGTTTTTTATTTTCTTCACATAATTGCTGTAGTTGCCCATAATTAAGGGAGTATTCACATTTCAACAACACTGTTGTCAACAGGGGCAGGTTGTTTGTTTATTTTATTTTATTTTTTTTTGGGGGGGGGGGGGGTGAAAAATGTCAACCTAATGAGGGAGAGAGAGGGTAAAAAATGATGCACTGACATACTGAAACAATGCTTGCCTAAATCGTAATAGGTCTTCATGCTACCTGTATACTACAGGTAGCGCAAGCACAGTTTATTCCCTCAGCTAATTTTTGCAGAGTAGCCAAACTGCTATTTGATCCATGTCAGCTTCAAGTAAACCCGTCCAAAATCATACTTAATAAATTTGCTGTATCCTGCCTCCTTTGTACCAGAAAAACAAAGTTTTGATTAAAAGCTTACATTGGATGTTAACATACCGTTAATTCCCGTGTATAACCCGCACCTGTCATATAACCCGCACCCCGACTTTGAGAGAAGCCTATAACCCGCACCTGCAGTCTGAAAATCGCCGTTTTGTGCCTCTACATGGGTAAAAATCGACACGGGCGAAACAGCGACACGGGCCTTTTAAAATCGACATGTGCGACACGGCCCTTTTTAAAATCGATGGACACAGACAATATTTTAAGGCACTAGTTTGTACTGTATGCATAAAAATCGACACACTGCCACAACCTTTTTGCTAAAAAACGACTTGGCGACACGCTCAAAAATCTGAAGACCCATGTACAGGCACCGTTTTAGTACTGTGCTTTATTTACAAAAACCCTTGTATGAGGCCTAAAAAAAAAAAGTTGTGTTCCGGTAACATGACCAAAAATGAATAGGGTCGGTAGGTCGCTTCTTTTTTTTCTTTTAACTTTTTATTTGGGGGTAAAAAGAGCCAATTTTAATAGTAAAATCACCAAAAATGTCCTAAATTGTCTCAAATATCTTTTAAATGGCCCAAAACAATTAGGGTCGGCCCTTAAAACGTAGAGTCGATCGGGATACCGGAATACAACTTTTTTTTTTAGGCCTTACCTGCACCTACACTTTGAAAATATTGTATAACCCACACTGGAATTTTGATTCGTGTATAACTTGTGGGTTAAACGCAGGAATTTACAGTAAGATTGAGCGTGTGAGTGGCCTCACAGATGACTCAGGGTAAGCTGGACCTGGAGCTTATCATGTAGATATAGTACTCCCTTATGATCATTCATTGGTATCAACACTGCTGTGGAGTTGTTGATGGTTCTGATGTTGATTCATAGGATCAACAATGGAGGTTTCGCTTTTCATAAGCTCATCAGGCATCTAAATAGCTTCATTTAAAGGAAGCTATCGCGGACAAGGTGTTTAGACTCAGTCTAGAACTTAGAGAGGGCAGGCCTGGACATCTATATTATGGCAATAGCTTTTAATAAATGTAGAAGGGTGAAAAATATTCCCAAAACCCTCCTCGGGTTTTCAACTAGTTACCAAAAAATGACAGAACGGCCAGGGTACTATTTAGAGTCAACGTTTCGAACTTTGCAGTTCTTCTTCAGGACTAGTGATTTATTTGGAAACACAACATTATATTAGTTGAGGAGCCATTTTGCATGGAGTCATTTACAAGGAGAATTGATGATCAATGAGCTGGTGGACAATAAATGGTTGTTGTTATGATTTACAGTCTCCTGGTTTGCAGATCCCAATTGTTATACAATTAGCATTTGATGCTGAATAAATTATTAATTAATTATAATAGTAGGTAGGCCTAATTATTATAAATCAATTAAAGTTTAGCTGGTGGTAGGCCTACTTAGCGTTTATTTTAAGAGAAAAAAACCTCTTTGAGGGTTCGGTCTATAGGTATTGTTCAACATGTCTTGTGTCTGTATACACGTGACCTTCTACAGGTCTAGAATATCGTCCATCCAGTGACGTTGTTCCCGGCTCAGCATGGGTGCGGGCTCTGTTACTAAAAATGTCTCGTCATCAATATGGGCGAAGTTCACTGGGGGTCTTTCTTCCCAAGGATATGGGACTCCTACACAGTCTTGTGGATCTTCTACATCAGAGAGATTAATGCCCACCATAGGTGGTAGTGGAGGAGTGTTAATTATGTTTTAATAAATGTCCAAGATCAGACTGAAACAGTTTCACACTAACACAAAAATTACCGGTAACAATGTAATTTTAGACGAGGCAAAAGGATTTGATGCCAGTGTGAAAGCAGGTCCAGATGAAAACTGGAGCCCTTGGTTTGGGTCTAGATCCCCCAGTTATTTCCCACCTCAGAAGATATTTCCGAATTTTGAGACTGGGGGGGGGGGGGGCTTCACAGGGGGCGCCGGCTTTGGTATTGTCCTCTTAGGTTTAGGTTTACCACTGTTTTTGACACTTTGATAGACAGGAGCATCTATCAAATTCAGTCCATTTGGAATAACCATCCTGAGACAGTACATCCAATTGTTCTCGATTTTATTTCTGAGAACCTAGCCCCATTTGAAGTGGGGTGGAGGTGGATAAAATCTACTGTGGATTTGTACACCCTGGAGCAAAGTCAGGGTGCAGGTTAGATGAGAGGTGCGGGTAGTACGCGGGAATTAACGTAAATATACATCCTGACCCTTCCTGAGAGGGTGGGGGCATAAAGAATTATGCCCCTTTTTAGCAAAAAAACATTTTCAATGAGGGGGGGGGTGCAAATTATTCGGCATGCTTGGGGGGGGGGGGTGTAAAAAATGTCACGCCTCTTATTCAATTTATAACACTGTGTATCACTACCCGGTATATGACGGCCATTTGCTACCCATCTATGATAGCTTCCTCGAAACCGGGTTATTGTCAACCTGTAAAAATTCTCATGATAAAGACCTAGGATCTACAGAGTAACAGAATTAGGAATTATTTTCTTAAAATGGTATACAAATTGATTTGCTTCCCTAAATGATCCTAAATGAATAGGTTCAAACTCAACGTTGCCAACATGTCACAAGTCTTTGGCATTATCATGATCTGTCTGGTGTTCACTGAAGTGTACATGTGTACAAGTGTGCTTGAAAGAGTAGTGTCATCAATTCTCAGACCCAAGACACCCCATGACAATTTACCGAAGTGGCATAATAAGCAAAAACGTAACGAGTGGGCATACAGGAGCCATATGCCCATGAGTGACCCTTCATAAGGGTCACGAATGGGCATGTGGCTCCTGTATGCCCACAAGTTATGTTTTTGATTTATTATACCTAGCATATGATGGTCATACCGATAGAATATTATAAAATATCAAAACAATGTCCATTCTTTGCAAAAATCAGAAAAATCGGCCGATCGCCGATTGTTTATGCTTTTAGTTCATCTCTTGTCCGCTAGGTGTCTCTGTACATGATCAATAGATTTTGGTCTTAAATGTTCATTTCTGTTCCGATTTACATGCTGTAAAGTTCTATATTTACAGAGACTTATTATACCTAGCATATGATAGTCCTATCTCTTAAGCACTGAAACCTGTATGCCCACTCCAGTGGCGTATTGCGCCAATACGCCCACTGGGTGGGCGTATTGGAAAGGTCACGTGACCAGCTATTAACCAATCACAGCACAGGCAGGGTAAAGCCGATTTCTGTCAAAACGATCGTCGATTGCCGATTTCTATGCCGATTTTTACCTATTAAACAGCTTATTCCAGGTGGTTTAATGAGTGTAACCGCTAGATATGATATGTCTCTGTAAATATAGAACTTTACAGCATGTAAATCGGAACAGAAATGAACATTTAAGACCAAAATCTATTGATCATGTACAGAGACACCTAGCGGACAAGAGATGAACTAAAAGCATAAACAATCGGCGATCGGCCGATTTTTCTGATTTTTGCAAAGAATGGACATTGTTTTGATATTTTATAATATTCTATCGGTATGACCATCATATGCTAGGTATAATAAATCAAAAACATAACTTGTGGGCATACAGGAGCCACATGCCCATTCGTGACCCTTATGAAGGGTCACTCATGGGCATATGGCTCCTGTATGCCCACTCGTTACGTTTTTGCTTAATATCATATCTAGCGGTTACACTCATTAAACCACCTGGAATAAGCTGTTTAATAGGTAAAAATCGGCATAGAAATCGGCAATCGACGATCGTTTTGACAGAAATCGGCTTTACCCTGCCTGTGCTGTGATTGGTTAATAGCTGGTCACGTGACCTTTCCAATACGCCCACCCAGTGGGCGTATTGGCGCAATACGCCACTGGAGTGGGCATACAGGTTTCAGTGCTTAAGAGATAGGACTATCATATGCTAGGTATAATAAAAGTCAGTGCTAAACTTTAACGTGCACATGATTATGATTCATGATGGTACCTAATTGAAACACTACCTAGTACCAGTGCAAATGTCAATTCGAAAGAAATGGTTACACAACAGTTGAACTTGTTATTTCTTTATAAGTGTAGATCTAAAAGCCTGGTTTTTTTTAAAATAAAAGGACAAAGTGTCAAGTGGACGTGCGAATCATCTAGGGCGAATTGACAGAAGTGCGAATCGTCCATAATCCTCACAATTAATTGATAAGCAGTGCCAATTGACACACTATGGAGTTTTCAACTGATGACTTAACACCTATGCTAATGCTGCCAAGATCCCAGAAAACGATGTCAAATCGATAATTTGTCGAGTCTGAGACAGTCTATTGAGTCTTGAAGTTGAAGGCTGAGCCAGCACCTGACAATGCCAATTGGCAGTGCCAGTGACACTGTCAATCACTTGACAGCCACGGTCACAGCCACCACTGGCATTGTTTTCTTCTGCACTATAGCCGAAAGGACGAAACTCCGTGAGTGAACGACATGCAATTATAATCCATAGAACACTATAGTAAACGATAAAGAAGTCAAACGGACAGACAGTCGCTATGCTGAGTGGGATTTCATCACTTTAGGAAAATCCCCGACCGCCTCCGAGACACGCTACACTTCGCAGTGGTGATCTCTGACTTGAGTCGGAGATGATGGACAACTAAGTCTAAGCCTTCGTATTGCATTACCACTCCGTATAACAGCTTTTACTGTATCATAATCTGAACACATATATACTAATGACTAACCTCCAATAGGAATATCGTCTCGCTGGATGTTGTCTCTTGCCATTTTTCAAATTCTTTTAGGAGGACTTCGCAACTATCACTGCCTTTCGCAGCCATCATGAGCAAGGTAAATACTACTTCTCGACCTCCCAGATCGGAGAGTTACCCGGTGTAATTTTGGCGCGAACCCACAGGGGGCAGCAGGGTAATAATTTTCCCGCGCAAGAAGAAGCGCAAGGGCTATGGATCTACCCAGATCCCAGGGGATCTACCGGATCTACCAGTGCCACAAGCCTTGTGACAAGGCCATAAAGCCATTCTACTATTAGGCGTGCGCCTCTAGACTATAGCTACTAGGCCAGTTTTCATACTTTTAGTCTGAATCAAGTTAATAAGAAGTAGGGCCTAGAGGAAGGTTGGCATGCTATTGATGCTAGACCTAAAAATGGAGATCTACGGGATTTTTAACGGGGATGAGAGAGGGGAGGAGGGTCAAGGGTCCCAGACGGGTATATTCGACAAGGCGATGAGACCTTCTTTTTTCTTTTCTTTTCTTCCCCCAGGTTCGGTCCCAGTAGTGACGCGAAGCACAACGTATGGATTTGCAAGTGTTTGCTCCGGAGACTACCTGTTCCCCTTCCCCATTTTTTTAAAAGAGAAGAAAAAAAACAGGGGGAAAAAAAACAAAAACATGTATATTATGTAGACCAGCAAAAAGTTGACTGAGGCCTTTCAGATTGGGAATATTTCTCAAAATACCTTGATTCCATTGTTGAAAAACGGAGGTTTCCAATGCTTTGTTCTTCTCTTCTCTTCTTTTTTTGCCTCTGGTCGCTGGGAATTTGTGTATTACCGATTTTGCTCTTTCCACCCAGAATATTTGCTGAAAAAAAGCCGTAATCCAAGTAATCAAAACCCATACCATTTAAATTCGCACGTATACACAGTCTAGTCCTATATGAAAATTCAAAATACATAGGCCTAGGCTAATGGGGGTAGACCCCTAGATTCGACATGGCGACATGACCATTTCTTAAAATCGACATGCGACATGGAGCTTAGTGACACGAGGGAAAGTTTTAGTGACATGACATAGGGTATTTCTTAAAATCGACATGGGACATGACAGGTTCTTAGGGGCGACATGGGACATGGGCATTTTAAGTGACATGACATGGCCATTTCTTAAATTCGACATGCGACATGGGGCCCCCCATCTAGACCCCTAGGCTACATACTAGGCCCCTGGATGCCCCCCCCCTTTTCTGGAAAAAAAATATCCATCAAAGAAGATGTCTTGGGACCTGTTGGGATCGAACACTCATCCTTCTTTTTGAGTTTATAAGTGTATTTATTTTGACTGAATCGTCTTCGAAAGTACACTTACATGTCAAAGTACATTTTCGAATGACCTGCGGTGTGTTCCCGCTGGTTTCCTATTAGTAGTATAGTATGTATCGGAAAGGGACTATAGTTAACTACTGTTTATTACTCAATCGACATGCAGCCAATCAGAGGCCGCCATTTGGTCACGTGACCCGTTGCCATGGTAACGTGACCTACTTAGGGCTCTCAGCCAATCAGAAGCCAGCATTCTGGGTGACCTACTGACCTACTTAGAAGCTCTCAGCCAATCAGAGGCCGGCATTCTGGTAACCATGGTAACGTGACCTACTTACGTCACGTGACCTACTTAGGCTCAGCCAATCAGAAGCTGGCATTCTGGTAACTAGGGTAACGTGACCTACTTAGGGTTTGTTTGTAAACAACACCACGTGGCTCTCTTGTTTGTAAACAACACCACGTGACACGTGACTGTTTGTAAACAAACAAAAAAAAAAGTTATGTAACTTATATATAGAAATAAAAACACAACAAGATAATTTCTTTTTTTTTCATTTTATTCTTTATTTTCATTTCAATCAAAAAAACACACAAGTTTATGCTTTTTTAGCTCGCTTCTTCGATTTGCAACAACCCAACAGACCGCAAAGTCTCACGCCGCCGTCACTCGCACCACCACACCCCGGACGACTTCTCTCCAATAGACATTGCACGACTTTGGATAAATCCAACACCATTTCGGCAAGGCAGAGAATCTTTGCCTCCATGAAACGGCCGCCATCGCAACAACCCGTCACAACAGCATCATCGATAGCTTCTGACTCACTGTCCGGTCGCTCAGCTTTGGGATTTTGCTCATGCGCATGACGCACTTCTTGGGGTTTCTTGTTCGACATGCTTCAATTAGGAAATGAACGCAATGAGGTCCACAGGTGTCAGCAGAAGTGTCTTGTAGTTGAACGCGGTTTCTTTGCCACTTGAACGGAGCAGAGCGTTCCACGAAAGACAAGAACTCCGCACTCAGCGGCGGTAAGCCGAAGGAATCAAAGTAGTACACTTCACCCGTGCTCGACACGTAAAACGCCACCCAATGCTGACCTGGTAAATGTTGCGGATCTGTGTTGCTCACGAAACAAGTGTCTTTGATAGGGTGCTTCGGAATAGTGTCACAAGAGAAAACACCCAGGAAACGATGTTTTGTGTGAACGTTTTCCTTCAACACTCTGCTTATTTCAAGCGTGTTCATACGATACGCTAAGTACCGCTGTCTTGTCTTCAGTTCATGTGGTAGTCGGTGATGGGGTGTCGATCTCGGGTCAGCTCGACGACGTTGTCGTACACCAAGTAGAGTAGCACCGTTGTTGTCGCTTGTGGCGCCGAGCGGAAACTGACTTCCACCCTCAGCTGACCCGCTCTTATAAGGTTCACGCGACACCCGTCGTGCGATCTGTCTGGGGTTAAATCGAGGGGGAACACCGTGTAACCGTTCAGGAATTGATCGTATGAAATACCGCAGGAGCACGCGCCCTCGTACATCCCCGTTTCCGTGTGTAGCGCCAAGTACTCTCTCACGGCCGCTTTGGTCTTAAAGTCGGGCACGTAGGCGTCGTTCGGCACTTTCTGATCGTTCACTATCACTTGAAGCGAGCTGATGTCGTAATGCTTCATCTCGAACGGGTTCTTGGTGTAGCTACCGTTGAAGGCGTCGTGGTCTAGGAAGCAAATCATCATCGACTTGGGAAGCTGGCCTGTGTTGGAGTGCGTGTAGCTGTGATCTCTGTTACCTTGAGGGATGGCGTACGTCGTCACCTCCACTCTGTTCACCGGGTAGTCGAAGGGACCGTGTTCTATCACCGCTCTCTCGTGCGTTTCCGCTACAGCGTCCGCCACCAACACGCGTCGCACGTAGAGCTTTGCTTTGTAGATCTTCAAGCCGTAGCCTCCGTCAGCGGCGCACATCAGATAGAAAGAGGGCGCTGCCTGTTTCAGAGTGAGATTGATTTCTGTCTCTCCAACGATGAGCTTCGGTTGATGAGCCAGGTCAAAGTGCAGTCGCGCCATCAGCGAAAGGCGCTTGTTGGAGATTAGCTTCCTGCGCGCTTTGTACCCCGCATTCGCGTTAGTCAACGCGTCAAAGTGACCAGGCGTATCTTCATGCCACCCCTGGGCGCTCATGACGCCGTCCTTCACGTCTTTGTTGTAGTTGAGTAACCCTTCCAAGTAAGCTCGGTAAGGGTAGGTCTCGGTGTTGCCAGACACTTTGAAACCGCCGATGGAGACTTGGACGTCTTTGAAGAGCGAGTGAGCCAAGTTGTTCACCGGAGCTACCGCGTCGGTGTCCTCGAGCGCCGCTCCGTTCGGTTTCAGCACTTGACATTCCAGATGAAGGTAATTCTCGTTCAGGTCTGTGTACTCTTGCGACTTGTTGATGGTGAAATTTATGTTACCTCCATCCTCTAAAGAGTTTTTTGTTTCTATCCCCAGGAAAGACGACTTTAAGATAGTAGTCTGAGTCGGCGCTACGGTGTGCAGGTCGAGCTCAGAGAGCGCGCACTCGTTACTGCTCTCGTGTACGTAAGCCATTGTGTTCTCTCTTCACGCGGACGACAGACTGACGCCGGCCGCCTCCAGTCTTTTTATTTATACCTGAACGCCTAGGCGCTTACCGGTCGAATACATCCCCTCTACGTCTCTTGCAAGAGCCACCGCCCGTCTGAGGAGAATGCCGGCGACGTTTCGACCCTTTCTTAGACGCGACAGTCGTCTTTCCTCCCGAGAACGCCGTACTCGCCAGTCTCTTCAGAGCGCCTGCGCCTCGGTCTTTCACGCTGCTCTTTAAAGTCCGACCCGCCAGCACATCTTTAGCTACGCCCACACCGGCGCGGAGCAGCGTTTTTCCCACCGACTTCAATAGCGGGGTAGCCGAGCGCATCAGACCTAACAGAGCGCCGCCCAAACCGTGCCCGCTCTGGAAAGAGCGCCCGCTGTACACGTTGATGCCGTTGCCCAGCTGCGCGTTGTAGTAATCGCTGTACCCTCTGCCGACGGTGCGCCTGGGTGGAAAGTACGGAACGCGTTGACGCATCATTTTTTTCTCTTTCAGCGCTCAATAGGTCTTAGATGAAGTGTCACGGTCACCTCGCCTCTACCGAATGGGATGGAATGACCGGATCGGTCTCTTAAATAGATGCCGACCTCGGTAAACCTCTTGGATTTCAAGGGGAAATAATCCAAATGGGGAAAACTGATAGCTTGCACGCCACCTCGACGCTTTCCGCCTCTGTCCACCGCGACGCAGCGTAACAGCGGCACTTGCATGTCGCCCACACGTCTCTCCTGGATCATGTCGGTGTATATGTACACAGAGTGCACGTCCCCGAAAACATCCATCGAGTAGGCGCCGGTAGTCGGCGATGCGAAACACGTCTTCTCTTCGAAGCCTAGAACACATGCGAGATGCTGAGTCAGCAGGACAGCACAGTGTCTCGGCGGTTTGATGGTGACGCGTTTCGTCTTGGAGTCGTACGATAAGATCCCCATCGGTTTGAGCAAGAAGCTGGAGCCCTCTAGTCTGTCATCTCGCAACGTCTCACTCAAGCGCTCGACTAGGGTGTGGTTGCTTCCGGTGAAAATAGGAGGTATCTCGAATATGTTTGGCATGAAACTGCGCACTCCCATGTCTTTCTCCATCTTTTCGATCATCTGTCTTGCTTGATCGCTGATCGCCTTCTTCTTCACGGCCGGGGACAAGAACTGCTTGTATACGGCATTCGTCTGTCTCAAGTCGACCTCTCTCTTGAACCTTTTTGTTTCCGGTTTCAATCGCTGCTCTTCCGACGTGTCTGACATCTCTTCCACCGTTACATAGCTCGCTTCCTTCCAGCTCAGCGGGTATTTTGAGCTGAACGTTAGCTTGCTCAGACCGTTCGCGTTTTTCATTCCCCTCCAGTCTACCTGCGGTTTTCTTCTTTCGGCGAATTTAGTGTCTTTTAAAACCTTGATCGCCTCCTCTAGCGAACCCTTGGTGCGCAGAGGAACAACGATGATCAAGTCGTCGTTGTGCACGTTAGTCCATTCTGTAGGGAGGATGATCTCAGTCAGAGCCGCTTCGTACGCTTCGGGCAGAAGGAGCGGCGAGTCGAAGTGAGTTCGGAAAGACGTCAAGCTGTTGTCAGGATAATACTCCATAGAGCTGTTGCTAGGTAGAGTGATGTTCATTTTTTTTTTTTTTTTTTTTTTTCTACGTTATTTTTTTGACGGGGATCCACTCGTTGAACTTGTCGTCGTAACCTAACCAACGTACGAAAGCTAACTCTTTACCGTCGACGGTCTTGCGGCGCAACACCTCGTCTATCAGGTAGTTGTTGTCGTAACGACTCTTGTACACCTTCTGAACCTCTTCCGGGTAGAAGACGCCTTTTATCTCCTCGCCCTTGTCGTCTTTCAGCTCGAACCCTCTGCTTCCCAACGTCTTAGCAACGTCGACCACTTCCTCGCGCCAGTTTCCCTCGTACCCTTTGTCGAAGGCGCCTTTAGTTCTCAACATCCTCACTCTGTCACCCGGAGCGATGACGTCGACGGCGGACGTCTTTGTTTTTTTCTTCTTTTTCCATATTTCGTCGATTTGTTTGTTAGTTGGGAGATCTTGTCGGTAGAAAACTGTTTCGCTGTTTTCCGAGCTGACTTGAGCCGGCGCCATTTTCAACGTCTTGTGGTGAGTGCGATTGTAAGAAGACACTACATGGTGCAGTACGTCTACGTAGCGATACGTGCGCTTGTGTGTGAAATAACGCCACAGCTTCTCCTTCAGACTGCGGTTCAAGCGCTCCACTAGACTAGCTTTGATGTCGTCGTTCTCGCCAGTGAAAAACTGTATGCCCTCGCTCTTCAAGTGATCTTGAAAGATCTTGTTCAAAAACTCTTTCCCCTTGTCTGTCTGAACAGTGCGCGGTCGTCTCTCGCCAGTGTCTGTCATCTTTCGGAAGGCCTCGGTAACATCAGCGCCGCTCTTGGATTTAATGGGAACGGCCCACGCGTACCTAGAGAAAACGTCGATCGCCGTCACCACGTACCGGAAGCGGTCGTTGTGAGACGCCAAAGCCTGCATGTCCATCAGATCTATCTGCCACTGCTGATCGATTGCGCCGGTTATAGTCTTGTTCCTTGCGAATTTTCTCCGAATGGGTTTATGTTTAGTGTAGGCGTCCAGCGACACTAAAGCATCTCGGATGACGGCCGGGTTTAGGTGGCGAAAATGATGTTTCTGGAGTTTAGTCACGCTAGTGAAACTGGAGGGTGCTTTGATGTCGGTATATCTAGCTACTACGCGCTTCTTTTCTTTTTCCTTCTTGGTCAGTCTCTTCACTGGTTTGCCCATCGTTGGCCTGTTGGGGGCGTGAACGACGTCGCCGCCGCTAGGCGGTTGCGCCCTTTCCTTTTCTTACTCGCCGCGCTCCTATAGGAAGTCGGAGTTTGGAAAAGTTCACTGCCCTCCTCGTCGTCAGAGGATTGATCGTCCACCTGGAGAGAAGAGTCTGCTGCTGCTACTGCTGCTGCTGCTTCTCCTTCTTCCGAGTCGAAGCTCGGTCGTTTCCGACCTCTGTCAGCAAGCCGTGTGTCCAAGCTTTGGCCAGGTCCGCTCGCTTTATACAGATGGTTTCCGATCAAGGAGTCTGTGGGAACTGCTTCGCGCAGCGCTTTTGTGAACGGAGAGTAGCCCGCCGGTCTGGGCGCCGTCTTCCTGAACCTGGCGGCGTCGTTCAGTAAGTCCACTATGTTGATGCGATGCTCAGGTGGTATTCTCCGACCCGACATCTCGCGCACCGCACCGTCCTCGTTCCACTTGACCACACCGGATTTCTCCAATTGTTTGTACAGCGCCACGGTCCGGGTGCGATTCCTCTTGGGAACTTGGTTCACCAACCGCTCAAGTAGGGACGCGCTGGCTTCTTCAGCAGACTGACGGAGGTGAGCCGGGGGCGAAGAAGTGTAGGACGAAGAGATGTTGCTGTTGTTGGGATTCGCGAGAAAAAATTGCAATCTATTCAACAACCTTCGGTATTTCAACATTTTCTCGCGCGATTCCAAAGTGGGATCGTTCAACACTAAGTCCAAGTCCCTGTAGATAAACTGTAGCACCTGGTGCAAGGCCGCGTCGGGATGAAGGGACTGTTCTGCCTGCTTGTGGTAATAGGCCATATCGGCAGGTAGGCGGGCGGCGGTGGCAGGAGCGGAACTCTCGTTCTTTTCAGTACGCTCATCAGGAAGAGGAGGAAGGTTTGGAGCAGTAGAAGTACTAGCAGCAGCGACTGCAGTAGTAGCAGCGCTAGTAGTAGCAGCAGCGGGCACATGATGAAGTAGACCTGCTCGTGATGATTTGTAGAGCGTCTCAGGATCCACGAGCGCTAAGCGTTTGTAGTGTTGTTGCTGCTCTGAGTCCGTCATGGGGACGACGGTGGCGATGACGCTGGCGGTGGCGGTAGTGGTGGTACTGTCGGCGAGTAGGTGTCGAATGAGGTGTCTCATATACGGAGAATGCTCTTTATAAGCGGTAAGGCCATCCCTATGAGAGCCGGAATGAGGAAACCTCCCTCTTGTACCAAGACGCGTCTCTTTTTTTTGATGGGCGTAGATTTTTTGCCGACCTCCCTCAACACGTCAGCCGTTTCTCGAAGCTTGTCCAGTTGTTTGTCGCAGAGCGGGATGTTCCCTACCAGTAAATTGTGACAGATCTCACTCAACGCTGCGATCAGATCGTCGCTTCCAGAGTCTATTAGATGCGAGCAGTCCTTTGGCGAGCACTTAGCTAAGTGCTTGAGAGTACCAAAGTGTCTTTCGAGTAGATGAGAAGACATTTTTGCTACTGCTTTCTCTTGTTCTTTTTTTTGTCTAGCGGTACGAATACTAGCTGAGAGTGTATGGACGTCAAAGAGGAGCGTATTCTCAGATCGTCAGGTGTTGACTGCTTGAAGTCCAGAAGGAGGTATGAGTGAGGTCGCTTGAGTTCATGGGTAAATATACTAGACAGGGCCGCCGCGTTGGAGGGAAACACCTGGCGAGACAGACTAGCTATTTGCCCCATGTCGCGCGGGTTCTTGAAAACGATCATGTAGTGAGCGTTCAGACTCATAGTTCGAAAGTCGGGTGATTTCTGGAATAGGTTCTGAGTGATATATATGACGCTCACGTTCCAGTGATGGGAGTATTTAGTAAAGATGTCGGCTACCACTTGCTGATTGGAACTGCTCATCAGATCGTCCAATATCAGTAGAGTGTGTGGTCGTAAAGCGTCTTCTGCTACTTCCACGTCTCCCGCTATAGACTCTTTGCTAGGAAGACCTTCTCTGAATTCCACACCGTACTGATTTTGCATTTTTTCAAACAGAGGTTGCCACTCGCCGTAATGGTAAAAAGTCTTTTCCACCGGCGGCGTGACCAAATTGTTCACGTCGCTCAGAAATTGATCCACCAAGCGCGATTTTCCACAACCCGACGGACCGCTAATGATACAACTAAAGGGTCCTTGTAGTCGAGCGTCGAAATGAATTTCTGTGAAGAGTTTGCTTTTACTACTCGACATTTTTTTGTTTTTTTTCAGGACGCGTCAGAGAGTAGTTGTGTGTCTGACTGTCTGCTGTGTTTCTCACTCGAACGGTCGGTAGTGAATGGTTGTGGAGAAAAGTCAGCCGACCTTTTTATTGATACCGGCCGGTGTCACAGTAGCGACGGCAGAAGTGACTTTTTTTTTTTTTCTTTTTTTGCGATAAAATTCTATTTTCACTCAATAGTCATAAATGTTTGAGGAGGAGAAGGAGGAGGAGGAGGAGGAGGAGGAGGAGGAGGAGATTATTATTATTTTTTTTTTTTTTTTTTTTTTTTTTGATCATTTAGGCAAAGCTCGTCGCTTTGCCGCTTTTTTTTCTATTTCTGTGTTGTGACACGATCGTCTCGAAAAAGCAATAAGGCGTGTGAGCGCGGCGGTGACAAATACATATTGGAGCGTATGGTTTAAAATAGTGCGTCCCTATCTTCTTCAATTCGGCTGCGTTGCAATATGCGGGATAACAAGTGACGACGTCGAAACGTTCAGAGACCGTGTTCACGTCGGCCACAACGCGCGCCCATCGAGTGGGAGCTGCAGTCGCTCCCAAGAAACCGATCGGCTTGTCGAATCGTTTCATAGCGCTTATTCTCACTTTATAAGAGGAGGCAGGGTGAGGAGAGTAGCGGCGCTCTTTCTTTTCATGAAACGCCCAACGAGTGGGGGCGCTGAGAGCGGCTGTTATGCAATGGTAGAGTAAATACTGTTCTGAGAAGACGGCTCTCGGCCATGTCGCTACGTTTTCCTTTTCCGCTCTTGTATAACGACGATGGCGCTCAGTTTTGCTTTTCTCGAGAATTCGGTACGCTTCAAGAGAAGCGTGAACCTCAACTACGTGACGCTCTCTCCTTTGAGATAAAAAAAATAGCCGGGCAGTTGAGGAGGGCACTTTGTTCGCTTGTCCGTCTTTTAGAAACTCGCGCCCTCTGCAGCGCCATATTTCTTTCCTCCGAAACAAAAAAGACTGAGTGAAAATAAAAATTTAAAAAAACAAAAAGCTCAAAGAAAAAAAATAAGCAATAAGCAGACTCAGCTCGAAATTCCCTGCTGGCGTGATGGCGGTGACTGCAGGCGGTGGCGGCGGTCGGCTGGCCGGCGGTGGCGGTGTCGGCGGCGATGGTAGAAGGGGGTGTGGAAAGAGAGATGCATCTCAGTCTTTTATAGGAGCGGCGAGAGTTCGACTTAGTCTGACATTTTCAGCTGTCGCATGCTGACCTGCTGCTATCATAAGAGAAACAAAAGCCCTAATCACGCTTTTCAGCTGGATCCTTCCACCCACCAGACATGGATCCAGATGGGAGGGTGGTTTAAAATTAATCCGTGTACCGACTGTCATACAATAGTGTAATTAGTTGAACGCGTGTTACCTGTATAAAGGATTAGCAGGTCATGGGCTTAGAGTGTGTAGAGAAAAACAACTACAGGTAGCGTGAACAAAGCGACCCCCTCCCTTTCTGTCACTCTGTCTGTGACTAGAGGGCGCACGTGTGGTAAGCGGCTTAAATCTAAAGAAAAAAAATCACCCTCTCCTGTCGTCAGCAGTCAGCTGGCCGGCGGCTGGAAAATGCGATTAGAGGGATGATGAGCGCGTAGTAAGCGACTTAAGGCTAATCTAAAGACCTGCCGTGAGTGGGCAGCTGGCCGGCGGCTTGAAAAAAGGGGGGAGTAAGGGTATATAAGGGGGAGTGAAACCGTATTCGTCATTGTCAATCATCATTCACTCTACTACTACTACTACTACTACCACCACCACAAGCACCACGCCTCAATTTGCAGATCCCCATGATGGAAAGTTGCGACCGTGACATGAAGCTGTATGACGAAGCGGCGCGCGAATGTGAAGCTGATGCTGTAGCCTCTGCTACTGCTGCTGCTAGTGCCGCTCATCGTGCTACTGCTGCATTTACTGCGGCTGTTAGTGACGCTGGTTGTGATGACCTTGTTGTTGTTGCCGCTGCGGCTGTGACTGCTGCTGTTGCTGCCGCCGATGCAGCTACTCATGCCGCCGATGCCGACGCTGCTGCTGCTGATGCTGTTGCGGCTGCCGATGTCGCCGCTGATAACGCTGCTAGTGCACGCTCTGCTGCCCTTGCTACTGTCGCTGCTGCTGTTGTTGCTAATGCTCACGCTACTGCTGCTGCCGCTGCTGCTGCTGCTGCTACCGCTGCTGCCGAGGCTGCTGCCGCTGCTGCTGATGCTGCTGCTGATGCTGCTGATGCTGCTGATGTTAGCAGTCGCGTCGACAAAGAATCATCATTTGTCACTCTTAAACCTCCAGTTGAACGCGCGACGGGTAGTAGGGCTACCAACGCGACGGCCGGATGGTGCAAATGGTGTCGTCGCTTCTGCTCGTGCGCTTGCTTTTCTTCCGGTCCTACCTGCTGCTGCTACGGTATAATAGTGTTATAGTGTTTGAATGAAAACGCGCGTAGTTACACATAGACGCTGTAACAGATGTGCTTTTTTTTGAAAATATAATTTTAGCATAACATGGAACTTGTTGTGTTTATTTTCTATATATAAGTTGTTTGTTTACAAACAGACACGTGTCACGTGGTGTTGTTTACAAACAAGAGAGCCACGTGGTGTTGTTTACAAACAAACCCTAAGTAGGTCACGTTACCCTAGTTACCAGAATGCCGGCTTCTGATTGGCTGAGCCTAAGTAGGTCACGTGACGTAAGTAGGTCACGTTACCATGGTTACCAGAATGCCGGCCTCTGATTGGCTGAGAGCTTCTAAGTAGGTCAGTAGGTCACCCAGAATGCTGGCTTCTGATTGGCTGAGAGCCCTAAGTAGGTCACGTTACCATGGCAACGGGTCACGTGACCAAATGGCGGCCTCTGATTGGCTGCATATCGATTGAGTAATAAACAGTAGTTAACCATAGTCCCGTTCCGATACATACTATACTACTCCTATTCAATGGGGGTGGATGGCTAAATTCGACACGGCGACATGGCCATTTCTTAAAATCGACATGGGACATGAGGCGCTAGTGACATGCGACATGAGGTTTGAAATGATAGTGACAGGGGACATGAGCAATTCTTAAAATCGACATGGGACATGTTGATTATTAAGTGACAAGGACATGCGACATGGCAATTTCTTAAAATCGACATGCGACATGGGGGGCCCCCCATCTACAGAGAGAGAGAGAGGGAGAGAGAGAGAGAGAATATAGGACTGGTATCTGGGTACTATCGTAGATCGACATGGGGATCCCTATCTGTAGTCACATGTAGGCCTATGTCAGCTTCAGTCAGCACCCAGGTATGTGGTGTCTAATGTCGTCATCTCAAAAAATCAATGTTTAACAGGCCATAAACATAGGTAGATGGGTTTATAATGATATTGTATGGCACATCACGAGGTGTCTTGGTTTGTTCTCTCTACCTAGTATTTGGTGTAAAACGGAGAGGAGCGTATCACTATATTTGACCATTACAAAACGTCACATTCTGAAAACAAGCAGCCATGAAGGGTCTTGTTGTGTTCTGCCTCTTGGTGATTGGTGTCAGTATGGTGAGTAACATTCATTGTAGTTAACTTCCAGTTAATTACATACTGCATGAGGGTGTAAAGAGGGCTGTTAAAGACACTCCAGGGATGGAGGTTTGGAGTGAGATGGGATAACAGGCTGCATATAAACTGTATGTATAAATCCTTCCCACACTGTAAAAAAAACACTTACATTTACAGAGATTATCAGTTAATTTTGACAGTGCATCACCGTAATTTGGTTTACAGTGAATCAATGTTAAATTTTACAGTGAATTTCCGTAAACCATTGCAGTGAAACTCTGTACAACTCTGTTATTCATTTCACAGTGCACCTCTGTTTTCTGGGTAGTTCTCTCTTTTCCTACTAGGGAGGAGCCTTTAAAACCTCGCGTATAAGCCGCGGCTAGTACGCGAGTCAGATCGGCAGTGCGGCTCATAGGATCGGCCCATGGTCAGGGTGCGGCTTATACACGAGTTTTTGCTATTATAATACAGTACAAAGTTCACCATAATCAGATCGCTGGTGCTGCTTATAGAATCGGCCCAAACTATCTAGGTGCGGCTTATAAGCGAGTTAGGCTTATACGCGAGGTTTTACGGTAGTCATTAAGGACATTTTTCTGCAGGTTCCAGATTCTAAAGTGATATAACTGTGCCAATATGCTAATGTTTTTATTCCAACAAAACACTGCTACAATGACCAAAGACAAAGAAAACAAGAAGCAGGAAAAGAAGAAGAGGTCGAGGAAGACCAAAAGCACAACTTATGAAGACTGCATTTTGTGCAAAGTACCTGTAAAACAAACAAAAGCGGCTATTGAAAAACACTTGAAAAACAAGCACCAAGGGTTCAACACTGACGCCAAGCAAACAACTTTATCCTTCTGTAAGTACTTCTGTCCTTTAAATCCCTGCGATAAAAAATTCAGTACTAGAAGTAATCTAATCAGACACCAAAAAAACGTTCACCAAATAAACACTCCGGTAATACCTATACCAGTCCTGCACCAAAAATTTGTACCATGTCCAAAAAAGAACTTCCTCACCAAAATCAAAGACTACAGTAAAGTGAGGTTTCGTGTTGTTTATTGGGACCATTTTCCATTTCCAGGCCCAAAACCGGCCACCCAGGAAAACACCGCTACCCATCAAAACACCGACCAACAGTCACCAAAACCAGTCAACACCAATGAGTCAGCAAAACTGGACATGCCTACTACTGAGGCTCTTCTGGGCCAAGAAAACACCGAAACCCAAGAACCATCCAAGAAAAGAACAATAATGATAGATATGCCTCTCAATGACCCATGTATCAGGACCAAGACTGCACCACTCCTGCCTGGCATCAAGAAGACAAAACCAATCACCAAACCAATCACCAGTTTCACCAATAGGCCAATCATAGACATCACTGAAAAGGCCACCACCAAAAAAACAGCTCTCACCAAAACGGACCTATTTGGACCAGACAGCTCTTCAGATTCCGACTGTTCATCATCGTCATCACCAGCAGCAGCAGGTGCTGCATCATCATCATCATCATCATCATCGTCGTCGTCAGACACAGACAGCCAGTCATCAACATCACCACCAGCCAAGAAGAAAAGATTTTCAAAGACTGCCAATTCTTCACCACCAAAAACGCCCTTTACCTACCAGGCCACCAACATCAATAATACCAAGGAAACACCTGCCACCAAAGGGAATCCATTAGAACTGCTAGAGGTAGAAATGAACCTAACACCGCCAGAAGAAACACCTGTAGCTGAGAACAAGAGGATAGTAAAAATTGTCAACCCCCCAGCACCACCAAAGTCAACTGTGCACCAGAGACTTTCACACAGAGAGGACCACAGGGACCACAGGGACCACAGGGAGACTCGGGACCACAGGGACCAAAGGGTCCCACGAGACCACAGGGACCACCAACTTCATAGGTCAAGCACAGCAGCTAGCCACAACAATCTACCCAACTACAGCCGCTACCATGTCGACAATACCCAGCAAAACACCCTGTCTCACCAATTAAACACTCCAGACTACCGGGTACCGGTACCACCCCACTTGCGCACAAACAACACCAGGAAAATGTTATATAACCTATATGAAATTGTATTTGGACTGGACCACCACGTTGCCAGAGCCATGCTCATGGGTATGAAGGACAAGGGATATTAAACACCTCGCCATAAAAACACTGAGAATTAAGCGCTATTGCATAAAACTTTTAACTTCATGCTTGCATGTAATTTTTTATATAGGCTACCCAAGCGCCTATATTAATTCTAGGCTACCCAAGCGCCTATGTATAGTCTTGTCATGTCTACTTAAAAACGTCTTAAAATTGTACTATGTATATAAGTCACATGTTAACTACTTGCACAATGTTGATGTTCAGCTTGTTACTTGAAACATAATACCTATATTGTAATATTAATGGTTACCGGTACTTAATATATGCTGAAACCCTCTTGGTAATACTATCACTTGTACATTTCACCAGAATTTTCATATTTGTTGATACTTGGTCACCATGGTAACCAACTCAAAATGTGATCATTTATAGTACTTCAGTCAACTGTACATTCATTATAAGCATCTTTGCCTGATGAAGGATCATTAATGATCCGAAACGTAGCAACATAAGATCAAAGCAACAAAAACTCCAAAAATGTCTACAAAAACAAAGACTTCAAATAAAAACCGAAAAATAAATTCCTTGTGTTGGGTTTTGTGTGATAAATTATTTATTACATTCATTTATAACATAAATATACAGATGTAATTTGAGATTGATAAAACATTCACAATTAACAAAAGATTCAGTTGTGTGGGACACAGAGTAGTACTTGTAATGTCATAGACAGGCATCTTGTGGTAATGAGAAATATATGTAAGCTCAGCACTAAACTTGATGTTGTATAGCAATCCTAGACCCAGCCAGCATTGGTCCATGGGGCCCATATATTATGTGTTTTACTTGAGCCAGCTGGGCTTGCCCATAAATTATATGGGTTATGGACCTTTTTGTCCAGGGCTACCAGTGGGAGTCCAGATGGGCCAGCCCAGGAAAACTTTCTTTCCATTAATTTATTCCATTACCGTAAATTCTCGCGTAGAAGCCGCGGCTTGTACGCGAGTCAGACTCAGCTTTCTTTGGATACCAAACATGCCTATATAGGGTGCGGCTTATACAAGAGTTTTTATTAGTATACTACAGTACCAAAATCGCAATATTCAGACCCCCTCTGCGGCTTATATAATTTTTCAAAGTTAGGGGTGCGGCTTATACGCGAGTTAGGCTTATACGCGAGAATTTACGGTAGTTTATATTTAATCTGGGCTTGAGCTGGGCACTTTCAATCTAGGCTAGCCCATCCGGATTCCCACTGGTAGCCCTGGACAAAAAGGACCATAACCCAGATATGGCAAATCAGCTTGCCCACATAAAAACTTGTATGGGTCCCACTAAGCAATGTTGGCTGGGGAGTAATGTCCTCTCAAGAATTGTGACAATAAAGTCTGATTAATTTATGGTACTTATGTACAATTTGTCTTGTCATAACCAATACGTCAGGGGCGGATTTACGGGGAGTGGACCCGGCGTGCGCCCCTCCCCTATGTTTCTGTGCATTTTAATGTAAAAAATTCCAATACCCCCAGTACATTGCCTATATCACCCCCCCCCCCTTTCCAAAATCCTGGATCCGCCCCTGTACGTATGTATACACTGTTATACTAAGCTAGGATGATGCATCTACTTTTGTATTTGTTATCTTTTACCCAATAAAACACTTTTTTTGATGTGGAGTGATGTGGAGCATTATGTGTGTCTCTCAGGGGCTACATGCAGCTTTAAATTCATAATGATAGGTAAATTAATGATAAAGCATCGAAATTCCGTAAAAATTACAGTGACTTCTTAAAATCAGAAATCCCTCAAAAAAACGTGGGTTGCCCGGCTCCCATTGATGCCAGTGTTTCTCCGTTTTTTCTACGGAAATTTTTTTACAGTGCAGACATATTTAGCTTTAGATATAGTTGTATGATAAAGGGAAGTATTATAAACCTTTCGTTTACCATACACACATTTATTGGGTTTTACCCTCCTGTACCAATCATGCATTTATGCGAGTTACTCGCTAATTTTTGCCGATTTCTGACCCTTTGTGATATGCTTAAAAGTTGGTGAAATCCCATGAATTCTTGTGATGGTGATGTATGGCATATTGTCTCAGGATATCTGAATTCATATGTTTGTCATTGAATTCATTATGGTAGAAATGCTTAACTTACATGAGCTTAAAATTATCAAAAGTCATCAAAAGATATTAAAATTTGATAATAATTTCCAATTTGAACATATCTGGATGCTAAATAAATTAGGCGTTATATCCCTAATCAGTACACAGGGAGATTTAGTCATTGATGTACGTTCAGTTTGAATATTTACTAAATTCGTTCATTTATTAAACAAATATGTTGGGAGTTACCCATGCTTACCTTTGAATATGTCAGAGATTGTTTTCAGAACACAATTGAACCAACATTCCTCGTTATGAATTATGTATTTATAAGATTGGCGTATATGAAAAACTAATTGTAATTTGACTATAATTATTGTGCTTATAAAAAAGCATTGACATCTGGAAACCCAAGTTCAGAGTATCATAAATGCATTTAACATATCCTATGGATAGTAGCCTAAGGACACCACTTAAGTCTTGTCACTGAATATTGATTTACGATGCACACATCAATGTGAAGTTTATCTATTGTAACAAAGTTGGATAAAGATAATGTATTCTCAATAAAGTTGTTCTAAAAGGAAGCAGGGTCTTTGCAAAAATTAACAGTGAAAAAAATATGAATAAAAAATAGTTTTGTTCTCATTATCTCTCAATTGCAATGGAAAATATGGGTCTTTGGGAACATGCACATAAAATTTTGTGATATTGCTATAATTAATTCTCACTGTATCATAGCCATGAAAATACCATGTAAAATCATGATTTTTCATGGTTTCAACAAAATCAGTCATTTTTCATATAAAATGGCAGGTTGCTAAGCAACCATTCCAGATAGTGGAATATTGATAGCTTTATTGGAATCCTTGGCATCGCTTTTGGGGGGTAGGTACTGTTAGAGTCATTATAGAACAAATATTAACAACATTATGAGCTGCCATGATTATGTTAATATCTTCTGTACTTTGTATGGCTCCATACGGCATAACGGACACGTAACGGCACCTTAACATGGTCGGGTTGTGGCATTGACATTAAACTATTGAAAATAGGTGAAAAAAGTGAATATCTACATGCAAATGGTGTCGATTAATATCAGAAGGAAATTTCCAATTGTTCTGGACTGTTTTGAATTATGAATTATTATGTTGTATATATTTATAGATCTTTATAAAATAGATAAAATAACAGCGTTTTGATTTTTTTGAATTGTCATGGATTTTTCTGTAAAGTGTGGGAAAGCTAAAAAAAATGATGAAATAAAATAAAAACCTCTAAAATTACATCACTGAAGAGAGAAGATGACAAATTTTGTTCCAAGAGATAAATATGTATGATATGTATGATAAAAGCTGGGTTTCAACAAAAATCCACTTTGTAAATTGCGGGCATCCATACTATGTGAAAAAACAACACTCTGGAAGTTTCATGATGAGCGTATAGCAAACTAAATTGAAAAATTGAAACGCAAACTGGCATTTTCTCACACTTCTGACAAACCACTATTTTGACTTCAATTCAATACCAAGTGACTGGAAAGTTAGCGTGGTGACTACGATGATATAGGGAGTTTAGATCAATCTGCCCACGTAAGGAGCAATTAAGAGGTTATATCATGCATGGGGGTATTTCACACATTTTTGTGAAGTGACGTCACAGAGGAGAAAAAAGAAAAATATCCCAGAGGTCAACAGAATTAATCCCATTAACTTTGTCATTAAGCTTGTCATACTCTGAACATACAAAATTATAATTATCCCACAGACTGTATAGCTTTGTTGTACAGAAACTAAACAATCTATTGGCCATTAATTAACTATTTCCAGTCTGACCCGAACCTCATCCACATCTTGAACAACCATCATCACAGAAATGTAACTGCTTTCCCCAAAAATGAGAGTAAGATTTCATTGTATTAGTAGAACAGTTACCTTTAGCTGTGTTTGTGTTATACCTTTTTATATGTTTTTGTTTAGGACCTGCTGCATCATGAAAATGAATGTCAAAATGGTGCTACCTGCAATGACCATGTGAACGGCTACACCTGTATTTGTGTCCCTGGCTATGACGGTATCCACTGTGAGATAGACACTGATGAATGTGCGAGTGAACCATGTCAAAATAATGCTACCTGCAATGACCATGTCAACCACTACACATGTACTTGTGCCGCCGGCTATGAAGGTATCCACTGTGAGATGGACACGGATGAGTGTGCTAGTAACCCATGTCAAAATGGTGCTAGCTGCAATGACCATGTCAACGGCTACACCTGTACTTGTGCTGCCGGCTATGAGGGTGTCCACTGTGAGAGGGACACTGATGAATGTGCCAGCAACCCTTGTCCAAATGGTGCTACCTGCAATGACCATGTCAACAGCTACACCTGTACTTGTGCTGCTGGTTATGTTGGTGTCCACTGTGAGATGGACACTGATGAGTGTGCCAGTGACCCATGTCAAAATGGTGCTACCTGCAATGACCACATCTATGGCTACACCTGCACTTGTGCTGCCGGCTATGAGGGTGTCCACTGTGAGATGGACACTGACGAATGTGCAAGCAACCCTTGTCAAAATGGTGCTACCTGCAATGACCATGTCAACCACTACACTTGTACTTGTGCTGCTGGCTATGTTGGTGTTCACTGTGAGATGGACACAGATGAGTGTGCCAGTGATCCATGTCAAAATGGTGCTACCTGCAATGACCATGTCAATGGCTACACCTGCACTTGTCCTGTGGGTTATCAGGGTGTCCACTGTGAAGTGGACACTGACGAATGTGCCAGCAACCCATGTCAAAATGGTGCAACCTGCAATGACCATGTCAATGGCTACACCTGTACTTGTGCTGCTGGCTATGAAGGTATCCAGTGTGAGATGGACACAGATGAGTGTGCCAGTGATCCATGTCAAAATGGTGCTAGCTGCAATGATCATGTCAACGGCTACACTTGTAGTTGTGCTGCTGGCTATGAGGGTGTCCACTGCGAGATGGACACTGAGGAATGTGCAAGCAACCCATGTCAAAATGGTGCAACCTGCAATGACCATGTGAACACCTACACCTGTACTTGTGCTGCTGGCTATGAGGGTGTCCACTGTGAGATGGACACAGATGAGTGTGCCAGTGACCCATGTCAAAATGGTGCTAGCTGCAATGACTATGTCAATGGCTACACCTGTACTTGTGCTGCCGGCTATGAGGGTATTAACTGTGAGATGGACACTGACGAATGTGCAAGCAACCCATGTCCAAATGGTGCTACCTGCAATGACCATGTCAACCACTACACCTGTACTTGTGCTGCCGGCTATGAGGGTGTCCACTGTGAGATGGACACAGATGAGTGTGCCAGTGACCCATGTCAAAATGGTGCTAGCTGCAATGACCATGTTAATGGCTACACCTGTACTTGTGCTGCCGGTTATGAGAGTGTCCACTGTGAGATGGACACTGATGAATGTGCAAGCAACCCTTGTCAAAATGGTGCTACCTGCAATGACCATGTAAACGGCTACACCTGTACTTGTGCTGCCGGCTATGAGGGTATCAACTGTGAGATAGATACTGACGAATGTGCCAGCAACCCTTGTCAAAATGGTGCTACCTGCAATGACCATGTCAATCACTACACCTGTACTTGTGCTGCTGGCTATGTTGGTGTCCACTGTGAGATGGACACGGATGAGTGTGCCAGTGACCCATGTCAAAATGGTGCTACCTGCAATGACCATGTCAATGGCTACACCTGTACTTGTGCTGCCGGCTATGAAGGTGTCCACTGTGAGATGGACACTGATGAATGTGCAAGCAACCCATGTCAAAATGGCGCTACCTGCAATGACCTTGTAAACAGCTACACCTGTACTTGTGCTGCTGGCTATGAGGGTGTCCACTGTAAGATGGACATTGATGAGTGTGCCAGTGACCCATGCCAAAATGGTGCTACATGCAATGACCATGTCAATGGCTACACCTGTACTTGTGCTGCCGGCTATGAGGGTATCAACTGTGAGATGGATACTGACGAATGTGCAAGCAACCCTTGTCAAAATGGTGCTACCTGCAATGACCATGTCAACCACTACACCTGTACTTGTGCTGCTGGCTATGAGGGTTCCCACTGTGAAATGGACACAGATGAGTGTGCCAGTGACCCATGTCAAAATGGTGCTACCTGCAATGACCACGTCAACGGCTACACCTGTACTTGTGCTGCCGGCTATGAAGGTGTCCACTGTGAGATGGATACTGATGAATGTGCAAGCAACCCATGTCAAAATGGTGCAACCTGCAATGACCTGGTGAACAGCTACACCTGTACTTGTGCTGCTGGCTATGAGGGTGTCCACTGTGAGATGGACACTGATGAGTGTGCCAGTGACCCATGTCAAAATGGTGCTAGCTGCAATGACCATGTCAATGGCTACACCTGTACTTGTGCTGCCGGCTATGAGGGTATTAACTGTGAGATGGACACTGACGAATGTGCAAGCAACCCTTGTCAAAATGGTGCTACCTGCAATGACCATGTCAACCACTACACCTGTACTTGTGCTGCTGGCTATGAGGGTGTCCACTGTGAGATTGATACTGACGAATGTGCCAGCAACCCATGTAAAAATGGTGCTACCTGCAATGACCATGTCAACAGCTACATCTGTACTTGTGCTGCTGGTTATGAGGGTGTCCACTGTGAGACAGACACTGATGAGTGTGCCAGTGACCCATGTCAAAATGGTGCTACCTGCAATGCCCATGTCAACCACTACACCTGTACTTGTCCTGAAGGTTTTAAAGGTACCCACTGCACTGTGGAAGGGTGATTAATATACATATAGAACATTCATGTCAAATATGCATATGTGCTCTTCAGTATCTATAATACTTGTTAAAAGACAGGCTAAGTAGTATAGTATGTATCGGAACGGGACTATGGTTAACTACTGTTTATTACTCAATCGACATGCAGCCAATCAGAGGCCTCCATTTGGTCACGTGACCGGAAGTGACCTACTTAGGGGATTAGTGGTGACGTCACGTGACCTAGTTAGCCAATCAGAGGCCGCCATTTGGTCACGTGACCGGAAGTGACGTCATATGACCTACTTATGGACCGGAAATGACGTCATATGACCTACTTAGGGGACCGGAAGTGACGTCATATGACCTAATTTAGGATCACGTGACCGGAAGTGACCTGATGAGTCACGTGACCGGAAGTGACGTCACATGACCTAATGGCCAACCGGAAGTGAGTGACCTCATTGAGGATCACGTGACCGGAAGTGACCTGATTGATCACGTGACCGGAAGAAGAAGAAGAAGAAGAAGAAGAAGAAGTGACGTCACGCGACTTAATGAAGAGATGAGCGTCTTTAAGGGGTCACGCGCTTTTAAAATGTGATATATATTTTTTTTGGAGGAGGAGGAGGAGGAGGAGGAGGAGGAGGAGGAGGAGGAGAAGGAGAGGAGGAGGAGGAGGAGGAGGAGGAGGAGGAGGCGAGTCTCTTATTTTTTTTGGTAAACCAATAAAAAACACTACGATATAAGTTTGTTTTTTCATTTTTATTGTTTTACGAGTGACTGGAAGTGACTTATTGAACTAGGTAGAAGCGTTCTTTAGAGTGTATAAGGGGGGAGGGGAGGGGAGGGGAGGGGGGGAGGGGGGGAGGGGGGGAGGGGGGCCCCTTTAAGATGCATGGGGAGGGGGGCGCTTGCAGGATGCATGGGGCGGGTGGGGGGGAGGGAGGGGAGGGAAAGGGAGGGGAGGGGAGGGGGGAGGGGGGCACTCTAGGGGGGGCGCTCTAAGGGGCGTTTGTCTCTTTTAAGAAAAAAAGAAAAGAAAAGATTTTAATCGAGAGACACGCTTCTTCCTCTCGAGAGGAAGAAGCGTGTCTCTTCATTTTTTTTGTTTAGGATCACGTGACTGGAAGCGACGTCGTCACATGAGTGACGCTTTAAGAGACTGCGCGACTTACTAGTAAAAGAAGACGTATGAAAATAAAAACACAACAATAATTTATTTCATTTTTTTATTTCTTTTTTTTTTCAATCTTGATAAACACTCTATTTTTGAAAAGATGCACTCAATCAATCAATAACACGCTTATTTTTTTTTTCCATATCTCTAAAGGACTCGTCACACCGTCAGAATGCACGCGACGCTTATAATACAAGTAGCGCACGCCGTCTTTCTCTATGGTGTAGGTGACCATTTTGTTTCGCACCACTTTGAAATTTCTATTTACAGCAATGAGAGTTTTTCGTTGGCGAAGAACATCCAAGAAGTCGTCTGGTTCCTTAGGGTTTTGTTTCTTCTGTACGCCTTTTGCACTCCATTTTTTGGATTTTCTTTCACCGGTGCCGCTGACTCGATCGTAGCAAATGTAAGTCTTAGGGTTGAGACTTAGGATCCCGTCACCTTCCCACTCCGCTTTCATAAGCCCCGAAGTTCTCAGATCGTGAAGGTACCGTCTCTCACAACATCCGCCGGGCGGCGGACACCATTCTCGCACTCTTTCCGTTTTTGTCTTCACGAAAAGCTCTAAGTGATCGTGGCACACCGCTGTCGGAATCCACTTTCGTTTCTCTCTGAAGTACGTCTCTCTCAGGCGAGGTTTGACTAGGTCATCCAACGTGTCACCGCTGAGAGCCATGTAAAGACTGTCGGTGTCCATTTGACAAAGGGAAGAATCGCGCCGATCGACGAATCTATCCAAGAAGTCGTATGTGAACTCTAACATTTTCAACTTCGCGTACTGGTATACCATGAACCCTATTTGAATAGGGAGGTTGTTCTTGACTGTTTTCGGTTGTAGTTCGACTTCAAACAGATCAGAACTCAACTCGGACGCCTTTTTGAAGCGCCACGAATTGGCCAATAGTTCGAACTTCCGACTGTCAGTGTATCTCACCGCCGTGTGTTTTTCTTTGTTGCAGATTGTTTTACCGTACGTGGCGTTTCCCATTAACTTGTAACAGTCTGACAGAATTTTCTCGTTCTCGTTCACGTCGCCACGTCTTCGCGCCGCCTTTACTTCGTCCGCGAAACCGGCAAAGGAGCGTTTAGGTAGGTATTCTACGACCAGCTGCACTTTGGTGACTATCAAACCGTGCTCTAAATACCACTTGAGAAGCGGCGTTCCCAAGAGAATATTTTTTCCGTGGTAACTCCCTATCAGACATCTCTGAGGCGTGTTCAACAGCTTTTCTTCCTGCGCAAAGTCTGACATGTGAGGTCCTATGTCCGATTTTGAAACGGCCGCGTTCTTGAAAACGGGGGTCATTTCTTCGAAGTAGTCTCGTAGGTGAGGCGGCGTAGTGATGTCCACTTGAACTAAACCGAACATTTTCCCGTCTTTCACAGCGGAAAGGATGTCGCTCTCGCTCATCGCGTTTCGAGACACTTTCAAAGCGTCAACCTTCCAGCGTTGTTGGGAGGCCTTAACCCGCTCATCTCGACGCTTCATCTCTTACCATTCGCACTCCCACACGACGACCAGCTTGTGACCTAGCGCTTTCAAGTAAGCGCTTACTCTAGTCGTTCTGTCGCGTCTCTCCTCCCTCAGTGAAGCGCACTGATATCGGTGCGACGGTATGCACTCGTGAGCGTGGAACCAACATCCGTGAAACTGGAAAACCGTATTAGAGGCCGCGTGAAACCCGTCCACGCGAATTCTTCGACAGCCTACAACCATCTCGCCGCCGTTCATAGCGTGGCGCAGTTTCATGTCGCGGTCGTGCTCTACGAAGCGTAACCACTCCAAAGCGCTGTGAGAGTTTCTTTGCCTAATTTCGGGCTTGAACTTGGTCTCAGGTCGTCTCACCGCGTAATAGCCCGTGCAGTGCGCTTCGCTCATGCAGCGCAAGTACAGAGAGTTAGCGTCTAGTCCTAGGATGTGTTGGCAGGGTCTCGCTTCTTCGCCCTACTTGTGCTCCCTTATCCGCGTGGTGCCCTTCTCGTGAAATCTATGGAAGATGATGGAAGGACCGCCGACTAGATTTTCTTTGATCAGAGCGTGGAGGACGGCGTCGAACTGGGGGAACGTTGTGAACGCGTCTTCTAGGTTTTGGAAGAGGAACCGTAAAGTCAAACCGGCGAGAGAAACCCCGTCTTTCAACATGTCAATGCCGCGATCTTGGAAAAATTTAGCGTGATTTTTCAGAGCTTCTATGAAAGGTTTGACGTCTTTGTTGTTGTAGTGGATCAAGTAATCTCCCATAGTTTGCATCTTCTCATCGGACCAAACTTTCTGACATGCGGCGTAGTCGGATTCGGACATTTTGACGCCCGTCAGTTCGCTGTCAAAAGCCGATCTCGGTGGCAGTGTTCTGTTTGCCAGTTTCCTGGTAGACGTCATCCATTCGTAAGGAAAGTGACCTTTCTCTTCGTTCCTGGTGAAAGCTCGTAAATAGGTCGCGTAGTTGTAACCGGGTGCCAAATAGTTGACTACGTCCAAGAAAACGGTGTGCTGTGTGTAAACCGCCAAGTATTGATTGCTTCTCTTTATTACGCTGAATTCTTGGTTTCTTCGGTCTCCGGAGGCAAAGAACGAGTGAAGGCGTATTTTGATCAGGTTCAAGTCGTAACGCCCCAAGTTGAAGCCCACGACTGGAGCTTGACGGATGTATCTCAGAAGACGCTTCTTCAGTTGAACTAACGGGTGTCTGGTCTGAGCCGCAGCGAAGCCGCCTGGAGAAGGGGTGAATGTCGCCTCCTCCAGCAGGAGAGCTTCACCTATCGCCGCATCTAACTTCGCTAACGTCGGTCGGTAAAGTTCTAGCACAGCTTCCCCGATGACTTTGGCGTTCTCGTTTATGTGATTTAAAACTCGGTCCAACAAGGGGTCGGAATCTGCGTCGGATTCTCTGACGAAGCAGACTGGCCCCTCCCACCCCGGAAAGTCGGATGCGACGCTAGCCGACAAAGGGACGTGATCCCACAGCAGGGACACGTGTTCCGTCGACGGTTCTCTGCACGGTCTGAAGAAAGCCTCGAAATCGAAGGCGATCTTGTAAGGGTAGATTCCGGAGTGTCCGTCGGGGGGAAAAATGGAGAAGTCTGCTAGCGCTTCGAAAATCGTTCTCGAATTTTGGTAGATGCCACCTACGTAGCGCAACTTGACTTGTCGGCAAGAGGAAAGCTGGTTCCTGTGTCTCTTCAGCAAGAACTCGGTGGTGAACGCCGCCTTACACTTGCAACATTCGTATATGCCCGCGTACGCGTTGAAGTCCGTGACGAGAGAGACGTGCAAACCGCCTTTCGCCGTCAGGTGTAGGTTGACTTTACCTCGGGCGGCCAGAGTTCTGGAAGGCGGTCTGATCAGAGTAACGCGTCTTCTCAACTTCCGCCCCGGCACCTGACGCGACGCGGTGTAAACCGCTATTTGTACGTCAAACAAGTTCTCTAACGCGGGTAAGTCGCGGATGTTCAAACCCGGAAAGGATTCAGGTGTGGCAGCGGGACAGAACTGACGTAACAAATCTGAAGCGCGCTTGCTGGTGTTGTATAAGTGAAAGGAAATGCAGCGGAAGACGCAGAGGTTGTCCTTGTTGGGAAAATCTAACACGCCGCTTCTCTTTCCAACTCGACCGGCCTGAGTGATCCTACCGCCTATGGGAAATTCCCCCGGTCCCATGTAAACGCAAATGTTCAAATTGGTAGGAAAGAGAACGTGCCACTTGGTGTCAGCGTCGCAAAGTTTCCGTACTTCCTCGCAAGCGACGGTGTTTTCCATCTTTGAGAGGAGCTCTTCCAAAGTTTCTGAATTAGTTATAGTAGGGAGCGGTTGTATGAGAGTTGCGTTGTTCTGGGAGGCGTGAAAGTAGCGCAGTTTGCTCTTGTCTTCTCTGTGTTGTAAGAGTAAGCCTACCGAGAAACCCACTTTGTATCTGAATCTTTGTGTCAAGTGAATGCGACGCATAGTATCTACAGCGTCACTCAACTCGCCGGTTGGTAGCCTGAAGTTTGTTACACTCACGCGAGTCCTGTGCATCCTGACGCCCGTTTGTATCGCAGGCCAATTCGCCGTGAACGTTTCCTCACCGTTCGGTACAGCACATATGCGCGGAGGGATGGTCACCCCGTCCAGAGATTCGCGTCGACAGGCGATCTTTCGGCAATAGCCTTCGCCGCATAGAGGGCAAAACTTAGGTATTACTCTACATTTTTCTACGTGTCTCTCGTGGTTGTACGGTCTTTTAAAAATTTTGAAACACTTTTCGCAGACGTACTGCGTCATTTTTTTTTGTTTTTTTTGTTTTTTTTCACTCAGTTACCAACTACTTAGCCGTCTAACTATCTATCTATCTATCAATCTATCTGTCTATCTATCTATCAATCTATCTGTCTATCTATCTATCTGTCTGCTGTCTGTGTATCCGTCTGTCTGTCTCATACAGCGTACGTCAAACGCTGTGTGTGTGCGCGCGTGAGCGTTGAGCGTCTCTCATTCCAAATCTATACCGAGAAATTTGAGAATAATTTCTGTTTTGTCATCCAACTCTTTGAGCGCTCTGGCGGACAGCGTCACCCCCTGCTGTGTGGGTTTTTTGTCAGGACCTTCGTACTTGCGCACGTGGATGAGGTTCTTACCGCTGTAGTAGCTCACAGCTGCGTACACTTCGCCCTCCTCATCCAGCACTGCGAACCAGGGGGTGTGATTAGGTCTTCCTTGCGCGGACGCTGTGTCGCGTATGCGCACCACTGCGCGGATATCGGCGATGCGCGCTATTAGCTCGCGCAGCGCATCGGCAGTGAAGTGCACTCGCTTGCTTCTGGTCAGAGACGCCTCTTTCACCTGGCCGTCTTTTGTGTAGCGCGGCCTCCTAGACAGTCTAGCCACGTCCTCCCAGATCTCCAGCGTCAAAGTCCCGTCTAAGCAGAACTCTAACCCGAGAGGACGGGAGATTTTCTCTGCTTCTTCTGGTCCATCTCGTTCTTTTTCTTGTATTTTTCTCTTCTTAGTAGGCCTTGTTGTTCTGGAACTCACCTCAGAACGTTTCAGACCCGCAAGAAGAGTAACACCATCAGCGTGAGCAGAATCAGCAGCAGAACCGATAACAGGAGCAGCGTCAGCGCTGGTGGTATCCGAGGCCTCGTTGTTGGAACAGAGCAGCCACACGCCGTCGGTGCTGAGTGTAGCGGTAGAAGATGAAGCGCCGCCGCCCTCGTAAGGTGGCGGTGAGGGCAGTCGCCACGGACTGGACGCGCTACCAGTGGAAGTGAGGTCGAAAGCTGTGGAAGAGGGGAGCCGAAAAAACGTACCGTCCGCCCCTTTCCCTTCGGGTTCTTCGTACGCCTCGTCGTCAGCGTCGTTCTCTGTCTCACCCTGTTGCTGCTGCTCCTCCTCCTCCTCCTCCTCCTCCTCTTCTTCTTGGTTTAGGGGCTGAGTGTCCGAATAGCTGTAACTCTCAGCGCGAGCGGCGTCGAGGGCGTCGGTCAATGTAGTGGTGGAGAGGGGCTGTGCAACGTGCGGCAGGTCATCAAAATCAGCAACAGTAGTGGGGAGGTAAAAACCCGGTTGCCAGTACTGCGCTGTGCCAGGAGCGTTGTCGTCAGTAGTAGTAGCGGTAGCAGCAGGTGCAGCAGAAGCAGCAGCAGCAGCAGCAGCAGCAGCAGCAGGCGCAACAGTAGCAGGCGCAGCAGCCTCAGCAGGCGCAGCAGTAGCAGGCGCAGCAGTAGCAGGCGCAGCAGCAGCAGCAGCAGCCGCAGCACGAGGATCACCAGCAGCAGCAGCAGCAGCAGGCGGGGCAGCAGTAGCAGCGGCAGCGCGCTTAGCAGCAACGTGTACCGTCGCGAGTGTAACAACGTCGCTAGCACGACGACTACTACCAGTAGTACTACTACCACTACTACTACTACTACTACTACTACTACTACTACTACTACTACTACTACTGCTGCGAGCGCTCGCTACAGCGGGAGGGTGATAAGACCAAGCGGATGCGGCGGTAGTCTCATTTTCAGTAGCAAGAGGAGGCACTGACGCTAAACGAGCACTGTTCCGCGTAGTCTTCTTGTTCTTGAACTTGCTTAGATCCTTGGACGGCGCTAGGTGTTGTCTTTTGCTCATGGTGGTGACTGTAGAGAGCAGCAAAAGACTTAGTGAGTGAATGGGGGTTTCCAGGCCCCTTATATACGCCTTCTCGCTTCTAGAGCTAAGCTACTTACTGCCCCTGTGCAGCTGCCGCCGGCTGGCCGGCGGCCATTCACAAAGAGAAACAAAAGACATAAGGCATGACGTTTTCAGCTGGATCCCTTTCCCCCCTTTTGAGAGATCGACTGTCATGAGCTAAGCTACTTACCACCCTGTTCAGCAATTCAACGCGCATTAGCTGTATAAAGGATTAAGCGGTTGCTGCCGCCGACTGACCGGCGGCCATTCACAAAGAGAAACAAAAGACATAAGGCATGACGTTTTCAGCTGGATCCCTTTCCCCTCTTTTTTGAGGGATCCACTGTCATGAGCTAAGCTACTTACCACCCTGTTCAGCAATTCAACGCGCATTAGCTGTATAAAGGATTAACGGTGATGAGCTTAGAGTGTGTATACAAAAAAAACTACAGGAGGCGTGTGGCGTGAAGCAGGACCCCCTAAGACGAACGTGTCTGTCTGTGAGTAGAGGCGTGTGCATGTGGTGAGCGACTTAAGTGTAAGACAAAAAAAAATCACCGCCTCCTGCCGTGGTGAGTAGACCGGGCCGGCCGGCGGCGGCCGGCTAGTTCAATAGGGGTGACAGCTGACTAAGGCTGTGCATGAAAAAATCCGATTTTCACCTGACCTCGGACGTTTGTTACAATGAATGTCAGAGGGAGAGAGAGGCGGCCTCAGGTAGGGGGTCGGAGGTAAGGCTATGGATGAGGAAAAAACACCATTTTCAGCTGGTCTCCACTGATAGCGATGACATACCCCTCGTCATCTAAGCTCTTAAGGAGCGGAGCGGCTGAAAAAGCGTCATGCGGACAGGTCGCTAGACAGCTGGAGTGCTGTTGGAAATAGGATTAAACTCCCTCTGTATAAAAGCTCTGATTTCTGTTGGAAAAAAACCATATCGCCTCTGACCACAGTAACGTCTACTACCACCACCACCGCCACCACCGCCGCCGCCGCCGCCAAGACGAGACAAGATGGCTCAAGCTATTCCACTTTCAAGCTCGCCTTCACCGCCTTGTCCACCTGAAAAAAAGTTAATGCGGCTTGACGACGTGAGACGCGCGGGGCAGACCGATGGGGAGAACAGAGAGGTAGGACAGCGGCGCTTAGCATATAGCGAAGCCTTGCTTCGTCAACTAGGTAAAGAGTTGAGCGGATCTTGGAGAGAGTTGGGCAGTAGCTTAAAAGTTACCGCCGCCCGTATGGATGCTCTAGTAGAGCGCAGTGTCAAGACACTGGAGGAGCTGTGTACGGCGATGTTCCGAGTCTGGTGGGGTGAAACCCCGCATCGTCATAGATGGGGAGAGTTCGGTCGCGTCTTCACCCGCATTAGACGAGTGGAACTGTTGGCTCAGTGGATGTCCCTTCTCCACAGACAGGGGTTGGATTTCGAAAACCCCGACTCGCGCGCGATGCATAAGCACTTGGGCGCCCTCGGCAGATGCCTAGGTAGCAGGTGGAAAGAGGTGGGGGACCATTTAAAATTGTCGCCTGAGAGGTTAGATAAGATCGCTGAAGAATGCGAATACGGAGGAAGTCCCGCTGAGTGGGCCTTCCGAGTGTTGAAAATGTGGCAAGCTGAAGCTGACGGTGCCGGCAGTACGCCTTTTGAACTCCTTCGAGTGTTGACTGAGGACATGGGAAAGTTTGACCTCGGCATCGCGATATTACTTGACTTTATCAAGCAAGAAACAACGAGAACGACGGACATGTGAATTGTTGTGTTTTATTTTCATACGTCTTCTTTATTAGTAAGTAAAAAAAAAAAATTATAACAATTAAGTCGCGTGTCCTCTTAAAGTGTCACTTCCTCCAGTCGCAGCTGATCGCCTCATCGAGGCATGTGATAAACAAAAAAAAATGAAGAGACACGCTTCTTCCTCTCGAGAGGAAGAAGCGTGTCTCTCGATTAAAATCTTTTCTTTTCTTTTTTTCTTAAAAGAGACAAACGCCCCTTAGAGCGCCCCCCCTAGAGTGCCCCCCTCCCCCCTCCCCTCCCCTCCCCTCCCTCCCCCCCACCCGCCCCATGCATCCTAAAAGCGCCCCCCTCCCCATGCATCTTAAAGGGGCCCCCCTCCCCCCCCTCCCCCCCCTCCCCCCCTCCCCCCCCTCCCCCCCTCCCCTCCCCTCCCCTCCCCTCCCCTCCCCTCCCCCCTTATACACTCTAAAGAACGCTTCTACCTAGTTCAATAAGTCACTTCCAGTCACTCGTAAAACAATAAAAATGAAAAAACAAACTTATATCGTAGTGTTTTTTTATTGGTTTACCGAAAAAAATAAGAGACTCGCCTCCTCCTCTTCCTCCTCCTCCTCCTCCTCTCCTTCTCCTCCTCCTCCTCCTCCTCCTCCTCCTCCTCCAAAAAAAATATATATCACATTTTAAAAGCGCGTGACCCCTTAAAGACGCTCATCTCTTCATTAAGTCGCGTGACGTCACTTCTTCTTCTTCTTCTTCTTCTTCCGGTCACGTGATCAATCAGGTCACTTCCGGTCACGTGATCCTCAATGAGGTCACTCACTTCCGGTTGGCCATTAGGTCATGTGACGTCACTTCCGGTCACGTGACTCATCAGGTCACTTCCGGTCACGTGATCCTAAATTAGGTCATATGACGTCACTTCCGGTCCCCTAAGTAGGTCATATGACGTCACTTCCGGTCCATAAGTAGGTCATATGACATCACTTCCGGTCACGTGACCAAATGGCGGCCTCTGATTGGCTAACTAGGTCACGTGACGTCACCACTAATCCCCTAAGTAGGTCACTTCCGGTCACGTGACCAAATGGAGGCCTCTGATTGGCTGCATGTCGATTGAGTAATAAACAGTAGTTAACCATAGTCCCGTTCCGATACATACTATACTACTAGGCTAAAAATCCCTTTTTTTGAAAGTGATGTACAAAATTCATTAACCAAATTATTCTGGGTGTGGTCTATGATTATGAATTATAATTTCACAAATGCAAAGCCCGCAAAAACAGCCTTAACTGAATGAATTTGAATATGTTCATCCAACTATATTGTTCTGCAATAGAATGCTGTTCGTCAAATTACAATGTAGATTTATAGTTACAATTATTTTTTGGTTCATCCAGCATAATAATCCAATGAGTCATTATGTACAGGTACACGACAACCCTCTCTGGGTCGTATTTGTTCACTCTTGATCACCTTCAGCTGGGTGGTCACTGGGTGGTCATTTCCTAGAAACCACATAAGGTGTTCCCTGTGACCTGCTCACTAATGGTTGTGTCTCGCAAACTTGGGCCAATGTGTTTGTCTATGACCGGGTGCAATCTATGACTGGCCGCAATCTATGACCGGGTGCAATCTATGACCGACTTGAAAGAAAACGGTTTATTTAGGGCAGATGTAGATAGAAATTAAATTAAATAAGTGATATAAAGTCTTAAAACAGCGATTAACATTTTCCACCATTTATGCAGTTATCATAAGTGTATTGATATTTGCATAATCGTGTTGACTAATACAAAATTAGCAAAAGTATAGAATAGACACCACATTAGTGGGAAAAGTTAAATGCTTATGTGCCTGGACTGGCAAAAAGCTGGTATCCCATACAGTTTGAACAGCTGTATTAAAGCAGGATTAAACCAATACATTGTATAGTGTGTATTATCCTAGCTAAAATTGAACTATTATGCAGGAAAGTACTTTCCATGCATGCCTATTAATTAATCTAAATTAATGACAACAATATTATGAAGCCTACAGTAGAAGTTGCTGTAACTTTACAGTACCCAGTTGCTGTACATGTACAGCAAAATCTATTGGAACAAAAGTTGCCAGCAACTTTTGCTGGAGATGTACAGTAGAAATTGCTGTAAATTTACAGTAGCTGTACACCTACTAAAGTAAATGGGATGGGGCAAATGTACAGAAAAGCGAAGGAAGTTTTTTTTCTCAAAATGATTATTACAGAAAAATGAGCACCGTGACATATGATTTCTTTTCCATATCCTATTTGATTATGTGTTCAATTATTATAATCCAAAGTAATTTTCTATTAGATAAAACATCAAACTAACTAAAACATGTCTAAACCAAGAGTGTATATTATTTTCTTATGCCCTGGGTACATATTTCACACCAACAACTTCACCAAGTACTTCATAAAATGTCTCTTCCTAAAGGCATATTTCCATCTCTCTGGTGGAAAAAGGACAGCTGGCAGTAGTGAATTAGTTCTCTCTACAACTACCAGGGGTCAGCACTGATTCAGGAGCCCAATCGCCCCGGGCAGAGATTCCCACTCCCCCACTCACTTCCATCCCTGCCAAAACCTAAGAACTCTTCTGTAACAGGGGGGGGGGGGGGGGGGGGCAAATGCGGTGCTCTGCTGTGGAAAAAGTCTAGAAAAGAGTACTACTTCTGTGGTTTAGTACCCACATCACACACTGCCTATATTCCTCCCCGAAAATAGTTCCATGGAAAATCAGCAATTTCACAAAAACATGACCAATCTGTCTGTAATTTTCAGAATTATATGTTCATGCGCAATGGACAGAATCTGTCCATTTGCGAAGCATGGAGGAAGGTTTTTTCAGAGATGTGGTCTGTGGCCGTGCCCGAGTGAAATATCTGCCCCCTGGAGATTGTCAGGAGCCCACGCAGTCTGCGGCAATAATATTATAGTCTCTGGGTTACATTCTTTTGCCATCTGGTGTAAAATTTGTGAAGTAAAAATCGATCTGAAATTTGAGTAGCACAATTTATTGGCAGAGTTAGGAACTACATGCTCTACTCTACTTGTCGCAGGATTACTGATGTTCTATTGACTTTTGCATATAACTCAGGATTATGTTAGTTTGATGTATTATCTAATAGAAAATCAAAAGAAATTGCCCTGTCACGATACTAACTTTCATGATACGGCCATTTGAGCAAAGGAGTACCTTAACTGTAGAAGTGAATAGGAAAACAGCATTTTCACATTGTCTGTCATGGATAATCCCCTTCTTCTATTGATATTGTAACCAAACCTTGGGAATTGTATAATGGACATCTATGCAAATATTTTAGGACCGATAAAACAGGGGGTCACGGATGAAATGAGAAAGGCATGAATTTGGAAAAACATTTCTTTTGCCTTAACTATAGGATCCTATGGGTGTCTTAGTGAATATATATGTGAACAATGGAGGTATACTGTCCAAATAACAAATACAAATAGTTGATTTAGGGAAAGTAGTCTATGTAGGAATATTAATACAGCTTAAAGAATACTTTTCATGAGCTTCGATTTTTGCCACCAGGTGGCTTCTGTGTAGGAACTAGCAATTCCCTTTAACCTGGTTCCACTGGCCATATCAACGGGAACGCAGTGGAAGTGGAATGGGGTCGGGATCCAGGCTAAGCCAAACTTAGTCTGTCATTAGGTATCTATTACACCAGGAAGGCATTTCACTGTATGTTGATCTATTATTACACATACGGCCCAAAGATGCGGACAAGATGCAGAGAAAATACATCTAAACTACTTTTTTGGTTTCAGTTGACCTTCCGCATACCATCTGTATCTTTTATTAAGAAAATACAACATGCGGCATCCAACATACTGCCCTCTCAACATACGGACATGGTCACCTGTCTCAATTTAAAAATTCCCTCTGTGACGTCATAATATTAATAGACATACGGAGGTAGGTTGGGGAGGGTATAAATAGGGTCTGCATGTTTGGGAATGTCAGGGAAGAGACAGGAGAGGTCAGGGAAGAGACAGGAGAGGTCGGGGAAGAGATAGGAAAGGTCGGGAAAGGTACTGAGAATGCCAGGAAAAAGTCAGGGATTGTCAGGGAAGGGAGGAGGAAGTCGGGGGAAGATACTGGGAAGGGAGAAGGAAGGGAGAGGAGAGGTCGGGGACCACAATTTCTTCAATTATGACTTTACCATTCAACTATACACACACATACCCTGACACCAACATGGATCCACACGGGGGAGAAACCGCTCTTGTGTTACGTATATCTTGCAACTTATCATAGTTGCATTGGTGATTATATGAAAGGGGCCTGTTATTTTTGTTTATTATGGCTACTACTATCTGCTCACGTCCACTACCAACTCCTCGCATCCACTTCCAACTCCTCACGTCCACTACCAACTCCTCACGTCCACTACCACCTTCCCATGTCCACGACAAACTCGTCATGTCTACTATCAAATATGATTGCCCACCGCTATCTCCCTGAGGCCACAACCATCTATTCACGTCCACTACCATCGATTCACGTCCACTACCATCTATTCATGTCCACTACCATCTATTCATGTCCACTACCATCTATTCACGTCCACTGCCATCTATTCACGTCCACTACCATCTATTCACGTCCACTACACTGAAAACCTCAGGGTCGTCATTTTGACAATACCTAAATGGACAACTTTGGGTAGTCAAGGTGACGACCTTTGGTCACCATTTTGACGACCTAAGGTAGTCACATCTGATCCATTCAAAACAAAGTTGTCATAATGACGACTTTAGGTAGTCACATTAATTGGGTAGTCAGAATGACTACCTCAAGGTTGTTGATTTAGGTATTGTCAACTTGAAGACATAAGGTCATCAGTATTGACAACTCTCAAGTCCTATGATGTTCCAATGACCACCCCATGCTACCCCATGCTATTGCACACAGAATGTGCAGTGGCACAGAACTGCCACCCTGTGTTAATATCTGTGTTAACACTGGGTGGCAGTGCATAACTATTTCAATCACAAGCAATACACCAGTGACAGGGAGCAGAGTGGTCTCTATAACTTTGGGGCCATCATTCTAATACATTGGTAGCTTATTTATAACAAGTAATGCTCCTTAGTTCAATCAACAGTACACCAAATATGTGAAAGAGATGCCTCTCATTAAGAGGTGAACTAATTAGAGACTTTATTCATATGCCATTTCACAGAGCACCTGCCATTATTCCTTATGACAACCTAGGTCGTCATAATGACTAGTCTCCTGCCTCTGGGTTTCAGTGTACCATCTCCTCACGACCACTACCATCTCCTCACGGCTCCTACCATTTCCTCACGGCCCCTACCATCTCCTCGCGGCCCCTACCATCCCCTCACGGCCCCTACCATCCCCTCACAACCACTACCATCTCCTCATCACCATTACAATCTGAAGTGATATGACTCATACGGAGCAAAAATACCACATACGGCACACAAAAGACACATACGGCCCTAAAAAGCAGGGCATATGTCCAGTTTTCAACATACAACACCCCCTCCGTATATTTGGACCAAAATACGCCAAAGATACTTTTTTTCTTGCTCCGTATGTTGAACAGAAACGCAATTATGGCCGTATGCGGCCCAAAGATGTGGAGAAAATACATCTTAACTACTTTTTTGGTTTCATTTGACCTTCCGCATACCATCCGTATCTTTTATTTAAAAAATACAACAGACGGCATCCAACATACGGCCCTCTCAACATACGGACATGGTCACCTGTCTCAATTTTAAAAATGTGCAAAAACCAGCCTGCATTCCGGGAAACCCCCCGGAAATTCCCTCTGTGATGTCATAATATTAATAGACATACGGAGGTAGGTTGGGGAGGGTATAAATAGTGTCCGTATGTTTGGGAACGTCAGGGAAGAGACAGGAGAGGTCGGGGAAGAGACAGGAGAGGTCGGTGAAGAGACAGGAGAGGTCGGGGAAGAGACAGGAAAGGTCGGGAAAGGTATACTGAGAATGCCAGGGAAGGGAGAAGGGATGTCGGGGAATACATTAGGAATATCAGGGAAGGTAGAGGGGAGGTCGGGGAATACACTAGGAATATCAGGGAAGGTAGAGGGCAGGTCGGGGAATCCACTAGGAATGTCAGGGAAGGGAGAGGGGAGGTCAGGGAAGGAACAGGGACCCGTCAACCCAGCTAACAAAAAAACGTTATTTTACGTCAAAATAACGTTTTAAATTTTACATAACGTTATGTCATACTAAAGAGCCTTAGAAAAACGTTGACATATAACGTTATATAACGTCATAAAATGGTGTATAACGTTATTTGTTTACTGGGAAGGGCCGCAAAGTGATTATTGCGGCCCTTAAACTTGAAGTTAAAGGGTTAAAAAATGAGTCTGAAGACAATACATCTAGACAGCCAAAATATATCGACCCAACAGGCCATTGTATTTATAAGTTCTAAACACACACGCATAGCATTTGCAGTCAGGCTCACTGTACATGGTAGGCAACACAAGAGAGGTTTCTCCCCTGTGTGGATCCATGTTGGTACATTGTATCTAAATGGTAGGGGCCGTGAGGAAATGGTAGGGGCCGTGAGGAAATGGTAGGGGCCATGAGGAAATGGTAACAGCCACCACCCAGCATATTAGTTTGACTTAGTTTCTGGAACGTGCACTTTGTGTGACTGTTGTCCTATGGAACTATTTAGCACAATATGACACCATACCCCATAGGACAAGAAGTGGCACATACTCACACATATTCACACAGCATCATGTACCATGGCACAAAAATGTTTCCAACCATATTGTTTCACTTTTTTGATTTTTTTGAAAAAGAAAGGAAAGTCTGTTTAGTTTGTAATACTCATTATATTTAGAAGTTGGCATAGGGCACCATGGCAATAATCTGTTAGTGCACTCCCTGCTGTATATGGGCATACTATCTCATTCAACAAGATTCCTACCATGGTAGTGTAGGCCTGATGAAGTTGTGTACAATTCATGCCAATTATCAGCTGTATACACATGTAACAAAAGGTCAGACCTTCATCCAAACAAGATTACCAGAGGAAAGGTGTCTGTGGTCTGTCCCTCTTAATGCCGCTTTAATCAAATTATATGGTGTGTTTTTCAATCACTAATGGAACTTGATAGAATTAGAGGTGTATAGCTAGGTCTAAGTTGCATTGACAACATGTTATTATGGTTATAAACAATGAAAATGATTCCATTTCACCCATGAGAATGACAAGGAACGACAAAGATGACACCTGGTGTCAAAACCATGCACTATTCCAACCTGACAAAGTGATAATGGTTATGTTTGAAGATGTGTGAGTGTGTGCCAGAAGGGAAACTAGGTGACACTGTATCACACAAATACCTGTTATGTGTGACACCAGGTGTCATCAAAGTTGATTGTACCCCTTTTCCTGATTAAAGAGAATGATTTTCTTTAGCTATAAGTATCTAAACAGGGTCCCAATGTATTGTGAATCAGACAATGCACCTGTCCTTCTATAAACATTCATTATGTATATAAATAGATGCTATCTCCTGCGGTTAAGTCCAACTTCTACCTTCATGATAAAAAAATTAATAAAAAATTATATGGATTTTGGGAGAAATTACATGAAAAAGAGTGTTTTCTTCCATAACTCGGTAAATAATGGCCCTACAGAGCTGAAACTTTGCCCACAGACTCCTTGTGTTTAAACAGGCAATAGCTATCAGAGTACAGAGGTACCTTTCCCGACCTTTTCTATCTCTTCCCCGACCTATCCTGTCCCTTCCCAAACCTCTCCTGTCCCTCCCCTGTCTCTTCCCCCAACATACGGACCCTATTTATACCCTCCCCAGCCTACCTCCGTATGTTGCTACATATTATGACGTCACAGAGGGAATTCCCTAGGGGTTTCCCGGAATGTAGACTGGTTTTTGCACATTTTTCTAAAAGAGACAGGTGACAACCCTGCAAATAAAAAAACGTTTTTTTAACGTTTCGATTTGGTTACAAAAACGTTTTTAAAAAAACGTTTTTGTAACGTTTTTTCGTGCATATGTGGAAAACGTAAGAATAACGTTTTTTAGAAACGTTTTTTTACCGTGTTAAAAACGCTTTTATAACGTTTTTATCAAGTTACATCTTAGGTTTTATTTTGTTATTGCTTTTATTATTTATTCTTTCTGTTGATTATAGACTGCATAATTTGACTAGAAATAATGAACTCGTTGACACATGTTTACTACTTTCAAAATTTTATTAAAGCTTAAAGTGTCCATGCATGCACAAATTTATACAAAGAAGCAGGGATGCCAAGTTACTCATCCCAAAAATCGTATTTGTTACGATTTTTAGGCTCCAAAATCATAACAATTTTTGCTTGAAATCCTAACAAAAATCGTATCAATAGTATGTCCTTAAGAATGATCCTATACATACAATGTATGTGATTTTTTTCATGCTCCATATACAATGTGATGAATAATGCCTACTCATACTCATTGAAACAGACTAGTTTGTTGGCAGGGGTGTAGTCAAAAGAAGGGGGTCAAAGGGGTTTCTTCCCATATCTCTTTTCTCCTACTCCTTTCTCTACCCCTTGGTCCAGTGAGTGTGAAGGGAAATTCCCAAATTCCTAAAAATCGTAATTTTCCAGCAGAAATCGTAATAGTCGCAATTGGGGTAAAAAACCGTAAAATTACGAAAAAATCGTAACACTTGGCATCCCTGAAGTATTGTCAATAAAATAATACAATATTTTCCTTACAATATGTTCATCATGGTGGATAGGCAAGGGGGATGGAGAGGGAGGATATGATGGTCTGGTTTGATTGGGTAGGTACAATTTAGACTGGGCAAATATGTACATGTCCATATAGTGTTATTGAATAAGTAGCGTTGGAACTTTCCACACGGTAACAGGCCAAGTAATGTTGGTACATGTACTGCCTCATTAGCCGCTAGACTAAATGTCAAAGCAACTCGCTCATTGAAAATTGATTCAAATAATTATATTTTCGTGGTCGATGGGCAGGAGAGGGGGGATGGACAGGGAGGATATGATGGTCAGGTTTGATTGGGTAGGTACAATTTAAACTGGGCAAATACATACCCGTATAGTGTTATTGAATAAGTGGCGTTGACATTTTCCACACGGTAACAGGCCAAGTAATATTGGTACATGTACTGCCTCATTAGCTGCTAGACTAAATGCCAAAGCAACTCACTCATTGAAAATTGATTCAAATAATTGTATTTTTGTGGTCGGTGGGCAGGGGGGGATGGAGAGGGAGGATATGATGGTCAGGTTTGATTGGGTAGGTACAATTTAGACTGGGCAAATACATACCCGTATAGTGTTATTGAATAAGTGGCGTTGACATTTTCCACACGGTAACAGGCCAAGTAATATTGGTACATGTACTGCCTCATTAGCTGCTAGACTAAATGCCAAAGCAACTCACTCATTGAAAATTGATTCAAATAATTGTATTTTCGTGGTCGATGGGCAGGAGAGGGGGGATGGAGAGGGAGGATATGATGGTCAGGTTTGATTGGGTAGGTACAATTTAGACTAGGCAAATACATGCCCACATAGTATTATGGAATAAGTAGCGTTGGAACTTTCCACACGGTAACAGGCCAAGTAATGTTGGTACATGTACTGCCTCATTAGCCGCTAGACTAAATGCCAAAGCAACTCGCTCATTGAAAATTGATTCAAATAATTGTATTTTCGTGGTCGATGGGCAGGAGACGGGGGATGGAGAGGGAGGATATGATGGTCAGGTTTGATTGGGTAGGTACAATTTAGACTGGGCAAATACATACCCGTATAGTGTTATTGAATTAGTGGCGTTGACATTTTCCACACGGTAACAGGCCAAGTAATATTGGTACATGTACTGCCTCATTAGCTGCTAGACTAAATGCCAAAGCAACTCACTCATTGAAAATTGATTCAAATAATTGTATTTTCGTGGTCGATGGGCAGGAGAGGGGGGATGGAGAGGGAGGATATGATGGTCAGGTTTGATTGGGTAGGTACAATTTAGACTAGGCAAATACATGCCCACATAGTATTATTGAATAAGTAGCGTTGGAACTTTCCACACGGTAACAGGCCAAGTAATGTTGGTACATGTACTGCCTCATTAGCCGCTAGACTAAATGCCAAAGCAACTCGCTCATTGAAAATTGATTCAAATAATTGTATTTTCGTGGTCGATGGGCAGGAGACGGCGGATGGAGAGGGAGGATATGATGGTCAGGTTTGATTTGGTAGGTACAATTTAAATTGGGCAAATACAAATCCAGATAGTGTTATTAAATAAGTGGCATTGACATTTTCCACACGGTAACAGGCCAAGAAATGTTGGTACATGTACTGCCTCATTAGCCGCTAGACTAAATGCCAAAGCAACTCGCTCATTGAAAATTGATTCAAATAATTGTATTTTCGTGGTCGATGGGCAGGAGACGGGGGATGGACAGGGAGGATATGATGGTCAGGTTTGATTGGGTAGATACAATTTAGACTCGGCAAATACATTCCCACATAGTATTATTGAATAAGTAGCGTTGGAACTTTCCACACGATAACAGGCCAAGTAATGTTGGTACATGTACTGCCTCATTAGCCGCTAGACTAAATGCCAAAGCAACTCACTTGTTGAAAATTGATTCAAATTATTGTATTTTGGTGGTGGATGGGCAGGGGGGGGGATGGAGGAGGAGGATAAGGCTAATGAGTGGCATTGACATTTTCCATACGGTAACACTCACAGGCCAAGTAATGTTGGTACATGTACTGCCTCATTAGCCGCTAGACTAAATGCCAAAGCAACTCGCTTGTTGAAAATTGATTCAAATAATTGTACTTTTGTGGTGGATGGGCAGGGGGGGATGGAGAGGGAGGATAAGGTGGTCTAATTAGATTGGGTGTGTACAATTTAGACTGGGCAAATACATGCCCAAATAGTGTGATTGAATAAGTGGCGTTGACATTTTCCACACGGTAACAGGCCAAGTAATGTTGGTACATGTACTGCCTCATTAGCCGCTAGACTAAATGCCAAAGCAACTCGCTCATTGAAAATTGATTCAAATAATTGTATTTTTGTGGTCGATGGGCAGGAGACGGGAGATGGAGAGGGAGGATATGATGGTCAGGTTTGATTGGGTAGGTACAATTTAGACTGGGCAAATACATACCCGTATAGTGTTATTGAATAAGTGGCGTTGACATTTTCCACACGGTAACAGGCCAAGTAATATTGGTACACAATTTAGACTGGGCAAATACATTCCCACATAGTATTATTGAATAAGTAGCGTTGGAACTTTCCACACGATAACAGGCCAAGTAATGTTGGTACATGTACTGCCTCATTAGCCGCTAGACTAAATGCCAAAGCAACTCACTTGTTGAAAATTGATTCAAATTATTGTATTTTGGTGGTGGATGGGCAGGGGGGGGGATGGAGGAGGAGGATAAGGCTAATGAGTGGCATTGACATTTTCCATACGGTAACACTCACAGGCCAAGTAATGTTGGTACATGTACTGCCTCATTAGCCGCTAGACTAAATGCCAAAGCAACTCGCTTGTTGAAAATTGATTCAAATAATTGTACTTTTGTGGTGGATGGGCAGGGGGGGATGGAGAGGGAGGATAAGGTGGTCTAATTAGATTGGGTGTGTACAATTTAGACTGGGCAAATACATGCCCAAATAGTGTGATTGAATAAGTGGCATTGACATTTTCCATACGGTAACACTTACAGGCCAAGTAATGTTGGTACATGTACTGCCTCATTAGCCGCTAGACTAAATGCCAAAGCAACTCGCTTGTTGAAAATTGATTCAAATAATTGAATTTTTGTGGTGGATGGGCAGGGGGGGGATGGAGAGGTAGGATATGAATGTTTAGTTGGATTGGGTAGGTACAATTTAGACTGGGAAACTACATGCTCAGATAGGATTCTTGAATAGATGGCTTTGGAACTTTCCACATGGTAACAGGTCAAATACTGTTTGTATTGCTTCATTCAGGGATGAAAGTCGACTATGTCAAAAAGATATAACATACCTCATAACTACATTATAGAGCATATGAATGTTTATGCATCTATAGACACATATCTAGTGCTGTGCAGCAGGATTTGTCATGTCTATACTCTCCTGGACGTCGTCTCCTGCTAAGGAGATCAATTTGTCATGTCCATGTGATCATGGACGTTATCTCCTGCTGAGGAGAATGAGAAATCTGTCCATACACTCTCCATGCATAGCACCTTAGTTTCAGTGGCTAAGCCTCATGTGAAGAGTGTAAATGCATAGGACTAAGAGGAGAGAGAGGGCTTCAAGATTTCTCAAGTTAACTTGAAATTGGCTGGGAAAAACTTGACACTGAAATCAGTGTGGTGTAGCCTGTCTGTGTATGGGTAGGACCACTGAGCATAAACCAGTGATGATTCTGCTGTCTTATCATAGGATTACACAAACAAAATAAGTTTGTTTGAGTTTATATTGAGTAATTATCAAATATATCCAATCCTGATTATATTTTTTTGATTTAAAAAAAACTTCAGGTGAAAACTTGAAGACTTTCATCCCTGTTCATTAGATGCTTGATTAGTCATTAGGTCAGAGTGAAAACAGTTTTTACAGTTATTTTGAGATTTTCGCTCTACAGATGAAGTTGTAATTATAAGTGCAATGGGTGGTAATGAGATACTAAAATCGTTGTAAAATCAAGATACTGGAGTCATGAAACATATAATTTGAATAGTGTCAGTGAAGATAAAGCCCTCCGATGACTATATAGAAAACCGGGTTGTCCGTTGAGAATATGATGACAGCTGTTTAGTTCATCTGTTCATGCTGCGAATCATGCTGGAGTAGCCCTGAAAAAATGATATTCAAGTTATTACACAATGAGAATCACTGTATTCAATACAATTGGCTATTATCTATCATTACTATAACTACAGTATCCTAGAATTCTGTCTGATTATTAAGTGAGAGATCAACCTTTCGTATTCGCCTTGTAGCTCGTTACATTCATGAAATGTCCAAAAGGTAAAGGGTTGAATAAACATGTGCATGCGTTTATTACCTGAGCATTTATACTGAAATTACCCCTCCATTTCTGATTTATATAACAGCCCGTTATCTAGAGCAATATTATGTACATGTATAAAAATGGATGTAATCAGCTACTCAATGACAGCAAGGGAGGCGACTACTATGCACTCACCTCTATGTCATTTTGTCTACAGTAAACATCCAGCAAACGTGCAGGTAACACAGGGCATGTCTGTGAGGACTGGCAAAGGTTATAATTGGGCCGTGGCAGGGGATCTGTAGCGGCAGCATCTGAAGAACAAGTTTTATTTTTTATGAAATACAGCAGTGCCACTGATTTTGACCAAGAGGCGCTGCATTTCACTCCCCCTGTGAAATAACTAATGGCTAAGTTTAAAGTGAACAAAAACATGGGTGTCCGTCCAATGGTATCGGGCATATATGACATGGTTGGCAAGGCAAAAACAACTTAATGCAGTCTATTTGAGTTTAGGACTGTCATCGATACCCCCCAAATCGATACACGAACATTTTCGGAATTCCAATTATCGCATTGACAAAAGCATTATATCGATACACCTTTTTACCCACAGGTTGTCCAACAATTTACCTTTCCGAAACTGAAAGAATTGTGTAAATATTCCAAGTAGAACTAACCTATTTATTAGGTTGAAAATTCTGCCCTTAAAAGATTTTGGGAAAGGAACTTGTGAATGTAAACCAAAATTGCACAAAAGTTCTGAATAAAACCAACCCATATAGATCTATGTGTCCACAGTTTATATAATATGGGCTATCTTGTAATTATCAACTGAATACCGGTACCTTTATTAGCTATGGTCGACAAACTTTTCTCAAAACGTCAAAACAGATTCAAATGTTTCATGTCGACCAAAAGCTTCTGGTAGTGCGGGGTCGAAATTGAAAAAGTTCCAAAAATGTCAAAAATAAATGTTTTTATAAAAATCCAACTGCATAATATGAAAGGCCTACACTTGATGTACATGTCTGTCAATTTTTATGTTTGAATTTTTTTAGATGAAAATATTAGAAAGAAATATCATTTTTGTCAATTTTTTTCATTTTACCCCAATAAAAGAGATCACAAACTCATCATTTTCATAAGGAAGGAATCACAATTTCACTTAAATTTTTTGTGGTATGTAAAGTAAAGTAGTGCGGCCTGACATTGCAGAAGGAATCATAGTAAATCAATAATTGACCTACTCTGCAGATCATCTCAAACTGAAAAGTCTTATTTTTAAGCAAGACCTGTCATGGAGCCCAGTGACCGAAATTGATGCAGCCTAAATTTAAACCAAAACTGGCCATCTCAATTGAATATAGGTCATTTCCCATTTACCTACCTTGTCCATCTTAAAATAAAATAATTGAGAAAGACACTTTAGGGAGGGTTCATTTATTAATTACAGGGGGGGTGGTGAGATTTCGCGCGGAGGGGCGAATTTTGTTACGCCGCCCCCCCCCCCCTGGAGAGCGCGCGGAACGTTTCGTGCCCCCCCTCGCCGTAGGCGCCGAAAAATTTTCGCCCCCCCCCCTTTGAACTATAGTAACGCGCTGGCTTTTTTGCTAAAAAGGGGCTTAAATTTTTACGCCCCCCCCCTCCTCAAGAGGGGTCAGAATTTTTTACGCCCCCCCCTCAGGAGGGGTCGGAAATTTTTACACCACCCCCCCCCCCTGTAACTAATAAATGAACACTCCCCTAATCATGTGAAACTTGTTTTTGTTTGTTTGTTTGTGTAGTTTAACGTCCCACTGACTATGCAGGTGAGACTTACTCAAGTTTCAGTTTTTCACAAGTAAGAAGGTATAGGCCGGATGATCGTGAACACTATCAAATGTTGGGAAATAAATTTTTTCTCCAAAATTCCTTTTGAAGTAACTTTTCTATAGCAGATTTTTTGCGCGGTCACGATGCTGTCATCGAAATTTCGATCAGAGCAGTAGAAATTGAGTTATAGGCGATTTCCTGATACGGCCGTGCATTCGTTGGGCCGAAAACCACGTATCTAGGGTTACGCTTTGACGTTACTAGGCACGGCCGCCATATTGGCCCGGGTACAATGTCGTCGCCTGTGCTCTCTGCTCTGCGTTTTGAAGGGTCTACACTGGCGCCCTGCGAATGCTAAATGGTCAGTTGTGACCATTATTTTGCCTTAAACCATTAATGGCTCCGACACCATGACCGGGGGTGTCATAGCCTTCAGCTGTGTTAAAATAAACCCCCCACTTTGCAGATTTTCGAAGATATTAGAGATTGAACAGCGCCCCCGGTACTGAATCATCCAAAAGTGTACCCGGCACAGTATGGCGTCCGTGCGTGGTTACGTCAAAACGTAACCCTAGAAACGTGGTTACCGTCCGCACGAATAAGCGAAATTTCACATTTCTGGATTTTCGGGAAAAAAAAATCTTTCTCCAAAATTCCTTTTGAAGTAACTTTTCTATAGCAGAATTTTTGCGCGGTCATGATGCTGTCCTCGAAATTTCGATCAGAGCAGTAGAAATTGAGTTATAGGCGAATTCCTGATACGGCTGTGAGCGAAATTTCCCATTTCTGGATTTTCGGGAAATTATTTTTTCTCCAAAATTCCTTTTGAAGTAACCTTTCTATAGCAGAATCTCTGCGCGGTCATGATGCTGTCATCGAAATTTCGATCAGAGCAGTAGAAATTGAGTTATAGGCGATTTCCTGATACGGCCGTGAGTGAAATTTCACATTTCTGGATTTTCCAAATTTCGGGAAATTATTTTTTCTTCCACCCCCCTGTAGATAAAAAATGACCACACTCCCGGTTTTGGGTCAGTTTCTGAGGCTTTCCAGAGCTGAAAGAATTTTTCAAATATTCCTACTAGAACCGAAGTTATTAAAATATTCTCAGCAGTCACCAGAATACGTATTTGAGATCCAGATTTTCATTTTTTTCTTCTTTTTTCGTCCGCACAAATGTTCGTCCGTCGGACTCGATCGCGGAACTCTAACTCGTCTTGCTCCATGAATAGGCCCTAGTCAACGTATGGTGGACCTAAATACACTTATAGGCATCTATGTTTTGCTGGAATTCCAGAAATACAAAATATACGGAGCTGCGACCATTAGTAAGTGCTGGGGGAGGTGATATGTGCAGGCTGGCAGAGCAAAACTTGCACGTTTTGTGCCTGGCGGAAATTTTACCTTTTTCTGTCACTGACACTGGCATTGGCAAGGTCCGGGCAAGATTACTAGTCTAAATTAACAGAGGAATACAAGACATTGGTAATCATGAACACAGCAGCTATACTCTACTGCATGCATTTTGGATGACATCTGTGATAGGAATGATAATACCGTAATTGTATACTCACCAAAACACAGACGTCATTGCAGTAGGCTACTTTTTCGTCCATGACGTCACAATGTCACGTTACAACAACCGGAAGTTGGCGGACGCTGTGAGCGTCTGGGTCTTTGCCGCGCTACTTTTGGCGCCCGTCTTTGACCTAAGAGTCTCTTAGCTTTGACCCACCCAACGTGGTCCGATCTTGGGGGTGCAGAGGGTTCCCCCCCCCCCGCCTCGGACCCCTTCAGGTCGGAAAGTCAAATTAAGGGTCCAAGGTCACTGTAATGTTAACGAGATGCGTGTCTAGGTCGGAAGTGATTTATTCAAGACTCACAAAACGTGACGTCACTACTACGCAGCGTCTCTGACTGCATTCCCGCGTCGACCTCAGGTAGATATCATTTTTTAACAAGAGGGGGGGTGGTGGGTTTCCGCGAGTAGCGGGCGAAATTTTTTATCCCCCCCCCCCCGGTCAAGGGGTCAAAATTTTTTACCCCCCCCCCCAAGAGGGGTCCAAATTTTTTTGCCCCCCCCCCGGTCAAGGGGTCCAAATTTTTTTGCCCCCCCCCCCCAAACCCACCACCCCCCCCCCCCTGTTGATAATAAATGATCACTCCCTAACATGACATCCCCCTTTTTCCATAACAGTATGAAACAATGAATATAAAATGATGACTCAGTCCTTTGAGTATATGTTAGTATAATCATAGAGATATATAGGTAGAGTAGAAACGGGCCCACTCCCGGATAATGTGTGTTGCGGGTACGCGCAGGTAGCGATAGTGGTAAAAGTAGCGGTCTGCATACCTTACCCATGGGTCAATGGACAATGGAGACATATCTCTGGGACTATCCAACCGATTTTCACAATTTAAAAAGCAATGGATACTTTATTGCATTAGAGCATATAACACGTCGATTTTGGGTGTTTCCATGGACATGTGACTCTGTAAGTCACCCATAGATAAGAAAACCCAATAGTCTTTGTCATTTTGTTTGGAAAAGATCACTTATCCTAAGCACTATTGAAATATACACTATTTCCTAATAGAACAAAAAAGGATAACCATTGGAAAAAAAAAGTCTAAGCATGCCGGGAACTGATGTGCCTTAGCCCTATCCCGCAGGATACCCGAAGATAAGAAAAGTCATCAATCTTCAACAATTAATTCGGAAAGACCACCGATCCTACAGACCAGTAGATTATACCATGGGAAAGTCCTTTCCCTATAGAATAACGTAGCATTGAGCTTTGTTTCATTTTCAAATTGGAAAAACATTTAGGTATGGGGTACTGATAGCATGTGCCGTAGTCCGATCCCGCGGACTACCCGCAGATAAGAAAAGCTATCAACTTTGACAATTAATTTGGAAAAGACTACTTATACTGCAACCTAATGGAATATACCATTGGAAAGCCCTTTCCCTATACAAGATCGTAGCATTGAGCTTTGTTCAAGTTTCAATCTAGAAAAAAATCTAGGCATGGGTACTGATAGCATGTGTCAAAGTCGGATCCCGCAGAATACCCGCAGATAAGAAAAGCTATCAATCTTTGACAAATAATTTGGAAAAGACTACTTATACTGCAACCTATTGGAATATACCATTGGAAAGCCCTTTCCCTATACAAGATCGTAGCATTGAGCTTTGTTCAAGTTTCAATCTAGAAAAAAAATCTAGACATGGGATACTGATAGCATGTGTCGAAGTCGGATCCTGCGGGATACCCGCAGATAAGAAAAGTCATCAATCTTTGACAATTAATTCGGAAAAGACTACTTATACTACAGACCATTGGAAGATACCATTGGAAAGCCCTTTCCTCATAGAATACCTTAGCATTGAGCTTTGTTCGATTTTCAATTTGGAAAAAAATCTAGGTATGGGATACTGATATAATGTCCGTATCTTGAGGGGGCCGTATGTTGGATGCCGTATGTTGATATTTTGTAAAAAAAGATACGGAGGGTATGCGGAGGGTGAAAAGAAATGCAAAAATAGGTTTGGATGTATTATCTCCGCATCTTGACCGCATCTTGCAGCCGTATGTGTAATAATAGATCAACATACGGTGAAACGCCTTCCTGGGGTCCAAATACGCCAAAGATACGGATTTTTCTTGCTCCGTATGTTGAACAGAAACGCAATTATGACCCTCCGCATGATACGGTGAAACGCCTTCCAGGTGAAACCCAGACAGACAACATAGCATAAGAAAAAATATTTGAACTTGCATTTTCTAGAAAAAAGAGACAAGTGAGGATAAATAAAGTACCGGTATCTGCAGAGCCAGAAATCCATTAAAAACTAAGTTCAGTAGGCCTACATGGCCTCAGCCTACCTGGGCCCCACCTGGCTGCCCATGCTGACCCCAGTCGAAACCCAGGGACACCTTTGCCTAGTTTGCCCATTTCCAACTCAGGTGAAACCCACTTTTGTAAAAATGCATATAATGTCAATTTAAAATGTAAATTAATTGAAGGATTTGCAGTGCAAACGTGACATGCTGATAGGCCTATTCTGCCTACAATGCATGGACCCCGTCATGGGCCCCATATGGAACTTGGAAGCCCTCACAATTACCAGTAGGCCCTAAGTACCCAAATATGGGCTAGCCCAGGGTACCCAGAGACACGCTCATATGGGGCCCACTTGGGTGTGTTGGCTGGGTAATATAGGCCCCTATGCCCTAGGCCTAGGCCTAATAATGCTCAAAGAAAAACACCAGGTTGCATAGGGGGGCCTACATGTACCTATTAGGCCTAATTAACCTACATTACAACACAGACGGCTCGACAGTCTAACTCTAAGGTTTATATGTAGGCCTAGGGATGGATAAAGGAAGGACTTTTAACCAAAATATTGATAGGGGAAGTGGACTCTCTTAGTTGTATTTGCTCTTTGCTACAAGTTACAACCAGTTGTTTATGGGGCGCCAATAGAAAATATTTTGCAGCAACACATTTTTGTTGTGGAAGGAAATTTATATAATACCGGTACCGACGTAGGCACAGTCACACCCATCTTGGATTATTGTGGGTGCAACATGAGTTACCGGTAGTTGTATATTGTGTTCTTGATTTCGATATAAGTCTGACCAGCGCTCCCGGTCCCTGCACTTGGAGTTAGAAATTACACCATCCATGTTATGAAAACGCCGAGAAAGGGGTGCTTTTTAACCCACTCAGCATGTCTGTGAAATTCAGAAAAAGGGGGTGTTTTTCAGCCAAAAGTCAGTGAAAAATAGGAAAGGGGGGTAAAATTCTATTAGGTCATTGGAAATGGCAAAGACTGAGCAGAATTCTGACCCCACTAGCTATGTTTGTGTAAGGGCCTCTTAATTCTTAACATACATTTAGAGGGCAGTTTTGGCAACCTTTGCGTCAGCATAGCAGAAAATGGGGGCGTTCCTTGGGAGTTTTTTTTTTAATAGAAAAAGGGGGTGTCCATACTCTAAAAAGGTCAGTGTTTTGAGAAAAGGGGGTCTTCTTAGGGACCAAAAAGTCTGCGTTTTTATCCTTAAAGGGGGGTATTTTACACCCAAAAGTCGGTGGTAGGGGGGTGTATTTCAAACCCCATAACATGGATGGTGTTGTTTAGGTATCAGAGTGCAGGGACCGGGCCAGCGCTGCGGCTAGACGTGTAGATATAGAGGCCCCGGATAGAGGCAGCAGCAGCTCCATTAAAAACCAGTCTGCGGCCGAGTAGTCTCTGCGCGCCTCAAGTCTCCAACGTAGCCTTCACTCTCCAGCAGAGGTTTGGTACTGACTAACTATGGGTGGCGGCCATTATCCACCGGTGGATATTGGAGAGTGATGGAGAGCTGAGCCTTACAGAGATATAAGGGAGTGATCATTTTTTAACAACAGGGGGGGGGGGTGGTTTTCCGTGCGGAGCGCGCAAAATTTTTTTCACCCCACCCCGGTCAACAGGGCGAAATTTTTTACCCCCCCCCCCCTACGGGTCGGAAAACGGCGCGCGCGCGGGCCCTTTGAAGCATAGTAACGCGCGGGCTTTTTGGCCCAAAACAGGTTAAATTTTTTTGACCCCCCCCTCAAGAGGGGTCCAAATTTTTTACACCCCCCCCGGTCAAGGGGTCCACATTTTTTTGCCCCCCCCCCCCCAAACCAACCCCCCCCCCCTGTTGATAAAAAATGATCACTCCCTAATTCAGTCCCACGGGTGGAGACATCTAGCGGTAATATCTCGCGATAGATTGATTAAAAACCTGCATGGCTTGTACATTTGGCACCCCATAACCAAATCTATTTTGTCTGAAGGGAGCATAGATTGATTCACATTGAGCTCGGTGACAGAAAGATAGGAGTCAATTGTTTATTTCTTTCTGTTTATTTCTTTCTGTCGGTGAGTTCAGTTGTACTGTGTTAAAATACAACAGGTGTGATAGCTATTGGTATGTAGTTATATATTACAAGTGTTGTATTTAAAGATGATATGTAGAAAGCACACAGTCCATATTACGATCTATGAGTCCGCTCAGAACGCTTGATGACAAGCTCATAAATGTATGCTCCCCAGACTTCCTGCCCACGTGACTTGGCTCAGCACAGACGCGAAAGTCATGGAAGTACGCAGAGATGGCTGAAAGTTACTCTCTACTTTGCCTTACTGTTTTTGGAAGTATATTACTAGGTATCGCAACTTCAGGTAAGGAAACACTCTCTTTAATGTTATTTGCATCCTGTAGCATCCTGAAACCCCGACTTAACTGCTCAGAAATTTAGATAAACACGATCAAAGTTTGGTCGACTACGGCTAGCAGTGAGAGGCGGGAGCACCAACCAAACCAAAACAGAGGCGCGTGGTGACTGACAGGAGGGCCGTGTGGCCCGGCCAAGTTTGGCCTACGCCGCCACCCGACAAATATTTATACGGTTTCTTAATCGTACAGGGTCCAACAACCCACTCCGATCGAAATGTGTTATGCTCTATAGCCTGTTACAAGTTAGTAGTTGTTTGAATCTACGTTTGAACACAGGGGGTCTACCCCAGAGCTAGACGAGAGGTCCTGACTAGACCTGAGTGGGAAGCAGTCCCGGGGAAGCAGGCTGGTTCGGCCGGGGGACAGACTGGGTCGGCGCCGGGTGCTCAGGCTGTGCTCTGGGTTGGGTAACATTTACACTAGCACATATGAGGCAGTCCGTTTGGTATACCCGGTTGGGGGGGGGGGGGGGGCACTCTTGTAGACACAGGTGTGCGGCTGGGAAGGGTACTACCGTACCGTACTACTTTTTGAGCAAAATACCCCTCACCAACTTGCAGGTCGGTCCAACTTCAAGGGTCCTCTTTTCACCTAGCCACTTTCGTACCCCTACTAAGCCTCCCGATCCTCTCACGTCAGTAAATCCCTGCGGATACAGACGAAACTCAGTCTACTTTTCACCAGAATCCCCCAGAATCCTCCTCACCAAGGGTCAACTTTTACCAAAAGTTGAATTAAAACCCCCCTCACCAAGGCCCGGCAAGGGTCACTTTCCAGAGATTTCAACAAAATTGTTAAAAGGGTCACATTTTGGAATTTTCGCCAATATATTTGGCAACAAGGGTCACTTTTGACCAAAATCCCTCTCACTTTAAGGTTGTCAAACTCAAAGGGCAAGCCGCATACCCGTGCCCCCCGCCCAGGCTGGTATACTAACAGTGTTTATAGTCTTGGGGTGCAGATCCCACTGAAAAGGGGTCAACTCACAGTCACAGTCTCAATGGCAATGCTTTGAGTTTGAGATCTTTTCACCAACACGCCTAGGCTAGATCTAGCCCTCGGCCAGGAGGGACTAAAACATATTGACCCATCCCCTCCAAGGGGGTGGGGGTGGGGGGGGGGGGGGCACTGCCAGAGAGGTGCAGACATGTCACGTCCTTTTAAGCGAAATGTCGTTAGTCTACTATAAATCTAGTTCAGAATGGGGAGGGGTAAAAAAACAGCTTTATGGTTTAATGTAGACATCGCTTCTTCTTTTCAAATTGTTCATTCCCAGTATTTCTTACCATTTATTTATAATTGCTTACCGGTAGTGTACACTGAACGGTATGCTGCCTACATTTCTGCGTAGGCCAACATAGTTTATTAACTTTATATAAATATATATTATATATTCAATTCAAGGAAATCATTTCAGATGGCTTGGAGCCTTCCGGTAAACGTTTTATGGCTAATTTGCCAAAGGAAAGGGATGTAGATGGCGTGATCTCTGGATAGGTGCTGCATGCGTATTGATTATTGAAACAGGTGACTGGTGTGCATGTTTACGACCGTCACGCAGACAGCCACTTTTGTGCAGTTATGTAACACAATTGCAGAATTTTCTACCATAAAAGTATTTCACAGTTACACTTTAACTGTAAGCAAAGCGGAAAAGAGAAATAAATCAATAGAATGGTAGGCCTACATGTATAGGTCTATTGTCCGTTATTATGGTAGCAATCTGGCTACAAACGTGGGAAATGGAATGCAACATGAAAGAGATGATAATTCAAAATCTTTGGTTCTTCATCTGAAATAGCTACAATCAGCAGTCCTCTCTCCACAGGCACATCTACTGTTTTCAATTTGAATGAAGTGTAATGATAAGTAATGGGTCGCCATAATCTGTAGAACAGTATATGATATGTATAACCTGTATGGTACAATATAGATCTATAGCCTGTTATTATCATTAATTGGACTATACTATTTAGGGCTCATATTATTAACTTAATTTTAGTAAATTAGAACTTGAGTATATCCTGCCTGGGGGCATCCCATGCTCATGTGTACATGGGTCTGCGTGTACGGTATGATTTGTTTTATACTGGGGACTGGGACACTCAGACACTGCATGTCAGAACTGTCCCTCTCTACTAGGGCCAACAAAAAAGGTGTGTTTCAGGTTTTAATACCCGACCCTACCTAGCAAAAACAGCGGAGACCTTAATCTTTTCTTTATAATAGGCCTATTATTAAATTTTGTTTTTTAAAATATTATTTTTGGCCTTTTTGGGCTATCTTAAAATAGATTTGTTGGTCTACAACTCGAGACCACATTTCGAGAGTCAATCTCTTAGTACTTCTAAGGCCTAGGGAAAAAAACGCAAAACGATCCGACCTGCTAGTAGTAGTACCTACCCTAGTTTTTCAGACCATTGTAACCCGAAACATATTTTTTTTGGCCTAGTGTAAAAGGGCCCGAAGGCCTCCATCCGGGTAGTAGCAGCGTCTGTGGATTACCGATGTTATCTGTGTGAGGTGGTGAATAGATGGCTCACAGACCTACCTTCCGGCCACCACACCACCAAAGCTATTTACAGACCCGTCTATTTAAGTCTTAACTTTAGGGCTAAGCCATGGTACTTATTGCCTTGCGTTTGAGAGCTAAATCATGCTATAAAATACCACCATGCAGGGACGCAAAGAGCTAGCCTACCAGTGTTACTGGAAGTATTTACAGAAAATCATCTACCGTTAGCACATATGAGTGCCCAGGTATAAGTGATTTTGCATGTTGTAGGCCTAACAGTCAGAGCAGAGTAGACCTGTGTTCATAGTAAATTACACCTGTTAGATTATAGTGTCGTGTTTATGGCTTCATGTCCCACTCTGCGAAAGCTGCCAATTTTCAGCCTATTTCATATCCATGTTGGAATTATCATTTCCGTGCCTGGAGGATCCACGTGTTTTATTGATTGAATTATCATAAATGTCTCTAATTTGCACTCCAGACATTTTTATTGAGACCACTCTTAGGTCTGATCATCATGTATGTAAATATAACCTCTTCATGCACTTGGTCAAAGTTATACTTTAATATATGCCTGCATTTAGAGTGACAATGCAATATTGAAATATAGCACATAGAATCAACCCTCTAGGCTTGAACCCAACACCTCCCCCCTACCCCCCCCCCCCTGCCCCCCCCCCCCCCCCACACACACACACACACTTCCTGCTCCCCAGCCAGCGTCACAGATCTCTGCCCTTTGTTGTCATCATTGTCTCCCTCTGGGCGTCACGCAACCCGCACCTCTAGGTCTATGGGGCGCCCAGTGTCTACGCCACATGCTCACACGTCCCACTCCATGCCAAATACTGTATCCCATGGTAACTTGTTTTTGTAGCTGATCATGCCAAAAGTCTTAGCATAATGATAATAATACAAAATGGGAAATTCTCAGTAAGTTGAGTAACAATCGGCGCCCCATAGATGTTCAGCTGGTGCCTCCATCCTGGGGCCCTGGCACCAGTTCCAGTCCGTCACGTCATTTGTCACTCTAGGCAGAAATATGAGCGAGTGTTTCTTCAGGCTGCCTCTTTGTTGCTGCCCCATGGGTAGGTGACCCCAGAAGAACCGGCCCTAGACATCTTCCCAACCAAACGTTCACATTCTGTGGATTTTATATTGATCTGAATATCTACATTCTCTATTCAAGAAACTAGTCATGTAGACTACAGGAAGTAATGTATTTGCACAAGAAGCTGTTTAATGCCCTGTTTATGAGTCACCATTAGAATTGTCCCCTGGAGGAAAATGGTTCCCACATATATATTCTGTGGTTGAATGGCATTAGACAATATTGCACATTTTGTATGAAGTATGCCAAGCATGGCAAATGTTAGCAAGTCCTAACAAACATGCTGCCTCATGGTTGTTGATAATCCAATATCCCACCATTCTGAACCTCCTCTGAGCATTCCCCACCGACATCATCATACTTGTACAATATTGACTTGTATATGATATCTTCCCCAGGTCCACATGGCCCGTCCTCCATGGTCAGGGCCATACATTGACTGGTACTTGACTATTTCAGGGGTTTACCACAGGTAAAGAGTTCTAACCGGCCTGTGTAACATTAGCTGGCTGGCGTAACTAACACAGACGGCAGTTTGATAGAGGTCAGAGTCTTTAGGATAGCAGGTCTGCTATTTACATGATCATGATATACCTAGACATTGCCTGTGGTCACTGGGGCGGAACGCATACCATATGAGGACCCCCCCTTAGTATGTGGGTGATCCAGAATCATCCACAAACGCCCACACACCTGCATTTCACCCACCCTCACCATCACTAGTGACTAGGGACCATCGAGTTTAGACATCATAATATCACCTTCTTTAATAGTCACTGATAATAAATAGATATGGCTAGAGCATGTAGTTTGGGCTGGTATCAGAGTTGAGAGTGGGGGCAGGTACTGCGGGCGGTCTAATGTGTTGTGTATTAGAGGACGTGCATGGGGTGTTGAAGTTACCCCACCTCACCCATAGCCATCTACACAGACACATGGGAGCGTAAGCCGACACCAGTGTTTTCTCTCAAGGGACGGATTACCGTGTACGTGCATGGTGTGCTGTGTTCCCGCCCTGACAGAGTAGAATAACCCCTGCTGCAGCGCATGCCCTCCTCCTGCACTCCTTGTAAACCAGGCTTATGGAGGTGGGCGCATGCTGCTCCCCTGTACCCCGGGCTTCATGGGATGGAGGCCCGTGCATGCTGCTCCTCCCACACCCCGTGTAAACCGGGCTTCACGGGATGGAGGCCCCTGCATGCCACAACCCCTGTGAACCGGGCTTCACGGGATGGAGGCCCCTGCATGCCACACCCCGTGTGAACCGGGCTTCACGGGATGGAGGCCCCTGCATGCCACACCCCGTGTGAACCGGGCTTCACGGGATGGAGGCCCCTGCATGCCACACCCCGTGTGAACCGGGCTTCACGGGATGGAGGCCCCTGCATGCCACACCCCGTGTGAACCGGGCTTCACGGGATGGAGGCCCCTGCATGCCACACCCCGTGTGAACCGGGCTTCACGGGATGGAGGTCCCTGCATGCCACACCATGGTGAACCGGGCTTCACGGGATGGAGGCCCCTGCATGCCACACCCCGTGTGAACCAGGCTTCACGGGATGGAGGCCCCTGCATGCCACACCCCATGTGAACCGGGCTACACAGGATGGAGGCCCCTGCATGCCACACCCCGTGTGAACCGGGCTTCACGGGATGGAGGCCCCTGCATGCCACACCCCGTGTGAACCGGGCTTCACAGGATGGAGGCCCCTGCATGCCACGCCGCCTAACAGGGCTTCAGAATATGGAGGCCCGTGCATGCCGCTCACCCCGTACCTAGTGTAAACCCTAAACCGGGCTTCACATCTGAATGACAGGCCCTATGTTCAGGGGGTACTAATGGAAGTCGGGGAAACATGGTTGCATGTTGTATCAGAATGCCATTTAGAATGCTGGATCCTGTGGGTATGGGATGGTGGCATGGGGTGATGAAACATGATCTCTCTATATGAGAAGGCATCAACCACTTCTGTCCATCAGTCACCCATCAGTCCGTGTAAGTATGAGGCAAGTGGCCCTATGATCCATTGTCCTGTTCTGATAATAACCGTCCGTAAATGCCTGCACTGACAGGGGCCAAACATACATCAGATGACCATCATGAAGTAGTAGTACCTATCCCTCACAAAACCAGAACTCCCTCAACTTCAAACCGCCGCAAGGCCAGCTCTGGATTTCTGTGCGTTCTGCGCTTCATCGCTTTCTGCCAAACTTGCCAAAACTCCTGTTATGAGATGTGGTTGTGGTCCAAGTTGGCCTGAACTGCTCGTGGTGATTACCATGGCAACAGATCACCATCCTGACTTTGAAGTCAGAGACTCTGAGAGCAGTCTCAGTGGGCGTCATCATTATATACAGCCTCCACTCCCAGCTGTTCTACAGGGGACCAATATAGCAGCACCTCACAAGGCCCTGCCCATATTGTGCCCTTGCAATTTATGCAATATAGAAAGGGTCTTAGCCTGGGCCTATATTTCTATCGATTACTATTTATGAGGAAATTGCAGAATCATTGACTGGTGACTGCCCAGCCGGAGCTAATCTTGGAAGTATAATAGCTTGCTATATACCACATGGGGCCCCACCCCCTCTGTCCAGACTCCCTCACCACACCTTATTTATAAACACCACCTCACTCCATGGGCCGCAGATTTACTTACAAGTTTCCCAGACAGCTAGAAAACGAAGTAATGTGTGCATTAGCAAAGTCCCCATGGAGCGCGCCTCCAGGCGAGCAGCTCCTGATATGCTCGTCACGGCTCACGGCGGGCAAGGCATAGGGCTTGGATCCCGGCTCAGGCCCCACGTCGTGTAGGATCCGGATTCTACCCCATCACAGGTACCCCCAGCCTTGTACGTCCAGCATTCCAGTCATCACAAAGGGGAAGGCTATCGCCTGGCTTTATGCATACAAATTGTGGCTATGTCAAAACCCCAGGCCAGAAACAAGTATCCTGCCATATCTATCAGAATAATGTGCTGGTTCTATGTAGTTGGTGGGTGTGGGGTGGGTGATGTCCATACTGCATCAGTCCGAAGAGCATAGACAGAAGGTGCCTTGGGATTCAGAGATGATGAAACGCAGTAGACCGAATATAGATGAGGGCACTCCGTGGTAGGACTCATGGGGGATGTTTTATGCAACAGTTTCGTTCAATGTGTTTCATGAGTAATGTTTGTGTTAAAAATGTCACTTAGTTTAATGGACTCATAAATGAACATGAATTGAATTGATCAAATAGTCTACACACAACTCACTATGTCGAGCACGCAGATTCTGCCATAGGCCAACAATAGAGAAGGGCTTTCTGAAACAGTTCTTTATGATATAGATGATGCACCCCTGGTGTTGACTGTTGTTATAGCTGTCATGGGGGCTTTTCCTCAACCCTAGATTCAGAGAAAACCGCCATTCCTCTTACCTGCCCCCAGTCCCAGCCCTAATCCTAGCTCTAGTCTCTGCCACCAACCCCCAGCATCAACCACAACCCCCCACGTCCCTGGTCTGCCCAAAGAGGGGTAGAATAACGGATCCCTCTATGGTGTACCTTGCTCCCCCCGGGGGTGCACGTATAACCGGCCGTGCCCCTTGATTGCTCTGGGCCACACCCTGGCAGTGCAATCTGCGGTCAGAGCAATTTCTCTAATTCCTAAAAACCAGCCGAGAATGGCGGAGGCGGCGGTTCCCAGGGGTCGACTTGAGCCGTGGGTCAGGGCCCGTACTCCCTTCCGCCCCTCCCCCTCTACCAAGCAGCACGTCTCCAGCCACAGGGCAGAGCTATGGGGGTTATATGGGGTATCGATATGGTCATATCTAATACATACACATTGATAACCAATCCGTTAAACCCATAGTGCAATTTCCCACGTTTGCCTCCGTTCCACCTCACCTTGGCCAAGTCACGCGTATGTATATTGTTGCACTTGAAGAACGCCATGCTGATGAATGATTTTGAGTTACCAGTTTAAAGCAACACATTTGCTTCTTTAAACATTATAACGCAGACATGATATGACATGTTCTCCAAGAACTTTTTTTTTGCCGTGAATGATTCACCATAGGGTAACATGTTGCTGGGATCCCCGATAACCTCAGAGTAGGCTCACACCCCAGGGGAGTCGTAGCCCTGGGGTCGTAGCGGCAGTCGTAGGCACCTTCATTAAATCATCTTTTACTACCCCTAGTAGAGCTGAATGTCAATTAGGAGCCGGCAGATATTGTAGCACACCAATCAGTGACTGGCACACAGGATGCGGGTGGGGCCATTACTCAACACACGTCCACAACAGGCACTCTGTGTCTACACTCTACATGGCACTACAAGGTGTATACATGTGGGGGAAAACACACAAGTGGGGGAAAACACACAAGAAAACACCAGGGTCACAGCGTTGGTGTTTAGTCCTTGGCCTAATGGTACCTCTCATGCATGAGGTGGTAGATCCTTGAGTTGGAGAAAGTTACAAGGAGGTACAAAAATGTATAGGTTCTGAGAGGACTACAGGTGAGTTTTATAGATGCCCAGACATGATCCACTACCTTAACACCCATATGGATGGTACTTCCTAGTCACGTATGTATTTAGCATTTTGATTTTTAAAAAAAGGGGGAGAGCAGTGTGCCTAAAACGATTCCAACAGGTAGTCCTGCAAAGATATTTCCTGCGTATTAAGCTTAAGCTATAACTTTTTGCCATTGTCCTTACTTGTTTCTGTTATTCAACGGAACTGAGGTCTTGATAAGATTAGAACATCCATTGTCACAGGAATCTAGCAGCTTTGTTAAAGCCACGTTGGGACTTGGCTAGTCTGTTCTAAATGTGATACAAAGGAAAACACCCAAAAGTGGAAAATAGAAAATACTAGATTCAAATAATATTTAATAAGACCTAATAATGATAATGGTCGTGTGGTTAGAGCTTTCCAAAAATGCCAAAGAAGTAGGGGCTATTTGAGGCCATTCAACTTGAATTCTAATAAAACTGGATGTGTCTATTTTTAATCTCAATAGGATACCAATAGGAACATGCAAAGATTGGGGAAAACGTCATGCCCTCTTCAGGCTCTTATCCGTCAAACTGTCAAATTGTCAGTCCCGCTAAAACTGAATTGAAATTATTCAGAGCCGTGCTTTAATTGATAAATCAATTACTGAAGACAAATTTCATTATGGATTGGCTAAATTGCCTAACAGGAAGCCGAGTAGACTGATCAGAGACTCTGTTAGTAGTGGGGGCTGCTTCTACAGTTTATGCCTACTATTACACAGAGTGGTTTCTGGTGTTTCTCCTACAAATTTAGTTGTTCAGAGTTGTATGGGTGTGCCTTTGTTCTTGAAGCAGGACGTGAGAACGAATATCGGTAGAATACATCTGGGAATAATGAATTGTCCGCTCTGAAATTTCTTATGAAAGAAACGCGGTATTAACAATGAAGTTCAAATGAGAAATATTGAATAAGTATGGATGTGTTTTTTTAATACACCATACCTTGTTTGTGGTGAAGGGTGGAGAAGGGCTAGGTACTATAAACCGTCAGTTTATGTAGACAAAGGGGTGAGTGCCCAGACACAGGATTCTCTTATCACCAAGAGCTCAATGTGGCTCAATGATACCCTTTGTTCTCTCAGGGAGCGAATCCAGGACACATTTTCTCAAAGCTCTTGGTGGTATATGTTATACACTGCCCCCTTGGACTCCAAGTTGGAGGGAGGCCAAACGTTTGGTGGTATAGTACTTGTATACAGAACAATCAAGTACCCTTAATATGATATATAGAGTCTTGGCATAAAATTCACAACAACATGTAAAAAAAAAACTAGCCGGGAAAAAAAAGAAGAAGTACGCGGGCAGTACTACGCGGTACTCTGTTCTTTATGTCTGCTGAGAGTTCTAAAAGAAATGATAAAAAGGTGAATTTGAAAAAAGGTGATCAAATGTCATCTCACTTTGAACCCTTAAGAAGTATCACCCCTTTATTTTAACCGTGCTAAATACGACCAATTAGGGAAATAATCAGTAAGAATTGTCGATAAATACACTGAAGAAATGAGCCATTAAGTTGAGAATATTATCTTTATTTGCTAATTCATCATTTAAGTGGCAATGTGTGACCGGCTGACCTTTTGCCATCGTCCCTACCCGATGTGACTCACCCAGGGTTACCCCCCCCCCTCCCCCCGCGGCTTCCCCCAGACATGGTCATACTCAGAGGTAGCCATAGGAACAGTTTAATACACCGTTATAAATACATTTAGCACTTCCAATGTAGCCTGGGGGAAATTCCACTCTGTGCAGCCGCACTTACCCTTTCTACCTGTGCAGATGTGCAATGAGATGACGGCGGGGGGTTTCCACTCCAGTAACTGAGGGGATCAGAGCCAGATTAGTTGGCACTTGGTAGGGTTAAAAGAGGCTGTGTGCTGATGGGTGTATGATTTAGGGGAAAGGTAGTGGTAACGGAAATAGGTGAAAAGAAATCATTGAAGAAGAATGGTAGTCCAGAGGTAAAATAGGGTCAATCATGGCTCATATTTGGCATTTCAGAATGCATTTCAGATCGATATTAGGATTATTTCAGGATTATAGGATTATAAAGTACGTTTTCTCTGTCATACTTTGGTGAGAGGATAATGGCCAAGGTCCCTGTAACGATCTATACATGCAGATATACGCAAAGAGTAACTACTGTTACATGCATTAGGAAACAGGATAGTCGGAGCTAAGTGCACACACTAACATACACGTTTATAGAAAACAATAACAAAAATCATCACAAAAAAATTACCAACACAGTGTTGCCGAAATGACGCCGGCACGCCGGCTTTTGCCGGCGTAGAATCTTAATGGCCGGCGTAAGGCCTTAGGACGCAGGCCAGAATGGCCTGCCATGACCTCAGCTTTCTAAGGGAGTGCTCATTTTTTAACAACGGGGGGGGGGGGGGGGGTGGCGGTGATATTTCGCGCGGAGCGTGCACATTTTTTTCGCCCCCCCCCCCCCTCTAGAGGGGTCGAAATTTTTTACCCCCCCCCCCCCCGGCAGGCCGAAAATCGCGCGCGTTCGCGCCCCTTTGTAGCATAGTAACGCGCGGGCTTTTCCCCTCAAAACAGGTTGAATTTTTTTGCCCCCCACCCCAAGAGGGGTCTGAATTTTTTACCCCCCCCCCCGGTCAAGGGGTCCAAATTTTTTACCCCCCCCCCCAAATCCACCACCCCCCGCCCTGTTGTTAAAAAATGAGCACTCCCTAATGGTGAAAGAATTTTTCAAATAGGCCAACTCTAAGCGAAGAGAGGCTCATATTTGTAAAATTGTTTTTTAACATATTTTTTTCACTTTCTTTTAAGTTCTTGCTAGTATAAATCAATTTATAATGAAGTTTATTAAGGTACTTTGAAATCTCAAAATTTATATGGCCTGCGTGGGAATGAAATGGCCTGCGTAAGATGCCAAGACGCAGGCCACATTGGCCTGCGTTGAGAAAAAGTTTTCGGCAACACTGCAACATAAAAAGAGTATTGATTATCGATCAGGATAATTACTCCAGCAGTTGACAATATGATGGGCATGTTTGCATATAATAAGGGCCCTTTGATATTTCAGACAGTCACGTGCTGTACCATAATTACTTCATTGACAGAAGTCCAATACAGGTACCATCATGTTTATATGCATACATGTATGACTAGTAATAGCAGCCAATAATGGGCTGTGGGTCTATAGACTTTTAGCCTTTAGGGACAGGACAAACATGTATATATGATTAGTATGTGTTTGTATATAATACATACATATAAACATGCTCTTTCTCGCTTCCCAGTTTACACCAGGGGCGATGTAATGGACCCATAAATAATGTCCATTTACTCTTGTCTCCTTGATGTTTATCACTCTTTGATTTATCACTGCCGTAAACAGTGCTATGTAAGACCCGTAGGTATAGTCCTACTCCTGTCCGCCACTATGAAAATACAGACCCTGTTGTTGTCACTACACAGGAGACCTAGCCATGCCATTATACAGGTTGTATGTATAGAGTAGGGTGTTTACCTGTACCGCTGAGGGCCGCGAAAACGGCCGTTTCTCTACTCCACTTTAGTATTTTACCCTTTTTAGTAAGAAATAAATCAAATATCATAAATATTCTGACACCCCAAGAACACCAAGGCTCTGGGCTATCAGCCCATGCATTGGACTGCCAGAAAAAAATCACTTTGATACCATTATTGAAGTCAATCTGAGTATAATCCTGCACACAGCAGTCACTGCAATTAGTGGGCTTATTTGTGAAGTCTCTTTGTTGGACATACCTTCTGTTATTCCTAAATCCGTGCCTTATGGCTTGGAAATATATCATTCTGATACCCTGAGGGTGTAGGGGAGACATTTCCCTACATCTGGGTGTTAGCTCCACTTTTTTATCTTTTTTCTAAGTGTATCAGCTCATGAAAACTACAATTAAGCAGCTTAGATCAGCATGAAATAAACGGATAATCATAATGGAGCTAGGCACACCTGGAAATACAATGTATTAGCTCTTGAAAAGTTATTGCATGCTAGATTGTATTTCTAGTGGTTACAAGCGGATATTAGGTTATATTAGGACATATACATGGCTAAATAATGCATTCCCTGGATGTTGGGGGTATCAGAAAATTTACAAAGCCCATGAATTCCGATATGGGTCTATGGGCCTATTGTGTGATATCATGGCTTTCATATCCTTTTGAAATTTTTATTTTAGACAGATTATTATGGACATTATGGACCATTAAACTGGAGTAGAGTAATGGCCCTTTTCGAGCTGCCTAGTGCTACAGTAGGTCTACAGCCTAGCACAGGTACTCACCCTAGCCATGGTCTGCAGTGACCACCTTTCTCTGCTCAAGTGTATGGGAAATCTTTCCTGAAATAGCTCTGAATCTGGCTTACATTCTACTTAATTGCACTGGATCTAAAGCAGATATCTATATACCGTCTTTTGCATTGCATTCCAGACATATTTCTCTTTCTGGTGATATGTGTCACATTTTTGTAGACATATTATTTATATTTGGGGGTAAACACCCTATATAGAGTTGAATATAGTGTGAGTCAAATTAAAAGACTGTTCCAGCATATTGTCCAAATTAATCGCGGAATTGCATTTCCATACATGACCAAGTCTACACATGGAGCTTTCATTTAAACAAACACAGTTGGGCTAAGTTGGCAATATACATTCAAATCAGAGCCATAGCGTTTTGACAATAGGTAAATTCCAAGTGCCCATGATTGCATTCAAAGATCATGTTCATGTATGGATACATATGTACTTTTCCCCCTTTTAATAACCTGTTTAGCAGGAGTCAGATAGACAATTTTATATTATTATTAAATATAAACCATCTGAAATTCTACATTTTGTGTATTAAATTTAATCTTTATAGAGGCACCACACCGACCACACCTTGATATTCATAACCCCCTGTACCATGGATGGCCGTGTCTAGCCGCACAAATTGGGTCTTGGCATCGTTTATAGTCTGGACGTCAGAACCATTGTACCTGCTCCATCCGCCGATGATGGCTTGTAATGGATCAACTACTTAATTAACCCGCTCTCTCTCCAGCTATTTTCTTAGAGGAAATTCATGACTTTTAGTTATTGGTACAAGATAGATAATTGAGGATCTACATATATCGAAGCCCTCCGACAACGAATGTGGCACCAATGATATAAGCGGGGGGGGGGGGGGGGGGTTGCTGGTATAATACCGTTTTAGTCTATAGATGTCCTTTGAACATGATAGAGTTGGATACACATGACTAATTTCAGAACAGGTCAAAGGAGACCATATACTGTACACTATAGCTAAGCCCTTTCTTAATACTTCAGCTGAGGCTTTACCCTAGATATAAGTGATTTCCCCTGTATCCCGCCCATTGTTAACCCTACTGACCACCACTATAAACCCTGCCCAGCCCTAGTTGAGGTCACTGTGCCTTACTGTCACTAAAGGTGAATTTCCCAAAGGGTTTCCTCCTAATGCCGCCTATGGTGTCGGGTATCGGGAGCTGGATCCCCCACCTCCTCCTGTGTATGGACGGTTAATGGGGGCAGATTAAGGGGTAATTGTAGGCGGCAAGGGTTAATGACCGCTCATACAGGAAGGGCCTGGTGTGGCGGACACGGGTGGTGGTGCATGTATAGGGGTGGGTGGGGGTGGGGGAGTCGATAAATGATCAATACTGTGACCTGCCCAGGGGTCACTGTTGTACGCAGGGGTTGACAGGTGAGTGGAGGAGAGGAGGGAGGGGGTGGAGTAGGGGAGATGCCGTTATTGGGTATTTTATGCAGGGTTAGGGAGAGGTCGGACTTGTTACAGGAGATGCCAGCAATGAGATTGGCAATGCCATTTAGGGGTAGCAGGAGGAGTGATCGATGGACAACTGATGAAAAACTGGAGAAAAGATGGTTAAAGATGATATTCATGAAGTATGGCAACATTGAATAAAGCTACATGCATAGAGCAGTACAGCTTATACGCCGAATATGTGATATGGATGACAGCAATGACTTTATAACAGAGGCATGATGCATATTCAATGATGACAGATAGGACGTCATGGTTTCGAGGTAGAACTCGCAGGGACATATTGGGCAAAGTGAGGTACAAAAAGACATTTAATACTTGGCAAATCAAATATTATGTAATCGAAATGTCCCCATGTTGCTATCAGTACCACTTCATCAATTCTGAGTAGGAATAGGTAAATTAGTTACTGAATGATCTGACTGGTGTATGGTAACTGAGGTCTCATTGAGGTAGACCAAAGTAAGGGTAAGGTATGGGGGCGGGGGTGTTTAATAGGTGGGTATGAATCCTGTCGTACTGTTATCATGTTGCCACACGCTGGGCTCTAGCGGCCATAATGAAGCAGGCTCATGTCGCACAACGAGCACCCACGACATCTTTATAGGCACGTGCCGACAAATAGATCCATGTAGTCTGAGTTATGTGTCCTGCATGTCCACAGCCAGCTAAAAAGGACAACATGTAAAGAAAGATTGGGTAAATTTATTCCGCCCTTAACCACGCCAGAACAATAGGATAAAGGACGAATTTCCTGCTTTTATCGTGTGGGAATGCGGAGGAAATAAAGGGAATAGGAATCAGCTCAAAGGGGAAAAAAGCAGGAAGGAAAGATGAGAACAGAGAAACCTCTAACGTGGTAAGAACACTTGCATGTGCAAGGCGTTTCATTTTAAAGAAAAATAAATAGGTAAAAAGACAAGAATGAAGGAGGGTGAAACTTGTGGGAAAAAAGGGACGTTAATTAATGTACTCATTAGAGTTAACTGGCCGCTGGTGTGACGTTACTGTCAGCATGCAACGATATAGATTGTGCCACAGGTAGGCATAAATAAACGGTATCTGAAATATCCAGACATTAGCATTATATAACGCCCCGTCTACAACAAGGTAAACCACATGTCAGACATGTTACATGTATTAAAGCAAGTATGAGCAGTTAATGCCTGGACCTTTCTGCTTTTGTCAGCAGAACTTAGTATTGGGAGTGTGTGACTTGAAATATAAATGAGAATGCACCTAGATCTATTTGCAGTCCATTTACATGCTCATGCATTTCTGACTAATGCGAAACGCCCTGAACACCACTGCATCCTATCTGTTCATGAACTATACCGTACCGGTATTATAATGATCTAGTATTATAGATATTCAGCGGCTGTTATAGTTTGTGTATCTTATATACCAACTAATGCCAAGAACTGTGTCATACATATAGATTCTGGCAGATGTATACCAATCTAATCTACATCGATAACTGCTGGCTGGAGAAGGTCCATGTATTGTATACTCGAGAAGAAGGATGACCTATTCTGAAGTCATTTTGGACTATTCCATGTCCATGTCATTCCACTTGCAGCAGTCTCCTGCCACCCTAAGGGGGTCAGTGGGGTGATGGGGAGCAGGAGGAGGCACCCAGGAGGAGGCAGAGTGAGGGGTGGGAGGTGTTGTAGTGGGGCAGACAGTAAAGGTTGGCCCAGGTCATGGAGCAGGGGCAGGTGTATGCTCCACTAATAGGGTCACGTTCTCACAGGGTGTACTCTGCTGGTCAGGTGTCTGGACACTGATGGTATTTGTACTTCTGCCAAGGGCAACTAATACCTAGGCCTATAGCTGACCAACGATGGTGGGTTTTAGTGGAACATGTAATAATGTGTTGGACATATATATATATATTGGTATGAAATATGTATCAGAGATGTGGGGGATGTCTGGTCTGGGATTTTCCTGCAATTTAAATTAGGGATTTCAAATAATTTCCTCCCCTGTGTAAATAAATAGCTTCACTCAAAATTATTCTGAACTTAAACTCTGGCTTAGATGCCTGAACAAGGTTTTGGGAATATTTCACAACCTTATCTATTATCATCATACTAGCAGTATAACAACTCCCCTATAATCATGTTGTACATGGCTCTCACGAAGTCCAACTTGTGCAGTATTGCAGCAGTGCATGCACCAGCAGAGGCGAACATGATGATGGGGGTGGGGGTCCAGTAATTTTGCGTTGCCCACCGCTCGAGGCAGGAGGTGACCCATGAAGTGGTTATCTTATTTACCTCCAAAATGCCATGACCACATGTAAAAAGTACTTTGTGCAAAGGTCATGGGAATGTTTTGTCATGTAAATGCCACAGAAATACCATGTTTATCTACCCCACTGGTGAGTGTTCTATGCGGAAACAACCGGCGTTGGCTTTTGATTCTCACTGTGGTGGTTTAGTCCCATCAAAGCACCGTTATGGACCATCAATGGATATCTAGATGTGGTTGTGTGGGGTTTGGGTGGATATAGCGGACATCCCCATAGCACGAAGACACCCATTTACACATGATCATGTATAGAACATGCTGTTGATGTAGTAGTGCTAGAGCTTACAGTGTGTGTGATATAGTTACTGGTAGGTCAGAATAAGATAACATTGAGCGCTATCTTGATGTTAGACAGACAGGTGGTCCACGGTAATAGGACACAATGGACTTCAGACAATGCGCGGGACTAGACTGACTCATCGAGTTTTACAAATAATGTATATATATATATGGACACATTGATTTAGCATTTCTATGAATTCTGGCCTATAAGCCCAACCCTCTTATAAGCCGTACCTAGACATTGGGACAATCCTATAAGCCGCACCTGGGATCTGAAAATAAGCCGCACCTGGGATCTGTAAAAATGCCGCACTGGGTTTCTACGCGAAAATTTACAGTACGTAATGTGTTCAGCTAATGGAACACGAGTGTTCCGATCATAATACTGCCATGTATGGGAAATGAGCATCGTACACAACGCCGGACATGATGTCCATGTCTATGGGCATGAGCGGAAGCACTCCTTGTCCCAGAGATAAGGCAAGTCTACGAAGTGTGTGTACCTGGAGGCAGCACTGACGTGAGGGCTACACATGTGTGCATGGTGGCCGACAGGTGTAACCCACACATGTTCCGTCACACATGGGGCCGGCTACCCCCCTCACCATGCAGCCTCATGGGATGCTCAGGGATGTATGTAGGGGGGGGGGGGGCTCCCAGAGTAAGCTCCCCCCCCCCCCCCCCCCACTCACCATGCACAGCAGCACCCACCCCAGACATTAACCGGTGATTGATTATGGATGCATGACCTATAAACAGTCGGCGTTTTGTGGCTAGCCTGGCACCCTCGGAGCAGCAGCACCACGTGTTTCCCCCACACCTTGTGTCTCCCAGGTATTCGGTACCGTCGTGTGATGCTTCAATGTCAGCATCACTTGGGAGGTGTAGCTCCTAATGTACTTGTATTGGCAACGCTGTAGTCGTCAAATATTTATAAAAGGTGTCTAATTTTGTGTTCATACATTTCATAACATGCCATATATAAATTTGTCATATCGCCGTCGTCAAATATTAATTAAGACCACGACGTTTCTGACAGGGCTAAGGATTTATGCCTGTTCTTCACGATGCACTGCTATTAAATCACGGTTAAGCCTTCAGGCCAAAACGCCATTAGGAACACCATTGTTCCTAAAGAAATAATGATTAAATAGCAAGATACTGTATAGGTGTATACATCACATGTCATATACATGTATTGCACAGAAAGACATTTACACGTGTTTCCCTGATGTGATGTGATGTGATGGTCTACCCCTAAAGAATAGGCAATAAACCCAGGTCACTTGGGAGTAGTAGACGTTGATGTAGTCCTGCCCACATGCCGGGTGTGGAAAGGGAAATGGTGGGTGCTGTGTGAGTTTGTTTAGAGGAGTGACTCAGGGAGGGAAATGCAAGCTGTCATGTCTGCATAGACCAGGTTTCCTATCCAATTTTCGGGCACAGACCAGCCCTTGTTGTATAGAAACCAGCCCACGGTCACCCCCTTTATAGGGCCACCAGTTCTGCTGCAGCCACCAACTTCTATAGGAAAGTGGAGTTTCTATAGATGGACTTGCACGGCTTGGTGGATAGTAAAGGATGTAAAGGACAGTGAGGAAAGTGAGGCCTGGGTAATAGTGGTTCTTCCATGGTCCAAAGTAACGTATTTTAGACTGTCAAATAGATATCTACAAATACACATACATGTCCCATATTGATATGAATGTTCTTTGCGAATGCCCATAAAAGTGCTGTCGCCATTATTAAATCGCCCCCAGTACTATATTGTATTCATCAATCGCTACGCAGTTTCTGTCGATAAATTTAAATAATTTGAAAAGATGTCTACATTTGATGTGTGTTTTAACGGCCACGTTGTGATGTGTATCGATCTGCACAGAAGGTTTGCCGCCTGGCACGGGGCTAGTTGGAGCTTTCTGTGACGATGAGTCATGACTAGGGAGGGTTTTCATTTTCAAAGGAAATAAAAACGGAAATTAGACCAGGCGCTATTGTATGTCAGTCTTGTATATTTATGACACCACTTACAAAGATCAGCTGGGTAAATCTTTAGACGTGTACTTGTCTATTATACAGCGGCTGTTCGGGTCTATTTGTAGACCTCATATCAGGTCAGTCTGCCCCTTATCAGTATGTTTCACTTGACCTTTGCAGACTTATCTGGGCAGTAGCAGAGACTATAGCTATACGCTCTATGTCTAATAATATACGTTTCTGGTAGTTGATGTATACACAGAGGCAACACAGGAAGTGGAATCCTAATGCCCATTAGACATTTTTGCTTGCAATGCTAGTAATTAGTAATCCCAATGAAACCCAAATGATACACTTTTTACATATCGTAAAATATGAATCTACAAGGTTCAAAAAGTCACAAATATCTATACCTTCGGGAGGGTTGTGAGCACGCATGAGTATGATGAGCTGGTGGTTCATATATCGCCTAAGTAAACATTTCCACTTTATACACCTGTAAAGTTCCATTAACTCATGATCAACCCAACCCCTCCCCCATACCGCTATCTTTTCCCCTGTTTCTCCTAGAGATCAGACTAATAGCCCCCCTCCCCCTGCAGGTCTTGGTCGGCGTTACACCAGGCACTAGTAATGAAGACCTAACGCAGGTGGCACATGGGACTGCCGTGCCTTTAGCCCCTGGGATCCACCATAAGTGACCTATGGTAATGAGCTTTAAGGCCAAGACTCACACTCTCCATGCACGCCTACATTTAGTTGCCTGCCATTGGTTTGGTGTACAGGTGGGTAGTTAGTACTGCTTGGAGAGTGTATTGGACGGGATCTTTATAAGGCCCTGAGGCCCCAAAGCCCAATCCATGCTGGGGCCCAACCTTTGACCCCGAGTCAGACATATATAGGATTTCTGCAGTCGGCTCGCCGACCAGGTCAGGTCCATTTCGCTGATGTTTTGGACTCGATACATCTCTATAAATTCTTATTTGGTACTTCTCTCAACCAAATAAGAATTGTATACTAACATCCGTCTGTGAGACATTGCTGTATAGAGGAAGCAATAGGGCTTGTATAGAGGAAGCAATAGGGCTTGTATAGAGGAAGCAATAGGGCTTGTATAGAGGAAGCAATATGGTTTGTATAGAGGAAGATATAGGATTGTGAAATGTATTCTATAACTCGGACCTTGACACGGACACCAAATAGTGGAGAACATAAATAGATATAAAGGGACACATACAAAAAAGAACAACATCCAGCGTAACACATATAAAATAACAGAGGTGAAGACTGGACCTCTGTACATTTGTATGATAATAATGATTCTGTCTGAGTCGTGAAGCAACAGGGGCGAGGGAGACAGATAAGGCAGTGAGACAGCTTAGACTTGCTCAAGTCAGCATACGTTATCAATAGATGTCACTCTTCCTACGTTTGCAGGGGTTTCTGCATCAGATCATGTTTATTTCTCGAAGTAAAATGTTGACAGACACCTGAAGATTTCTAGAATTTTGTCCTAGAAGGAGTGGCATGTCTGCAAGACGCATACTCTAAATACAAGTATACAATGGCATGTGTACAACAGTACAAGCGTTTTGAAAAAGGGAAAGCTCTAGCAAAGACAGACTATGCGGTGATTTAAACATCATGCCATAAACGTGCATATATCTCTGGATCCAAAACCTGCATATATGTACGGTAAATCTACCTACAAAAAACGGCATTTGTTTTCCTGGACCTGACTGAAGCTCGTCTATTTAAGTAAGATATCACTGCATGCAGTCCTCTTCATGTGAACATATTAGAGGATGAATCAGACGTAGTGGAGCGTTGAGACATGGGGATAAGGGTAGTGACCGCTGGTCATGGAAATGATGGAGGGGATTAAGCAGCGTCATCATATGGGTGGGTATCTGTTCAAAGGCACCCTGGAGGATGGGCGGACATGAATGGGAAGTGGAGCTGGGGAGCGGCGTAAAGGCGTCATGGCATGATGTGTCATCTGTAGCCTATGGCATTTGGTAGGGTTTTATTCACGGGATTCTATTACGTACATAAAAAGAAAAAGATTTAAAAAAAAAGGATAAAAATTAGCACCTACAGAATATATCTGGAACAAATAATTACGACATGTAACCATGCAACCCATTCCCCTTGAAGGAATAGAATGAATATGAACAGCATGAAAATGGAAATAGATTGAGAGAGACAGCTAGGTCATAAGCATGTAAATCACACCAATGTAGCATCTAACCCCAGCCCCACGTGAGCAGGCAGGAGCTGGTGTCCGTCCTGTGGAAGGTCCGCATGGTCCCCAGGACCCACGCTCATAATAAATTCACAAGGATGCGGCGAGGGTCAGCCCAGAGGTCGTGTATTGTAGGGATGAGGGGGTCGATGTGTGGGTCGTGTCTGAGGGTGGTGGTAGGGACTGGGGGACAGGCATTAACCCTGTAAGGGCCGCATAGTGCTTTAATGCAGTATGATCGTCTTGATGCATGAATGCAGCCCTGGTGGTCGAGTAACTTACTCGCCAGGGCTGCATCCAAGGATCATGCCGACCCTACGGGGTTGAAACACTGCCGAGAGGTCGGCATGATGCATTCAGCAGCACTGCATCATAAGGACATTATGTTAACAGTCCAGAGCACAACACACTCTCCTTTTCTTAGTGTTCCGGTCACCACAGGCGCTCTGGGTGTCACATTACACATCCCAGCCTGGGACACTCTGAGACTGTTGTGCGGCCCTCTGTTAAAGCGCTCTGTGGCCCTTAAAGGTATAAAGGTTTAATCCTGGATTAAAACCCTCCCTGTGGGCGTCTACCGATGTGGCGTGCTACGCGGCAGACGCCTGCCTGGGCTGGTAGGCACTCTAATCAATAAGAAGTGTCAGAAAAGGCGCTGTATTAAGCATATGACTAGATGTAATGGGGTATTAAATGTCCAAGTTTAGATTTGAGGCTATGTGGCTATTTTAAAGACTACCAAACTAAATATAGACGAGTAGCCTTTTGGCGGTGAAACTGCGCCGTATTTACCGGTTACAATGGATCCACAGGATGCCACAGAACAGCGTTATTTTAGGCAGACACTGCCATCTACATTACTGGTACTCAACATAGTGAATATGGGTGCTTTTACAAAGAAGGTTGTCTCAAAATACCACCTAGTCAGTTCTCTTTTCAAATGCAATCTCAATCCCACCTTAGTATTTACTATTAATAGAGCAAAGTAACAGTTGGGGGAGAGGTGATGAAGGTGTTGTACATACAGGTTGGGGGTGGGTGAATTTAATCCGGATATGGTGTGGTCCGTCATTGAATGGACACATTGGGAGATGAACAAACAGTACATCAGCTGTCCCGCTGCTGTTGACCTAACTCCTTCCCGATCGGCAATAACAGCCCCACCACTAACCCCTCCTCCCACCCCTCTCCTCCTCCCGTACTCCTCCAGACAGCACTGAACCCAGCACTGGACCTCACCTGACCCCCAACTACAGGGCCATGACCCATGGGCACAAGCAATATTGAAACTATCTCAGAAAGAGTACAGGTAGCCATTTCTGTCCTCGGACAATATTAAGCGTCGGGCACCTTACTGCAAGGGGGTAAAGGGGTTACATTATGGTATCTCCTGCTACAATGAATTACTCCTAACTCGATCTACCACAGCTGTTGGTGCCTCCATATATCCAATGGTGCTTTGTGGACGTTCTACTCATTATGTGCTCTGCAAAACAGTCATAATGTAAGCCGCCTTCCTCCTCTATATAAACAGGCCTGCTGTCCCGCCCTACTCTCCACTTTTGTTACTAAGTGAAGAGTTAAGAGGAGCTGATGGCAGAGATGCAGATTACATGTACACTGTGCCATCTGTCCAGAGCTTAGTCATGTATACAGTATGTATACATGGCATTACGACCCCTGCTACCTACAAGTTATCATAGGTGAAGTAATGTTCGAGTATGGCATGCTTTACATAGAGCACATAGAAGGATGCGCTCACTGAGTCAGTAGAGTGCCCCCAAAGTGTGGATCCTCAGGGACCCAGCTGCCCTGGACTCGCCCCCCCCCCCCCCCCACCCCCACCCCACCCACGTCCCCAACCCTCATCTACTCCCATTAGGGGCGCGTGGCCACGTCCACTCTTGTTGTGGGGGGCATTAATTGTTCAAACAATGCAAACATCTGGACGTTTCCCGACCGGCCCAGGCCATGCAGTCCCCACCCCCTGTAGCCCCCCCCCCCCCTCTAGGCACCCCCAGCCTCAGCATCATGTCAGGCCGTCTGTGCTTACCTTGATACCATTAATACCACCTACCCCTCACCACGCCCACCCATCAGCACACATGGTCCGGCCAGCATCCACCCAGTCTTATTGCTGCTCTCAAACCGTCACCATTGCTGCTGTTCAATACACCAAGCCTGGGCTGTATACTGCTTCAGGTCACCCCCAGGTCGCCTCAAACTTCAATGTAAAAAGTGGTATCTCTTTCATTTGAATTATCAGAATTCCAGTTTTTACACCGAACCCTGAAATATTCATACCTGGTATAATATGCAGTCTCTAATTGCTGGGCTACCTAAAGCAGTAGATACTAGTAGCTGAATATCCCCTGTTATCCACCTGAATATGGGATGCCTCCCTTATCCTGCTCCCAGTGAGTCCCAGTCCAATGTGTATTGTTCTGCATATTGAGCCATGCAGCACCTGGTTATAAATATTTGGTAGGATCAACATGGTAAATAGTTCTCCATTTGTATTCCATGGAGCGCCAATATCTGACAGTCGGATGGCGTTTTCATGTTATTAAACCGCCGCACATTGAGTGGGGACATTAAAACCGTTATAAATTCCCTCTTGTGGCCCAGGCACTGAAAAAAAGGCTTTAGTGTGATTGCCCCCAGTGCTCCCTCCAGATACTCAAGTCCGTCCACGACGTATCGACAGAGATACGTCCATGACGTATTAGCAGAGATACGTCCATGGTCATTAGTATATAGACAGAAGCTACAATGTGGGGATTAACGGTGAAAGGGGTTAAATCCTGTCAGAAGAATCAGTACCGGTTCAATGTAACACAATCAGAATGCATGTGGAGTCACACGGCCACCTGTCCCTGATGTGAACCTGCATACATCACCACATACATAAGGTGTGAACCTGCATACATACTGTGTGAACCTGCATACATGTGGGCTGAACAACACCTGTCACAGCGCCACAGGGTTGGAGCCTACAGTAGGTTTAACATTAGGCGCCCCATGCTGGTGCGGCACCTGGCAGGCCTCAGTCTACAAGACCAGCTCAGAGACCAGACGGCCGCACCCCGGGCCGCACCCGGGGGTTTCCAGCTCACCACTCCCCCACCCAGCACGCCAATGGGGCGGAACAAATGAACAGTCTCCTCCCCAGCCCCACGCTGTTCTTTTGTACCCCTATGGGGGGCTCTGATCTTTGTTAGAACTAAAGGGGCAGACTTCATCTATACCCAAGTGGGCAGCCCTCTCTTCCTTTGACATTGAACATTGCCATGGGTGCTGGGCCTAGGAGTTGATGTTGGGCATACCTAATAAGGAGCAATAGAAATATACTGCTCGGTGAGCAATACGAGTTCTGCTCGGCGAGCAATAACCAAGGTTAGTGTGGTGGTTGGTGTACTTTTGGAGTCCCCTTGATGGCATGGGTATTGCAATAGAGGATATTCAGTGCTCTGGGTCAGGGTCTTTGACTTGAGCTGCTCAGACGAGTCAGAGGAGAGCTGCTCATCAGGTGCTGATAGCACTGGTGAGCAGCTCTTGGCCCCTTCTGGTGGCGTTTTACCCTGCTTTATAACTTGGGAATGGGCTCAATGAGAGTCTCGTGCAGTCAACGAGGAGGTAAAGCCGCTCACAGGGAACCTCCCCACACCAGCATCAACCCCAATTTACATAGGGGTGGAGATTTACAGCCCCGAGTCTTGAGCCCCAGACTACCGGCCAGGCCTACAAGTTCCCGTAGTAAATGCATGCCTCTAGGCGGCCCGCTTTAGAAAAGGAAGTAAATCTCTGTGGGTACCCTTAGGATCTTTACCCATTGACATACCACATTACAGTTCTATACATAGTCATTTGAATATGTATATACAGCGTATTTGTATATACATGTATAACGATTTCGGTTACAGCCAATATTAATGTTAATTTCGAGATGCAATACATGTTATGTACTTGAGCAGGGAAATGGGCTAGACTAGCTATGTTTCAGATATAGGGTAAACCGCCCATATGTGGCCCTGTTGAGGAGCTGAAACCCACAAGACTGACTTTGATATAAGATTACATGTAGAAAGGGTGATCCAATCCTCATGAAGTATGCAGCATTTTTCATTGGGACACTGTTTGGAATGCTATAGACAAGTCAAGAATATTGATAACTATGTAATATATTGTGAAAATGCTGATTATAGTAAGGTACCCTTTGGACATTGAATTGGTACCATGACTGGCCCACCTTGTACCTTGAGTGGCCCACTCCAATAAAACACTGTTTATGCATCTGCAACTTGGTAAATGTGGTTACAAAGTTATGCTCCATTAGAACATAATGAAATATAGCCTCATGCACATTGTTAGTTCCAATATTAAGCCTATAAATATGCTTTAAGCCTACTCTTCTATCTTGCCTTCTTGGGGGCTGCCTTCTGTTCTGATAACCTCTAGGCATAATCATGCCCATTTCTGCTTCTGGGGGCATAGTGTACCACTGAACAAAAATAAAATTAACATTCAGGAACTTTTCTATGTATAACATTATTTTATGTTATTATATGGTTCACCAAAAAAAATTGTAATCACAATGTCTACATTTCATGAGCTACAGCATAGTTGCTAAAGGTCTCAACTGTGGGGAGACCGGAACCAGGGACCTCTCACACTAAAGTTCTAAGCCCTGCCTATGTAGCCACGGAGGCTGGACAAGTGTGGGGAGTGTAGAAGTACGCCCATTTTTAGTTCACTCAGCACTAAGCTGTGGCTATAAGGTATAACCTATCTTAATAGGGACCTTTAGCAATCCTAATGTAGCTCATAAAACATAGACATAGGGTCCCTTATTACAGAAGGCCTGGATCTGAGTTCACACAGTCTCAATGTCATACAAGTATAGCTTTCAGCAGTTATAACACAATGTATCCAGAATAGGGTAGAGGTAAAGTATTAGCCTAGCACACAGAAGATCCTGGGTTCGAAACTTAATGGACCAGTTTTTCTCTGACCAGAAATCAGGTTGATTTCCATGTAATTCTATGGTCAAAAATAATGAAAAAGACATTTTTCCCACATCATATAACATCGTTTTGTTTATTGTGTCATAGGGGGGTGCATCCATTTATTTTGGATCTTAGAATATATCTAACCCTACACCTAGCATAGTATAACCTATACTGTTGGTGGGCCACTCATGGTTGAGCCCCTGGGCCACGTTAGGTACTCCTGTAGTAGTGACAATCAATCAGTAAAAACTACCTAATTAATATAGGATTTTAACCAAATGAAGATGGCATGTTAATGTAAGATAATATGTGCGGAAAACAAGGTGAAAGTTTGGATCTTACTGGAAAACTATAGGGACACTGTTGAGGTATAAAATGCCTTTTTCTTGAAAACTATCAATGAAAAGAGGGCTACATGTCACACAAACATGTCATGTTTGGCACTCTGTAGAAAGCACTCTGGCTACTCTATGGAGAATATAAACTGTGATATTGGTACATAATTGTCTCTTCTTTCATACCTGTATTAACAAATCAGGAAGAAATAACCATAAAGACTGATATATAGAGGTATAGATGGGCCACTATAGGTACTTGTTCTGTAGGGGGGCCACTCAGGGGCGGTTTACCCTAGAGCCTGTAAAGTATAAACGCACACCTCTGTATGAATACAAAGCCATTTGTTTTGGTCTCCGTTGGCGGGAGAGCAATATCAACGGTACAAATCCAGGGACACACTCGTGGAGAAGAGGTGAGGGGCGGGGTATGATATGCCATAAAGGTGATAGATGTTTAAACCAGACTACCTTGGTTTTAAAATGCTTCAATAATCCTGCAGATTCAATATCCGGTCATATTTTATCCTGTGTTAGGTTTATCGAGGTCCGACTGTACCTATACCCCCGGGCCTATAGCTACCCCATAACTTGTAAGTTGTATTCACCCTCCTCGACTCTATAAAGGATAACTATGAAGCTACTATAGGGTAGGAGGGCATATAGGAAGGACCATCTTGGTGCAATGCTGGAGGTTGTCGCTAAGTGCCCTAAGACCCAGAACATGTTCTGTAATGGTAACAGGTCAGTGTTAGTCAACCTTGCAGCAGTGTGTACCGATGGAGGAGGGTGATGGGGAGTGTATGTCGTCAACATGGAGATACCTAACCTACATGTACAGATGTCTAACCTACATGTATTGTGTATAGGGCCAGGTTAAACGTGAGGTGTGTGGATCTCCACCTTTCTGATGTGAAGATGCAGTGAACCGTGACGCGGCCACTCTGTGACATGTATACACCACACAAGGTGGTCTCTGCCTCATACTAATCAGGATGGGCAGGGTAGACGTGGACAAGTCACTGGGAATAAAATAATAATAATACATGGCATTACTGATGCCCTATGGAGCCTGTAGTAAATAAAGGCTAAAGGCACAGTGTGTGTATACAGGTTATTGCTCAGCAAGTCTCCAGCAATTCATATATATACCCCAGTCATATATACATGTAATGACCTCATGGAATAGGCACTCTTATAAAAGACCCATCATGCTGGCACTGCAGCGCTTATCTTGTGTGACAGAACGGGGTACATGGTAAAATCTGGCCCTCTTTATGACCCGGGCAGCACTCTAGGCTGCATGCATTACCCCGTTATAATGCACACTATGAATACAGAACTCTACAGCACTTTTATGGCAGCCATTCGTATTTCATTTTCATGAGCACGGGAGTGACAGGAAGTGATGCTTTTACGATAGGGTCGAAATGGCGGTCTGACAGGGGAACAGGGGTAGCAGCCGGGTAGCAGCGGCCCCACACTCCTCCTGCTACCCGTGCTTCTAGCAGGGCACATTGGTGCCCCACACCAGCTTCTTTGCATGATCCAACAGCATCGTATGTTAACCCCTGCTCTACCCAACCCTGCTCTATCGTGCTCTACCGTGCTCTACTCAACCCTTCCAGATGACCCCCATCCCCACCCCCATCTGGTCCAGTTCTTTTTTTTATAACTCTGTTCCCACCTGGTTATGGCATATTTTTCTTCCGGCTCTTGTAGTCTATACCATCCTTATCCAGGCCCCCACATAGACCCTCCCCCCCCCCCCCCCCCCCACCACCACCAGCCAACTTAATGCTATCCTTCCTGACAGCATCCTTCCTGGTCCATCCACCATACCCCACCCCATCCCTCCTATGGCCAGCTGGGAAGCAGCATAAGCTGCAGCTTTATGAATCGGCGTTGATGCAGTGCGGATACAACCGGTGCTTTATGGTGATGAGGACAGCTCCCCCACCCCCTCCCCCTTCTTCTTCAAATCACCCCTTCCCAAGAGCAGCCCCTGGCCCCAAGAAGGCAGCGGGGGCCTTGGGTACATGAGGGAGGAGGTCGGGGTCAGGGCTGGGGGCCGAACCTGATGGATCAGTGCTGGCTGGACACACTGACCGCACCATGCCGCACCATGTAGGGCCAATCAGTGTAGAGCATGATGCACGTCTCCACTCCCTCCTCCTTCACCCTGGGAGTCACTGTAACTTGTAAGGGCCAGGCTGCCCCCGGGGACCGTTACCCATGCCCTAGCAGTATCTACAGGTGCAGCCCTGTTCAGGTCGATCTGTTACCAGGCATTGGTCAAAGAACTGTGAGTGAGACAAAATGCAACAAGGGATTCGTGATCAGATCTGTCTCTTTGCCAAGTGTGTATGGGGGGGGGGGGGGGGCGCCCGGATCGACATATTGCTTTATGCTCAGCAGTCTCAGTCTATATTTGAGATATGCTGGATTACCCTCTGGTACTCTGGCAATATATACAAGCTGGTGATTGTAGTACAATTGGTAGTGTTGGGATGTGTGGATGTTGTACAGCAGGCCTGCACCAAGTATCATCCACAGTGAATGATGTTGTCCTCTTCATATTTAATCAGGCATCAGTACTACAATACTCTACTTGAATGAATTCAAAAAGGGATCACTCACTATGCACTTAAGTAATTACTTCAGTCCTTTGATCTCCAGGTTAAAACAAGAAGACTGCAATCAGTTGACTAATGATGTAATAGATTTCTTCCTCATCCTGCTTACAAGAGGACCGTCAATCCCCTGGTGCCACTGAACTAAAGGAAATCGCGTCTATCTAATTCTAGACTGAAGATAGCGTGCTGCATCGAAAAGAGCGATTGTAATGTTAGATTAAAATTAATCAGTCTAATCACTTAACTTAGAAGAAAAATAAGCCTCAGGCTTATTGATACAAGCACACAGAATCACCAGCTGGTGCGAGGATTAGAAGACGGACACAATATACTGGTTTTAATCATCTAGAAAGAGAATGACGAATTCATCCAGAGAAATAATTCTGTTATTTCCCATGCAGGGGGTGAGGGAGGGGGGTGCGTTGACAGTGGGCTGAGACAGACGGCGGATTACACCTCCACGTCCAAGTGTGATTAGTTATTAATGCTGTAGAGCCGTGTAACAGCATTAGGGTGCCGAGCTGTTGCCGACAGGCGCTGCAGCAGCCATCTGACATATAGCCCTCACAGGGGCACACCTGATTTATGCTGCAGCTCAAGGAGCTAGATGTGCTCGGGTCTGCACCAAGACATGTGAATTAATCAATTAGTAAGGTCACTTTTTTTGTAGGAAGCCCTGCTTTATCGCAGAAATTGTTGTAAAAATCGGATCATTGTAATTTCCTGGGAGGAAAAAGTTGACATAAATGACACAAAGAAAAGGTCCTATTACTTTTTGTCATCCAAAGAGCGGCATCTCGGTACACAATAGACACTGCATTAGGAATTTTATGTCGTGTGATTAGCTATGCATATATACATTGTGTAATGCTGACATCTGCGGTATATACTAACTTGTGCTCTCACTTTCTCTCATTGCAGGTAAGAACACGCGTCATCACTTAGAGTACCAGTAAGACCCGTTATGCCAAGTAGGTAAGGAAACATAATATATAGGCTACCAGGTTACAAACAGTTTCTGCTACAATATGTATCTAATAGAACACAGGTTTAGATCAGAGCAGTTGATCGTTCAGATGATAAGAGCAGAACAAATTAGGTTCAGGAATAGGGAAAGGGGTTGCATTATACATCCGTTAAAAAAGTGCCGAGTGGGGTTGCGTGTCGAAAACATTGGCTCTTTAATTAATCAGGGTTTCTCTAAAATTACATTTCAATATGCAATGTCAAGCTGTATTGGCGGGGTTCTGCCTCAGCGAGCAGCTCGGCTGGCATGGAAGTGGTAGGGGAGGCCCAGGCTAGTCTATGGAGCCTCCTCTGTGACTGCCAATCTCCTTCTATGGATATTCCCAGAGTGTGAGCTGCTCCTTGAGTTGCGCGGAGACAATTACAGGAGATAGGGACCCATGGAAGGGGGATCAAGAGCTCTAGTATTCCCCTCACAGCGGGGAGGTCCATGGTGGTGGTGCTGGCACTAGCACTGAAGGTGTGGCTGTGTTAATCAAGTATAAGGGGTGCGGGAACCAGCTCCTGAATTATGCCTGAGATGTAGGAGGGAGTCGCATGTGTGCCGCTCGTAACCAGCGGAATATGATCGAAGGGAAATGATCGTGGAGACGCGAGGGGAAATTTGACCAAACTGTTAGTGGATCATTAGTGGCCTTGGTGGATGGTAATTGTCGGAGCTGATGGACTCTTGTCTGGGGGTTGCCCTTTGGAGGGATGGAGGCAGCTGGGAAAAGGGTCAGGTGGAAGGGTGGTGTGGGCTGGTGATTAGGGAGAATGGGGGATCTCAGGGAGATATAATAGGGATAGGCGGGTTCTCAAAGCTTTCATAACCCGGGGATGTTGTCTCTTGTTAAATTTTGCCGCCGGGGATTGAAAACCCCCTCCCTCCAATCCCCATTACCGAATCAACGCCCCCACCCCACGCCACCAACTCCTTGACCTCCGGCCATCCCTCAATCCAGTTCCAATCAACGTGCTGATCCCAGAGGTACCGTACTGCAGTCTAACAGTCGCGCTGCCCATTGTGCTGCTGGTTTCCGGCCCAAGACGGACAATGCGCACAGCCCGACCCAGCCTGCGGCAACCAGCGACACAGGAAGGAAATGTCGTCTGGTCGTCACCTGCGTCTCTGTGACGTCACAGCGGCGCGTGTTGACGCTGAATGCGACCACATTGTATTCTGTCTTATTTGACGAATTAACGCGTCAGAGTTACCTCCACCACCTGTTTTGTTTTACAACATACTAGGCCTATATTATATGGTGAATTATCACGGAATCACCCTCTCCTCTTGTACATGCTATCGCGTGCAGACATGGTATCAAGTTGTTACCTCCTCCAACGTCATGAACACCCTACTTTTTGCCACTTCACAACCCTCGCCTTCCAGGAGAAACTCCAGAGACAGGCCCTCCCCCTTTTCAACATGCTGAACCGACCCACTTTGCACCAACTAGGTCAAGTACAAGATCTCCTCAATTTCTGCCCACTTGCTTGTCGCCGACAGGCAAAAGAAACAATCCAAGTACCAAAAATCTTTCAATGGGGAGTTTGAATCTGTCATGCTTAAGTAAACACGAGTTTAAATGTTTACCAAATGCAGCTCAAAAGACACAAATAATATGTGTAAAATGCATGTCCTCGTCAAATAGCAAATGGTAATGCATGTACTCCACATTGCGATTTATAAATACTGTAATTAGAAAATACTTGATGGCGAGGAGAAGAGAAGAAAAAATAGAGTATTGTGTATTTCTTTTCGCCACCTGGCACCTGGTATAAAACAGGGGGCATGTAGTGCCGACAGTGATTGACGTCGGGTGGCCTGGATGGGTCACCTTAGGTGAGATGGAGTGGGATGGGGTGGGAGGGGGTGGGCCGTATCAGTGTTACCCCTGGTGATCCCCCTGTCTCACACCGGACCTTGTGGTAATTGGACTGCTGTGTGCCACTGATAACGCCTTTATCTCTGACCCCCCAGTCTCACTACAGGACGCAGACCTTATCTGTAGCTAAGGTTACATGGGTAAACCTGAGGTTGACCATGCATGATGTATACATGTTCATGATAGTTGCACGTCGGTGACTGCCCTGAAGTTTGTATCTGCTAGATACGACGTCCACATGATATCATACGGAGTTTTAGTAACTTAAAATAGCAGACGCTGTAGTACCTTTACTGTGGGCTATTCTGGTACTGGTATAAATGAGAAGATTCATTAGAAGTTGTGTTACCAGGTCTGCTACTTTAGGCTTGATCACAGTCTACTGCCATGAACATGGCCGAATCTGTCCACTTTAAACTTGGAAAGGGTAACTATCAGAGAATTTAATACATAAACGCCCTACTTATCTGACACTTCTCTGCATTGATTCCATCAGATTCACTAGTGAAAACTGCAGCTACAATTGTAGACAAGGTGTAGTTTACTCACCACCACAAGGCCTGTTTTTAGAAAGTGTGCCCCCCCCCCCCCCCCGCCACCACCACCACTCACAGATGACACAGACCACCCCCCGAGTCTGACACCTAACCCTGCTGATGGAGCCATAGAAAACCAGCCACCAGAAAAGTACATGGAAGTGGGTCCCTGTCTGACATGGTAACGGGTCATACTCATATGTAGGCCAGGCAAGGTGCAGGGGGAGATTGGGGAGATGTGAGGGGGAGGGGGTAAGGAGGAAGGAGGCTCTCAATGGAATAAGATACCACTCATAGGCACCCCCTCCCCCGCTACCCCAAACACAGTAGGCTACACACTGACAGATCAAGGGTTGCAGAAGTGGCATTTAGGTGTGGTATCCTCTAGATTTTTTGGCCAGCACATATATCAAACAATGTAGTCTGTATACCAACGAGGACCAGTGGCGGATACAGGATTTTTAAGGGGGAGGGGGCCCGATACATACGAAAATGTCTCCCTTCTGGGCTTTTGAGCCACATTTTACCTTTAGAAAAATGTAAATTTTGCCCAGAAAGGGGGAGGGGGCCCCCTTCTAAATCTGCTACTGAGGACACATTCAGGAATTGTTATGAGCGATCAATATAAAAGAATTAAACAAAACCCTGTTTTAAAAAAAATGGAGGTATATACATGTAGCTCCCTCAGCCATGTGTCTTGCAGATTTCTCTTGCAATGGTGTCACATCCTTCAAACCGCCTAAAACTTCTACAATGTGCTCAGTGTTAGATCCTCCCAAGCGCCCCTTATGAAAATATGCACGGTGCCTACCCTATTTCCGGCCCTGGCCTCATTGTTCTGATCTTTTTTCTCTGTGATTTCCCCTCTTTTTGTTGTGTGATTTTTTTTTCACTAAAAAATAATTCCAAACCTTTTAACTAATGGCTTTATCTGTCACCGGACTTTGTCAAGTGTGAAGGGATCGGGGCGGTATGGAGGTGGTGGTGGGGGGGGGGGGGGGGGGGGTGCGTGACGGGCGGGCATGGTGGTGACTCATGGTTGAGGGGGAGCCGGCAAGTCGCCGAGATGGTTCCTTCAGATAGGGGCCACAACCCCCAGATTCATCACATGTTGAGACTGTATTAAAATAAGGGCAATAAAATTGAAAAAAAGACCTGGTGTTTGGCCCCCAAACGAGCGGTGACATGGGCTGGACCGTCAATCTCCTATACTACTTACTATACCTCATTCACGCCTGAAGATGGCATCCCTTTACCATACCCGACACGAAATGTCTTGGGAGAGATTTGTGTACATTGTGGTCTGAGCCCACTTGACACTCACCAATTCAATAATACACAATGTATGTGTTAGTATGAAAATGTAGCTGAACCTTGTTCCATGCATGGTACTGGTGGGTGTGAGACAAGTGACAAGTGGCAAGGGAGGAGTATGTGTACTACTAACTGAGTGGCACCAGCTCATTAGAGCCCTTCACCCCTGGGCTTATGTCACCTTTCATGTACAAGGATTCATTAAGCATCCTCTAATCTCCATAACAACTGCCTATTTGGGAGAGGGCACGATAATTACCAGGGGTAATTACACACAGGGTGACCCAGTTCGTACATCTCGTAGTGTTTCATCAAGGAAGTCGGTCAGATTAGCATGGGAAATGGACTAGAACTAATACCTGGTTTAATATATAGGTGTGCATTAGAGAGAGGGCATAGGAAACGCGCATGAGTGAATACAACTTAAAGCTAAAGACAAATGTACAATATGGCCAACCTTATACCTCCTTTCCCCTTGATAAAGCTTTCCTACTTAGTGAGGAGCATTCATGAACACAGTCTGAGGATGCAGTGTGGCATGGCATGCTCCCATCAAATGCTATGTAATGACGTTAGCTCACTATATAGCCTCAGTAAGTGGTAAGTTGCGCCATAGAGTCTCCCACATTAGCAACAGGCATGCCGTCTGAAAGGATATACTCTGTTCTGCCCCCCGCCCCCATGCATCTAGAGTCCATAGGAGAACTGATATTTGAAATGTTTGCCAGTGTGTACATTTCACAGCGTGCAGAGTAAGAAGTTGTATTTCTCTTAGTCTTAGACGAGTATAATCTTTCTGCCAGACCGACATTAATCAACTCAATCTACCCCCATGAAATATATCATCATCTATCAGCCAGGGTATGGGAAGATCTAGACCTATCCAGGACCCCCCACCAGGAAGACGAAGGATGCCTGTCACCATCTACATCTAGCCTGCACACGTCTGTCCGAACCAGCACCCAACTAATGGGCTCAGCTGCCAATTAGAAGGAGTGTTATAGGGTGGGGGGACTCATCTTCATTATGAGTCACATGGCTATCACAGTGGTCATGTGACCAGTATCAAAGGCCTGCCTCCCTGGCTGACCTAGATTAGTAGTGGTAGTTTAGATGTGGGCACATTGGGAAGAAGGGAAGAGGGGATATGTGAGTGTGAGACACATGCATCCCTACAACAAAGGGCAGCCATCAGGATAATGGCAGTGGTAGGGGAGTAAATGGTAGGTTATTTTGGTCGGTACCTGTAGAGTTACAGTCTCCTTTGATACTCTGTAGTGTGGCAGATAAGAGACAATTTTCATAAGAATCGTGCAAATGATGATACAAGTGTAAGTACATATCCCCCAACTACCAACTTTAGTAAGTATAAATATAGTATATTAGTAGGTTACATTTATCCCTTGCTGTTTTCACCGGAATAATGGCCGAAATAATATACATTTGTATAAGACATATACGTGTCCACGCAGTGCAATAGTATGTACATGTGTCTTCAATGACAGTTGGATGTCCTCGACTGAAAAATACCCATTATGGTCAAAGAGGAGTACATTTTAGATTCCAATGCCTAGCACGAATGGACCACAGCGACACATCTGGTTTTGTGACTTGTGAAGGGGGTGTGCACCGAGTACGTGACCATCACTTCCCTCTCTGTCTGTCTCATATTGCTGACAGACGAAACCAATAGGAGCTGTTCTAACTGTAATAGAGTTGCTCGTCTAAAGTCATTTGATGGTTGGAGATCACACACTGCCACTACCCATCAATATCAATGGGATTTAGATTATCACATAATGCAATTCACGTCCTTTTAGCACTACCGTTAATAGCAATACATGTATATGTATAATGGACATGTATAGAGTATGGAGGCATATATATCAAATACCAGACATTGATGCGATAAAGAATGGCTTAGTTCCAATGTAGCTGGCGACAAATGCGTGATTCCACTTGGTGCATTATTCCACTCGGTGCGCTGTGTTTGGGTTTGGTGCGGGGTGTGGAGTGGTGTGGGGCTGCTGTGAGTTGAGGGGAGGGTAACTTGTTCAGCAGAGTGAACACAACGCCCCACATTTACCCTTTAAGGACCGCATAGTGCTTTAATGCATTAAACCCTTTGTCGTCATTATGTATGAAGACAGCCATGGCGAGTAACTCGCGGGTGCTGCATTCAAGCAACACAAAATCTCAGTATTATGCATGTGCAGCACTCGCGTGTTACTCGCGAGGGGTGCATCGCATCCATGCATCACACAGCAAAGGACATCATGCACTAAAGCACTATGCAGCCCATAAAGGGTTAAGCGCGCACAGAGAGGCTTGGATGGTCAGGTTTAGCCTATGATTCGGCCAGCATTACCAGTGGGCGGATAATGTGCAGATAACCCAATGAGGCACACCTGCAAAGTGTGGCGTGCCCGCTCCAGTGGCTTCAGCTGGCGTGGGGAGCAAACAGGGCGTGTGGAAAGCACTGACTCAATATAAGCAGGACTCAACAATAACACACCACCAGAGATTACATCTCACTGATACCACGAGTTGGTGGGAAGGACTGGTGGCCACAGGGGCGTTATTTAAATAAGGGAAATTGTGCCAATTTTATTGGGTTTTTTTCAACTAGAGGTAATATATTGATTGATACCATTGCCCTATTTTCCGAGCCCATTTCTCACTTTTACTGATCTACTTGTGTGCTTTTTGCATGCTTGCTCTTCTGTCATCCCCAGCCCAATACAGTGGTGTACAGTGGTGCCAGAGGAATTATTTATTCAGTCTTGATTCTTGTTTGAAGATGTCATGTCAAATATTTGCCCTGGATATATAGAAGTATTGCTTTTCTTGTCGATATACATTTCAATCATGTAAATTAGCCAGCCATAAAGCTCCTGCCAGTGCTGGGCAGGCCAATGGGAGTCATTACTATTCTGGTCACAGAGTCAATCATCAGGCCCCGTAGTGTGGTATCTGGTCTCATTTTCCCCATGCCCTGTCCCATCTCCGTCAACCCACTCCCAGGAGGGCCACCCTGGAGACACCCTGAGCTGGACTATAGTAGGAGGCAGGGTACTATACCGTAGTGAGTTAATGCCAGTATTGGTGCTAGCTGGACATGGCTCTGTGGACGGCGTGTGGACCCATGGAGGTGCTTGACCAGGGTTAGCAGGAGGAATTGCCCTCTGGTATTTCCAGCACCTTATCCCAGTACTGCACACGTCCTGGTGTCGTGACTAGCGTCCTCCATGGCGTTCACATTGAAGCTATTGTCAGGCACTTACTATACCATGAAGTATTACACAGACAGTGGAAGCTGTGGAATAGGGTTACTCCTGCTATATACCATGCCTTGGCTAGCTTCACTATTTGGTCCTTGGTATTTTGTCCTCACCCCATCCCTCAATAGTAAATAATTAAGTGGGCTATGCTATACTGTTTGGTTTTAACAATCTCCAATTCATTTAATGCGCCCCTCGTCTAACCGGTAATTACTGTAATTGGATACAATATATCATGCCCCATCAGCATAGACTATGAACTTACACCTCATGTCTGTCTCAGTATATCTGTGAACTGAATATACCACTTCTTTGCTCCTTTGCTCCTAATAGTCCTATAGACTAGCCCTCTCTATTCCCCAGCAGTAGTCTCTTAATTCCCTCCTCCTGTCCCTCACCCCACCCCCAGCCCCCTGCAGCAGGGTGGACACTATCTGTGAAAGGCAGCACTTAGTGTCCCTGGTCCTTCAATGCCTCACCTCGTGGTGCCAATAATTACAGAGGTGCCTCAGGGAATACCACTAGACATCTACAGCTTGGTGGTCTAACCTGGCAAAGGCCATTTGGAGAGTCAAGAGCTGAAAAAAACCTGGTATATTTCATTCACCTCAATGGATGTGATATCCGTTCTGGCACATGCTTTTCGCTGTGCTTTTTAAGAAGAATTTAGCTAGGATTAGTGTATAAAAAAAATGAAAATATCGATCCACTTAATAAATGGTTTTGACAGAAAGTAGCCAAGCAAGCAATTACAATTATGTTTTCCTAATTCATTTCACACAGAAGGACGAAAGAAATGATTGAGATGAAAATACAATGTTTGAAAGAAACATTGAGATGGACAATCAAACGGCCAAACCACACCCGTCGTCGGTACCAACAACGATTGTGGTTGGCCAACGGCGAGTGTGGACGGCAAAAAGCAGGAGGACAGAGAGAGGATGTGGTGGGTGGGTGAGCAGCTCAGAGGGGCTCAGAGCACGTACAGATGAATGCTTGTTAATGGAGTAGCCAGCCACTGAATGCAAGCTAACTGGATGATAATCCCTGTGAGCCCCCTCACCACGCCCACCCAAATCACTAAGTACTACCTCCACCAAAAGCCACCTACAAATGGGTAGGGCCAACTCAGGTAGTGTGTGGTGTGGGGTAGGGGTGCCTGCTGGTTCCATGGTCATCGGTGGGAGTAGGGGAGAGCTTCACTAGCGTAGACTCATCATTACTGCCAGAATCCTCAATTCGGGGACGAATAGTGGATTGTGAAGGTGCACCCACCTTATCCCTCCCTCCCCAACCCCTGTATTATTACCACTTCTCCCTAATAATGCTGCTACCCCGTAGGAAAGGAGAGAACACACTAAATGTGTAATTGCCAACCAATTTTGCTATTAGCAATTGCTGCAAGCAGCCTCTATCAACCCACGCTTATTTTTGTCCAAAATCACGTGTTTTTTTTAAGGGGTAAAAAAGTTGGTGGGGTGCGCGGATCAACTGCCCCCATCAGGAGACGACTTTTTACCAGACGTCCCGAGCCCCTATCTGCGCGTGTCCCCCGATGCCCCCACCCCCACCAGCTAAATGGGTAGCACCCCTCCCCGCGCCGCCCACCACCTTTCCCTGCCCCCCCCCCCCCCCCGCCCCCCTCGGCGCGCACCAGTCCCGTACAACAATGGTCGCGTGGCGGCGCCTGTGCCGGGGTAGCGGCGCGTGACGCGGGGTGCGGCGGACCGTGCGTCCCGGAGGTGGGGGGGGGGGGGGCGGCGGTGAGAGTGGGGTAATGTTCAGGTGTGGTCACTGCCGAATGGACGTTGTAGTTAGGCGTTGTTAACACAGAGTGCCTCCTACCTGTCCGACATCGGCGAGCAGCTCGGAGCTATTCGCAGTACTTTTTAAAAGTATGGTGGTTTCTGCAAAAAAGGTTTTAGTTTTGTTTTTTAAATTGTTTATTTGCAAAGTCAGCAGGTGATTTTCGTTTACAAATGTATCCATAGTTCATTTCTCAATTTCTCAACATTTGTACATGATAGTATAAATGACGTGTGTACAGTTGATTATCACATATCAGAGAGTGAAATATAAAATATATGTACAGAATATGCATGGAAAGGAAAAATAAAATAGTAAATTGGTGTCTGCAATAGTTACACATATTTCTTTTTTGTCTGTTGGGGTTCTAGGTCTACCATGACGACAATAAAGTCAAAACAAACTGCAGGCTGTATAGTCACATATTTGAATATACATATTTATTACATGGTGGAACGGCCTTCTGTACAACCGTGATCTGCAGTAACTAACGTGATCTGCAGTAGTGCAGATAACGGTAGACCATCCAACCGTGATCTGCATCAAATAAACGTGATCTGCATCAATTCATGTGATTCAAAAATCTGTGTTCTGCATCAAATGAACTCATCTTCTATCAGTATCAAGACATGTAGGCCTTTTATGTGGTGTTTGCCTTTGGAAATCTAGAAGTAGATAATGTTATTTATGCAGAAGGACATATGGGGCATCTAGGAAGTATTTTGGGGTTGGGTCACATTACCCAGGGGCGGCCTGGGGCACCTAGGAAGTAAGGACCTGTGATTGTTTCACATTGCCCAGGGTCAACCTAGGAAGTAAGGACCTGTCATTGTTTCTTTCTTTCCTAAAAATCGCCAAAAGATCAATTTTCCTAAAAATGGCCATCATGGCGACAAAAGTATTGAAAAAAATATAACTTTAAGGTCAATTTTTCTAAAAATGGTCAAGTTGGGTAGAAAACTGTGCGAAATTGACAAAACTATGCAGATACTAGTTGGAGGTTATAGCAGATAAGAACAGTTTGATGCAGATCACGTTCATTTGATGCAGATAACGGTTGGATGGTCTGCCGCTATCTGCACTACTGCAGATCACGTTAGTTACTGCAGATCACGGTTGTACACCTTCTCTACGCTAAGCCTATGGGACCTCCATACTCCATGCCCCCATGGCGTACGGTATAGCCATGCATACTCCATGGCCTCCAAATTTGTTGGTTTTCTTCATATTAAGACAGTAGGGCCATGTAATAAACACAAAACCCCACTTATTAACACAAATGCACATCATACATCACTCGTTGAAGCTGGGTCATATCACACTCAGTCTTCGGCATCATGTGATATGACTCAGCTTCAAAACTCGTGAAGTATGATGTGTATGTATGTCAATGGTGTGGAGTTTTGTCTGTGTATATATTCATCCTATAATACTACTCATACTCCAATTATGTCAGATTGGACGTACAGTTGACATATCATATGCATGGGATAAATATGTATTAATACGACTGGATAGATGTTGGTAAATGTCCGGACATTCCAGGTGTGTCCATTGACTCTAAATTTCATATTTCTTAGAACCTCCCTGTTCCCATTTAGCGTACGGAGACATTGTTACTCTGAACCCCTACTACATTTCCTGTTGGGGGCTATCTACTTCCGCTCTCGCCAAGGCAGGAGCACAACGCATGCGTAATTTTACCCACAAGTCCTGGAAGTGCTTCCTCCTAGCTCCCAGAATGCCGTCCTACGTCTTCCGCCGGAAGGCCACTTGTCAGGTGACCTGTCACGAGATTTGGCTGTAACGTGCATCTGGTGGTTTCCATGGTAACAGACACACAGGTGTGGGTATTAATCCAGCTACTGGAGGAGAAGGTGTGTGCGGGGGGAGGGGGAGGCATGTACCTGTCTACCCCTGGTATGCTCGTAGGACAGACACAAACACTCAAGGAGGTCTGTGGGCGGGGTGACGTGACGTCCTAGTGTGAGAAGTGTGTGACGTGAGGTGTCAGCATGACGTATAAGTGCCATTAGTGGGATACGTCTTGAACTTGAAGGTGGGGTAAAATGGGTCTTCAGATGTTAAGTTCAAGGGATACATGTAGTACATTTACCCTATATAAACACAACATTTTCTACAGCACTAGAGCAAAAACCTTAAATGACATATGCACAACATTTGTTGAAAGTATAAGTGTACGTACACTTAAAGTACATCGCACTGTCACATCGCCGGTGCACGTTCGGAACTTACACTACTCTAATACTATATGCACCAGTAGTGATAATGTGCTATGTAACAGTTTACTTATGGCTCCAGAAAAGTACCTGTGAAGACAGAAAAGAATATCCCTTAGTAATGTACCTAAAGTGAACAGGTATTGAAGGTGGGGCAGGCTGATGGAAGCATGAGTGTGTGTGTGTTGGCCGGGGGGGGGGGGCATGGAGGACTCAGGTGTGTTTGGGGAAGGTGAGAAGTGAGAGAGGGGGGGGGGGGGTCGGCTACAGGTGTTCTCCCCTGGGTGAATCATCAACCTTCATCCATAAATGTATCCTGGGTGGTCTCTGTTTGAAGCAGGCTCCGGTGTCTTGTCGTCCCCACAATTGGGGCCGGTCATTAATAATTCAGCCTCGGTGTACGTCAATTACAATAACATGGGTCCTCATCGATACCAGACTGATCGACATGGATCACTTTGGTTGTCGTCTGCTCACAGAGCTAATTCTAACTCCATATATAATGTACTATAATATTATAGGAGTAGCTAACATGTATTTAAAAAAATGTACATGGAGATCTCAAAATGTGCTTCACATAAACTAATGTGATTTTGATCAAAAGAAACAGAAATGACGGATGCAAAGTTATTTATAGCCAGTCAGAGTCGATTGCAAAAAGAAGCTAACACATTTGCTGAACTAGTTTGTAGAGACCCAACAGGTCGATGAAAATCCGATTTCAGCTGCGGCCTCCCCACCTCTGGCCTGTGGCAACTAAAGTTGGAAATTCAATGTGTAACCTTGCACCAGCAGCCCCATCGACTATGTATAGAAAGTTCAGCATAGTGAGAGTGGTGTGGGATGGATTAAGGTTTTGTTGGCTATGTTCGTAGATAAATGTGAAGTATTGAAAGCACATTCCCTTTCAGAACTCCCTCTCCTGAGTCCAGCCTAAGGCCTCAAAAAGAATAAGAAGTTGTGTTCACGTACCCGACCTATCCTATTTCTTGGCCCCTACCCTCAATATTTTTGGGAAAGCATTTTTTACGAAGAAAAATCGAGCTACCTACCCTGCTCGTTTTTGGCCGCGCTACCTGAACACATTTTGTTTTGGCATGATGACCATCTTACAAACAATTATAAGTGTGCCATCACCACTCACCCTGAGGACTAATGGCACTGTGGACTGTGGTACCTCAACTGACATTTCTCCCGTGCCACCTATATCTAGATGGAGTCATAAGAAAGAATTCACCAGAGATGTGTTGTTTAAAACTACATGTTAGCGGCTTTAAGGACCACATAGTTCTGTGCTATGCCATTTGCTGCCATGATGCATCAGTGCAGGTGTACTTCACCATGGCTGCATTGATGCATCACGACAGCCATACAACGTCAATATACTACTGAAGGGTCGGCATGGTGTATAATACCAATATAGTGCCCGTATCAGAATTACTCTCCGGCTCTGATGCATTGATGCATCATGAAGACAAATGTTGCAGCATACCGTCCATAAAGGGTTAAACAGTTGCTGGAGCTGAGGAGCAGGATGTGGTAAGCATCAAGTGTAATCAGGTCACGTATATTGAGCAGCTCACGGCCTGGTATGTCGGTGATCTAACCCACTCCTTGGCCGTAATAACACACCTCCCTCTGATAACACGTCTCTGTGTAGTGCTGTGGTGCTGGATGCCATACTGGATTAAAAATTGGGAGTTTTGGGTTAAAATTGGCTTTCCCACAATTAACAAACTTCCCCTCAACAAAGTTCAATCTGATTGTAGGAGAAGGGAGCTCTTAGGAAATCGTTGAAGTAATAGGAAGGCGTATTAATTCATACTTTCCCCGTTCAATATAAATGCATAATACCGATGTTATTTTCATGCCAGAAATAAATGACTGTTTTCTTTGTTGACAAGACAGGATACATTTAAAACACATCAATTTTACGGGAAAAGAAGTGATGTCAAAAAGTTCCCCTGCAGCAAAGGGGCTTCTTTTATACTACATAATGCATGGGTTTTATATCTTATGGCCTGTGTGGAGGGGCAAAAGAACTAGGGAGACACGGTATCCATCACCCGTGTGATAAACGTCTTCTCGGCACGGACTGCATGTATCCATAGTAACCCCCGCTGTGCAACTCCCATGTTAGCATTTTAATATATTATAAAATACTCAGTCATGGCAGTACTTGGCTAGGCTTATCACCTCACCTAACAGAAATACAATGCTAGTTTGAGGTCATAACTGGGAAGAATCCCTGTGGGGTATTTAGCACCAGCGCTGGAATGGATTATTGACCCAGGGAACCTGGGTCTCTGTGAGACGGTTTTCCAACAAAAAACATAGATTGGTCAGCTGACTTTGAAAATTCACCCTGCTTTTGTTTTTTGGTATTTCTCTCCCAAAAAAAGCTCATCCACATCTTGGGAACTATCTTTCTCTTCCCGTTTTTCCCAAAATTTCCGTACAATTTTTTTTCCTAGTGAAAAAAGATAAATAAAAAATGTCAAAAACTACCCAAAAAACAAGTCTCTGTGAACTAATGCTGAAGATAGGCCAGTGACCTTGAATCCTGACTTTAAAAGAGTCACGTTCACACAGACTTCCTATACCTGCAATGGTGAAGAGCAGGTGAGACGTTTTTATGAGACGCTTTTTGGTCAAATAGAGCCTTCCATAAGGGTGCTCTCGGAATCCACGGGCATCAACTTTCGCGCATGTTTTTGTGTGTAGTGCATACAACTTACAGCACAGGCATGTTGAAAACGCTAAAGTTAATGCCCGTGGGTGGTGGTAGATTTTTTTTTTCTTTTTGGTCTGCCAAGTGGGCCCTGGGTCACTTGTGATGTATATCACACAATCCATCTTTTATTCACTTGAAATAACCATGTAATTAAAAAAGACAGGCAATAAAAAGAGGGTTCCACTGGTGTGCTTAATGAAAAGGGGCGTTGTGATTTATACTACAGACGTAAGCAGAGGTCCATGAATAAATGCGTGTGGTGCCAGGGCGTCCAGTATCTTTTACAGGGGGTGGGAACCACCAGTCCCATTTCACTACTGCTGAAATAAGAAGGCAGTGTTCAAAAAGCATGTATGCAATATTTTCTTATTGCGGAATAACTAAGTGACAAATGAGTTTAATACTGGCTCAAAACATGCTGCCGCCTCCATACAAAGAGGGAAGAAAAGACAGTGATTTTTAGTCCCTTAAACTGATATGGACCTTTGTGGACTTTTTGCCTGTACATTTTCGATTGTTTCTAATTAAAGTAACCTTTAAATCTCCAATACGTTAGTCTATGAGGTTTTATTCTCGCTCAATAAATAGTTAAATCAGGGCACCTCCAGTCCTTGATGACCTCATTAGTACCCTGCTGTTCGTGAACTAATAAAGGGGCGGTGGGTTTATTCAAACTCCTCCCGTAGACGGTAACCAAGGAAACACAATGAAACGCAATTTTGAGGGTGTGAATAATTCACATGATGATGAAAAGCACTCTCGAATAGGGGCCATCCATTAATTACGTACGCACATTTTTGCCCAAAATAGACCCCCCACCCCCCCTGTTGCACCATGTACGCATTTGGACTACCCCCCCCCCCCCCCCATGCGTACATACTCATTTCACTTTGACCCCCCCCCCCCCAACTGATAAAGTAGGGATACTATAAAAGGTTTCGAAAACGGGGTTGATAGTTGCGTATGCAGGGGGAGACACCCTCTGGGATCTGTCTCTTATGGGGTTGGGGGGGAGGGGCTTGGATAATTTTGTAAGGACAATAACAATCTCCTGACCATCTTCACTATGGTACCAATAAGTTTAAAGCAACCTACAGCCCCCCCCCCCCGGCATAATTCTAAGAAATACCCTCTCCAACACCCCCTCCCACCCCCTCAAGAAAAGAAGGAACCTAGACCTTCAACCCCCCCCCCCCCCGGCAATGATGAGAAATACCCCGGCAAAAAGTATTTACATGATACAATTCCATACATGTACATACAAAACTTGATAAAGCTCCATGACAGGATGATCAAAACGAAATAATTATGGTCCACGTGTGACCATGCATCATTCCACTGGCATATGCGATTTGTTGTAGGGGGGGGGGGGGCGCAGTCTGCTTACAGCTAATTATAGGGAGAGATCAAAAAATATTTGTCATCTTGGAAAAGATTTCAAGAAAATTTTTCAAAATTGGTTGGATATTTGGACCTATAAAGGTACCAATTTTAGTCCAAAATGACCAGAAAATCGGCCCTATGCGTACACAATGCGTATGCAAAAATGGGCCTAGCCCCCCCCCACCCCCCCCTGTATGCATCTGCACGCATTTGGCCTGACCCCCCCACCCCCCCCTTGGTGCGTATGTAATTAATGGATGGCCCCATACAAGAGGCACTAGAAGAGGTTTCCAGCACAGCTTTGAGTATGAGTGCAGATATTATGACTGATTGCATGAGAACATGGTATTTTAGTACACACACTAAATAGGTGACTGGCACGTGTGCTATAAAATGTAATGGAAAATCTTATTGCGATATTGGTGTTAAGAGAGCAGAAGTACGATTGCTTTCCATACTCTTTCTAGTCCGGCAGTGGACAGATGGTGCGATGATTTTAACGTTACAGCATCATCTCTGTGACTGAGGGGACGTTCACAAATGATGTCATTGGTTAGGGGGTGGAGGTGTTTGTGTTTAGTGACGAAACATGACCTGGGTCATACCTTGCTATATAGGGAAATTTGCATATTTTTTTGACTGGGGGTATTAAAAAGAGTTTCAAAATAGGTGACGTCATTTGTGAACGTTCCTTGTAAACTTGTGAGCGGTTATGATTATCCGCCTCCATCAAACATTCCGCCTGACGTTCACATAGTGAAATTGGCCTAAAATAAAGTAGACGCAGGGAAGTGCATATATACAAACCCCATTACAAGCGGCTTCCTACCCACCTAGGCTATTTCATCTAATATACCATGCCCAAGTGTGTCCAGTTCACTATGACCAGAAACAGACAGCTACAGACACCAAGATCTCGTGTGACTACATAGATCCAGACTCATAAGTACACCATGCATTCACTCTAATGTTCAGCATGATTATTATGTTAGATAGTCCTGTAAGTTAAAATTAAAACCATACTACTCGATTTCGTTGGTCAGAAGAGACAAGTTCCAAAACTTTCTATATTTTGTTACATGCGCCAGTATGATCTAAAAACAGGGCCTGTCCACCAAAATAGTACAGCTCCATACATTCACTGAGTATAGAGTGATCAGACTCAGCACAGGCCTGGTGTACATTTGTATACACTATTTAGTGGCGTAAATCAAAGTACATAAAAATGCCGACCTGGCCTACTTACCAACTGAAGCTATTGGTCTACATGTACATCCCCCGGTCTGGGGTAGGGTGGGTTCCAAGTGATCTACTGCCGGGTATATTGGCCAGGGCGGCGCGGGGTGTAGGTGGAAGGAGGAAGAGGCAGGGGATGGGTTTTGTGTCTTTGGTGCACATATGTTTCAGAAGGTGGCTATTTAACATGCTTAGCAGAAGGGGTGAGTGTATAATGTTGATGAAGAGAGACTGCAGTGGGTCATGATTACGAGCATGGTAGGGCTGAAATTCACCCCACCCCCTCTCACACCACAGCATACACCATTTCCAACTGCAGTGGTTTCTGCTTGGATCCTGTACTGGCCTACTTTGTCTCTCTAGGCCTCCCTTGGCTGAGTTGAAACCCCTTTAGCATAAATCCAATTTAGGGCTTCATGTCCGCTTTCTACTCGCTGTAAATTGCGAAGGGAACCTGAGGATGCCAGCATTCCCCCATGCCCTTCAGAAACAGCTAAAGGTGGTTAAAGGAATTGATAGTGAGTCTCTAGTGTAAATATTTGGATATTTTCCCCACAAAAATGGCTCTGCCAGAATTGTTAATGGGTCAGCAAATACATGAGTTATGGATATTACAGGCATACGAGTCCCGGTATTATGTTATAGAGTGCGTGTTGCACATGTAAATTGCCATCATTTGCTGAAATGAGAGGGTTAAACGTGAAACCTCCTTTTTTGTGTGTCGTGTGAATGGAGAAGACCACGTGTCATGCTAGCGTGACTGTGACAGTCGGGGTCTCCAGTTGGGGGAATGGGAGGAAGGAAATTGTGAAAGAAAAGGCGAAAAAATCTCTTTGATCCAATAGCTCTTTTATCCCCTGGTTCCTATTCTCAGCTTCAGGACCAAGTCACTGCAGACATTAAAACAGAACCTAGGCTACCCCCCCCCCCCTTTTTTTTCCATCACTTTCCCCACTTCTCGATCCCTACCCCTTCACGGTCCCTAGCCCCTACCCCTCCACGGTCCCTACCCCCTACCAACACCACCAGGCTGTAGCATATAGCAGGCAGGGTAGAGGTACTTGTTGAAACGTCTTCAATTTCCGCGCGGCAATATTGACAGTGTGGAGTGGTGATTGAATGGTGGGAGGGCTGGGCTGGGCTGGCAGATATTGAGTCTCCAGGCGTGTTCTCTGTCAGCAACATAAAGAGGCACTGGAGGAGGGCCCCCGGCGCCTCCTCCTGCTCCTCCTCCTGTGGCAGAAACTGTGTGAGTGATGTGGTCACTAAACGTATTGACGACTGGGCCTTGTTGTGGCAGCGCTATAACAAGTAGGGGGTGCTAATAATGTGGACAAACAGTGGTCGTATCTAGCTGTGTGTGTATTATGTCAGTAGAATGATGGAGCCATGTTGTGGGGAGGGCCTGTATGGGGTATCATATATACAGGATGTATACATAATCACATGTACCAAGTTGTGGGAGTATTCAGTGATAACACTATGCTCTGACATGCTACCCTGTTCACTAACACAAGTCACATGAATACACGTAATAGTTCAAGCACCCATGGTATGATATTTACTGTTGCATTAACAACTACAAAGGCATATAGAATAAATAAATGGTTGCCTGAATATACACTGTCACATACAACGTCATAGTGATGACAAAAGTGTACCTTTGCCCAAACCCACTAATGCTGACCATGCACAGCAAACACATCACGTCGTGTGACATATATATAACCTATAGGACGTTTCAGACAGTACTAGAAGGGCCTCACTGTAAGAGTCTTATCAGCTAATGCTTCTCTATATTAATGAGTCGGTGTTCCTATTACTGCGCAGGATGTAGGGAATCTTCTAGTGGTTGTTTGTCAGTTCCCTAGTCCGGGAACTGTTAGAAGAACCTTACTTTTTCTCTAATGTATGTCTGAGTTACACAAGCATAGGCAGCAGATCAGGCTTATCAGTGTCTGGATCAAATTTAAAACATGACCAGCTTGCTGGTTTAGTGCAGCACTAGTTTCAGACAAAGTGTGATGAGCCTGCTGGTTTAGTGTAGCACTGCCTACACTGCAGACAATGTGTGATGAGCCTGCTGGTTTAGTGCAGCACTGCATGCCTACACTACAGACAATGTGTGATCAGCCTGCTGGTTTATCCTGGTTTAGTGCAGCACTGACTGCAGACAATGTGGATCAGCCTGCTGGTTTAGTGCAGCACTGACTGCAGACAATGTGGATCAGCCTGCTGGTTTAGTGCAGCACTGACTGCAGACAATGTGGATCAGCCTGCTGGTTTAGTGCAACACTAGTATAGACAATGTGTGATCAGCCTGCTTGTTTAGTGCAACACTAGTATAGACAATGTGTGATCAGCCTGCTGGTTTAGTGCAGCACTGCCTACACTACAGACAATTGATGTGGATCAGCCTGCTGGATTAGCCTAGTGTTTAGCTGATGGGGTAGGATGGTGAGTGTATCCCCAGGTGGGCACTACCAGGTGTTGTTACCAGACACTGGCCACCTGCTCCTACCCTGATGGTGGCCACTAACTGGAGCTAAGTGGATGATAAGTATCAGGGTATGGGCTTTCATACTGATATCATCGTTTCAAAATTGCTACATTTAAGCCTGTTTTCCTTTACACGAAATGAGAAACACCGGACTCATTAAAGTTCTCATCATCATTGTGTTTCCCCTCTCTATATCTTGTGTTTTTTTACCAGAAATATTGAGGTTCATAAACCATCCACAGGTGCCCATGAGAAAAGGGACTGGTCCTGTTCGCTCGTTATCAATTACCTATTGAGTATTATTCTAAAGGCATCATTCAAAGGGCATTAGCGAGATATGAGCATAAAACAACATGCTAACAGAATTTATGTTTTGGAGCAGTATGGCGTGAGCTCCATTACAATGGCTACACGTACGCCACAGCAGCTTTTTAGTCCTACAGAAAATGGGTTTTTATTCTGCCTCAGGTCTTGGGTTATTGGTCCTCTGGTGCCCATTGAGAGAGCTCGGCGCCCGGCTGGACTCATGGGGCTCGCTTTACTGTAGCCTTGCCAAACACAAGCAGTCATATACTGTGGGTTTATATGGGAATAGTGTGTGTAAGGAATATTGATCATTGATCCAAGGCAAATAGGACATATATCTTTGCATGGATGTAAAACATAAACAATAAAACTAAGCCTGAACGAATAACTGCACTCAGATATATACATCTAGAATATATATGTATGTACATGATAGACGATTATAACAGTAAATTAGGAATGAAAATATCAATTATAGTGTTGTCAAATTGCATTGATGGCTGTGAGAATGCGTGCAAGTTGATAGACGGTATCGCCAACGTTAAAGAGCAAAATATCAGCACCAATGTCCAGAAACCGGTAACTGTGATATTTTGGTAAACCGTAGTAAAAGCGGGAGTAAAATGGCAGGAAATGGCGTCTATTATGGCCGCCTTGGGGCTATCACACGGGCCCACCTGTGAGTAGTTTGTCACGATATACACGCGTTCGTGATCTCATCTCATTTTCATTTTCTAGGCAAGCTATTGCTGGCAAAGGATTACCGTTTTCAGTCACAATTAGTAAATTGAATTACTGCTTTAGTATCGATGGATACCGTCCAAATCCCCGTGTGCCTAATCTCAATTAACGTCATTGTCTCTGAAATTAAGATGGCTACACAGTATTGAAAAGTAAAAAGTAGACAGGCAGATAGGTCAAATTGAAAGGTTTGAATGTGTAGCCCATTCAGTGAAGGGTAGATCAAAAGCTGGTCCGAATGGCTTTATGAAAAAGAATGCTATGGTATAATGTTGAAGGTCTAATATCTGCATGTATGCGAATGTGTGTTATGATGAAGATACACAAAAAGTAAAAACTGCAGTTTAGATTTCCCAAAAGGCTAAGCAGCACTGCAATATTGAGAATCATTTCATCATAACAAAGAAAAATAACTCGAACTCAGAATATTGTTCCCATGTTAAAGAGGACAGTTAAAACGTACCCCAAGACGATGATTACATGAACATGAAAGCTTTGATGTGCCTGTGTCCTCTGGCCTGTGTCCCCAAACCCTCCGTTACTTAACCCTTTAAGGGCCGCATGATACATTGGTGCAATATACCCTTTGTCGTCATGATGCATTAATGAAGCTCTGGTAAGTAACTCGCTATGGCTTCATTCATGCATCATGCCGACCCTATGGGACTGATGCACTCCCAACGGAACTACATGATGCATGAATGCATCATGACGACCAAAGGCAATAAGTGGCCCTTAAATGGTTAGTAACTGATCCTGGTATGTAGCAGCAAGTAATCCATTACAACACACAGCGTTGTGGTTCTGGTGTCAACCTTTGTTAATACCTCTGTGTTTTTGTTGTATCTTGTAGATGACTCACGGTGCGGGTTTGTGTTAGAGGAGGGCCGCGCGGGCTGCGGCTACCTGGGGGTGCAGCGGGCAGACTGCCACTCCCAGGGCTGCTGCTGGGACCACCGTGCTGTAGACCTCAACAAACAATGCTACAAACCAGGTGAGTTGGTCTATATATATGTTTATATACAGGTCTATAAAGGACAATGTCGAGGCAAGGAGCTACTCTTGGACTTAGGGAACGTTCAACATTTATGGCGCTGTTTTTTGGCACATTTTCAGGACACACCCACCCCTTTTTTGGCAGTTTTCAGGACACACTCACCCCTTTATTGGCACAGTTTCAGGACACACCCAGCCCCTTTTTTGGCACAGTTTCAGGACACACTCACTCCTTTGGCACTGTTGTAAATATTATTTGCATGCCAGACCAAAAGACCCCCCCCCACTCCCCTATCAGTGACGTAATTGTTGAACGTTCCCTTTGCGTACCATAACCCTTTTAGGATGGCATATTGCTTTACCGAGCTAACCTTTTGTTGCTATGTTGCATATTGCATCTCTGGTAAATTACGCAGCACGGCTGCATCATGCCGAGTCGACTCTATGGGGTTTGAGACACCCCCGAAGGGTCAGCATTACGGCTATGCATTAATGCAGTGCCGTTGAGTTACTCACGAGACACTATGTTGATGCATCATGACGCTAAATATGAGAGCTGCTCTTGTAATCCCCAAATAAACTGAACTGTTTAATACATATATACATGTGTTTGCATGGGTTCCACATCAAGGCTAATGATGCGTCCAGAACAATGGTGACTGATAAGGCATGAAATGATAAGAGACATAATTATCAGCCCTGTATAGTGAAGTATACACAGGTGATTATAGCATATATTACAATGGAGCTGTTTGGAGGTCAATGGGCCCGCATTGTAGTGGATCTAATTAGTGCATGTGTCCCTTTTTGTGATACATGTGGCTTAATCTAGTTTTAGGTCGCTAACAGAGTTAATGTAAAAGAAGGAACTTGTTTGGATTAAATGGCAGAACACAATATGTGTATATATAATACAAGGTTGATAGCGACCACCTTGCACAATGACCACCTTACTTAGCGACTACCTTACATATAGCGACCACCTTGCCTGTAATAACTGGTATGTGGTATTGTTAGCGACTCCACTCATAGCGACCTATACCTAGAGTATATATAGGGCTTCATGCATCATGGTTAGTCTATATTAAACCCATACATGGGTGTTATATTCCCCCCGGGGAAATGTTCCCTCTCATATGAATACTTTTAGCTTGTATTATATTATACACACCCTATATATATACTCTAGTTTTAGGTCGCTAACACTGAGGTCGCTATTGAGCCTATGTGTACAGCCAGTGCTGTGGGATCCACCTTAGCGACTCCACTGATAGCGACCTAAAACTAGAGTATATATATAGGAAAAAGTATCAAACTAAAAACATTCAAGGGGGACTTTACCCCCGGGGGAAAGGGTTTCCCTTAAGGGGAGATATCAAAAAATATGGGGATTTGTTTTTTGGGGGGAAAAGAAGGTAGGTAGCGCAGCTTTATTCATATATCCCCTGGAATGATTAGGTCGCTATCTAATACATTCCCTACATACCAGCTACATAGGGCATAGCCTAGATAGCGACTCCACTCTTAGCGACCTAAAACTAGAGTATATATAAGGTAAAATGTATCAAATTAAAAACATCCAAGGGGGACTTTACCCCCGGGGGAAAGGGTTTCCCTTAAGGGGAGATATCAAAAAAATATGGGGATTTGTTTTTTTGGGGGAAAAGAAGGTAGGTGGCGCAGCCTTATTCATGGTTGCTGTAGAATGATTAGGTCGCTATCTTATACATTCTCTACATAAAGTTACATAGGGAATAGCCTAGATAGCGACTCCACTGTTAGCGACCTAAAACTAGAGTATATATAGAGTAAAATGCATCAAATTAAAAACATCCAAGGGGGACTTTACCCCCGGGGAAAGGGTTTCCCTTAAGGGGGAGACATAAAAAAAGATGGGGATATGTTATTTTGGGGGGAAAAGAAGCTAGGTGGCACAGCCTTATTCATATTAACCCTGGAATGATTAGGTCGCTAACTGGTGGTCGCTATCTGGTACAATCCCTCTATGCAGATGAATATCTGGGGCTATTTTTAGCTGGGTACAAGATGGGGAATACACTTGGTTAGGGGTCTTTAACTGAATAAGGGTCATTTGCTCAGGGGTATACTACCCATACACAAATAACCCTTATTCAGTAAAAGAGGCATAACCAATGATATTCCCTCTACTGCTGTAGAAGTAAAATTCAAAGTGACATTTTAATGTTCCTTCCGTTTGAGAGGTCAAAATTCCACTTTTTCCATGTAACCTGCGGTTTTACCTATTTTCATGCTCCTTAAACGACTTGGGGATTTCTTAGCGACTTAAACCTAGAGAATGCCCCCGGTAGTATCTAAGAATATAATCTGGACTTCTCCATCTTACTAATATGACACCGGTAGAACTGTGTGTGTGTGGGGTGGGGTGGGGGGGGGGGGGGAGTCTGACATCATCCACAAAGCAGCAACCCCCACAATGAGCAGTCTGGCTGTCTGCTCGTCTGACTAATAACAGGCCCCTCCCCGGGTCCCCTCCTCCTGTACCTTTGTGTATGATGCCGTCAGCAGACTTACCCCAGGTGATCAATACAGCCTGCCCACACCCTACCCACTGTGTCAAGGCAGGTGCTATATTGTAATAATTCTGCAGTTTTATTATGCCATACTAATAGCATCAAATTGTCTATTGATTGTGGCTCCCATTTCTCTGTTACAGCATTTATGAAAGGCATTGTTCCCATGTGTATAACCAATGAGTGTAGATCTCTGTAGCCCCATGTTAATACTCAGACTCATGTAGCTCCATGGATGTACCGTGGTGTGTAATGATAATGATGTCCCACTATCTCTGATGAAAAGGCGGCATGTTCACAGTACAACCCAGTCCAAGTAAAGAATGATGAGCTAATATGTTGTTCTGTCGGTGTATACATATCTATACTTGATGCGGTTGTATCGTTGGCTTAGAGTAATACTTATAGGTGATATTGATAAGGGCTGAGCGCTATGTAAATATTATATATCAGGATCAAGATGTGAGGATATGGTGTCCGGCTCAGTCCTATATCCCTGATGTAAGACAACCAGAATTATATTGGATTATTTAACCCCCCCCCCCGACACACACACAAATACACACTGGTCATGTCATTTATGAAACAAAATATAGGCACTTAAAGAGAAGCATACCTTTCAGTATGCAGTACATAAAACGTACGTGTACTACGATATCATTAGCGAAATCTTGTCGCCTTCTAATAATGTGATAATTGAATCCTGGATGACTTTTGGCAAAAAAACAACACCAAAAGTAATAATACTACTACTATTAAAACAAAGGGATTTTACATTAGGTCGTACATGTATCTACCAGTTTATCAGTGCTATGGAAATTACCGTACACATTGGCCATGACTAATATTCTGAGATACATATCGTGATAGCAAACTACAAATGATGTCATGGGTATTAATAGAGCTCTGCATTATACTAGTATCATAATTATGACTGCTTCTTTATTCCAGGCTGTGCACCAGGCCGGTTTGGCTGGGGTTGTCGGTTCCGATGTCAGTGTGCAGGGGGAGCCACTTGTGACCCTGTTACAGGTCAATGTCCAGAGAAGCATGCTTGTCTGGATAACCGATGGGGTGTGGGCTGTCTTCTAGGTAAGTCTTGAAATCGGTGAAAATATATATCGTATTTATTTAGGATTAGTAACTGACAGTATCATCGATACATATTATATTCTCACATAGAAATAGGTCAGTTATTGTTTTCGCGTCTTAAAGGTACTTTTTTTTAAAGTACCGGTACCCAATTTTAGAGAATTAACGGCAGTACTACAATTATTTTCTTTAAGATAATTTCTGTCAATTTCTGATATGCAGCCGACAAAGCCATTGTAGAATCTTGGATATATGTTGGTTTACAATAAAAACCTCGAATCAATAAGGCAATAAACTACTAGTATGTAATCTCCTTGCTCTTGTAGACAACAGCTGTACATACAATGATGAGACGGGGGAGTTTTACATGGGCAAGAAGACCACCACGGGTAAGGGCTATACTTGCGGCAGCTGGAGCCTACAGAAACACTACCCAGCAGCGCACTTCCCAGAAAAGAACCTCTTTAATGCAGAAAACTACTGCAGGAATCCTAAGCCAACCGACAAGCGGACCTGGTGTTACCACAGCTTCGCACCCCAACGCAAATGGGATTATTGCACACTCAGGCCTTGTGGTAAGTGGGGTTCTATTCTATGGCCCTAGACCCTTTAATTCGACACGGCGACATGGGCCATTTTGGGCCTTAGTGACATGAGGAAAAAATAGATAGTGACATGGAACATGGGGCATTTCTTGAAATTGATTGAGCGACATGGCCATTTCTTAAAATCGATACGGCGACATGGCCATGTCTTGAAATCGACATAGGACATGGGGACCCCCCATCAAGGGCCTCTATTCTACACTGTGTAGTGGCTCTGATCATTTGTATGCATCGTTTGTATCCAGTTAATTAAGATATTGGGAAACAAGATATCTTTAGTGTCCAGTATTCATTGTTCATTGATTCAGTTTTTATTCAGATGTTCTGGAACTGGCTAGCTATTTGAATGGATATTTCATATACCAGCTTCCCGTGACTAGTTTATTCTTTTTTCTAAAATTTCGAATACCGTAAAACTGGTGCCTAGTGCTACACAAGGGATGGGAATGACAATGGATGGTAAATGCAGGACTGTAAATGACACACAGTACTAACGGCAGGCTACTGATAACCTTTTCAGAGTGTGAATTTGGTCGTTTTGGAGTGAACTGTGACAAAGAATGTCACTGCAAAGACGTGAACGAGGCGTGCCACCACCTTAACGGCACCTGCAGCATGGGATGCGACCACCGCTGGACGGGCAGCAACTGCCAAGGTAAGGCTAATTGAATATAACAAAAAAAAAATGTAAAAAAAAAATAATTTTAAAATGTAGTACAGTGAAATCTCGTTCAAAGGAGGACTGATAAAAGGGACTTCGTGTTAAAAGCAGACCATTTTCATGGTCCCGATTCTCTATATCTTACGTATTGGTTGGTTACAAGGAACATTGCTTGTATGGGCAAATTAGTCGGGTGACAAGGCACCCCTTTTAATTGTAGTATGGTTTTAGGATTCCCAAATAATAAGGACTAAGTAACATGAGTTGTGAAAATTCTGAGTGAAGTAAATGATGTTGGTAATCCACAATCCTTTCATAGCGAACCTCTATAAATGGCTCCGTGCCTGTGATCCCCTCCTGAAGGGGGCTTCTTACAATCATGATCTGACCTTCGTTCCGGGAACGCTTGCTGAATGTGCCTTTCTTTAGGCTTTAGGGGGGTGAGGACCAAAGAATAGTGGAGACATGTCACCTCATCTCCCCCCTCCCGTTTTGTGATCAGGGAAATCAGAAGCTTTCAGAGGCCCCATTATCCCAGCAGACAAGTGGGACGCCGACGTACGCATGTCTCGTGGGTTCCCGCTGCAGGCGAGATCACGTTGCCGCCATTTGTGGGCTGTGACGTAGCGTCTGCCTCCATTCCGTCGTCTGCTTCTTCCCATTGAACGCTATGTGTGGATGATCCGGCACTGACATGGGGAGGTCACTGGAACGCACACGGAAAGGTCACGGCACTGGGTGGCTGTCAAATCGTGATGCTATGTGTGGACCTCCCCCTATCAAACACACTGCCAATAAGTTATAACGTGCATTGCACGCACGTCAACTGGGACATACACTCGGGGATATTGCATGCCACTCTTCTTAAAGAAAAAAAAGCAGCCGATTAGTGTATTGAGAGACTTTGATAAACCGCATTTCACCCTCTGAGGTGACCACAGCTTCGCCTACCCTGAATTGTAACACGTACCCATGTAGTACTATGATACTCCCCGGGGATACTCCTCCTGTCTTTCCCCTGTGGGGGACTTGTTTTCCATGTGACTTATTTTTCCCACGGCTTGACACAGCGGTAGGCTCTCTGTCCTGATAGGAGTGGCATGGATGGTATGAATGTATGATAGGTGCTGGGGGAGGGGCTGTCTTGTTTCAGGGTGATTGACAAGCACTATACTACCTCCATGAGAACAACATGAGTTCTGGTATGTGTCAGTGAGAGGCCCCAACATGTGGTGATGTGATATTGTAGACATGGTAATGGTAAACACGTGGGGTGTCGGTGGTGGGAAACAGGTGGGAGGGGAGCCCTCTGGGTGCTGACGGGGGAGTTGTGCTGGATGCTACCACTTTCCTGTTGGCCTAGTGGATGTTATCCCTTTGATCTCCCAGTCTCTTAACTTTCTGAGAGAGAAAGAACATCCAGTTTGCGGATAAGATGGGGGAATAACGTGGTACAACATGTAGTATCTTCTTTAGTATGCATTCTTTTCTACACTGTAGACAAACAAACAGGATATACTTGGAAATTCTCAAAAAATCGTTCTGCATAAAAGAGTAAGATAGGAGTAAGATTAACATATATACTGACCATAACGTGAGGTTGAGTCTGAAACGTAGAGTTTGTAATACATCTCAGGTTAGCCCTTTAGGACCGAAAAGCAGTTAAATGTGTTATGTCCTTTGTCGTCATGATGCATGAATGCAGCCCGCGCAAGTAACTCACCGGTGCAGCATTGGCGAGTAGTCTCGCCAGTCCTGCATGTATATATATCATGCCGTCACAGAGCATAACATAATAAAGCACTTTGGACCTTAAAGGGTTAACGTAGGGCGTTATAGATATATCAAATTTAATCCTCAGTAATATGACGGTGGCATTAAATGTATTTTGGGACGTTCTCTAGCTCTCCATTAGCTAATGTATGTAAAAGTCAGACGTCAATCCCTTCCAATAGACTCTAATTAGCGTAGCCATTAATCACTCTGTATGACGGGCTGATTTTTGGAGCCGTAATTAAGGGCCATCATAGTTCTAAAGGCGTCTAATTACACTATTGAGGAAATGAATTAACTTTCTAGAGCAGGGTAATTAATGGAGTGGTGCATCGTTGCGACTACTGTCTATAAAGGATAAATGCTGTATTAAAACGGAATACTTAGCATCGTCATAATAACAGGGCTGGTTACACTGCTCATAAATGGGTCCATAATTTAAACTAGTTGTATCTTGCAGATGAACTGGAAAAAACTTAATATTTGGCATTTATACTGATGGATCCTTTCTATTCCCACTGAAATTAGTGTAGTCTGAATTAAATAATCCTTGATAAAAATATGATGAGCAGCAAACATTAACCATTACAGAATAGCTACCAGTCCCAGTCGTAGTCATGTTATGACAGTGATGATCATGCTTACTAGTAGACAGAGGTCCACGGGAATTGATTCAAAGTGTTAGTTTCTTCCCGAGTTTGTCTCAGACCCTATTTCAATCGGCATTGCATTGTGAAATACAGGCAGAGGGCCGACGAGTGAAGAAATACTCAGGATGGATCAATCAGAATCCCAGCACTGTGTTTCCTGTGTGTGGACGAATTTAATTTTAAAATAGTTTAAAGATGGTTTTCATAACTATTTTTATGACACCACATTGAAGAATGTCGCAGATCAGGGCTGCTCACCCGCCCCCGCCCCCTCCCTCCGCCCCCATGAAGAACCACCCTCTGCATAAAAACTCTCTTGTATAAAAATAAATTCAATATCAAACGTTTTACCCTACTAGTGGTTAATATTGTGTCCTCCTTATTCCATTTACAGAGTGTGCCCCGCTGCGGTTCGGCCCCCAGTGCCTTAAGGACTGCCACTGTTACAACCAGGAGGAGGCGTGTGACAAGGTGTCGGGACAGTGCCTCTCCGGGTGTGCCCGCGGCTGGACCGGCCAGGACTGCCAGACCGGTAGGTGTTCTCAGCCAATTTAAGAGGACTAGGTGTTACTAACCATTCACTACTCACCAATCCTATTTTCTATTTTAAAATGTTGGGTAATCAGCAAGCACTTCAATAGAAGACATCCAGCGTGGGTCAGCCAAAGAAAATATTAAAGGTATCTCCTTGCAATGTGCAAGGTGAATTCATTGATGCGTATGTTGATCAATAAAAGTTATAATTAGACCACCATTGACATCTGTATTAAATGGATCTGAATACGAAGGTTCAAAAAAGAATAAAAGTATAATATCTGTCTTGAAATATGACAATTCCATTTCTCCTAGTGGAGAATGTGCAAGAGCAGAAGCAATACAAAGTACTCAAAACTGCCATGTATCGATGTAATAAAGGATGAACTCTCCAGGATGGGGCCAGGATGGGGCCAGGATAATATCAGGATGGGACCAGGATGATATCAGGATGGGACCAGGATGATATCAGGTTGGGACCAGGATGATATCAGGTTGGGACCAGGATGATATCAGGATGGGACCAGGATGATATCAGGTTGGGACCAGGATGATATCAGGGTGGTACCAGGATGATACCAGGGTGGGACCAGGATGATACCATGACGTCCCATGCTGGTCCACCTCCCATATCCCCTTGTACACAGACCTGTCTTCACGGTGGCCTCTAACACACCTATGTGGCAGCAGGTCAACCTGTGTACCCATCTGCTGTACCTCCTGTCTATAGACACAGTGGTGGGGGAGTGCGTTAGTCTGAGGGCTGACCCTCACCCCATCCTGCACACACCCCACCCTCCGTGTGTTTACAACGGATTACAGTGCAATCTCTGCCCTCCAGGTGTCTGCAGGTCACAACCCTGAGTCAGGCCCAAGTTCTTATGTCAATAGACAAGATGGGAGTCCACTAGATGACTTTATGTACTTTAGAACAGGGAAGATACATGGAGAAGAAATACACGAGGGGTTGTATGACAATTATAGAAAATTACTACCCCAAAACCTTGTGTATGAGCCGTAGTTTGCATAGAAACCACACCCAGAGTTTGAGGAAATTGTATAAGCCGCACGGGGTCTGATTCAATACGGGTACTTAGTACTGCAGTATACTTAAAAACCCTCGTGTATAAGCCACATCTTGATTTTGGGAAAATCATATAAATCACACTCATGATAATCCCTTCTCTTAAAAACAAAAGAAGAAAAAAAGAAGAAGTGGGGAATGGATAGACATGATATAGGAAGGAATAAATAAATATATACAAAATGCATGGACCTAAACAAGTCTTGTGCACATAGATAGGTTTGTAACAAGTCTATGGTGGAAAGGTAATCCTGTGGTATCGGCCATGTCAGGCCGTACTATGGGAGTCTGACTGGGCCAGCACTGTTTGTGTATTACTTAGAGTGGATGAGGTCAAGGAGGAGAGAGGCAAGTCACTGAGTGACTGGCCCCCCAGATCGTATCTCTCTGAAGGCTACCACTGGTACTGAATACACGTGCATATCGACTGATCCCACTGCATATACAAGTGCCTATAGGTTACAGTAATATGCAGGAAGTTGTAAAGTGAGAGAACTGATAGGAAAGTGGAGGATGTTAGTACTGATAAGAAGCCATTAGTCTCTGATTATTTTTTTAATGGAATCTTAGTACCAAAGCTCTCTCAGTTTATATGATTAAGTACTTCCTAACTGCCTATGAAGGGGAGTGAGTTGTAAAATGAGAATATATTTTTGTTATATGGGTCTGTATTATAACTATGGTTACCTATGCGTCTGTATGTGTAGCCTTGGCCACAGCACATGCTGATACAGAATGTGGACTATTGATATTATACAAAATGTAGTGCTACCTACGCATCCAACTATGACATAATAGTCCATGTCTCACAACTAGTCTATGACTATTGTGCCTGCAGATGGATCAAAAGTGAGCTGGCGACCTGGGCCATTTTGAAGGCGACTTTCGACCTAAGGCAATAATATAAGGGACCTGGCGACTTTTGCACAAAATTGACAATAGGTTAAGGGGTCCAACAAAAGCGACTTTGTGACCCGGACCCCTTAATTTCGGCGACTTTCCGACCTCGGGGGGGGGGGGGGGTTAACCCTTTGCACCCCACTATTGATCTTTGCATAGAAGATCACAGGGATTGCTTATAGGTATAGTCAGAGCTGTACGGGGCTTGGTTCCTAATGGAAGGCATAATTTGATGATATAGTAGACCAGGTTTAGTTGAATCACTGTGATATGTAGAATATCAGTTAACTATTAATGTACAGCCATTGGTGATTAATGCTTTCCTGTATTAGTTAGGCACACGTCTATATGCATGGCCCCGACATGTCTGGCAGCAAGGGACTATATAGCTCTACATTAATGGACGGTTAACGTTGTTGTGCACAATAGAGGGGATATTAATGCCATATATAGCTGTTGTGCGACCACTGCATGATGATATGGATTCCATCGGGAGAGTTAAGAGATTGTAAAAGCACAATATGACCGTTATCAGTTCAGATTCAATATAGGCTGCGCATATATATGTGTGCCATAATCACACTCACTGTATAGCCGCTGCCCTATTCATATTCCATATCAAGAGATTTTGATTGTATAGTATGGTTAGTAGTTTGTGGGCACACATCCGCTATACTTGTGGCAAATGCATAATTGTTTATTGCCCTCGTACAGTTAAAGGTACATATTGCAGTCATAAAGCAGTGTTATCCAAACATGGGCTACTGTTACTGTAAATTTACACCAATAATATTTTCTCCCAAATTGGCCAATTATTTGCTGAAAACAGATGCGAGCCTCTGCCAAACCTTTCAAGGTACTGGAGACATGTCCATTCCCACCTGTTAGTGACTAAAAAAGATCATTGATAGAATTACCGGCCGGCATGTAAAGAATGCAATTTTTCACCCTTCTACTGGAATATGGTAACTAAAAAGGTTACCACAGTCTCTACAGTATTGTGAAACCAAGCGCTGTAGATCCGCCTATAGATCCTGAACTAAACCATTATTTATGGAGTTGTACTGAATTGCAAAGAAAAAGGGTCGACATTGACCCAGAGTTAACCCGCATGCTCCAGCCCTCTGTACTGTAATAGTAACAATCCTGTTAAAATTGCCCCTAACTGCCAACATAAAGGGGGAGAAAAAGACTAAAGTATAGCCTTGGTCCCGTATGGTCAATGGTTATAGTGTGTCATGTGATAGACTAAAGTTGCTCCAATGGGTGCACTTTCCCAGCACAGGGCTACCTGGGAACACATCTGTTGATAAGAGCACAGTTAAGTATTTATGTGTCGGTGCAGTGTGCTGACAAACGTGACTCTATGCACTGTAGCACAACTCTGTCAATACCTGTGAGAATCAGGGGAGAAAGGGATGGGATAAAGCAATGCATTCATTACCTAGTAATAAGTTGCCGAGTTTGCATCTACGGGTAAGTGCCTCCGACATCACGCCTTAGCCCAGTAGCTGTTATTGTGATTTGGTACATATAAAGTGAAATCAAGACCAATGTTTGAAATGACAGTACATTGTAGTAGTATTGAACAAAAGATGGGCCCAGAACTATCGTACGTAAGAGACAAAACCGCTCTAGACTGATGATGAAGTTAGACCATTCTGTAAGTGCATGTACCTTTGTCTAGGGACAAATAAATAACTACTTTACTTGAACACATTGTCCATATCACCCTGGCCACATTCACATTGAGTGTAGAGATTGTCCACCTAACTCGCAGCAATGTGGCTCTGACATGGCAGATGGGCCGGGATGGTGGCAACAGTGGGCAGACAGACAGCTGTCCTTATCACAAGAAAAACAATATCCAATTTGGAGAAGATAATAGTTGGATATTAGAAGAGATGCAGCCGCCGGTTCTTCCTCCTCCTGACTGCCAAGCCCCTGAGATGTCCTAATCCAACCATCAATAAATGCCAGCAGCCAGCCCACTTCCCTGCAGTGCCACTTCCCAGCATTGGTTATGGTGTGCAGCTAAGGCTCATCAACCTCCCCATTACAGAAGGGATTGTTGTGGGTTGTGTGTTACAATGTAGAATAGTATTGTAGGGCATAGCTGCCAGGGTAGAGTGGTTTTAGAGAGAGAATGTCAGGGCTGACCCCAGAGTCATCAGTTATCGCCCAGTTAGCCAGTCAGGGCTGGAATCACCTGTGCTATATATGCTACAGGTCTGTAAGGTCAAGAAGGTCATGGTTGGGGTGGTCGGGGGTAGGGTGGTTAGGGTGATGTGGGGTGGACCAGACAGCAGTTACTGTCACCCCATGGTGGTGTGCTGCCAGTCTAAACCCCTTTAACCCGGCACGACCCCTCCACCACCCCTCACCACCCCTTATAGGCTGCAGACAACCCCCCTGGAGGAGTGCAAAATCACTCACACACCTGCCTCAATAAGTAGCCATCATCAGAATGCTTTTAGGTCTTTATCCCAAAGTGGAGCTCCATGCCTGCTGGGGTAGGGGGTGACTGGACAGAGGGTGATAATGGGCAGGGTGCTGGTTCAGATGGTTGCCAGTGGTATAAGCCGTGCTGACCTGATCAGCCCCAGTCAGCCCCCACACCTGATACACCTCAGGGTGCTGCACATGGCTTAGCTGAACTCTATTTTAGACGCAATAGTCTGGGTTTGGTTATGGGGCTGGTGCACAGTACACCTCACAAAGACTGATGGTGGGTATTTGAGGCAATATGTAGCATGTGTTCCCATGGCCTCTCCTGCTGCAGGGGAAGCCGTGCGACCTACGTGCAGTATATATATGCCTGCTGGCAAAGGGGAAATAATTCATAACATCAGGCATTTGCTGGACGCCTAAAGCCTAGAGCTTAAGTGTGTGCCATGATCCATGTATGAGGTATATTCAAAATAACTTCTATGATAGATCTACATTGAATATCAGCTTTACATACCCAGTATAGCATCTACTGAGCCGGTTTTGAAATGTCGTATACAGGTATTATACATGTGCATTTTTTTAGTGGAAAAAAGAGATACCGGCAGAACAGTATTCTATTTGAAGTGGTTTAAAAATTAATGTGCTGTATTCTGAGATTACCGTTACTACATGTTGTACCATACATCTGTATCCATGTCCTTTTAGTCCGGTTTGAAATGACATGTACAGTAAGTGCCAGAGCCCTCACTCATACGCTACACATCAGTTATCAGCATTGGCAGAGACTAACATTGGTATTACATCATAGGAAATCAGTAGTGTGTCAGGGCACTATACCCCTAATATGTTAACACTCTGTCAGGTGGTGTGTGAAGTCAAATGGAGGCAGTGTGGGGTGTCATCTTACCTTGAACCCATAGTAATCACTCTGGTACACCTTGTTGACAGGTGACAGTGACAGGCAGATCTGGCAGGTGGACAGACAAAGGTGTCTGTTGTTAGCTGTCACTGTCAGGATTAGTGGTTTAAACCATCAATATGAAGGGCTTTCAGCTATGGAAATGTAGGATAGTTTGTAAGGACAGAACACTAAATCAAAATGTGTATTGTACACCATGCATAGAATACACAAGGCAGTACCTGCCCTTCTTAAAGCTGCTGTACCACTTCAGATATATAGCTACATGTAGTACAATTTCTGCATAGTTAACAGTCATTGTTGGAGTGTACTGGTAGCATCCCAACACATTTTGTGTCTTTTAACCATGCTAAATTTAAGGAAATGAATGAGGAAAAATAGAGTGCTTCCAGCATTCCATTCAGCACTTAATTACATCAAAAAGGTAGTGCCATCTACAGGGATACACCAGGTACTAGTAGACTGTGTTTGTGAGTTGAGCAATGGAAAACCTCCAGGCTCCTCTGGACTCAGTACTGTCACCTGATAGTTTTTTCAACACTAGATAACCAAACCCCTCCAGAATATAAATAGTAGGTGATATTGGAGTCCTGTCTAGCATAGTATTAAGACGTTCTTGTCAGAAGAAATGACAGATCATAAGAAGGAAAGGATCATACAATCAAATGAGAATCAAATGAGGAAAATGTAGGTTTGAGTGTCTGAGTTGGTATAGAAGCTTTAAGGGATAGGGATTTTCATACCATTGTTTACATGAGGTAGGAGATGTCTTCTAACCAACGAGAGAAATATATAGCTGTCGAAGCTAACATAGATAGATAGGCAAGTGGAAAAATCAAACTCATTAACCTAGAGAGACTGCAATAATAAAATACTCACCATGCGACTGTTTGAAGTACATGTATGATTAACACGTATGATATGTTCGTGAAATTAGATTCTATTAAACCAACTAGAGTACGAAAAACATTGGCGTATTTGTTTTTTCATTGCATCATAGTACATGTATAATAATTCAACCTTGTTAGCTAATCATTAATAAAACACCCCATGTCTGTCTTCCATGTGTCTAAAAAAAATAGAGTGAAAATTTGATCATGTTCCAATGCTCTAACCAGTAATACATAAATGTTGTACTACCCTGGTAGTTGTTGAATACTTTACCCAGTAATATTCCCACTAGTTGTTGCTAGTCCCCTGTTGTACTGACGCATGCCCCTTACCTACTTACAGAGTGTGCTGACGGACACTACGGCCTGGACTGCATGTTTACCTGTAACTGTCACACCCAGGAGGAGGTGTGTCACAAGGAGACGGGCGCCTGTCAGTCAGGCTGCCGCGCAGAGTACTCAGGCACCTCCTGCCAAATAAGTAAGTCTTAACACACCTTATAATGTATTTAATGAAATGGGGGATCTGTTGATGATGTATTTGTTTCCCGTATGATATGTGTTTTGTGCTTTTTTCAAGTTGTGACTGATATGCTGTAAAATGGACTGTTTTTCATAATAGCTAGGACAGCATGTGGAAAAAACTCCACACCAATCAAGGACAAAATGTGGACATTTTTTATATTTCACAGATATTCCCGTCATGTATCGTTTAACAACGGTTAGTTCCCGTTTTCTATTGCGTTTATATACTATGATATAGTTTACAATGATACTATTTGTATCTGAACACTATAACGTGCAAGTTGAAAGGGGATATCATCAGTTCTAGTATTCTCTGCGATGAATTGTATTTGACTAGGTATTGTTTTATCGGTACCTAGCCCTTTAAGGGCCGCAGTCTGAATTGATACATACCATTTGATCGTCATGATGCATAAGGGCAGCCATGGCAAGTACCTCGCCAATTCTTCATTCATGCATCATGACGACTCTATGGGGTCCATACCCTCCCGGAGGGCCCGCATGACACATTTATGCATCACATCATGTCGACAAAGGACATTAAAGCACTCTGCGGTCCTTATAGAGCTAAATGGCTGCAGGAAAGACGCAGAGTGCCCTGAGGGATATTCGAGCTGCTCATTACAGACTGTAGATTGAGGAGTAGCTCAACAGAATGGGACTTGGCCCCTCTACGTCTGGATCCATATAAACTTAATTAGTCTGGACAGGGGCTCTGCTGCAAGTGGAATTCTCTCATACGGACTAGAAACACAAAAAGTGCACAATGTAATCTGGAGACGGCTCTACATAGAGATGGCAGTAAAAAGAGGAAGGCAAAGAAACCCAGAGACGTCTGGGGAAAACATGCTACTTGATGTGATGTTTCATTACGGTAATCAAATGTAATAGATGAGGTAGGAATAGAGGCCGTTAGCCAGTGTGGAGATAAAATCCTCAGACCAAAGCCCATCTACCCATACCACTATCTAAATTCCTTCCCTCCGACAACGATTCAGCTCCCATTGTGGGTGTACTAGTAGTACTATATTACAGCATTGTCTATGTCAGTAATTTGAACGTGCTGCTACCCATCCCCAGTACCCACAGTTCCTGTTTGATAACACAAAGCATTTCCTCAATTTTTCTCTATTACACATACTCGGTCAGTGTAATTAACGCACAGTGCAGTTAATGGATACTGGGGAACTTTCACAAATGTCATGATGTCACTGGCAGGGGGTGGGGGTCTTACCATGACTCGGGTCTTACAGATCTAATTTGAATAGTCGCGCGGGTGGCGGCGTCTTGAAGAAAGCTACATCGGTGAACATCTGATATCAGGAGATTCACAGGATGATTATCTTTCAAATAATATATATTAGAATGCAGCATTTTGAGGTTATTTTTGTCTATTTTTCGGTCATGCTTTAGAAATGTTCAAAAACTTTATCAACAACTTTTCTGAAAAGTCACCCTTTCTTGGCGCATTGGTCTATAGGACCTCAGGACTCTTTCCTTGTGTTTCTCAACTTGACATCCTGGTGATTTCCATACTCGTTAAAACAATTAAAAATCTGTAAAATTGTAATTCCCAATTGGTCACATTTCCACAATTCATTCTCATTTAACAGAATAATTACTGATTTCATGCCATTTGTTGATGGATGTGCCTTATCGGTCGTTAAGCACGGCGATCGTCCTCTTAGAAATTAATTATCACTTAATCTTAATGTGAGTTATCCAAGGCGGAGAAAAAAACAGTTTATTCAAAAAGCTGTTGTGCCCACACCTGTTACAGTTTATCCCTTTAAGGGCCGCATAGTCCTTTAATGTGCTATGCCCCGGTGCGTCCTGTCGCCAGTGCTGCATTCATGCATTATGCTAGCCATACGGATTTGATGCACTTCCGAGGGGTCGGCATGATACATAAATGCAGCACTGGCGAGTAGATACACCAGGACTTAATTCATGCATCATTACAAAGAGCAAAGTGCGCTGAAGCAGTAGTATATGCGGCCCTTACAGGGTTAATAGTGCCAGCCTCTAATGCCTCCTTTCCCCGCTGCTAGCCTCGCCTTAAGTCATAAAGTCACTGGGGTGCACCTCATCAAGTAACCTAGCAAAGGTCTAAACGAGAACAGGGAAACAGAAAAAAGTGTTGATCACTAAGCTGTGAAGTAATTAGAACCGCATATATGCATGAGGCGAGAGAAGGCCACTCAATTCAACCTTGCCTTTAACCCTTTAATGGCCACACAGTGCTTTCAGTGCGATATGCCATTTGTTGTCATGATGCATGAATGCAGCACTGACAATTAACTCGCCAGTGCTGCATCAAGTATCCTACGGGGTTGATACATTCCCGAAGGTTCGGCATGAATGTAGCCCTGGCGAGTAGTAGATTAGCCAAGGCTACATTCATGCATCATGCCGAAAAAGGTCATACGGCTTTAGACCACAACCCTTCAATAAAGGGTCAACTTAATGAACCAAAAAAAGAAAGTTGCTACTCCAGTGGAGAGAGACCAAGCAGGAGTCTAATTGCTGGACGGTATAAATTAGACTTACTGTCGTCAACGAGCGTTTCTTCTTGTACTGTACAGTTGGGCTGGTGCGGACCTAGGTTATAGATAATAACTGCTGCTGTGTTTTAGGGAGGGGTGAGAACGGGATGATGCATCTGGTGCCCCGCCTCCCTCCTCTTCCTTGGGGCTAACTTAATTAGGGAAGCCAGCAAGGCACAATTCCCAAATGACACGGCCTCCTTATCATGGACAAAAATGGTCCACTCCCTAAGCACATCAAATTTCCCACTCACGCTCATCATTTCATTCTGCCCCCGACTTCCTTTGGCCTCGCCGCAGGCATGGGCTGTCGCCATAGAAAACAGTCATGCCTATTAAAAGACTTCCTTCAGGATCACAATTTAGACTCAATTTCAGGCACAATAGTGATTGGTACAATGATAGAAAAAAAAACTACCAGGGATGGTTTGGAATTAATTACTCATTTGGCTTCCACCAAACAAAGTGCCGACTGGAATTAGGGGGTGGAGATTTATTGTAAACCGGGTCAGGGCGGAGGAAAAAAAGCGCCAAATTAATTGGGCCTCTTTATGGTGGCAATTCAGTGTGCTGATGGCTGTGGTGACCCACTTAGTGCAGTCCAGCCTCACTGTTGATACACCATAATGGTGGCCACCACATGGGGGATCCAGGCACTCCATCTAATGATAGAGTAGCCCATGCAACAAGCTAGTTCACATAGTATGTGTGTTTACAGTGTTGGTAGGCTACATCATATTAGAACGGTATGACAAATTGCAATTTGCTCAAGCCGAGGGCAATAGATAAGAGTCGATGATGAGGCTCATCGTATGATCCAGTTTTTGTTGAACCACCAACCTCTCATGCTCAAGGTGACTGCTATATACCAAAAGCTTACGCTGAATTGTGTTCATTTTCATAAACTTAATAAAGAAGTCCAACAATTGCCAGAAAAGGTTCATGAATATATACCCTAGGTGTTCTGTGATTACTCACTGTGGTGGGACCCTACAGGAACTATACATGGTATGGCTGTTGTGGAGTACTGCTTCATGTGAGTGGTATTTGGGCTACAGTACATCAGCACCCGGCGAGCAGATCTATAAAAAGTGAGTAGCTCGCCTGATATTGACCAACACTAGATATAGGGGACACTCCAACACCAACAACACATATATATGACACACCCCTCACGGGCAGCTTTAACCCTGGATGGCATGTCGCTAAAACAAACATTTGTCGGGATGATGCACCAGGCGAGCAGCACTGACGAGTAACATGCCAGTGCTGCATTCATGAATCATTACGACAAATGGCATATCATACGGTAATGCATTAACACACTCTGCGGTCCTAAAAGGGTTAATACGGTACACTGCTCGCCCCTCTACTCTCAGGCCATCCACATATACCCTGTTGCTCTGACCACTTCCTCCTCCATCCAGTATCCATCCTCTTTGAGTCTCCCACGGTTAGATGTCCACTAAGGATAAAATTGCCATTTCGCACATGAAACCAGTGGTTAACATTAGGCTTGTATATATTAGTGATAACATAGTTTGTTGGTGTTTACGGTAATAGGAGTCAAAGAGTAAAAATGGAATAAACCAAAAAAAAAGGAAATAATTTCTTAAAATGTTGCTGTACTCCATACGTACGTCTTCCCCAAAGCCGTCCCGCGCCCCAATGCGTCCCTGATATACCCCCATCCTATACACACAGACGCACCCTATACCCCACCCCGACGACCAGATTCTACCCAACTTATAAAGTTATGAATCCTGCCCATATACACCCAGGGATTCCTCCTTCCCCTGGCATCCCCAGTGTTATTTGCCGCCCGCCTGACTCGCTGAGGGACGTGAGGTCCAGCACGCGGTGACGTCTAATGGCTCTCTATTCTGTATTAACGTGTAGACTGTAGAAGCCCAGACACGCACCACCAGTATCAGCACAGACAACAACACATATTTCATACAGCCCAGTTTTTATCATTGTATTGATTTCCCAGTAGAAGTATTGGTGCGCTGACTCAACCCGCTGAGTCGTGGACGTAAAGGCCAACCCGTGTTGTGTAGTTGTATGGACGGTGTACTTTCTACCCCAGGGGGAGGCTATAGTGGATGCTATAGTGTCTCTGAGGGTGGATAATCCGATTTGTAGACATCCATGTACTGCACTTTTTGCTGCGGAGAGGCAGTGCTGGCAGTGGCTAAGTGTAGGGAGGTATAGGAGATATGAGGCTTGTGCTAATGCACAGAGCAGGTGATGCGGATTATAGGCAGCAAAGTGAATCAGAGAACGTTCACAAATGATGTTGAATTTAATTTAACTTGACGATTTTGGGAATTAACTTCAACGCCCACCCTTACGAATTTTAGCCTTTGTCATGGTTAGTCACTAAAACCAGGCACCCCAACCCCCTAGCAGGTGACGTACTTTGTGAACGTTCCCTAATGTAAAATGTATAGAAATGAGGTGAGAATGCCATAAAAATGAGGTGTTAGATACTTGTATAAGGAGATAAGAGAAGAAGAGATTTGAGGGTGGAGGGCCTAGGAGCGGTGTTCTGTAGCAGTAGTTGTTATACACATGCATTGTACACTCTAATTAAGCTATATACCACAAGATGCTTTCTGATAAAGGTTATCAGTTCGTTGTCTTGTCAGATAAGATTCTCATCATGTCTCAACAATATTGTTCTCTACCGAATTCCTTAATGCTCAGCCTGCCTCTTTTGATAACCACAACTCTCATCACATGAATATTCTGTGCCCCTCCCCAAGGAGCGCTCCCCCAACAGGGATCCAAATGGAGAGGGAAATTGGGGTAGGTCCCTTCTACCCTATCCTATCCACCCAGTAGAGTCACTCCCCCAGGTCAAGTCCCTGCACAAAGTCACCCGATAACAAAGTAGGAAATAAATGAGAGATGACGCTATCATTCTTCAATTATCAGCCACAATAAATATTGATATTGGCATTCCTGATACCAAGGGGCAATGGTTTTATGGTTGTTTTAAAGCGGCTCGTTTTTAGCGCAGGATGTTTTCCTTGTGTGTTATCAGAGTTGACTTGTTTCATTAAGCAACACCGGAGGATTATTTATCTGGTGTGTGTTGTTAAATAAGAGCTTTAAGCAGGGTGAGTGCCGGCTAAATAACTGGAACCTGAGCCTCTGACAGCCGTCACACGTAACTGACTGTTTCTGAGTGAATCCTGTACAACTCGTACGTAATAACTACATGAGGAGTTAGGGAACATTCACAAATGGCGTCACCGGCTAGGGGGGTCCATGGGTTTAATAACGAAGCGTGATCCAGGCAATAATTTCTATAAATCAACTTTACCTAAAATACTGACCGGGAGGGGGGGGGGGGGGGTCTTAAAAAAAGGTTCCAGTATGTGTGATGTCATTTGCGAATGTTCTCTCACAGGTCCAAATGTGTAAGTTTCCGAACATTAATGATTTTAAAAAGGTTGAGTGTGTCTTTATGAGGTGGGTCACTTGAATTGTTACTATGTATATACAAACTGCAGATGCTTTTCTGGAAAGTGTTGAGGTCACCAATTTTGATTCAGATCCACCCCCTTCTGGCACCCCAGAGTCTCCTTCAGTATACACCATATAATGTCATATGTAATGCCAACCGTGTTCTGCCTGACCATGAACAGAGTGTCGATGCCAGGACCCGTCGGAGACGTGCAACGCGGCGACAGGCCAATGTCTGTCCGGTTGTGTGGCTGGCTGGACAGGCGCGGCCTGCGACATAGGTACTTCTACTACCGCCGCCCCTGCCTTACACTACCCTGCTAAGTTAAGACACTTGTATAGGGCGGTCCGAGGTTAGACTTTTACCCCCTCAGCATTGTACACTGTAGGGCACATCATAGGGTTAATAGGTCAGGCATGCCTTGTTCATCCGGCTGATATTCATTGACTTTTTAATAAATTTATTTTTTGCCTACATTGGATTTCATAAGAATAAAATTCATTATCTACTCGGATATAAATCAACCGGATTAGCGAGTATGTTTAAATAGGGCACCCGACATGTTCGCTTATACTTTTTCCTCTTATTATAGGGTTACGTACACTAAGGCACAACTTCCCACCTTGCTTCTATTCCCCATTTTAACATCCACTACAAGCTCCCATGGGATTACATGTCCTTGTTTCACTGTGTCTACAAAGTTGCAGAATACTTAACATAGAATTTTGTTTCAGGCAAGATGCACATATCGTTATACCCAGAAATAATATAAGAGCATGACTTTTAAGGCAGTTTCTTGTTTGATATATGAGCTTAAGTTTTACTTAAGGCTAAACAACAAGATATTTGAAATCATATTTAATAAGATGAAACCTTAAAGTCAGGCTTGACCTCATAGACACCCCACCCATGCTTCAACACCTGTTCAGAATAGGACCTACATAAGATGTGGTTAAAGTCGATGGTAGCATTATAGAATTATAGCTATGTATACCACCAGCTTGTACGGTACAAACCCCATTCCTTACTAACCTTTATCACCTTTGATATGATACCTGTATATAGTAAATGCAAGCTAGAAAGCTCTGCAAAATACATTGGAAACATATTTATAGGAATAGAGTACTATTAAATAAAAGTAAGATACCACTTGTACCTCGTAACACTTCTATGTTGGTAAGTTTAATGATTGTATCGTCAGGCAGATTGCCTCGTCTTAGGCCCTAGGAAGAAGTATAACTGATTGTACGAATGTACATATAATGACATTTAAGGGTGATATTTACATCAACAGTAGAGGACGTCTGTCAGAAACGACTCTTGTTGTTTCCAGATGAATACTTTTTTCTGAACTCCAGCAGTTGAGTCATCGCTGCACATGGTGCAATGTATCTCTCAATATTAACCACCATAGGCTCAAGCATGATGCTTGATGCATTCATGCACCATGACTACAGCCCGTGTAACACATTAAAGCACTATGCTACCCTTAGAGGGTTAAGACATGATGTAAATAACACTAGTTGTGCTGCTGTTACAGAGATCCCGCGGCTGCTGCAGCCTCCCCAGATCCACAGCCGTGACCGCCACTCGGTGACGGTGCGCTGGATGCGGTGGCAGCGTGACCGTGACCGCGGCCACGGTCCGGTGGTGGGCTACTACGTCTACTACAAGACGGCTAACACGAGCGAGGCGTGGCATAAGGAGCGGGTGGCCTCGGTACAGGACGAGCCGCATCAGCAGTTTGTGGTGGGCGGGCTGGAGGAGAGCAGTGCCTACATGTTTAAGGTGGCCCCCATACATGAGGAGGCGACAGGAGACTACCCTGGACCCTCAGTCACCACCTCTACCTGTGGCAGTAAGTAGCCAAAGACCCCTATAGATTACTGCTACCACCAGAGTTAGTTGGAATCATGTGGGTAGTTAGCATGAGAAACATGTACATGTATGTACATCTGTATGTTTACTATGTGTACTCATTGATGTAATTCAAGCCCATATTGCATTAAGAATATGCTTACAAGCTGCTCTGAGTGGCTCAGGGTATGTGATGGATTAACACCCATACACTTACTATATGCATCAAAATGACTCAGCATATCTTTGTGTATTTTAATCATTGCCTAATTTTTTGTTTATTCAGAGCCCACGGCGGGGCCCATGAACCTGCGGATAACAGCAAAGAAGCAGGATAGAACGACGATGGAGGGGTCGGAAGACGGGGGTCACGAGGTGGAGTCTCACTACCACAGCTCGTCATATGTCAAACTGGACATACACTGGGAGGTGAGTTGCTGTAATGATATATAGAAATCATGTCCCCACTGAAGTGTTACTGATAGTAATAAGGCAGCTACCTGTGGATGTATAACCATAAATTCCCATGTATAACATGTATCACGCGTATAAGCTGCACCCGGTGCTTGGGCAAATTCCATAATGATAACGCTCACTGGGGGGTTGATGATGTGAACATTAGTTATTAACACCACGTTAATTCCCCGTCAGGTACCACCGCAGGCTACCTGGGGGTGTGACAGTCTGCGGCACTACAGCCTGTACCGTAAGCCGCCCGGTAAGTCCCTCTTCACCTACTGGAAGACCTCCCACATCCACCGCGCAGTCATCAACAACGTCAACATCTTCTCCAACTACAGCATTGGGGTAACCGTCACCAACAGTGCTAACGAGGAGAGTGACAAGACGGAGGCAACGTTTATTGGACGTAAGTAGATTTTATTTTATTTTGCATTGCAAGGAATGAAGTATTAGAGAAGGTCTAGAAACAGCAAAGGTCTTATGTAGAGAGGTTGCCAACATCTGTGTGATTACAAAAGTCAAGCTGTGGAATATGACAAGATATAGCATGTACAAGTGATAGATTCTGTGTCAGTCTTAACAAATAACTGCTTAGTTCATGAGAAAACAATAGCTGGACTCCTTAAACAGGCCCCAAAAAACCTTATGTTGTCAAGGGTAATGAAAAAAAAGAAGATAGTAGGATCTGTTTCTGGAATGTACCCCAGAATTTGAGTAAATCAGGGCATACAGAATGCAATGAAGTAAAATTCGAATTTGAGATTTGAGACATGGTGGGAACACAAAATATAATGGACACAGAATCTATTTCTTGGTATAATTCTACTTTGGAAAATATAGTTCCTTCCTATGATTAATGTTATGTCTGAATTAGGATTGATCTAGAAAGGACTAACGTAGTGGGGAAAAACTACTGTAAATAGTTGAAAAGCTGTATGAGATCTAGATGTGTACATACATTAATACTTGACCTGTACAGTATAATTTGCTGATACATTTAGCACTACGTTGCATAAATTAAAAAAAGCATTGTGGCAAATCACTATCAACCTTTGCTGAACTACCGTAGATAGTGAATGAACTAGATCCAATGAGCATAGGCATAAAGATGTATGCCGTCAGGGGCCAAGACAGCTTAATTTATATTGAAGGCTTCTGAGAAGGAACAAAATTAAATAATTTTACTTTTGTTAATTTCAATTTTCTTGCTGTAGCAAACCTCAGGCCCCTGATAAGAGCATGTGGCCACCTTTTGACTATTTCTCTCATATTGCCGATGCTGTACTATAAGATAAGCTGTCCTCCATGGCTTTGCTGTAGTGTATATTATAAGTACAATCAGACTTACCTCATGCTGCCACCTTCAACCTTTGCGTGTCCTTTCACTACACCGCCTACCCTGAAGGTGTCATACCAGATGACACAGACTTGCCCGAAATACCAGGTAACGTTGCCAACGTCCACCCCCAGCTGCTTACTGTGTCCGTCCGTGTTCGCGATTGGCAATTTCTCCGTGTCAAGGCGTGGTTTACTGTACAGAGATGCCACTTTTCCTACCTTTGTAGGAACTCCTACCTTCCCCTCACCACCCAGGGAATTTTCCATTAAATTATATTAGTTTTTTCTATGTTAAAGATAGAGCAAAGGTGGAAGATTTCCAAGTTTTTGTTGACAGGCAGTGGCATCTCTGTAGTACAGTAGTTACATTTTGTATCAGTCCTGTTCTTATCATTTCGGTACAAGACCAATAGGGAATATTGGTTGTTGACCAACAGCTTAATATAGCTGGTGTTATCTGGTTTTCTTTATCTCGCACGAACAACCCTTGGGTGATTTTATTTGACTAAAACTGTAAAGGAAACACTTGAATTTATGCGTACAATGCAGTGGCATCTCACGCAATTGCACTCTTCCCCCAATTTCTATGTATACTCATAGCATTTAAAAGAATAAAGGAAATCATGTGTTGTGCATGTGTGCATTAGCTGGTGTATTTACGTGCATTATGATTGAATAAATGCAAATGACAAAATTAGACTGGTTCCATGCATTCAAAAATATAGTATTTCCGATTATACAAACATTGACTAAAACTGCTTATAAATGCTAAAAAGTAATTCCCTCCAAGTCAGTGGACCAGTTTGGTTCTTGTACAAACCAAGTTGTATATGTTCTTATATAGAAGAATTGAATACTTGCACACTTATGGAAATAATTTGAAATTTATCTACCCAGTAGTAGCATGGACACAGACTTCCCTTGCACTACAATGGACCCCTTTCTTCCGAGCATTTCTTTTTCCTATGCGTATCTTGTGGAACACCTTTTACAAAGACACTTGATTCTGGCATGACGTCTTGTATGAAATCTATAGATTAGACTTGTTTCTTGTGTGTAATTTCCCCTTTTCTGTATGTCATTGGTCCTGGTTTATGTCTGATAAATGACACAATATTTTCATTTACAACTTTAAATTGTGTTATTCCTTCTGACAAATGCATAATGCCATAAAACGAATACAAAGGCAAAATTGCTATTTAAAAAAGTTCTCATGAATTTTAGAACAATTTTACCTGTATAAAAGGGTCACAAAGGCCAAGTTGATATCAAAATAAATAGAAAAAAAATCATTACAAATTTATAAAAATGCTGATATCCTATCATACAGGCCCGAGTGCAGTGCGTGATCTGCAGGTGATCCAAGTAACGTCGACCTCCCTGCTGGTGAACTGGGAGCCCCCGGAGGCATCCAACAGCCGGGTGCTGCACTACATTATACGCTACAAGGAGCTGCGTATCTCTGACTGTGACGTGGAGCAGTCCACATGGAGCGACAACCTGGTGGTGAACGCGACACACCGCCGGGTGAACCTCACCGACCTACACCCCTTCTCCAAGTACCAGTACCGGGTACGCGCCATCACTGAGATCGGCAAGGGGAAACCTACCACACTGACTGCTACCACCAAGGCACTTGGTAAGTAATCCTACTGTTTCACTGCATTAAGAGTCCACACATCTACCTTTCTTATCTCAGCATATTGTGTTTTCGGATTCGTCCGATTGATAGCCGACTGTCGCCATCATTTGTCAGTCAGTTAAAAATACAGACACCTATCGAGTCTCGATGCGTTCCATCTTCATGAAAGGTACCGAGATGGCCATCTTTTTACCCATAATGCTTTACTCAAATCCTGTATGCAAAGTGATCTTACAGGGGAGTAATCAAAGTAGCACAATACAATTAGATTTCAATATAAACACAACTGTGGTCCTTACTTGCAGTGCCCCGGGTCCCCGTGCAGAACGTCTTACAACTGTCGCTGAACCCGACTCAGGCCCGCTACATCTGGGACGCTGTGGAGTGTGAAAACCGGTACGGTAAGTCGCTCGGATACCAGTACGAGCTGAAAGAGACAGAGGAAGACATCATTGTTGCACAAGATCAGGTCAGGGGGTCTGAGGTGATACTTGACCCCTTGATCCCATACACCCAGTACTCATTCCGGGTCAGGTTCGTCAACCAGGCAGGTTCCGGACCCTACAGCAAAGCAGACACCTTCAGGACTCTCATGAGTAGTAAGTATGCATCAAATTGACTCAACTTGAGAGAAATAGAGCCATGTTTTGAATTATGATATCCATGGCTTCACCAAATCGTTACCAGAATTACCTATATACTACTGCAGTGAGTAGACATAGACGGTCTTTATTCATTCTTATTTTCAAAAGCTTCATCCCAGAATACAGTGCATGTAAACTGTAAAATACAGTGGAGAGCTGTGTTGAGCTAGGTCTTTCAAATGAGGCATACCACTACAAGTACCTACTTCTAAACCCCACAGGACCCCCAGCACCACAGAACCTGCAGATCCTTGTGAAGACTTCTACTGCCCTGACCATCTCATGGGAGCCGCCCTTCCCAGCCCACGGCATCCTGACGGAGTATGAGATCAAGTACTGGTCCCGACAGATCCTGGGGCGCCCCCTACTGGGGAAGGTGTCGGCGCGCCACCTGGAGTATAACATGACCAACCTGCAGGCCAACACCAGCTTTGGTATACAGGTAAGGTGTTTCATACTGGAACAATGATTATACATACAGTATAGGTGTGCCTCTACATGGGTACCCACAATTTTGACCGTGTCGCCGTGTCAGATTTAAGCAAAAGGGCCGTGTCACTGTGTCGAATTTTAGCTATATAAGAACTTAGAGAAAAATCCCTGTGGGTCGACTTTTACCCCCAACTTTCCTGTGTCTGTCGATTTTTAAAAGGGCCTAAAACGGCCGTGTCGCCGTGTCGCCCGTGTCGATTTTTACCCATGTAGAGGCACATAGGTGTCCGTTATGGTACATGCACTAGTCTAGAACATGCACTATTGATGCATGAATGGAGCCCTGGTGAGTAACTTACTAGGGTTGGATTCATACGTCATTGGGTTGATGACCCTATGGGGTCAATACACTCCTGCAGTATAATGCATACATGCAGCACTGGTGAATAGACTCATCATGGCTGCATTCTTGAATGTATGATTACGGGCTAATGCTGGTCTTCAACGCTTACGGTTAACTTTATAATGTAATGTATGAATGTGGGAACCAGCTGGATCCCTCTGTAAAGTGAGTCAAATCAAATGATGAAATGATGCTGTCTCCCAAGTGTATATTGATGGGTTTACTTGATCCTCTAGGTGCGGGCCTACACTGAGGTCGGCAGTGGTCCATGGAGTGACCTCATGTATGGATTCACAGATGAAGGAGGTAAGATACACCATCAGCTTGAATTAACAAGAAATACACTACCGTTAGACCATGTACTTAAAACATTTTATTTATAGCCACTTTCTTATGAATTAGGAAGAATGAGTAGAGTAGGTTCACAATACATGTATTGATCAATTTTTTTCGAAAGCTTAGCTGATAAAGATGGACAAATTGCTGTTGACAAAAAATAATCTCCTTTTGTTGACGCTGCAGCCCCTGATAGTCCACACAACTTCCGGAACGTGTCTCGGTCTGTTTCTTCCCTGTCCTTCAGGTGGGAGGCACCAAAGAAACCGAGTGGGATTCTTCGGGAGTTTCAGGTGAGAGCCTTTTAATTACCATAGATTCCTGCATATAAGCCACACCTCTAACGTTGACAAATACTATAAGCCGCATAGCAGGTCTGGAAGTTGCTAATGTACACACCCTTTATAGACATGTTTGGTATCAAATTGAGGCTGAGTCATTGAGGTTGATTGAGTCATTGTTCAGTTCAATAATATCGATGTTATACCATGATTGATTGAATTTCTTTTATTTATACTGAATTAAGATAGGTCAAAGACCTGTATTCTTCTCGATCTAGTCGATTGAACAATATCAGACTGTACGATATGATACAAAAGGTAAGCTAGAATTGACTTTCTATAAGCTATAAACTTGTTATCACCAAAATCAGTTGACTACAATATTGTTCCAACAGATTGAGTGCACGCCTGTTACTTATACGGGGCGAAGGCTGACTCCGGCGCGTATTGGTGTAGTCGCTGCCTCCGTTAACAGCTTTGTGGTGTCGGACCTGGAGCCTAGTACGAAGTACGAATGTGGCTTGGCTGCCAGCACCAGTAAGGGTTTCGGAGACCGCGCCACCGGTATCTACTGGACACTGCCCAAAAGTAAGTTGACAGCTTCACGCTTTTACGTGTAAATGTACTGCATAGCCTAGGGAGTTATCTTCATTCTAGTAACAGCCTTAAGGAAAACTGAGAATGTTGTAGTACCATTCAGGTGACCAATGGACTAAACAGTAATACCGATAAGTGACCTCCGAGATCAGAATCGTTAAAACAAATCCTTACTTCCCGCAGAGCCGCTACCACCGGAGCCACCGATAATCGAGACAGACAAGTCAACCGACAAATCTATCGTTGTCATACTAAAGCCTACTGAAGCTGTATCCAGTCAAAACACAGTAGCCAAGAGGTATGTCTGAAGTTGGCTAACATCATCGAATTAGGGATTTTAGTATATATAATGAAATAGGATTCTGTTATAAATTCAGGTTAGGCCTACTTAAAAGAACCATCAAGTCAAATTTAGTATCTTTCGTTGCAGGATAGATATTTATGTTGAAAATGAAATAATGAAAATTAATCTCAAAATTCAATAGGCGCCATTAATTAACATTTCTTCCCCTTATGTTTGCAGTACGAACCAGGTGGTTGTAGAGCGAGGGGCTTCGGATGAGTCAGGGTCCGGGCGGCAACGCCGGAGCACTGATCAGCCCTGTAACCGGTCTTACCCCAACCTGATGGACCACGATACTGCCGCCCGTAAAGGCCTCACCTGCTACGTAGCGGCCAGCCTGGACGTGACGGTCGAGCAGGTGTTCGTCATTGGAGATAACCGCACGTACGGAGGATACCATAATGCCCCACTCGAGACAGGACTGCAGTACCAGGTCTGGTATGGCGTCGTCATCGATGTAGATGGGGTAAGTATGAGCCTGAGGAGCTCTAGCCACCGTCCAGGGGTTCTTCTCCGAAACTAAACAAACATTCTGTCGACACAGGAGATGCGCATGCGCGTCCCCGCCAGTCTATTGGCGCCAATGCAAACGACGCGGACGTCTATGGCCGAGCAGCGATAAAGAAACGCTTCCAGGAGACATTCTTCCCAATTTTGGAGGATCCGCAAGGTTAGTAGCGTTCTTTGTCGCATATTTGTACAGTACGAGGGTGTATTTGTCGCATTTTCGTTCTTTTCAGCCGGAATTGTCGCAAAACGGCGGTAAATAACCTTGTGGGCGATAATGAGTGCAAATAAACGCAACTCAACGTAGGGGATTCGCCTTTGGCGAAATTGAGAACAGTTTGGTCCTACAGTCTCAAATAACCCCCAAAAGTATGGAAACATCAATTTTCCACTACTGTATCGTCCTATTTAGAGGTTATTCATTCTTTGAGACTTAGACAAAAGAGCTGCTGTCAATATGGACAGAGGGCATTTTGTCAGTCACACACACACCCAAAATACTGTACAAATAATATTGTTTAGTTTTATTCAGACTGGATGTATTTCCAGTCTGTAAGGATAAATGTCTTAGCTTTTTAATGCTCAGAGCAAGGGAGTCTCATATGATTTCAGCAAGGGCACATGACTGTCAACCATTGTGGATGCACTGTCAATGTCACTGAGACATATGGTTTATATTTCAAACTGGTATCTAAATGCTTGGTCCCTTGGAGCACTTTTGCTCCTTGTAAGACTATCGGCTTCATAGCCAGCGAGGAGGCTATGGAGTACCCTAATAATTGGGTTTACCAGTTTGTTGTATGAATGAGGACACTACTGAAAATTTAGAATTTTCTTAGAACTGTCAACTCTTTCAGAGTTGACAGCATAGATTCCACCTGTCAAATGCACTGTCATTGACTGGAGGTGTCACTGAAGTTGTTCCTAAAGAAGAACATATCATGACACTAGTGAGTCTAAGACACTAAAAAGCTTTGCTTTCTACTACTGTAGTTGACACCTGTAAGCAGCCTGTATTGACTTTAGTTAATACAGGCTGAAAAACAGGTGGTTCCTGACACTCTAGATAGAGAAGTTGGTTGGAACTGTCAAGTCAAGTGTCAGGTGAGGTCATACTTTTTGGTGATTGTACTTTACTGTACTTTGGACTAGTTTATTACCAAGACCTATACCTTATGCCCAAATTTTCTTTGGAAGCATTAAAATAAATGTGGGTCTGTTTAGACTTTACCATTTGGGGAACTCTGTTCTTGTTAAGGTTGTGGATTCCAAAAATCACCTACACCTTATGCCCAAAATTTTCTTAAAAGACTTAGGGGTTTAAAACTCCACCTGGTTGGGACTTACTTTTAAGGTTTGATTTCACAAAATCAAATATACCTTATGCCCAATTTATATTATAGTCTTTAATAGCTTTTTGCTAAAGCTTGGTTACTGTACTTTTATGTGGATTCTTTTTATCAAAAAGACCCACACCTTATGCCCAAAATTTCTCTAAAATTATTGGCTTATGGTAGTACTGGACTTGTAATTTTCTGGTTGCTTATGTGGGTTCACACTCAAGTTACACTTTTTGTTCATAAGCCTGAGTACAGAGTCATTTTTTACAAAAAGACCTATACCTTATGCCGAAAAATTTGTTAGATAACAAATCACTTATACTTGTTCTATGCTACTTGCAGAACTGATGCCTCTCAAGGTAAAGTTTGCCTGGAAAAAGCCACGAACACTGCAACAACAGTCAACCGTGCTACGACTAGTACTAGGTCAGAAACCGAAGATACCGAACCCGGTGATCACTGTGGCACAGATTCACCAGGAACCTAGTACTGCCAAAGGGCCTGAGGTGCCAAGGACTACCAGGGCCCACTCACCTACACCAGACGTGATCGAGGTTCTTAACTCGGAACTTTGTCCAACCATGCCTTCCCAGTCAGGTGATGAAGTAGGGAAGGAGCCAGACCAGGCAAAGAAGGACAGCCCTCCGCCCAACGGACCTAGTCCATCTACCTCGGGTACCCAGAGGCACTCCCCTGCCAGGAAACGCTCCCGATCTGGCTCAAGGAGACGCTCTGGCTCTCGCTCCAGGAGACGCTCTGGCTCTCACTCCAGGAGACGCTCTGGATCTCGCTCCAGGAGACGCTCTGGCTCTAGGAGACGCTCAGGCTCTAGGAGACGCTCAGGATCACGTTCTAGGAGACGCTCTGGCTCCAGGAGACGCTCCGGCTCACGCTCCAGGAGACGCTCTGGCTCTCGCTCCAGGAGACGATCTGGCTCTCGTTCAAGGAGAGCTCACTCCAGGAGACGTACTCGCTCCAGGTCCAGGAGACGCTCTCACTCTAGGAGACGCTCTGGGTCACGCTCCAGGAGAGCTCACTCCAGGAGACGTACTCGCTCCAGATCCAGGAGAAGGTCACGCTCTCGCTCCAGTGACAGGAGAAGACACTCTCGGTCCAGGTCCAGGAGACACTCTCGCTCTCGCTCCAGGGACAGGACGAGACGTGCTCGCTCACGCTCTCCCTCCAGAAGGAGGACCCGCTCCAGGTCCAAAAGACCGCGGACTCCGGCTAAGGACCCAAAACCACGAGCCATCTCACCCAGTGAAGGGGATGAGGAAGATTCTTACAGTCATGAAGATGACGATGAGGAATCAGACTTTGAGACCGATGAGGAAAGCTCTGACAGCGAGGCTGAAAAGGCCAAGAAGATCGAGAAACTCATGAAAGGAGTGAAGAAGGGAGCTTTACAGGAGCAGATTGAGGCTAGCCTTAGTGCAGGCGGCCCTGAGAAAGCCAAGAAGGCGCACAAATCCATTACGGCATGGATAGAGAGGGCTGTACAAGTAGCGGAGCCAAAACAGGATAATGAAATCTTTCAGAAGATAAAGAATTACCCGGCGCCTAAGAACGTTCCCTGTATGAATGTTCCCCCTATCGATCCTGCTGTGGTCAAAAGCATCAGAGAGGGAAAAAAGGACAAGGATAAGAACAAGAACCCTGAACTAGCACTGGACAGACATATGGTCAAGATCCAGCAGGCTGTCATGGGAGCCTTAGCTGCTTTCCTCCCCACCATCGAACTCATGCTTGAGAGAGGAGAGGAAAAGGATAAGGAACTGAGCGAGGTAGCTGGGGCAGCAGGAGATGCCATGGAGCTGCTCATACTGGCCAGCAACTGCGTGGTGCGTAAAAGGCGGGAGATGCTAAAACCTCATTTCAAAACCGTGTACTCCAACGAGATCATGGAATCGCCAATGGGTGGGGAATTCCTGTTCTCAGAAGCCAAGAAGGTTGTCCAGAATACGAAGGAAATGAGGGAGTTCTCCGACCTGGTCATGAAATCAAAGACTCACTCAGGCACGAGCGGCCAGAGCAAGAGGGGCAAGAAGAAGAGGGGTTTTCACGCCCGCCAGAGGACCAAGAAACGTCAGAAACGCGACAGCTACGAGAAGAAAGACAGTCGAGATCACGGTCACGGGCACGAGACTCACAGCAAGAGAGGCAGCGGGAAGAACTCGAGCCGAGGACGAGGGGGAAAGCGTTAAACGCCCCAAAGGTGTGTGGCAAACCACTGACACCTCCCAAACTCTCAAACACCCCAGACAATTTCTATGGTGGACAGACAGCGGATTTCTTAACCAACTGGGAGAAGATTACATCTGACCCCTGGGTGGTTAAAAACGCTGGGGGGATTGAAATTCCCCTTCTATGTAAACCTGTTCAAAAGCGAGTACCAAAACCTTATACTCTGCGAGAATTTGACCCTGAAAAAATTGATAATGAAATTGATCGAATGGTTAGAAAAGGGGTGATTGAGAGTGTGGTGCATGAAGAGGGTCAGTGGATTTCTTCCATTTTTGCTAAAGAGAAAGCGAATGGTGAAATCAGAATTATCTTAGATCTTTCTGATTTCAATAAGCTCATTCCCTACGAACATTTCAAGATGGACAACCTTCAGACAGCTGTGGAGCTGGTCAGGGAAGGATGGTACATGGCATCTATAGATCTGAAAGATGCCTACTATACCTTCCCGATCTGCGAATCTGACAGGAAGTACCTGAGATTTGTTTGGGGGAATGAGTTGTACCAATATCGCGTGATTCCAAATGGTGTCGCATGTGCACCCAGGATTTTCACTAAACTATTAGCACCTATCTTTGTAAAGTTGAGACAACTAGGTTGTGAAGCTTTCCCTTACATAGATGACACTTTCATTCTGGGGAAAACTTACGATGAGTGTCTCACAGCCACCACTCAGCTAGCAAAGCTGTTTGATAGTCTAGGTCTTGTAGTCCACCCGATCAAGTCAGTTTTCGAACCTTCCACCGCTCTGGAGTTCTTAGGCTTTGTAATAGACACCAATCAGATGGTTGTCTCGCTACCTGAAAAGAAAGTGGACAAAGTCCTTCAGGAAGCATCACAAATGCTAAGTAATCCAGAACCCACCATTCGGGAGGTGGCAGGTTTAGTAGGCTTGTTCAACGCCTACACAAAAGGGGTGGAGTACGGTTTGGCACATTATAAGGCCCTAGAGCGTTGTAAGAACAAAGCGCTGAAAAACAGTGGTGGAAACTACGAATCAGTGATGACACTCTCGGAAGAAGCGGTTGGGGATGTTAGTTGGTGGCTACACAATGTTGAAAATAACTGTTGTCGGATCCGCAAATTCCTCCCTGATCGGACCATTGACACGGATGCCAGCATGCAGGGTTGGGGAGCCTACCTAGGAGATCAATCCATAGGTGGGCGCTGGTTGCCGGAAGAACAGGATCATATCAATGTCCTGGAACTCCGTGCCATCAACCTGGCCTTGCATAGCTTGGGCAAAGTCAAGGATGTCCACGTACACGTACGTACGGACAACATGACTGCGTTGCACTATGTGTCCAAGATGGGAGGAGTTAAGTCACCTGCCTGTGATAAGATAGCGCGACTCATTTGGGGTTGGGCCGAGGCAAGACAGTCCTGGCTGACGGTTTCCTTTGTCCCCGGTGTTCTAAACATCAAAGCGGACACAGCGTCACGAGTTTTCAACGACAATTTGGAGTGGAAACTCAACGACCGGATCTTCCAGAGGATCTGCAAGATCTGGGGAAACCCGACCTGGGACCTTTTTGCTTCCCGCAACAACTACAAATGTGAGCGCTATTGCTCATGGAAGGCTGACCCGGGAGCTACTCACGTAGACTCCCTGGCGCTGTCATGGAAAGGCATTAATGCTTATGCCTTTCCTCCTTTCAGCCTCATCCCCCGGATCCTCAGGAAGCTAGAAGAAGAGGCGCCTAGCAAGCTCGTCCTGGTTGTACCAGACTGGCCAGGGCGAGCTTGGTTTCCTCGGGCTTTGAAACTGGCGAAAGCCAGTTTCAAGGTTCACCCGAGGAAGGCAAATCTCTTAGGGCGAGACGACTCGTTGGGAAGGCTCGCCCTAAGGGTTTTGCTCTACTAAGAAACGACCTAATTCAGAGGCAGGGGTGCGACAGGGCGACGGCTGATTTTTTGCTAGAAAGTTGGTCCACTGGTACACAGAAGGTGTATGAAACATACATGGATCAGTGGGCCACTTTCTGCATTATTCACCGTATCTCCCTGCGCACCCCCTCACCTTTTGAGGTTTGTCGTTTCCTTCGCTTGCTCTCGGAAAAGGGCAGGGCTTTTGGCACCGTTAACGCTGCAAGGTGTGCGTTGTCGGTTTTAGTGAAAAACCTTGACAACGGGAAGACCATGGGCACCCACTATTGGGTGTGCAGGGCCGTCCGCACCGCCTATCGAAGGAATCCTCCTTCTCCCAAATACAACAAGTTCTGGGATATTAGGTTGGTGTTCAGCATGTTCCAGCGTTGGGGTCCCAATGAAGGCCTGTCCACCCAGTTCTTGGGGTTCAAGCTAACGATGTTGATTCTGCTGGTGTCGGGCCAAAGAGGTCAGGTCATCCCTGCGCTCGATCTCCGCAATCTGACTTGGCTGGGTTCGGGGTCTGCGCGTTTCGTTCTGAAGGGTCTGATGAAAACAGCGCGTACGGGGGAACCCCTCAAAGAACTGGTCCTGGAACCGTTCCACGAGGAGGAGACTCTGTGCGTCGTCTGTGCCCTGAAACGTTACGTGCGGGTCACGGAGCCAGTCAGGTTGGACAAGGAAGGGCGAAGGAAACACTCGCTCTTCTTGTCCTTCCGCAAGCCATTTGGCGAGATTGGGCAGGACTCATCAAAGCGATGGGTCCTTGCGGTGCTTTCCGCAGCTGGGGTGGACACCAGGGTATACCGAGCTCACTCCACTAGGGGTGCTAGCACCTCTGCTGGAGGGAGACTCGGTGTATCTACGGCTGTTTTGCTCCGGCATGGGTCTTGGAAAGGCGTCAAGACCATGGCTAAGCACTACAACAAGCCCATCGAGAACCCCAAGCCTCCCAAGACGCTGGCTAGGATCCTCCTGGAGGACTCTTTAGAGTAGCTGGGGTTGAAATTTGCGTTTATCCCGAAAGGAAACGACCACCTCAAAGGGTGATAAATTTCAATAATAATAGGTCGTACTTGATCTGTGATTGCTTTAAACGTACACTTTTGTGTCGTATGCCTAAGCCAAATGAGGCTCTCCTTTTTTATTAGGATTACAAGTTTAAACTGACCAACAAAAGAGAAGGTCGTTAAACTACTCATAAAGCAATATAAGAATAAAAAGTTATCTGTTACCCTATATGACGTGTTACTGTCCTATATGGGAGTAATAGTGAAGGGAAATAGCAGTGATCCTAAGCTGAACTTTGAATTCTCCTGTGTCGACAGAATGTTTGTTTAGTTTCGGAGAAGAATATAAAATTAATCGAGCAATTACCGTTTACATAATTGTGAAGATTAATTGTTGTTCTTCGAGAAACAGACAAACATATCTGTCGTGTACACAGGCCCACCCATCCATCCCAAGGATGAAGGAGATTGGAATACGTATATAATCTCTCAACCTACAACTAGTCAGTAGACTAGACAATTAGACATACGTAATTGTAATTGAATACCTGTGTACCATTTCCAGTCTTGTTTTTTCAGCATAAGAATCACTGCAGCTTGGCTAAAGACTGACGGGGACGCGCATGCGCATCTCCTGTGTACACGACAGATATGTTTGTCTGTTTCTCGAAGAACAACAATTAATCTTCACAATTATGTAAACAGTAATTGCTCGATTAATTTTATATTATAACAGTAAATAAGGGGTTTTGTATCTACAAAATGAATTGAAAAAGCTATGGGCTAAGTGTATATGAAGAGCAGCAAGATTGAATGAGGAAAATGCATATTTATCAGTTGCGGGTATTTCAAGTCAATATTTCCTGAGTAATGGTTGTCATGTTTATAGCCATGAGTCCTCCAAAGGATGTGTAATATCATATGGGTAACTCACCAACGCTCAACCGAAATTGCTGATAACTACATGTGTTTAACGCATTCTTCCCTCTACTGTTTTCTTTAACATCACAATGTTGTGTTACAGGTCACAGCAGCATCCTACTCCAAGTCCGAAACACCTGCCGTAGGTAAGTACCCATACAAAGGTTTGCTATGTGCAACATGGAAATAGAATGCAAAAATAAATACTGGTACCGAAATATCCATTCTAATAACAACACCGTTATGAGAACATTCTGGCGAGTAAGAAAGATATTTAGCATGCTCATACATATATTCAATATCCAGATTAATGATATATTGATCAACACTGCAGTCACAATCCCTGATCAAGTTTTCTCCTCCCTTTAAGCCGCCTTCATGGCCCTGCCTGCGCCGACAGAGGCGACGATGATCATGGCGGGAGTCGGAGTGGCGGCTATGGTGGCCGTGGTGTGTCTCATCATCGTGGTGGCGCTTTTCATCGCGCGCCGCCGCCGGAGAGCACGCAACGAGACGGAACTGATCATTGGCAACAACGTGCACCTGGGAGACCCGCCCTCACGCCCACCCCGCAAATGTGACAACATCAACGGCACCACACCTCGTGGGGAGAAAGGTAACCAGATGTTAAAATAGTACTTTAATATAGACGTTATAACCAGAAGGCCGGTTTCAAAATACGACAGGCTCTACTGTAGATGTTTTATTGACGGAATTGGAAACAGAATACTATGAGATTTTTTTTGTTTACAGGCAGCCTGCCTGACCTTTAATGTAAAATCTTTCAATACCCCCAGTACATTGCCTATTTCACGCCCCCTCTTTCAAAAACTCCTGGATCCGCCCCTGCAGCCAGCCTGACCTGTGTACATGTAGACCTGTTTGTGTTGACAGGCAGCCTGCCTGACCTGTGTACAGGCAGCACGGATGACCTGGCGCTGGCTGAACATGCGGAGATGGAGCCGCTGTATGGTAACGCAGGCATCGAGCCCGTCCACGTACCCATCAGTGTCGAGAACCTGTGGAACTACGTCAAGGAGAAGAAGAGCAGCAAGCCGGACGGCATACGGCTGGAGTATGAGGTAGGTCAGACAGAGCTTAAACTAAGCTTAAACTAAGATGCCATGTTATATATATTAAGAGATGCTACTTTTCCTACTGTTGCAGGTATTCCTACTTTTTCGCAAGGATTCCTACATTAATTTGACCAAAGATTTCATACTTATTGTCAATCAAGGACTGTCGTCTATGAAAAAGAGGATGTACACTAAATATGCCTTAGACGTCTACCACTGGTTCTTTTTCCGGGATATAATGTTTCCTTTATGTGTAGTTCACGGGATATGGAATAATTGTCAGCCCATTGATCAGAATTGAATGCATTTAATAATTCATTACTTTGTGTGGTTTCAGGAACTCCCGATGGGCCTCAGAGCCAAGTGCGAGATAGCGAGAAGACCAGAAAACAAGGTCAAAAATAGATATGGAAATATTGTTGCCTGTAAGTTTACAAAACTTTACATATTTGTGATACAGGAACCAAGAAAAATAATGCACTTCTTATTATGTATTCATACTGTGTATAAAACTAGTGCATATTAGAACCCTCATCTATTACTACATCATTAATGTGCATAATGGGAATTGATTGTTACTCGGACTGGATTCCACTGGGAAGGGTATATGAGTGCTACTTCGCAGAAATAAACATAACAATCAGTATGTATTGCTGTTATAAATGTGTGTAGATTCAGAAGTTACAGTGCTAAATTATGTTATTTGTTATGGCAGATGACCATTCCCGCGTCGTCCTGGCGTGTCTACCCGATGATCCACACTCGGACTACATCAATGCAGATTACATAGATGTAAGTACGAGTTATAACCCCAAACTCTCATGATTACGTCTTAGTTAATAGATAAGTGAGGCTAGAGTTTTGAATTCCACACAACCTACATGTTTCGGTTAATGCTGGCCTTTGTCATGGTTAACATTTATTTTGTCAGTGGACTCTCCTAGATGTACCATGTTGGTAAATTCGTTTCCAAAATGGCATTCAAAAAATACATCAATATACAAATTGATGAGAATAAACAGCATTTAAGTATATAGACAAATATTATCGTAACATTGATGAATGTAAAATGTTTTACACTCTGTGAAATATTTAACAACTTGATGATGAATAACTGTATTTTGTTTATTCTATTTACACACAGGGATATCGTAGGCCATCTGCATTTATCGCTACACAAGGTAAGTGTCACCATCACCATTTAGAGTATCTTAACTCTTTTCACCGGATTCTTCAAGATAGTTGTGTATGTAAATTAATCAATGATCTGAAGCAGAAAAGAGAACACCCTTCTGTTTGGGTGAAACTTGGGGATTATCGTTTACATGTATGATGTTGTGGTTGATCTACCCCACCCCTACCCAGTGCGTCATTGGCAGCTTTATTTTCAATTCTATATGGTCCAACAATTCCTGATACATGTATTATTTCCTCCCTTCTTTTTCAGGTCCCAGTAAACACACACTTAATGACGTGTGGCGACTAGCGTGGCAAGAAAACAGCCGACGTATCGTCATGGTCACAAACCTTGTGGAGGATGGTCGGGTAGGTCACATTACGTCATTGTATATGTAAACCTGACGTCATATCTACGTCACTGCCTATCTGTACCTAAGCACATTCTCTACTGACATGCACATAACATCAAGATAATTTGATTACTGCCTCTGATTAACATCTTATCTCGCATATCTTTGATGTATCCTATCCATATAAATGCACATTTCATTGTTTCAAATCTTAACTAACACGTTCTAATATGTAAACATGTATATATTTAATTGCACAACTAACCGCTCTTTGTGTATTTGACTTATTTGATAAATTCATTTAAAAGTAGCATGGTGTCAATTAATATACAGAAATCTAGTTAGAAGTAGCCTTAAAAAACGAACATTGTCATCTTTTGGGAAAGTGGGACTGGGGCAACTTAATCGACAACTTTAGTGGGAAGGTTCGTGTTCTACAACTCAAAGAGATCTAAACAGAATCTGCATCTTGATATTAATTGGCAGAAGGAAAAAAAGCAGCCTATTCGTAAACCCGTGTGTAATCCAACAAAGGCTGATGACCAGGAGGTAAAAAAAGAATAATGTTGGCTGTTGGTAAACCTGGTTGATATTTTAGTTTAATTAAAGGAAGTCCTATAGCAAGATCTAAAAGTGATAGTTAGGCCGAGGTGAAGTTCAGGGATGTGTTTAACAACTAATGTCTAGGAGTAGCAATAATTCTTGGTTGGCATGTATTTCATGTGCGGACTATTGTAGGATCAGGCAGAAATGGGTGAGAAAGTATCGGTGCATGTATAAAACTTAAATGAGGGTTTTAAAAGAAAACAAAAAAACGTCCACATCCCTTCTAACGCATGTCTTTTTCCCCAACCAGCTAGCTCGAATACAATGATGGTAAATTCAGATTCCATTTGGATCCTAATCCCTAACCCTACAATCCCCAATTCATCCTCAGAGGGTCATTTTTATTACATATAATAAACGGGGCGTTTTAATATGATTGATTCCGCTGTATTGAACACTAACCAACATGTCCCTGAGCCTGGCGCGTCCCCTTTGTTCCCATGGTAACGCAGACCGGAGGCTGTCCCGGGGAGCACCAGCGGCCCTACCCCAGTGATCCCCGTTTCTATGACACCTCAACCCTGGAGGTGGGTACGCCGCACTTACCTGTGGAGTGTCCCACCCACCACCCACAGCTGCCTCTCCCCTCCTCCCGGTGGTGTGTAGGCCTGGGGAGTGGCACTCTTGCACTTAATCTCTCCATTGTCGCTCTTTAGTTTCAATCTCTGCTCCTCTTCTTGTTAATGTTATATCCACCCGGCGCCCACGGTGGATATATATGATCATGTGGCCTTGGTATATTATATATACATACTGGCGGTGCCTGGCTTTGGGTTTTGTAGCACCAGACATTTCTACTGTGTGTTTTATTATTATGTTTGAACTTGGAAAGCTTTGATACCACCTTGTCTCCACAAATATATCATGTTTAGTTTGGTGCTACACATTATCATTACGTGTATGGACGCCTGACGTTGTGTTGAATAAATGTTGACCATGTACATTCTGTATTCAATACATGTTGATTATTTAGACCGTGTATATATACACATGTACAGTAGTGTACTGGCTTCAAACAATGGCTGTAGTCTACGTCGTCTATCTATGCTTAAACATGTCGCTTCAATAGAAGGAATGAAATATAGATTGCAAATAAATAACTCAACAACGGTATACAGTATATATGATAAAGACAAACCAGATTCATAATAACAAAATGCATGCCCAAGTATACCCAAAATCAAGTATTCTAACCAACAATGTAGTCAGGCCTATACCTTAAGTAGTATAAGATAACCACAGGGTGGTTCCTCCAGGGTCCCTGTGTGTACTAGTTATCAGTCCTGTATGACGGTGTGTGTCCTTGCAGCACAAGTGTGAACTCTACTGGCCGGACGGCGACCCGCGGCTGTACGGAGACATCTGGGTGGAGATGGTCAAACAGGAGCAGCTCGCTGACTTCACTGTGCGCACCTTCCACATGACCAAGGTAAAGAGCTGCTCACTCACTCAGTATTTATGCACTTTATCGTTATTTTTACAGAAAAACATGAAATAATAATAGTTGTTTTTTGATAATTCTATGATATCTATTTTTCTTAGAATATGAATATTCCTATTTCACCATACACTCCTTTTTTTGACAGGACGGGGACACAAAGACATTACGTCAGTTCCACTTCACAGCATGGCCTGACCACGGGGTTCCTGTCTACGCCACTTCTCTTCTCGCATTTCGCAAAAAGGTCCGAAGCTTCGACGACCCCTCCGCTGGGCCCACCATAGTTCACTGCAGGTATGCTATATTCTCCATTTTTGTTCAGCCTCAAATATCTACTATTCACAACTTGTACTCTTGCATTCATATACAATTATGTGAATATATTAAAAGGAAAGTTTCAATATCTGTATTCCTAGTACAAGTAGTATCCAATGGTATATTGCTAAATCACTCTTTATCAACTTGAGCTCTTTCATAATCTAAGATATAGATACGAATGGAATGTCACTATCTCTGTATTCCTATTTCAAAGTATGATATAATGGTAAAGACCTACCCAGAATATGACATGTTATAATAGGGTTGGGTACCATTCTTGTATTACAGTGCAGGGGTGGGGCGGACGGGGACGTTCATCGCCCTAGACTTCCTCCTAGACCAGGCCAAGGTAGAAGGCCAGGTGGACGTCTTTAACTGTGTACAGGACATGCGCAGTAAAAGGGTCAATATGATCCAGACACAAGTAAGTTCTTAAGGCTTTTTGATAATAAAAGAAAAAATGTATGGATAAAATGGTTGGATAAAATTGATTGACACTGGTGGGAAAAGGAATAATGTAGAATTAGACAAATTATGTTCACAGCTAAAGGTTGGGCGTAGGTTTAGTCTGTCCAAAATGTGAAATATTACAGCTCTGGTGACCGAAGAACGAGGAACCAGAGTTCAGTTTTACATCAGGTGGCGGTTCAGTAAGTCCAGGTATGACGAGATTGGAGAATCACTTACCTGTCGCCACACCTGTCAGCATACCTGTGCGGCTTATGCTAGGCCCATCGGAAAGCCAATCCCTCCATACCTGCAGCCCCAGCTGGTGTAAATCTGATCTTGGATCCTCATGGCTACCACTGATATATACCCATTGGCATGTATATTCTCTTTACCTACAAGTCCAGTCAACACATTACCATAGAATTACCATAAATTCTCGTGTATAAGCCTAACTCGCGTATAAGCCGCCCCGAGTTTGGACCGTCTCTCTATAAGCCACACTGACGACCTGATTATGGTGACTTTAGAAAAACTGTGCTATAGTAGCGAAAACTTGCGTATAAGCCACACCCAGACTCGGGGCCGATCCCTTAAGCCGCGCTGGTGATCTGATGGCATACTAACCGCGGCTTCTACGCGAGAATTTACACTAGTGTCGGTTTTCATGTCCCTACAACCTGCACCATGTGTCTACCCCTACAGGAGCAGTATGTGTTTGTGTACGACGCGCTGCTGGAGTCGCTGAAGTGCGGCGACACGTCCATCCCGTGTGTGGACTTCAGGCGGCGCTACCTGGACATGAACACCAAGGTCAGCCAGGAGACAGGCAAGGTCAGACTGGAGGAGGAGTTTGAGGTGAGCAACTACGTCTACTGACGTATAGAAGATACTGTTTCATCGGGGGGTTAATGGCTGGGCCCCGTAGTCACTTGCCCAATTGTGTCTCCCACGCTCCCTGTTCGTTTATAAAGGGATTTATGGGAGAATCACATGAAAGGTGCTTCTTTAAGTTTTAAGGAATCATGTAGATTCTTCAAACACGTGTTTTTTTTGTGGTTTTCTTTTTTTGCCATATGCAAGTCTGTACATTATATCGAGCTTATTCCCTTGTAACATTAACGATCCATATAAATTAATGTGTAAAATGAAGCTAGGTTGTCTAGTTGCCTGTGTTGACGCTTGGTGTCTCTGTGTGCAGCTGTTGGGGATCATGTCGCCTCCCCTAGACAGCACCACCTGCCGAGACGCCCTGGACGCAGACAACATCCATAAGAACAGGCACACCCACATCGTACCACGTGAGTCTCCTTATAGTCTCCTTATACATGCATGGACATAGGGTGTAGAGCACTCATACTAGAGGAGGGAGAAAGCTAACTGAAAATAAAATATATACACACTTTGACACGTATGCAAGTAACATGTATGATTTAATCTATTAGAGAACGGGCATATACAATGCTATGGTAAATAATTTGATTTTTGGTCTAATATAGCTGCTTATATGAAATATAAAATGAAAAAGTTAATAGTGTAGTAAAACTAAGGGAAATTTGTCAGATATGAAAAAAACTACTGTTTGCCTTGCAGTTGACGACATGTCGCGTGCGTACCTGACGACGTACACACCGGGAGGCACCGACTACATTAACGCCGTCTTTGTCGATGTGAGTACACCACATGAGCTAAGACTCTTACATGGATAATGGTTGTAACTTTATCGAATTGAACTTCTTGACCCAAATGAGCTTTCAAATGCCGAACAATCCAATACAAACTCAGGGTTACTGAGGTCATTCGTCTACTCAGATATATGGTGAACAAGGAACTGGAACTGTCCCTTGATACATTTGTAGTTTCTTAATGTTAAATCTACCTTCAAATAAGAAACCAAAGATGTGGTTCATGTATGTTGTATAATGCAGGTCCATGACCAAATGTTTAGATAGTTCTACTGATGCTATGCGGTATGTATATTGTAGGGTTATCGGCAACGGGACGCCTTCATCGTGACACAGATGCCACTACCACACACCATCATGGACTTCTGGTTGATGGTCTTTGACCACGGATCTAAAACCATTATCATGATGAACGAACTAGACCCCAAGGACGAGGTGAGCCCATAATCATTTATTTATAGTAGCCTAAGGTATTCATAGTGGCTATCCCCAGGCCCGTAGCCAGGGGGGGGACTTGGGGTACTCGTCACCCCCCCCCCCACGGACCCCCATAGAAAAAAGGGTCCACATTTTGGACCCCTGGACACTAGCTTTCAAGAGGTTTTCGCAGCTTGTAAATCGGACAATTATTAAGGAATCTACAGAATCAAACGTTACAATGGAATTTTTAAATACCTGCCAATACTATTCACTAAACTCTTTAATAAATATTTCATTCTATTGGACCTGAAGCATTTGGATCTAGGGGCTGTCTACATAATGTTTTAGGAAAGGGGACAGTGGAAATGTCAGGGGGGTGACCTTGGTGGGGAACTTCTAGGGAGCAAGGACTGTTGATGGTGTGGGCCCGGTGTGGGATCTTGGGGGGGGGGGGGGTGACCTAGGTTGGAAACTTGTAGTGAGGGAGGTCCATGCATGGTGTGGGACCTCGGGGGTGACCTGCGGGTTGACCTAGGGGGGGAACTTCTAGGGAGTGAGGACTGCTGTGGGACCTTGGTGGGACCTTTGGGGGTGGCCTAGGTCAGGAAATTTTAGGGAGCGAAGACCATTGATGGTGTCGGACCTTGGGGGGAGGGGGACCTTTTGGCGTCACCTAGGTCAGGAAATTCTAGGTGTTGGACCTTGGGGGGGGAGGGGGACCTTTTGGGGTCACCTAGGTCAGGAAATTCTAGGTGTTGGACCTTGGGGGGGAGGGGGACCTTTTGGGGTCATCTAGGTCAGGAAATTCTAGGGAGCGAGGACTGGCAATGGTGTTGGATCTTGGTGGGATCTTTGGGGGTGACCTAGATCAGGAAATTCTAGGGAGCGAGGACCATAGATGGTGTTGGACCTTGGGGGGGGGGGGACCTTTGGGGGGTGACCTAGGTGGGGGAACTTCTAGGGAGTGAGGACTGTTGATGGATAAATATTGGGAATGAAAGGCAGGGAAATTAATGGGCAACATTGTATCAATCTCTCAATCTACAGCTCTGAAATGCACTAGAATGCATCATTTTGATCTCTAAATTTAAAAATTCAATTGATTATACTAATTATACTAGTTATATATTACATACACTATTATATCATAGATTGCCTCTCTGTAAATTAGTCACATCATATCACAAGCTAGCCACCTTCTGTCTATTCATTACCTATGAACTTCATATCAACCCACACTGCAGCTGCCACAATTGTTAAGCAACGCATGATGTGCACCAACCTTTACTTGTAAGGACTCTGCGGGTGCGATGAAAAACGTCCCATTACGGGACGATTCGTGCAAATAAAAATCTAATCTAAACCCCCCTAGCTGCACTTTCAATACACCGTGCTGCACTTGTGATACTCCACGCTGCACTTGTGATATTTCACCCCCTAACAACTACCTGAGCCAGATCTTACCCCCCCCCCCCCTTCCCTAGAAATTCCTGGATCCACCCCTGGCCAATCAGTATGGTAGGTGATAATTAGCTGTGGAATATTACATGCCAAAATGCATCAGAATGCACCATTGGAAGTCTAGTTATTTCAAATTTTTCGGGATGGTAAAAGGTCCACTTTTGGAGCCAGGTCACCCCCCCATCTGGAGGTCTGGATACGGGCCTGTATCCCAATAGATCTATACCCCTTTCAAATTAGCTGCTTACTCACGGGGAGCCTATTAACTGCCTGATAGCACCTACAAGGATGTGTCTCACACCTTTATAATACCACTTTGTGTTGTAGACGTGTGCCCTCTACTGGCCAGAGGAAGGAGCGCCGCACGAATACGGTCCCATGTCAGTCGAGTTGAAATCAACTGACAACTCCAGGAACGATATCATCATCCGAGACTTTGTCATCACGATGAGACGAAAAGCAAACAAGGTCAGTTAGTGATGCTCACTGATGTTTTGTCATTAAAAAGAAAGGTGGTAGATATGGAGCAGGGTAGCACTTATATTTCAAGTAGCTGATAAGATTGAACTTTATAAGAGAAGTATATTCATAAATTAGTGTCATCATGCGTCATTTTCCACCTTCAGGAGCCGGAGACCCACACGGTGCGGCAGTTCCAGTACCTAGGCTGGCCTCGTGACCTGGGCTGGCCGCGCGACAAGTCGTCGGTGATCACCCTGATCGGACTGGTGGAGAAGTGGCAGCAGCGGTCGGGTAACCACGTCATCACTGTACACTGCATGTAGGTTACCTCTGTACTAAGGGTGTGGAGTTAGATATTGATATGATGTAGTAATAAATGTGATATATTGAGATTGTACGGTAACTGGTAAAACTCGCATCATGTTAAACGAGGTTCAATTAGTGTTTAGAAATATTGTATAGTAAAATACTATATGTATTTGTGATTAGGTATCTCATGAGTGATTGCAACTGAAAAAACACACTTAATATTAGAAATGTAACAATCATTTGGTATTTTACTACAGGGATGGTGCGACACAGAGCGGGGTGTTCTGTGCGACGTCGTATACCCTGGAGCGACTCAAGGTGGAGCAGGAGGTCGACGTCTTTCAGAGCACCAAGCACATCCGGATCAACCGCCCTCACTTCGTACCCAATATGGTAAGCTATTTCACCTCAGTGATGGCCAGAGATCAATCGAGGGACAAAGGGTGATATTTAAGATCTTACCGTTTATGATGGGCGTGGGACTTCTGTATAAATAAATGGCCAATTAATTTATACTATGAGGATCCATTAATAAGAGTTTGCCTAAGGGAATCGTTGGCTTCATTTAAGGATGTTTTTTTATACCAATGTGAATTTGCTTCCTTCCAGGACCAGTACAGATTCTTGTACGACATGGCAATTGAATACATGGACTGTTTTGACGCCTATGCTAACTTCAAATAGTCCAGACCGTGACTGTTTCCCAGGAACAGGCTTGGAACTAATGGTGCAGCGACATAGAAGAAGAGAGAGAACAAGCTGCTATGCTGTCATTGTACATGTGTTTAGATTACTGGAAGGAGATAATATTACTGCGATTGTAACAGTATGGTGCTAAGCGAGGTACAGAATGGGTGATATGTCCCCTCAGTCGGGGCATAGCGAGCGTTTTGAAATATCAACGCATATTTACATGCATTTACCGAAGAAACATGTATAGTAAGTGGAGGACACAGGTAGTGTCAGCATTATCAGGATATGTGCTTAACCTGTGTCAGATGGGCAAAAAGTTGGGGGAGTGTGAGATGCTTGATAGCATTCTAAGGTACACACATATAATTATATAAAATTATTAATATATAATGTATATATTATTATCAATCAGTATTTTCTATTCCATTTTTATCAGGTAATCAAATTGGATGGTGGTCTCTCATTATGTTATTATACAGTTGTGACTGTTGAAGGATTGAGATATATATATCGGAATCCTAAGTTCCACATATACATGCTTTTAAGAATATCAAGTTTATGAATCTGCTGGGTAAGAGTTCATATAATCCATACTTTTACTGATAGTAATTTTGAAAATTCTAAAATTCAGAAAATAAGAAAGTAATATATTAGACATTGGTCTCAAAACTGTTAACAGTTTGTCTCAATAAAATACCACTTTGTCATGTACCAGGTATGTTCTATCTTACCCGGTCAATGTAGTTTACATAATACAATGTCATTGTGGAGCGGATAATTACCTTAACAACCGATTAGCTGGTACCTATAGACAAGAAGGATTCATTTTGGTATGCTGGATGCCTGGGGATTGTAGAACCCTCTTGTGGTGACATGGCCATGTATTAGAATATGCAAGTTTAACCTTGCCGATTTCTCATTGGTTGATGTAAGGGAGCATGGTTATTAGGAAGGCCACTGTATCTGAATGACATGTGAAGACCTGCTTGTTACTACAGTGCAGTGCATTGATTATGTAAATAAGAGCCTGCATGACTATTACTAGTAGATCTAGATACATCTGGTACATAGATATACATCTAGTACATAGACACATGTAAATACAAGCTCTATAGACAAATACTGTATGCCTTTGTAGTCTGAGCTATGGATGTTGTGCTGTGGATCCAAGTCATAATTTTTTGTATGAAAATCGCCATTGCACCATTTACAACGACAAAGCAAAATTCTATGCTGAGTAGGCGATTTGATCGTGTTCTTCCTATCACCCAAATTGAAGTTATACCACATGGTATACTCATTATAAATAGACTTTAAAGGCTCAATCCTATACTACAATTTGGCCCCTCAATACCATACATGTAGTTGAGATTTGACATCTCTTTACCATTACATAATATGGCATTTTTGTACCATTATACAATATGGCATTCTTGTACCATTACACAATATGGCATTCTTGTACCATTACACAATATGGCATTCTTGTACCATACCACAATATGGCATTCATGGATAACATGTACTGATCCCCTAGCCTAGTCCATGGTAACCTCAATTACAACTATTGGCTTCTCTAGCCACACTACTAAAGTGGGTACAAGACGAGAGTAATCACAAAGATAAGTTGCCTGTGTAGATACCTCTGTTACATTGTCAGTTGGAGACATTGGTGTTTGGTATTAAAGGTGTGAGGTGGTTGTTCTGTTGCTCTTTGCTTTACGCCTCACCAGTCCCCCATCACCCCAAGTGCCCTTCACTGCGTGGCATTATATACCCTCAACACATTAAACATGATGTAATAGAGTGGGAAATAGTTTATATGTGCCCTGTAGAGCGCTACATGAGCCGTGGTTTATCATGCTGTTCAGATTTGTAAGGCGATTCATATGTAACTGTTTAATAACTGGAACGACTCAACACACATTCAGCCTCCTATATTTATGAATACGGTATTATTTTCTGTTTAAAAAAAGGAATTGTATTACTAATACAAGTGATTGGCCAATTGAACGTTTTTAACCAGCTCACCTAATTCCTTAACATTATTTCCATTATGATTCGTTTTGAGATTGTTTCTGGTATTCTTTCTGCAAAAGGAGTGTACTGTCTCATAAGTGTTTGGTGCTGTATGTATTAGGGTATACTGTCTGTCACATTAGTATTACTTTAATGGCAGAACACATGCTATACACCATAGCACCAATTGGGCATTTGTACTTGTACCTTATCGTGGCTGACGTTTAAAAAAGAAGAAATAACTATAAAATGTAATAATAATGAAAGTTTCAGTATTGAGATATATTTTGAATATTCAATTTTATTTAGGTTTCTTTGTACATCTATTTGACTCTGATACAATAAGTAGAATTATACATTGCACTTTGTATATTGATTGTCCAGTGAGATTGCTGAATCAAGATGTGTAATAATTTACCAGTCTCGCTATAAAGACTGCCAACTAGAGCACGCTTTTTGTAGCTATCCTCGTATTCTCAGCCCAATAGAAACACATTACATATACATTTCTGTGTTAAGGGGGCTTAAAACAGTCATTCCCGACCATCTATTTTATAAGAAGGGCTATAATATTAATTGGCTTATAAAGTCAAGAATTCATGAGCTGATAACTGTTCGTTCCATCTCCACCGTAGGACCAGGTTAAATGCTTTATAGTACCAGTTATCACGTGGACCAAGATTCATAAAGTGTACGTCTCAGATATATGCATATAATATACATGTATGTTCTATTTTGTGTGTGGTTAGGCATGGTGCTTTAAGTTATTTACGTTATAGTAGTAAGCTATTGGTGTGACCATGGTCATAATCCTGTTTGTATAAGATAACTAAAAATATATATTATGTATGTTTTACACGGGAATTATGGTGAACCTTTCAGTATATATAATGTAGTACTTATGGATACCAAAAAGGGTACGGGCAGAAATAAAAGGTTTATGTACTCGCATAAAAAATATATCATGGTTAAGATATCAAGGATTCTCAAGAGTTCCTCTATGTTCATCATCCAATTATGATTTTATACAAGTTAAGATATGACTTTTATACATGAGGTTCGTTAGATAACTAACTAACGGCATGGATTATTAAGATTACTTGATTGAAAGTGACATTTTAACAATTATTGCTGAGATGTGGTTCTTGATTATTATTTCTAGTAGAGTTATTACGTGCAGATACAACCCATAGCAGTTCACACCTTTCTCATTTGTTAAATCATCTCCGTTTTTATGTTATAATTTCATGTGTCAGTTTCTTTGTTTTCATTGTCAGTTTCTTGTTTCATTTTTTGTTCAACCCCCTGACAAATAAACTGATCTAGTCAAAGACTGCTATTTGTAATGAATACTGCACAGGTTCGACAACGTTCCGGTTTGTACCAATACTAGTGATAAAAGATGTTAGATTAGATTTCAGCAGGAAACTTTATTTAATACTTTCATGGTTAAGTTTATATACACGTGTGTATTACTCTTTGCTTAACTGCGCATACCCCTGCCTATATGGGCATATCACGGGCGTGTTAACGTGTACAGTATAATAACATGAGAACAATAAAATATATATATGTGGTCACTATAGTTTCCTGTTCTTTTGTTTTGTTTTATGTTCTCAATGGAGTAATGATATCACGCCATCTGTTGGCAATTATGTGTGAGAGCCTCAACCAGTACCCTTTTCCGCCACAACGGCTCCAAATGTGACTGGTGGAACTGCTCTATTTATATTGTTACTTCCTGCCAGTCTGTGCATACAAACTGGTATACATGATCTAATTGGTAAAGTACAGACTCCCAACTACATTATAAAGATTCAGGCCTCTGTTTGTATCTACATGTGGCGTGTTGGGAGTGGCACGCCTTTGGACGTTGACGCGACCACACATTTCACATTATGATTCTTCTGACATCCACATCACATCGGTAGCAATGAGTAGATTGCCCTTAAACAAAAATATGATAAATTTAGAACATGGTTATTAAAGTTGCGACAAACCTATCTCTTAAACAGGGAGTTCTTAAAATGGATCATTAGCGAGGAGGTCTCAGCCCTACCTTTATACCATGTACACCTGGCTACTACTCTACCAGCTGGGTCGACGTAGCTTGTAGTTATGCAGTTTCAAAATTTTCAGATCTGAATAAAAAGCGTACTATACCACTTAAGTGTCCCATTTTCATGTCATTTTAATATAGCCGTCATTTCCAATATTAAGATTGATTGCATTAATTTTATTAATATGAATACATGTACTTATACCATAGAGACTAGAACAATATCTTACTGGTTATACACAGAAGAAGTCATACATGCACTATAGTTTTCCCTACCTGGTTAAGTTGTATTATAGGGTTTGTGTATTTGCAACCCTTGATGTTCGGCAGTCTGAAACCTTTATCTCCAAGTTCTGTAAGATAACAAAATGATTTGAGTACTACACCCCTCAAAATCCATGTATCCAAGACACAAAGGGTCTAATAGTTCCATTTTAAATAAGCATTTAACCCCTACCATAACTTAAAGTGGCATGATCACCAAGCGTATCCCACTCACAATTCTAGTCCTGTTCTAGTCTACTATGTCGTTAATATAATTTAAGTGCGAGTGGTGAGAATGCCCCTTTAACATTATATTTTCATAAGACCAACCTTTCAGTTTAGGGTGAATGAACTTCTCCACAACGTTTCCGAAGATCCATTTTAACATACTGTCCTACAGCACAACATAATTAAAGGTCAGGACATATTGATAAAGATTGACTGTGTGACTTACATCACAGGTGACCCAGGGCATAAGTAATGGATGAATGTTGAATAACGGTATGTCAAAACAGGTATAAAGATTGAATGACTCAAGATCAGTATGATTAAGTGACTGAAGGTGTCAATCATTTCAATCAAAGAAAGTAAGTGACTGAAATCACAGGAGATGTTCATGGGTAGGAAGGGGTTCTTATACATCTAGTGGGGTGAGAGAGAGGACAAGGTGGGGGAAGAGACATAGGGCTGTGGCAAAAAGTGCAGCAAAGCCACTCCTCTAATGCGACCGCCTCGCTATTATGACCATATTTGGAAAGTACCAACCAGTTTTCTTTGTTTTGATGTTAAGAAATCCCTCTAATGTGACCATCCCCCCTCCGCACGCACACATACGCTTACCTGGCCAGTCGCTGCAGATCAGAGGGAGAGCACCCCCCCCATCCCTAACTCCTTTTACCAGTGTACAGAGAACAGAGGGGCAGTACCAGCACGTAAAGGAGCTCTGGCAGTCGGTCGTCTATAGGTCCCTTGCGCAATCCGCATTGGCGGCTGCCATGTTATTGTGATGGGTGCATACAGTTAACATAGAGAACTACAGTAATGTTAGAGCTTGACTTTCGCACCTAGTTCCCGCCCTGTCCCCGGTCCGAGTTGGTAGCACAATTGAATTGAACCCACACTAACGCCGCCATTACACCAAGCTCAAGTTGAAATGCTCCATCTGTAAGAGTGAGAACACTATTTGGCCCATACAGATATCTACCCCATGTGGATATCCCATGTAGACAACCCATGCAGATATTCATTTTGGATACTATGTTTGCTAGACCCAAGAACTTCATTATTACAGAATTTTACTGTATATACACCCCCTCATATTACATATCAAATGAAAGGTCCTTAATTATTCTGTGTGTACCTTTAAATTCAGCTCAAAAGCGTCTCATATTTTGGTCTCAGCTGCTCTATAACATTGTAGGTATAGGAAGTCTGTGTGAACGTGACTCTTTTAAAGTCAGGATTCAAGGTCACTGGCCTATCTTCAGCATTAGTTCACACAGACTTGATTTCAGGGGCATTTTTTACTTTTTTTCAAGAGCGTTTTTCTGCTACAAATATTGTTTTTTTTTCAAACTGAAAAAAAGAGGGAGGTACAGTTTGCTTCAATCTATATGCATGTGATCAGATAAATGAAAGAAGAAATGCAGCGGAACTCTTCAAAGTCAGCTGACCAATCTGCATTTTTTGCTGGAAAACCGTCTCACAGAAACCCAGGGTACCCTGGGTCAATAAACTAGTGGCGTTAGGCACCAAATAGGACATTAATTAATGCTGTCGTGAGCCGTCGGATGCTATTGCCGCTTCAGTCGCTACCTAGTTGGCGCGCGACCGACGGGACAGGTTAGGAACGATGAGGAGGTGGAGCCCTCTGGAAACAATTACCTGAACCAGGCTATACATAGATGCTTGCTTCCTACCTTATTTTATTCTTTTTTATTCAATCGAATCATTAGTACAAATGCTCCTGCAATTGCATTTTTTTCACCATATCTGTCCATTTGGTATAAATCGCCAGTATTTCGCTGCCACCTTACACTTAGTAAGTTATATAAGATAGTATTGCTTGCTTAGCACAATCTGGTTTTCATTCACAATATTATATTTGGTTGCCTTATGTGCATCAACTAATACACCACAGAATTTTACAACTACCCGGTATATAAACATTCTGTGATTTCAGTAGTGTATCCAAGTATTACGTAACTCAGCGGTTCAATTGACAAAATAAAAATATGGCTCAAAGTCTTACCGGAAGTGTCATATGGCCCAACTTAGATTCAAGTACATTGAACTCTGATCTGTAAGACAACATAGACAAACTTATATCATATTCATATGAGAGATGAAGGTACACATGTATCTGACGGCTACACCGTAGTACACTTATGTGTACTGTCAATTTAATAGGTGGATAATGTTGTAAGTTCACAAGCAAACTAATTCACTTTGAGAATTAACACAAACAGAGGAGGACATAGGCCTACTCTACTTACTTAAAATCAGAAACATCTGCTTTGAGTGCTTCGTCTTCCACCCTTACATTGACGTTCATGCTCAAGACCTGGAGAGGACAACAATTGAAATTGAGCCTATATTAGTCGATGCAAAACTCCTTAAGAACTATAGTGTTTTCTGCTGAGCTATAAACTATTATGCTTGCAAAAAGGTCGTAATATTATAATTATGACATAAAACAACATATTATATCAACAGAACGATGATCACTTTTCGAAAGACATTTAATAATTGAAAAAATTGTGAATGACTCGTAATCAAATCATTTTTTAAATGAATGTTGAAAATATTACCGTCGCAACCTTGAATACATAGTCTAGTTGGGTCTGAGGTGTATGACCTCTGAGGGTCATATCTCCTTTGAACGTCAGGCCTATTCCTTGAGGTTGGATCCGTACTTCTGGAGGGGCCGTTGCCTCCAGCTCAACTTCCACAAAGTTGGGCTCATTCTCATCATTTGCCTGTAATCAGGAAGATTGACCGTGTGATCAACATCACATGTGACTCAATGTAAGGAAAAATGGAAACATTATAAGACCCAAAGATTATGATCTTTTTTCTTTCATTAAGTCACAGGACTTCACTCCCTGTCACCACAGCTCATCCCTTGACCTCCCCAGCTCGTTCCCCTGCCTTCCCAGATAAGATAAAAGATAGAAGACGAAATAACCTTAGGTAATGACCGCATCCTCAGTTCATGGTAAATATATTGAAAATCACAACGCTATGCAAGAGGAGCTTCTGGAATCCCAGAACATCAATCGTTTTTCTATATACATCCCGAAAATTAGTCTTTTTTCTTTTTTTTTCATCTGTTTTTTTAAATGAATAAAAAGGATGCCCTGCGCCAAGCAGGTGAGTAATTCTACATGTCTCCACAAGAAAATATCGACAGGAGTACGGCGCCACATAACACACAGAGAAAGTACCGTCAGCCCTCATTTGGAAAATACAAGGAAATTGTATGAGGAAGCAATTTATCCGATCCAAGTCCAAATATAATATAACGTCATGTAGAACATATAAGGACAGTTCCAAGGGCTACTGTGTGAGGAAGTGAGGGATCCGAGGTAATAAATGTTCAAGGTATAGTACAATGTACTGGTAAGCGTTGAATGCACTTTTACTCTTTCATTATGAGCATTATTCATATCCACATAGTTTAAGGAATTATTGGGTTCCCATCACAACTGTATCATATATTACAATCTCTACATCTATATTAGTAAGATGTCAACCAATTAACTTACTGAAGTTCCCTCTGCAGGATTCAGGATATTACCGCCAGGCATCTGTGTAAAATATAAACATAATTATATATTAAAAAAGCTGGTTGAGGGGTAGAAAATTTCACCAAGAAAGTGATACCCAATATATTTTAAAAGCTATTATAGATGCAGCGCATACACTTATGGTGATTTAGCTTTAATAGACTATGGGTTATCAGTTCTTTCCTTGATTAGTATAATTGTAATACTATATTCTACTTATAAATACTGCAAAACGCTATCTTACTTACATCCTTTTGCTTGAGTGTACGCTTTAGTAGCCCATTGGAAAAGGCTGCATATGCATAACTGTTAACGACAAATTCACTAGCCCAGATGTAGATCATTTTGGTGGAGTCAGCATCCGCCGGAAGCAAGTCGGGTGAGAATGGTGGTGACTCGGGGTTCGTCTTGCATGCCACCTCACCCTTTATTTGGGGAGAAATAATGGACAAATTCTTACAATAACTGTTTGTGTTTTGAATCAATAATAATTATTTGTTTGTGTTTTGAGTTAGCCATAACAGGTTTGTTAAATAAGCTTTCACAAAAGACAACAATTAAAGTAAGATGTGAAATTGAAACGCCTGCAACGTATAGATTTAGTGGAAAATTCTAAATAACTTAGTGAAGTGAGTATCAACGCAACGTCATACACCATATTCAAAATAACTTAGATATATTTACCTTGTGCATGACGTCCATATAACCTTCATAAAATGTGGGCGGGCAGACCAGGCGGTAGTCCAGAGTCATATCAGCACCGATGTTGCTGAAAGCTATGTGACAAAGAATAATATAGTAATATAGATGGAATAAAGTGTCTGGCGACGGAGTGGTTTCTCTGATATGTAATACAATAGAACTTGTATACCACAATCTATCATCGCTTAATTAGCATGATTGGTACATTAATACAAAGAGGAAACAGTCCACTGTGCTGATAAAACTACGTAGATTTACCCTGCACAGTGTCCAACAAAAGAATAAACAAAATAGCAGTCAAACCATGATAAATCCACTATCATATACTCATCCCAAATGCATCTATATTCACCCTCACCCTACTGCCTCTGCTAATAATACACAGTTCAAAAGTTGTCTGATGAATATAGTTGTTTGTATTTGGACTCTAATGGTACAGTGTAATCTGTTAAACTACCACTTGGTGCTAGTCAGACATATGCATATACCTATTATACTTGACACAGAACCCGTTCTGGAAACTTACTATTGAGTCCTGACAGCTTTGTCGCAGCATCAACATCAATAAGCTTTTTGGCCGCTGACAGAATCTGAAAATACATGAAGGTGAAAAGTAATGATAGTATAATTATAGTCCTCACTGACACTACATGATATAATAATATTATTCTAATCGAATCAAAAGAGAGAAAAGGTTGGGTATCTCTGGTCGTATTTACTGAAATAAGCCTCTTTATTCGTCTATAGATATATTGGTGACATTGGAGCCTATTCATTATTCGGCCAAGGGCGACGTTAAAAAGAATGTACGTACCACGTCCTCCAGTTTACCCTTGAGTGACCGTGAGATCTGACCATCAAAGATGTTGTAGAGCCAGGAGGCACCGCCATGGAACTTGACCTTAAGATTGGACACATGGCAGCTGCAACTACTGGAGGAGATGGTGGGTCTCCCCTCTCCGTCCACACCTATACACAATAGGACCGAAAACACACCATATGACTACCTTTACGCAAATATGATAAAAGAACAATCTCAGATCTACCCATAGGCCTTATATTCAACTTACTTATTCTTATATAACTAATGCGTTATTCCCCGAACCTAATTCACCAAGAAACATATGTGGCACTGACTAGGAAAACGAGTCTTATTTTTCTGAGTCCCAACCATCAGAAAATGATGTTTAAAGATTGCGGACCAAAAAAAGTATATAACATTCACATATCGACTCATAGATTAGCCAATAATTGTCTGATTCCTGCAATTCAAACGGTTTTAGAAAGCTTAAGACATCACGTTTATAGGCTACATGATCATTCCATCAAAAAGTAGACAATATTTGCTTTCCAACGCTTTGAGTCCCGAGACAATCGGACCAGCGGTTGCTGAAATATCTTGATTTGAAGTTTTGCGGATGAGGCGAATAATCTTCGCAATCTTTATTGGACAAGAACATATCAATTTCTATCTCGTGAACCGGTCTTAGAGACATGGGACCGGTGGCATATTGAAGCTGGTTGCAAGGGCTATCCATATAAAATACAGTGGGGGGCGGGGGGGGGGGGCAGGAGCACGGGGGGGGGGGGGGCTGAGGCAGCATGTGGCTATCACTCTACTGTAAACTGCAGGGAGAAATTTACCCTCCGGTCTGCCAAACCCCTCCCAGCCCGGCATCCAGTCGGCATGATGCACCATATGTTGAGTCATAGGTCAGCATATAATGACCAGGTTCCCACAATAGGAGTGTTTTTTAAAAGCCAAGACAGTTTGCTTTGAGAATAAACCTAAACCTCTGAATCCATATTTGGACCAATAAGACCCATATTCCCAGTCAAGGTCACATATGCGAAGGTAACGATAATTTGAGACGGTAAATTGATATCCCATTGATGGCGATGAAAGGAGAAATAAACACATATTGACCTGTAGCTATCGGAAAATGATCTTACCCAGTTTAATTGAAATACTGAAGTCAACACCAGATGCTGAGACATTGAAACTGCCGTCATCACTGCCCTTCACACTGAAGAATAAACCCTAAAGAGTGTTATGTCTATTTCTAGTTTTTTTTAAAGTAATATTATTAAAGGTCGTCAGATTGATTTAACACAAAGCAATAATATGGTTACATATGAGGTAACATAACAAATAAATATGTAGATGTAATCGTGTAATATATTGTACATGCACTTACAAGTGCCACCTGTACTTGTACTTCCAGTTACCGTGGACGGCGATGATGGCCCCGGTTGCCGTCCACGTGACCCCAGACGCTGGACTCACCACCACGCGGGACGCAGGCTTCACAAAGTTCTGTATAATCGTGCTACAAATACACAGAGTATACATGTGTTAGAACTTCACACACATGGGTTGTGATGAGATGTTTATCAGAGTATAAGGAGAGTTGCTACACAAAGGTTGTTTATGCCAATAACATTCCATCATAAACAGGGGGCATTATTACATGTACTATAGCATGAGTCAATAAACGATAGTATAAAAGTGTCTGCTTACTTTCGAATATTGTATTCAACTTTGCCGCCAGAAACCCGATCTGTTCCATGCTGGTCGGTGATTGGCTGTCCCTGGAGCTTAGCACACAGCTGGTCAATAGCAACCTGAGCGGCTGCAGACAAAATGAATGGACCCAAGTATTTTAGCAATCATCGTCCAGACACGGGCAAAGTAATAGAGAAATCATCAGTAAAACACAGCTACACTGATATTCCTAGGCTCCCTATACGCCCAATCTCTCAGTCAGTAATATCTAACCTAGTTAGTCTTTTTTTTGGCTCCCTATACGACCAACCTAGGCAAGTTATTATTGTTAGGTTGGTGTGGTCAGTACTGACCAACCCACCTTAGCCTTTAAATTTCCAGTGGGAGCCATTAAGCGGTCATCATACATGTAGTATCTTAGGTGGCACCAACTCAGGCCCCACCTATAGTGGTATACAAATACACCACACTAATTATGAACCTAGGTTAGCCACTACTGACTGACCCCTCAGTCATTTTTGAATATAACTTTGCCATGGTGACTATAACACACATATGGCGAACCTAGGATAGTCTGTACTGACTAACCCTGACTAACTACAAAAAATATAGAATGATCAAGTGAATATACTTTTGGTATAAAATGAGACAGTAAACTAGAAATAACCTTCATTCATACAACTTCTGCAGGTTAGAACGATCTAACAATATTAGACCCACCATAATCTAGTCCATTTTGTGAGAGCCGGAGCCGCAGTCCTGGTAGAGTAACGTCCTCCCTCTGCATGGCAGCACCGTCACTTGGGTATTTAGACGCAATGACTGGAGAACCTCCTATAGCTGTTCGTGTAGGCTACTGGCAAAAAATTAGCTGTCAGGGGGGAAAAGTGATGACGCCATACTTGAATGGCCCCTTAAACTGAGTTATGTGTTGAGCTACCTCATTGACCATGATATGGCATGATGATCAGTTTCTTTACAGAAAAGAAACTTGGCAGGTGTAGAATTTTCAGGTAAATAAAAGTATATTGTGACTTAGGAATTGTCGTTATGCAAAGGCATTTTATCTTTGCATTCCTACAAACTCGGGGTAACGTCTTAGCTTTAAGATGAGCTTAATTAGTTTAGCTTAATCTAAGAAAATTTAGTTTCAAAATCATGACATGCTTTGGGAGCTGGCTGAGAATAGCATACGAGAATTGCAACATCAACATGAGCCTAGATGACAATCAGAGCGGTTCCATGTAGTACGGAAGCCGACGTGTGCCACACTAGATATGCACTATGTCTCTTACTTATTTCCTGGTATAGTATGTACATAATGCATGTGTGTATGTGTTATCAAGGGATACGGGGGAAACAACACTTTGTCTGTCTGTCATTATACCGCATTGTAGTTTGTGGCAGGTATCCCTTAAGCTTAGAGAGACTAAGGGAGTGATCATTTTTTAACAACAGGGGGGGGGTGGTGGGTTTCCGCGCGGAGCGCGCGAAATTTTTTACACCCCCCCCGGTCAAGGGGTCAAAATTTTTTACCCCCCCCCCCTTAGGGTCGAAAATCGGCTCGCGCGCGGGCCCTTTGAAGCATAGAAACGCGCGGGCTTTTTGGCTCAAAACAGGTCAAATTTTTTTGCCCCCCCCCCCAAGAGGGGTCCAAATTTTTTTGCCCCCCCCCCGGTCAAGGGGTCCAAATTTTTTTGCCCCCCCCCCAAACCCACCACCCCCCCCCTGTTGATAATAAATGATCACTCCCTAAGGTAGGGAGAAATGGATAGGGAGGGAGGGAAGGAGGCAGGTGGCAGGCAGGCACGAGCAGGGGAGTGGGTGAGCAGGGGTATGGGTGGGTAGGGGCATGGGTGAAGAGGCCAGTAGGTGAGAAGGTATTAAAGGAGGGGCATGGGTGAGCATGGGTGAGGAGGGGAGTAAGTGAGGAGGGGAGTAGGTGACGAGGGGAGTAGGTGAGGATGGGAATGGGTGAGGAAGGGAGTGGGTGAGCAGGGGAATGGGTGAGGAAGGGAGTGGGTGAGCAGGGGAATGGGTGAGGAAGGCATTGGGTGAGCAGGGGAATGGGTAAGGAAGGGAGTGGATGAGCAGGGGAATGGGTGAGGAAGGCATTGGGTGAGCAGGGGAATGGGTGAGGAAGGCATTGGGTGAGCAGGGGAATGGGTAAGGAAGGGAGTGGGTGAGCAGGGGTGCGGACGGGTAGGGGAGTGGGTTGCTAACTTGCTAGGGGAGTGGATGGGTCGGAGGGGAGTGGTTGGGTAGGGAGTGGGTGGGTAGGGGAGTGGTTGGGTAGGGGAGTGGTTATGTAGGGGAGTGGGTGGGTAGGGAATGGGTGGTTAGAGGAGTGGTTGGTTAGGGGAGTGGTTGGGTAGGTGAGTGGGTGGGTAGGGGAGTGGATAGGTAGGGGAGTGGGTGGGTAGGGGAGTGGATAGGTAGGGGAGTGGGTGGGCAGGGAGTTGATGGGTAGGAGAGGGGTTGGGTAGGGGAGTGTCCTCCCTGTGCCAAGGACTGCAGCAAGTCTACACGGACGTGAGGCTTGGTGCCAACTCAGGCAGCATGCCTAAACCTTTAGGGGCAACATGAATGTCAATGTTCCATTTCGATTTATCATGCTGTACCACAATTTAATGGTGCATTATACGACCCATTTCGGAGTGCATCAATCTCATGGAGAGTCTGCATGATGCATGGTTGCAGTACTGGCCAGTTCCACATTCTGGTATCATGATGACAATAGCGCTCCTACAGCAAATTGTTATGTTGCCTATTAGGGGTTAAGACAGGCGACGGAACACGGCAAATTATAACATACCTCTTTAAGCACAACATAATGTAATAAGTCGTCTTTATCTTCTCCTTGGACTATATGCAAGCATCATGCTGACCCTACATGGCTGATTCACTCACAAAGGGTCGGCTTGATGTATGAATGCAGCATTGGTAGGGCCAAATAAAAAAAAGGTTTGTTTCAGGTAACATGGGAAGAAACTCTAGGGTCGGTAGGTCGGATTTTTTTTTTTTTTTTTTACTTTTTTTTTTTTACTTCCCCTCTAAAATTAGCCAAAAAAAATGAAGCAATGAAAAGATTTTTTTCAAAATTTTTGTAAATCTAAAATTGACCAAGAAAAAGTGTAAAAATATATAAATTTCTTCAAAATTGCATAAAAAACGTAGGGTCGGCCTTGTATAGATAGGGTCGGTCGGGTGACCTGAAACAAACCTTCTTTTTTTTTGGCCTAGGTAGGTAGACACTCACTCGCTCCCTCCCCCCACTTCTCTGGGCCTCACTAGCACACCTACTCTCCCTCTCTCCCTTTCTGCCTACCCCCCCCCCCCCCCCGCCCTGCCTGCCTGCCCAGGGGCAGATCCAGGGGGGGGGGGGGGCGCAAGGGGCGCGCGCCCCCCCCCCCTATTTTTTGGTAAATTTTAATGTAGATGGTTGAACACCCCCAATGCTGTAGGTATTGCGGCGCGCCCCCCCCCCCCCTTTCCCAAATTCCTGGATCCGCCCCTGCTGCCTGCCTGTCTCCCTCCCTCACACCTACTTTCCTTTCCTCCCTGGCTCTCCCTGCCTGCCTGCCTGCCTCCCTCCTTCATATACACACTCACCCATGCTCATCATGACCCACCCACCTACCCGATCTGCCCTAGATACCTCTTGGTTTAAGGGATACCTGTCACAATCTACGAGACAGAAATTGACAGACAGTACATGCTTCCCCAGTTATCCCTTGATTAAGCATACACACACAGTATAATATATACCTATTGTATTATAGGCATTATAACATGTGCTTATTTCAGTGAGAGACATAGTGCATGTCTAGTGTGTGGCACACCTCGGCTTCCGTAGAGGCTACGGGTGACTGGTCCCCAAACGCAATGGGGTCGCTCCCTAGACTAGACTATAGGGAGCCACATTGTTATTCCTCCAGTGTCAGTAGTGGTTTAGGGAGCGTTCATTATTTATGGCAGGGGGGGGCCGGGGGTTTGGCAAAACAAATACGTAAAAAAAAAAAGACCCCCCCCCTCTGAATGGGTCAAAAAAAAAAAGACCCCCCCCTACGAATGGGTAAAAAAAAAAAGACCCCCCCCCCTCCGAATAGGTTGAAAAAAAATGACCCCCCCCCTTACCATATATAGACGTTTATAAATACTTAATAATGGCATCAATGACATACAAAGTCTACATAGTCCTATACTATAACCTATTATAGCATGTGCTTAACCATTATTTGAGGGAGTGGTTATAGGGCATAACAATATAGTGAATATTTTTGCATCTCCCACATGTGGAGAGCGCACATTTTTCTGTTTCCGTGGCACGTTTGATATTTTTGCTAATACTGTTTGGTAGAAGTACCATGAAATGGCCCAGTTCAGGGGCCGCGGAAGGTGGATAAAGTTGGGGGCCCAGCTCCCAAAGCCAGCTGATGAGTGTTGGTTGGAGGGAGAAATAAATGGTTGTTTAGGGGCCGCAGGCCCCAGAATTTTTTTTGAATTTGACCTTTATATTAGTGTATTCAGAGTGGTCTGAAGTCTACTATATGACCCATGGAAAATTTTGTAATTCTACATTGAAATTGATGTGTTCTGAGGGACTTTGAGCTTGTCATTCAAGAAAATTTTAGGAATTTTACCTCAAGATTGGTGTATTCTTGGGTACTCTGAGTCTAATTAGAATGTTCATGTTTCCCAAAAAAGTTGGCCCCCCAACTTTACTAGGCCCCCAGGCCCCCCTTGTTCTGCCGCTACTGCAGCTTAAAACAGAGATTGATGTTTGATGAAGGGATGCTCTGGATGTTATAGTAGTGGCAAACCTGAGGAAAATTTTGAAAATCTATAGGTCAATCAGCCCATTTTTATGCAGTTAAATGAACAAGATCACTATTTAAACCTAGTTTGGTTTTCCAAAGGCTAGGATCAGTAAGAAATAGGGAGCTCAGGGTGAAAATTTGAAGTTGAACAAAGAGTCACAGGGGAATATTTTTGGTATATAATGGCACGGATCCTGTCAGGTAGCTCTATAATTTATGGTGTGGTCAGTATGACCAAGCCTTGCGAATGCATTGACTCCAAAAAAGTAAAGCTTGAAAATAGTGATGAATAACTCACTGATAACCCTGCAGAGCATCGGAAGTAACTTGACCAGAATCAAATATAGAGCTCTAAAAATTCTGATGAGGCCAAGTAGCAATGAGTAGCAATGATTATTCAGTGCCTGATTTCTGTTGAAGCCAAAGATAAACTTAGAGGGAAATTTAGAAATTGGTGACAGAAGGAGTGGCATCCGCAGCAGAAAACTCTGTCGATCTGGTGGCTATTTGCTACATTTCAAGGCATTCGGTACACCGATTTATAGTGGGATGATCATGTTTACTCTATGAGTCTACGGATTTTATAAGTCCTAGAATCTGTGAGAAGCAGGCAACTATCAGGGAGATGGTGAAGGTATTCTAAAAAAATTGAGTGCTCTGCAATCAGCTCATTTAGCAGGGTCTGGTACAAGACACCAAGGAAAAGTGTGTATCATGACTGGTGTAATCACGCCTTTGACTGGTGGAGTGGACCTAAGCAACAATGTATCAATATATGAGGTAGATCTGCATCTTGCATACCGTGTATGTACTCCTCTATTGGGAAGAAAGGCAGGGTCGAAACATTTAGGCAACTTCACCCTTGCACATGGATGCCAAAATGTGATGGGCAAGGCTTAAGTCCAATTAACCCAAACTATTTCGGATACCGTACCGTAATATTTCGGAGCCACAATAGCATTCATCTAGCTGCACACTGATAGCTTTGCTGTTTAGACCCCCTACATTCTGTACTCCTATTCTTGTGTTGAATTAATGTTCTTTCTCCAGTTATTGTTGTTTTAGGAAAAGAAAAGTGGTGAATCATTCAAAGTGTTGATGGGTAGGCAAGAAATTTAGCAAAGTTCTACTGTCTTTATGACCCCAATTCGCGACATGTGCCGTGAAATTCGCGTCATGTTGTGTCAAAAAATACCCCCTCTCAAATGAATACCCCTAAAAAAAATGACCCCCCCCCCTCAGAATAGGTTGGAAAAAAAAGACCCCCCCCCTAAGAATAGGTTGAAAAAAAAAGACCCCCCCCCTCTGAATACCTCTAAAAAAAATGACCCCCCCCCTGATTTGCACACCCCCCCCACCCCTGGCATAAATAATGAACGCTCCCTTATGTTCCCAACAATTAATCAGGGTTTCTCTGAGAGGTACATTAATAGACGATATCGAGATACAACAGGGCTACTGGTCTGGGCTATATACACATCCTTGTAAATGTGATGCATTTGGGTCTAGACCTCTGCTATTATATAGGATAGAGTATACAGCAAGTGTTTTAGATTGACACAGTAAACATGGTATAGGCCGTAGCATACGCCCTACTTACCGAAACGTTGGTTGTGGATGGCCTTTACTGGTCTGCGTCTTGCACGTCGGTAGGTTAAAGCAATGTCTGCGTAGCTACATGAGTGTGGGTTGTGTTGAGATCAACTGTGGATGTTATATACACATAACCACACCGAAACGGTAAAGATGGGGATTTCCTCATCCTGTTTGCAGCCCACGTTAGCCGGGCTATAGTGGTGACCACGCGGTGTTGGCACTGTGCCATGTTAAGTATGTTCTACTCTTATAGGAGCATTCTCACCACACGCACTTACCACATGTATGTATTCTGACTCATACGGTACAAGAACCAAATTTCTCGGAGATGATGAGCACACATGTATGTCATTCATTGTCAGCCTGCACTCGGATCCTATGTGAGAAAAGAATGGTAGACTAGAACAATACTAGAATTGTGAGTGGGATACGCTTATGCCACTTTAAGTTAGAGCTTACGTCTAGTCGTCCCAATCTTTTAATGTTATACAATGTCAATATTGTTTTTCATATGATATAAAAGAGCCAACATGGTGTAGTGGCTAGATAGAGTTACAGCACCTACAGTATTAAGGGAGCGTTCATTATTTATGGCAGGGGGGGGGGGGGGGCGGGCGTTTGGCAAAATGAATACGTCAAAAAAAAAAGACCCCCCCCTCCGAATGGGTCAAAAAAAAAAGACCCCCCCCCTCCGAATGGGTCAAAAAAAAAAGACCCCCCCCCCCTCCGAATAGGTTGAAAAAAAATGACCCCCCCCCCCTCACCATACACGTTAATAAATACTTAATAATTGCATCAACGAAATACAAAGTCTACATAGTCCTATACTATAACCTATTATAGCATGTGCTTAACCATTATTTGAGGGAGTGGTTATAGGGTAGAATAATATGGTGAATATTTTTGCATCTCCCACATGTGGAGAGCGCACATTTTTCTTGTTCCGTGGAACGTTTGATTTTTTTTTGCTAAAAATGGGTGTAATTCTTTTGGTCCCCACCTACAAGTCCTGCTAATATTGTTTGGTAGAAGTACCATGAAATGGCCCAGCTCAGGGGCGGCGGAAAGTGGATAAAGTTGGGGGGGGGCAGCTCAGAAATGCCAGCTGACGAGTGGTGGTTGGAAGGAGAAACAAATAGTTGTTTTGGGGCCGCAAGCCCCAGGAAAATTTTGGAATTTGACCTTTATATTAATGCATTCAGAGTGGTCTAAAGTCTACTACAGTCAACTCCCTCTTAGCGGCCACCCCTCCAGTGCAGCCAATCCCTCTAATGCAAACACTTTTCATAGTCCCAGACATACTACAATGTACAGAAAATGACCCCCTCCAATGCAGCCACCCCACCAAAGCGGCCACTTTTTCATAGTCCCAAGGGTGGCCACATTAGAGGGAGTTGACTGTATATGATCCATGGGAAATTTTGTAATTTTACATTGAAATTGATGTGTTCTGAGGGACTTTGAGCTTGTCATTCAAGAAAATTTTAGGAATTTTACCTTTAGATTGGTATATTCTTAGGTACTCTGAGTCTAGAATGTTCATGTTTCACAGCACATATCAATTACAATCGCTTAAGCCATCAATGGTATGCATGGATGCTACGTGCACCATAGTTGATAACCTTCATTTGAGGAAATGCCATAAGGTACCTGCCTTCAAAGTTCTAGGGTAAGGACCCTCCCCTCTGTGTGGGCAGTAGCGCTTGTCTTTCTTTGTGGTAGACGACCATGTCAAGTGTTGACTTATCACTAAAAGAAGGATTATAGCATCCCCAACTTTGACAAATCTTTTAAGCCTAAATTGTTAATTTAGTACTCTAGTATAATCTATAAAAACCCGTATGAAGCCTTATCTTGACTTTGTCCTGATCCCATAAGATGCACTGGCAATCTGACTTGCATACTTGCCATGGCCTATGCATGAAGTTTTATGTGACACTGTAGGGGGAATATCATGCTAATTATGTTTTCCCAGCAGCGCCAGTTTGGATCCTGTCAGGTGGCTCTATTATTAACTTATGGTGTGGTCAGTATTACCAAGCCTTGGGAATTCATTGACTCCGAAAAATGTAAAGCTTTAAAATAGTGATGAATAACTCACTGATAACCCTGCAGAGATCGGAAGCAACTTGACCAGAACCAAATATAGAGCTGTAAAAATTCTGATGAGGCCAAGGAGCAATGAGTAGCTATGATAATTCAGTGCCTGATTTCTGTTGAAGCCAAAGATGAACTTAGAGGGAGATTTAGAAATTGGCGAAAGTGGCTATTTGCTACATTTCAAGGCATGCGGTACACTGATTTATAGTGGGATGATCATGTTTACTCTATGAGTCTACCGATTTTATAAGCCCTAGAATCTGTGAGAAGCAGGCAGTTATCAGGGAGATTGTGAAGTTTTTCTAAAAAATTGAGAACTCTGCAATCAGAACGCTGTGGCCCATTTAGCAGGGTCTGGTGCAAGACACCAAGGAAAAGTGTGTATCATGACTGGTGTAATCACGCCTTTGACTGGTGGAGTGGACCTAAGCTACAATGTATCAAAATATGAGGTAGATTTGCATCTTGCATACCGTGCATGTGCTCCTCTATTGGGAAGAAAGGCAGGGTCTAGACATATAGGCAAGTTCACCCTTGCATATGGACGCCAAAACGTGATAGGGCAAGGCTAAAGTCCAATTAACCCAAACTATTTCAGATACCGTACTGTCATATTTCGGCGCCACAATAGCATTCATCTAGCTGCACACTGATACTAGCTTTGCTGTATAGACCTGCTACATTCTGTACTCCTATTCTCATGTTGAATTAATGTTCTTTCTCCAGTTATTGTTGTTTTGGGAAAAGAAAAGTGGTGAATCATTCAAAGTGTCGATGGGTAGGCAAGAAATTTAGCAGAGTTCTGCTGTCTTAATGACCCCAATTCGCGACATGTGTCGTGAAATTCGCGTCATGTTGTGTCAAAAATTACCCCCTTCCAAATAAATACCCCTAAAAAAAATGACCCCCCCCCCCTCAGAATAGGTTGGAAAAAAAAGACCCCCCCCTAAGAATAGGTTGAAAAAAAAAGACCCCCCCCCTCTGAATACCCCTAAAAAAAATGACCCCCCCCTTGATTTGCACACCCCCCCCCTGGCATAAATAATGAACGCTCCCTAAATGTTGTCCTGCAAACGCCAAATATCATATGTCTACATAAGACTTTCTCAGCGTTTTAATTGGAGATATGCTTTTGAAATGCCTATCGCACCTCTGTAAATGTATCTACCTGTGGAATCTCTTTCATTCTTTTTCCCTATCTCACTTTAATTAATCATACCCTGCCATACTTTCTGAATATAAATAATGTTAATTACTGAAGCAACAAAAAGACATCCAATTCAGTGTTCAGCTGGTCAGTTTATTAATGATGGATATCACATATGTAGGTGATGCTGATGATCAATTATTAAAAAAAAAGGTGATATGATAATGTATTTGCTAATCGATCACTACACTCACAGCCTTCATATTCTGATGGAAATGGTAAAATGGGTTCAACTAGTTAAAACTGAGAGATGATAACGATACTGGTGAAAAGATCCGGACCTACCAACATAAATTGTGGACAATGCTACCCATAGAATTTGGACATTACAATTTCATTATGTACATGTATGTAGGGTGTTGTTAATCAGTCTTTCCTGATCTCGGAGCCCTCAGCTTTGAGTTTGAGGCTGGTTCTCTTGGGTGGCATGGCTTGACCAATTTTGGGAAGGGTCCGCACCGCAGTTGGGCGTCTCCCCGCGCTCCGCACAGATGGTTCCCCCTCCCGCGGCGAGGGGGAGCCACCATGCCGCTGTCCGGCAGGGGGCGCGCCGATAGACAAGACAGGTTTCCCGCTGCCCATGGAGGACTTGCGCTGCAGAAGTTTTCTGACATAGCTGCCCTTGGCTAAGGTGCCAGCTTTGATGGGTTTCAGCTTCAGGGGGTGGCTGTGGTCGATAGGAGGGTGGGCTTGGTGCTGCTGACGTTTGATGTCAAAGTACACCGCCTTCCGCTTTTCTTGTGCCTTCTGTGTCATCTCTGCTTCTTTATCAATCCGCCATTCAAAATCCTTCATCTGACCTGTTCAATGACAACAGAATGAGATAGCCGAGGGTGAATTACAGGTTTTGAAAAAAATAACTTGTGAATTACCTCCAAATTATGACATAAACTGCTTATAAATCAAAGAGGAAGAGTGACGTACAAAATTAATTGGTTTGAGTTGGCCTGTAGGCTACTCCAGCTCTTGTAGAGGAAAGAAGGGGGGGGGGGATTTCAGGGGCATGGCAAGCAGTTTCAAAGTGGGTGGGGGGGGGGGGGGGGGACAAGGGGGGTTTCTGGTCACTTTTGACTAGACCATTTCGGTTTGACCTTTTTTAGGGTTGGTCAAAAGTAGTTCTTCAAGCGCTTCCTGATGTTTAGCTACCACGGGTTACTTTAAAATAGTTTATGCAAGGAATAGAAAGAAAGAAATAAACAATCAGAAGGAGACGGGGAGAGAGAGTGAACAATAGAACATAGGCGAACGAGTGAGTGAACAAGTAACAGGGTGTAAAAGGGAAGCAGGGTTCTTGGACAGAAAGGGGGGACAAGGGGAGGGCAGTGATTTTGAGAGGACATTGTTTCAATGGGCAGTGGACAAAGTTGTTTCTTACTTTCTAAGTTGTTCTTCTCCCTCTGTAGCTTGATGATCAGTTTCTTTAGGTCGGACTTCTTGTATTTACCCAGACCTCCACCAGATGCCAAATCTTTTACCTCGGCCTTCTTTTCTGACAAACGCTGTCGGAGGACTGCAAGCTGAGCTTCCAACTGTTGGTTGATGTTCTCCTGATTTTCAAACCTGGTTTGAAAGGTGGATGAAATTTCGTGTCAGCATAATTATGGTAATACTAGCAGTTATTCAGTAATGTCATTGATATATGTAACGAATATTCAAATTCATTTGGAAGTGCAAATTTATGTTAGCAAGTGAATTATCCATGGTAAATGTACAGAGGAAAATACTTCACTCCTCCTACTGGTTATTTCGTGGCGGAACAAAGGACTAATTGAATCTTGTAACCAGGACCAAATAAAAATGTAATAAAAAAAACACGAATAAAAGCAGTCCCAGGATTGAGCCCTGTGGAATAGTGCAGTCAACAACTATACTGTCTGATGCAAGGTCCTTTGCCCTGGCAACCTGCTTCTTCATTCTCATTTAACAGGCTAGTGACATTTCAGACCCTCCTGTTTTGTAGCTTGTGTACTAAAATCATATGATCTTCAGTATCAAATGCTTTGTGGAGTTATATAAAGACCACCATGTACTGATCCAGTCCTGCAATTTTCTGTCAGCATAACGTAATACTAGCTGCTATTCAGTAAGGCAAAAAAAAATAAAAGTTGTGTTCAGGTATCCCTAGCGACCCTATTTTTTTGGCCCTACCCAATTTTTTTTTTTTTCTCTTTGGAAGGCATTTTTGTGTTTTATCACCTTATTTTGATAACTTGGATTACGGGCTTTTGGCTCCAACTTTTTCGAAGGGCAGAGGAAAAAAACCCAAAAAAAACGCTGCCCTATGGGAGGAGCCGGATCAAAAAATTTCCCGAAGGTCAGAGGAAGAAGAAAAAAAGAAGGCATGCAAAACCTTATTTTTGGGTAATCTAAGGAAAATATGTTGAGTAATATCCCCAATCTGAAAGGCCTCATTCTACATTTAACTGGTCAACATGTACTTCTTTTTATTAGGAAAATTCTCAAAAAAAATCTTGGAGTGAAAAGGTAAAAAAAACAAAAAACATTTTTCTTTTTTTTTGGCAAAATGCTAAAAATCTCGGCGGCGGATCCGTAATCCAAGTTATCAATATAATAAGGCCCTACCAAAAATCACTTTTTTTTAACAGAAATTTTTTTCCTGAAAATTATACAAAACTGGGAGGAAATTTGTCTCGAAATCCTTAAAAAAATTTGGTAAAAAAAAAAAATCGACCTACCTACCCTTTTCTTTTTGGGCCATGTTACCTGAACACAAATTTTTTTTTTGGCCTAAGGAGAATGACACAAATGATTAAATTCTGAAGTTTTGGAGCAAAATTCCTAAAATTGTCACAAATATGGCACTTTTATGCTGAAATGTCCGACTTTTGACAGGTGACCGACTTTTGACCTGTTTACCCTAGTGACAAATGACAGGAGAATTTAAAAGATACTGACAAATGACATGAGCATTTCTTAAAATCGACAGGTGACATGGGGACCCCCCATCTATAGACCCCTTAAAGACCAGGTCCCTAAATTCCATGTACCGTTCCTAGGTAACTTGAGCTTGTCTTTCAAGAAAATTTTAGGAATTTTACCTTGAGATTGGGATATTCTAGGGGAGTAAAATCGGGGGTATAAAAATTGCATCAAAGATCAAACTTGCAGAAAAGCGTGAGTAGGGGGAGACCGGGGCTAGTTGAAACACTGGGTCAGTTGAAACACAAGCTGTATAATAGAGGCAACATGTGTTTGGATTGATTTTCTTGATTCTCATGTGAACTTATTGTTATTTTTATCACCAGTGAAAAAATCAGAAAGATATTAGCTAAATTTTTTGATATATGGCCCAAACCATCTATAAATCATGTTTTTTATCAAAAAATGAAATTTCAGAAATTGAGTTTTTTCTTCTCAAAACTTTAGTTTTTAAGGTATCCGTCTAATTTAACTTTTATATCATTAACCATGTATACTGGAATCACATATATTTTAATGAATATTACTGGAACTACAGTCTGCGGATAAAGGTAAACGATGATGGCAAGTGGCGTTAACCGTGTGTCATAAAATGACCTGGCCTATTTATTAGAATACTATAAAAGAAAAGAAAAACCAAATGCTGTGCTCTGCTTGCTTTGCTTGCTGCTTGCCAATAATAGAGTTTCTCCCCTCCCAGGGTGGAGAGTTCCTAGACCTCTGGGGGAGATCACCAGGGGGCACTGTCTATCCTTCTAATACGAGGATAACTATAACTTATTCCTGGACATATTAGCATAAAGTGATGTTAATGTCTAAGGGACAGCACTATGCTATGTGGTGTGGGGTCGGCTGAAACACTTTTGTCGGGGTTAGTTGAAACAAATTCACTGGAGGCATATACGCCCCCTTTACGGTACGCCAGCAGGGGTAGACACTAACTTTTTCAGCAATGGGCCATACGGCCCGCAGCTTCAAGAATCTACGGGCCCCGACTTACATCTGTGGGCCCAACAAAATCATTTTCTTTTTTTCAAAGAAAGTTCCTGGTGATTTTCCCTTTCCAACGACATGTTACATGCCTATAATTATAAAAGCACATACTTCATGGATTTCTTAACTAAATTCCTGTTGGCCACCCGGGCCCATAGGAAGTTAATTTTGTGGAAAACCACAGGCCTGGGCCAAGAATTACGGGCCATTGGCTCCCGGGCCAGCGTTAGTGGCTACCCCTGCGCCAGTTACCACCCAAACTGCACCTTTCAGCTTTAGTTGCAGCTGTGCATATGTGCAGGTACACAGTGGATAATATTCACACCACAATAGGTGCAGAATTTGTGTGCCTCTACATCAGCCTCGGCCAGCGCCTATCATACCAGTTGGATAGCCTGGGAGCATGTAGTCATCCTACCCCAATACACATCTACAACCTGCCTCTGTCAAGTATATGTGTTGTTTATACAGTAGGCCCCAGTTAATTTAATTACCCCTTTGATGTAGATTAAAATCTGTCTGTAGTGGGATGTGTATTGGCCAATACACACCTATTTGCGCCACCAATCTGGCGCAAATTGGTATCAACTGGAGACAAGCTCTGCTCCCATACCATGCACAGCAAAGGCGACGGAGCAGTGTTGGTATGGGAGTCCGAGACTGCCTCTACATGGGTAAAAATCGACACGTGCGACACGGCGACACAGGGGTTTTAAAAATCGACACGTGCGACACGGGGGTTTTAAAAATCGACGGACACAGGAAATCTTGAGTTAAAATTCGACAGACACAGTAAACCTTGGGATAAAAATCGACAGACACAGGAAATCTTGAGTTAAAAGTCGACAGACACAGCATCTAGGCCCGGGCATCTTGATTAGGGTGTGAGAGAGTTTGTGTAGTGGGGAGGGGGGAGGTGTCACCGCCGCAAATGCTACCAGCATTGGGGGGGGGGGGAGGTGTGATAGCCAAAGCCCTGCTACTTCGGGGGGGGGGGGGGGGGGGGGGGGCGCACTGACGATCTGATAGAAAGCCAGGATATGTGAGTTTGTAAAAAAAGTAAAAGATTTAAAGTTAGTACATCCGATGTGTGTGACCAAAAAATAGATTTCCCTAAAAATCAGTCAGAATGTTCACCAATAATATATTTGACTTCCTATCTATTCCATTCCTCCTAATTAAAGCGTGCACGCTTTTATTCCCCCCATTGAAAATACACTGGAAAAGTCCATGGCTGAAGCATATAATTGGATCACTTTGTGACCTATCAACACCCATTGACGACATTAAATTGACCTATTTTCTCTAAATAATATACTTTTACAGTGTTTGGAATACATAAAAGTAAAATTTTGAAATTAAAGGAAAATAGTTTATACCCACTTCAAATAAAAATTGTGCCAAAAAAGAAAAAAAAATTGTCCGCTCCACTTCATTTGAGGTTAAAATCTTTGTTTTTTTAAATATCAAAAAAGAATCCGCCCGCTCCTAAAAAGTGACGCGGTGACCGGCTGTATCTCCTAAAAGGTGACGCGGTGACGCAATCTGTTTGCCCTAAAAAGTGACGCGATGACGCGCTCAAAATTTGGGGTACCCATGTAGAGGCACATTTGTGTACAATTTCTGCAATAAATGTTACTTTAACCCAAATTGGATCTGGGGTTATTTGAAACACCTGTGGGGCAAGTTGAAACATAATTGTTCAAAAGTGTTTCAACCAACCCCTATTAAAATCCAGTGAAATCTTGTGTTTCAACTGACCCCGCCTGGGGTCTGTTGAAACACAAATTATGACTGATTGTGACAATAAGAGTATCATGAATCAAATATAACCCTTTCTATATTAGAATTGATGCTACTTCGGGGCATTATTCCAGCCATAGAAAGTTGCATGAAGGTGAAATCATTCATGTAAAAAATAGATTTTCACTAGAAATGTTTCAACTGACCCCAAACACATTTTTGGAAAAAATGATTTGCACCATCAAACTTTGGAAGCCGAAATCTTAACATGTACTCTAACTCATAGCTGAGGGTAATTCTTCCTGTGGATTTATTTTTTGATGAGTGGATCTACAAGGTAACTGTTTCAGTTATTACCTATTTTTAAGACTTCTTCTCACTATCATTCTTTCTTTCTGAATCTGGAGAAATAACATTTGTGTTTCAACTGACCCCAGCTGTGTTTCAACTAGATCTAGCCCCAGTTTGGGGCTAGTTGAAACAAATCAAATAAAATGGAATTTATTCCCATAAATATTGAAATGAAATGCAAATAAAATAGTCGTGCACATAGTTCCATAGGTTGTTTTTGACTTCCCCCCCCAAAAAAAACTGTGGAAAAATTTTAACTATATAGGAAAAAATCCGAAATTGCTTCATGTGTTTCAACAAGCCCCTTGTTGGGTTTCTTCCAACTATACATCGACAGTACCAAGGTACGCTGTACAGTTGGACTGCCGCTCATAGGCTAGATTTTATATAAATTCGCCGATCTGCGACAGCGCATTGTCGCACCTTTTAACAACTACAATTAACACTTATTTGCTTAGATAATTGCCTTATCATATACCTTAGATATTATTCTAGGGGTTTGGTGAAAATTTGTGGCTCTTCTTGCTTTGTATGTTGATATATCGTGAGAATTAAATACTGGCTTAGCCATCGCTTTGCCAAAGTTTGAGTTGTGCCGCCATGACACATTAGACACGTGATGGCTCTCGTCCAATAAAATCGGCTATACTATGATAACCACAAGGGGGCGACACACAAATAGCACCAATGCCTCCCCCTAGTGGAATATTTTTATTAGATAATTTGCAAATGGCTTCCAGTCCAACCTTACAGCGTACCGCGGTACTGTCGATGTAAGGTTGGAAGCAAATCCAACAAGCCCCGGTCTCCCCTACTCATGGGTGAGACTGAGTCTGAGAGCGTCAGAAGGATAGAAGGGGTTAACATCACCTGAATTGCGTGAGGCCACACTTTAAAAAAAGTTTGTTTCCGGTGGAGCGGGTGGGCTAAAAATAACTCACCCGGTAGGCCGCAAAATCTTTTTTTTTTTTAATTTTTTTTTTTCCAAAAAAAAATTTCCCCAGAATTTTTTTAACAAGCCTTTCCATCCGGTACCTGGGCATTGCATATGTCTATATAGGCATGTTTGTTATCAAATGAAAGCTGAGTGTTAGGCAGTTTTATCCTAATAATTCGGATTACGGAACCCCCGCCGAGAAAAAGAAATCGGGCAAAAAAAAAAGTAATAAGTCGGCCACTGACAAAAAAAAAAAAAAAAAAAAAAAAAAAAATCGGGCGGGTGGCATTTGGAAAAAAAGTCACCCGCCCGCTCCACCGGAAACAGACTTTTTTTTAAGTGTGGCCTGAGTCTCACGGCCAATGCATGAGGGTTGACAACCATGGACTATTGTATTTCTAACAATATTCTCATACCCTATGCTTACCTTACTTTCCACTCTGATTGATCGGATGCTGACTCGGCTTCAACTTGTTGTGGATGTTCGTCCTCTTCGTCGGCAATACTTTCAAATTCGGAGATTCTTTTCTCCCAGTCCACGATAGATTGTTTGAGAGCCCTTGTCTTCCCTCTCTCAAACTTAATCTCCTGTACCATAGACTGTATATCCGTGAAACGAACTTTACGCATCTCATCTACGCCATGCATGCTACGACTGCAACATGATTATTTAGGCAGAGAAATGCATTCCGCCCTCTCTCTGCGACCTCACCTCGCGCGGCAACTAAGGGATGGCACAAGAACCATGGCAACGTGCTGCGTTACACGACAGAGAGCGCCGAATTGGGACCTTCTGTACGTTTCCGTGTAGAATTTCTCATGGTCTAATTACTCCAATACAAACTGTTATTCAACATTCAAGTTAACAACTTTCAACAAAAGCAACACAATTTTACCTTAAAGCATTCTTATACGATAACATAGTTTAAGGTTTCGAGGCTATTCAGTTGTCCAGGCTGTTGCCAAGGTAGCACAGGTCGTTGCTAAGATATAGGGTACCAGGTGAGCGGTTGTTTATAGATGACAACAAGAAGCGGTGGACACACAAGTTGACCATCAGTTTCACCATCATTTAATCTCTCTATAAGCAAGATGGCATCCTTCGATGCCGTTTGGGTAAGTGTTACCAAACTTTCTACACGGGTCTACACATATCGGTGCTAAATGATATTTAATCTTAATAGTCTGAAGGTCCAATGAATGTGATGAGCAGAGGTGGGCGTGGCACACTGCCATTGCTGGCAGCTAGCCTCGGTATAGGCCTAGGGTTCGACTATATATATAGCTAGTTGGAGTGGAGCGAGGACCTATTAAGATGGTCTAGGCCTAGGGTATGCTGAGTTCTTATGGTCAGATGAATATTAAGCTGTATGACCCTAAATGCAAGATATTACAGTTTCCAGCATGCGACTTGGCCAAAATAGCCCCACTCTTAAAGTTCGTATCTCAACTAGGCCTAGGGTGACTGAATTTGACATCCATCAATAATTAGCTGATACCCTAAATATGTAGGCCTACTGCATGCTCTTCTGAAATGGGTAGGCCTACGGTATATGATTACTTTTACTGGGTCAAGGGTCTAAATGTAAGATAAATTAAATGTAATAAAATGCATACCAGGTATCCACAGCTTTGTTTGAGAAACCTCAACCATGGGCCACCATCTGAGAGATGCTGCCACCTGTATAAAATCTGGAGCACTAATCATTAGTCTAATGTGTGCATGAATGGGAAAGAGCTACTGTGTCTGCAGTATTCCTCACTAGCGGGATACCAGTGCTGCCACAATTGGTGGCACTTAGAACTAGCAGTGTTGGTGTCAGGGGGCCCAACATCTGGGGGGAGAGTGAAGCAATGAATACACTAGGCCTCTACATGTGGGTATTGTGCATTGGTTGTACCTGGACACTCCTTCTAATACCTGTCCAGGATAGGGTTGTGGTTAGGACAATGGACTCATGATGAGCAGTACCTAGGTTCAAATCCCCTCAGGCTAACTGAGGTGACCATACCAAGCACAAGTAAATCTCTTTTATTTAGGTCTGCCCCTGTGGTTGATCTGTTAGGGAACATGCCTTTGAGTAGGAACATTTAATCACCTTGGGTCCGACCACATTGGTTGTTCAAGGTCCCTATTACAGTGTCCCATTATTTAGCATTGATCATTGATGGGATAATCAATAACAAAGTTTACCTATTGTACATGGATCTACCATCAGCCTCGATAGCTCAACCAGGAGAACCTGGAACTCCCAATCTAAGGGTCCCGGGTTTGGTTCTTGGTGTGGCTTTTAGTGTAACGTAGATGGTTACCAAAAGTGGTTACCAAAAGACCTTTTCCAAGCATTCATAAATGTTTTACAAAAACGTTTTGGTGCAACCAATCAGGTTGAACCTAAGGTAATAAATGTTCCAACTCAAAGGCATATTCCCTAACACAAGGGCAGACCTAAGTAAAAGAGATTTCCTTGTGCTTGGTATGGTCACCACACTCAGCCTGGAGGGGATTTGAACTTAGGTACTGCAGATCATAAGTCCATTGTCTTAACCACAACCCTATCCTGGACAGGTAATAAACGGATTGTAGGTGTCCTAGCATGCAGGGAATGTAGTAGTTCCACTCTCCTAGCAGAACTTTAGCTCCCTGATCTGGGCCACATGATTTGCTGAAGCTAGTGACTGGACAGGAGAGGGTGCATACTGGGACCAGTCAAATATGGCGCTGTCCAGTGGACAACCAGCTAGTGGGGAATGGGGGTGGACCCCTAAAATTGACAAGGGACATGGCATTTTCTTAAAATCGACAGGCGACATGGAGCCTAGTGACAAATGACAGGAGAAATACAAAGATACTGTCAAATGACATGAGCATTTCTCAAAATCGACAGGCGACATGGGGACCCCCCATCTAGACCCCCTGCAGTGGGGATCATGTAAATACTACTCACTCGTGACACCTTGTGTGCAGTGAGAGAAGCATTTTTGACTGATCAGTCATTAATAATTTTCCTATTAAACCGGGATTCCTGTATAGAAATATTGTTCACAGAGATTTAATGCTTTAACACATGACTTACATCACCATGCTTGATTATCCTCATACTTAAGGTGGAAATTGGTCGGCGCAACAGTTGGGATACCAAGTTTAAGTAGCCAATTTTTTTATCAAATAATTTTTCGATATTGTCCCTCAGAAGATGACTTAATCTGGAACTTGTAAATAGTTTAAGTATTGCCATCTATCTTAAAATGTATTCCAGTGATGAATGTGACCCCAATATGTTGACAAGCACAGATATGCACTCCACATATGATTTGTTCAAAATCATCAAAACGCATCCCTAGATACATAAGTATATCATATCTATCATATAGTTATCTTTATCTCTACTACTTTATCATACATTCATTCCAAAAATCTAAACTTTTATTTGGGTGGTGGCCAAAATAGCCCCACTAGGCCAAAATAGCCTCGTGTTCAACAAGTGACATGAAGGCTGGTGACATTTTTACTATGTTAGTGGCAAGGGACAAGACTATTTTCTTAAAACTGACAAGGGACATTGGCATTTCTTAAATCGACAAGTGACACAGCAACCCCCCCGTCTGGGGCCCTACCTAGGGCTATGCCCTTCCTTACGTCACTAGATATAGATAAAAACGCATGATAAAAAGAAAGCAAAATAAGTGCATAATTAATTTTCTCATATAAACCTATACAAATATCACACTCCCTTCCTTTTAACAGCAATTCCTGATGCGTGGAAACGCCTTTGATGGTGTCTATGGCGCATTGGATTGGGCTGTTCTGAGCCCCTCCCGCTCCATCATTGGGGCCGTTGGCGGCATAGGAGCAGGCATTGGAGCCGCCATTAGGGCGGTTAAACAGTGGGTCTTTGGCACCGCAGATGGCTTGCCACCAACAGAGGCAACTTCTGCTGAGGAAGTGGGATCCCCATGTAAGTTTGATGTATTCTTGTAATTTTTTATTTCTTCGATACCAGGTACTGTTGCTCATTTGTGATGCAGAATTATTGGTTATAACTAGTGTTGTCTATTTGCATCAGGTCATGGTGGTGAATAGAATTAAATTGAATATAATTAAATGTGCCATGTGACCCCCACACTGTGGCTTATCTCAATTGAGAATCAATGAATATAACACATGGATGCTATTGTTACCGGTAACCAATCGTCAATAGAGATGCACAATGTCTCTGCTGAACACTTAGCAAAATCAAAGGTTCTTGTACTTCCCACATTAAGTGGATAGACCTACATATAATAGAGTAGTAGCTGTGTTACAACACATTGAAACAAATTACAAATTAAGATAACATTAATTTTATCTTACAGGTGGAGGTCTGAATCAAATCTCGGAAATGGGCCTCAATAACGCAGTCTCAGCACAATCCTTGGGAGCTAGCAGCTACCACAGTGCCGAGGACGGCGACAGTCAGATCTACCTCCTGGCGCCTTCTGTGGGCAACAGCCAGGAGGATGTGGCTGTTGGCGAGACCGCTGTCTAGATGCCCCCCTTCCTAGGCACCCTAAAGAAAGTAGGTCTATGTCTTTTTTCTCATATTTCACCAAATCTAATACAAATGTATGATCTACTTGTTATTCATTATTGTTTCTAAAATTTGCAGCAGCTGCACTATATTTCAATTAACTGTATTCAGAGTCCCTTCTGGAATAATTTAAGAGACCTCAGCCCTTGTCTATAACACATCTATCACTTTTTGTTCAAGTGTAATACATTTTTTTCATATACTGAAGATATGTGCACATAATGTCCCAATAACTTATCCAATGTATCATTATATTCTTTCCCAACAGAGAAACACAAAAAGAAGAAAAAAATCCTGAAAACTTAAAATACCAAAAGTTGGAGAGGGGAGTGAACTGAAGGAATTACCTGGAGAATTTGTCAGTTTTAACACCATATTCACTAAGAGCACAATTTTGTTGTCTATCCAATCATGGCATAACATCAAATATAATCATCACATCATACCTAATTCATCATCAATTTTTGGCATAATTATTCATCATCTACTTTTCTAATGTTTTACATCCGATGTCCCTATGAATATGCTTTTTGGCTTCGAAAATGTTTATTATATCATGTCACAGATCTGACAAATCTTTGTCAAAATAATTTGTATAAAAATGTAAATAATATAAATGTTATTAGCAAATAGTATATAGAGAAAAAAGTATATAGATATACATGTAAATTATATATATAATGTAGATAGATAGATATATATGTAAATTTCAACATCTGTAATGTTTTGGATAGAAATTGTAAAAATGTGTATAAATAGACCTGTAACATCTGTAATTGCTTTTGAGTGGAAAGCCAATGGTTGATGTACCCGCTCTGAATTGCGTAAAAAATAAGTAGACTTGTCAATAAATTGTCCGAATAGTTCTGTCACCAGTAGCAGGTCATGGGAACTATGTTAATCACCACCTCGGTAGCTTAGTGGGTAGAGCATTGGGTTAAGCAGCCCAAAAGCCAGGTTCGAATCCTGGCCGAGGTGTGTTTGGCATGTTCTTTGAACTGCAACTTGTTTCAGGCTGAAGGAGCAGGATGGGCCCAGCCTGTGTGCCCCCTGCTTTGATTATTTATGTTGCATGTCTCATACTATACATTTTGTCTTAGTCAAACAAAATGAAATAAATACCTGACTAATTTATACCCAGGTCTTGTTTCTTCTAATTTTACATAGAGGTCTATTGAAATTCAGAATATCAATCATTCATATGAAGAGTTTGGATGCAAAACGACATAAGGGGCATTTTAAAAATGGGGACAAAAATCTGACAGAAATCTAGGTTAGGGATAGTAAAATATAGTCCTCAAACTATTTTTCCACGATTTTTTATTTTTCATCTCATTAAGACCTACTTAATATACACTCTGTGACCAAAATATAATAATTGACCCCAGGGTGTCTTTACAAAAAGCACTACCATATTCGACGTAATAAGCGCACAGCCCAGTGGGCACAAAAATCAGTTCAACATTGAATCAATGTTGAATCAACATTGAATCAACATTGACAACCAGTTATCAACGTTGATTCAATGTTTTGTGCCCACTGGGAGTGCGCTTAGAAAATGATTATGGACACCTTTTAGTACTTCAGAGTTTAATTGGGGTCAAAAATTGAGATATCTGTGGCTATTTGTAGTCTAAAAATCGGCCAAAAATGGGGGGTGTGCGCTTATTATGGAGTGTGCGCTTATTACGTCGAATACGGTATATGCTTCAATTTTTGGGTGGATTTAGGTCATTTTGCATCAAAACTCTTCATATGTACTTAGAGGTTTTGTAATATAATAAATCAAGTTGATTAGCTTTCTGATTAAACTCTTTAACAGGCCAATACCCATTATGGCTATCCATTGACAGAAGAATAAATCAAATTTATCTTAATTCTATCTATCCATACATTTCTATTGACAATGAGTTGCCATTTGGCAAGTAGCAATTGGCAAATGTATGGTCCACTGGCCTTCCATATGGATACTAAACCAGACTAGACCTACACATGAACGACTTCAGTCTAGCTTCAGATGACTAGGGCACTCCCGGGATTGGCGCGCGAACCCGGCCCATGTCTATACCAGTCCCCCAAGTAAAATCAAGTTCAAGGTTAAAGAGCTGAGTAAAAGGCTGACAGTGACAGTGTCCAGTCAAAGGACAACAGCATGCCTACGGTAGGCCTACCAGTGGTTATTCTTGATGTAGAGCAGAATTCCACACCACCATCAGTTACCACTGATAATATATCTCTAACTCTCTTAGATGACACAAGAGATGGAGAGTATGTCAAACCTAGAGGTACACAGGAGACATTTGAGATGTTAAACAGTGCCAGTATTTCACTGTCTAAGGATAGTACTATAATACCGTAAATTCGTGTGTATAAGCCTAACTCGCGTATAAGCCACATTCCAACTTCAGGCCGATCCTATAAGGTGTCACAGTACAAATTCACCCCCAGAATGTTGTAGTCGTAAATAGTGCCAATGAAAAACGGTACTACTGTGCATATAATCAGTGGTAGGAGGCCTTAAATTTGTCACAGAAACATAATCTGCGGCCCAAATTGTTCCCAAAGGCCTTGGCAAAAAAAATATAAAAAGTTGGTTGTTGCCATGGTAACCCTGGGTGGTGATTGGAGGGGGTCAAAGGTCAAGGTCAAAGGTCGCTGGGCACCTGTAAAATTTCTCCAGTTTGGGTAAGTCAGTTTCCATGGCAACTAGCGCAAAATCGGAACACACTTTTTTATGCGGGATGCAAATAAAAAAATCAGATATGTGTTAAGCTTTAATTTAAGGGGTCATCCATTACTGCACACTCAAAAGAACCCAACCTTTTGCCCGTCTGAAGGAGAAAAATAGGGTCAGAACCAGAAAATTTGTCAGCTATTTGTACCGTGACACCTTAAAAGAGAAGGTGGTTAAGTCTATATTTTGGTCTCTGGTAGGGATTTTATGGCTTTTTCATGGATCTTTCGCACCAATATAGATAGAATGGGTGCAGCAGAAGCCAATTTTGCCTTGGGTCTTTTGTCTTTAATGGAAAATTTGCCTCTAAATCCGGAAATTTGAGCCCGGAGGGAGGTTGAGGCTAATTGCCACAGAAACTGCTCCCAATAATTTTTTTCATATTCAAGTTCAAAGGGCCTAAAAATTGTGAAAAATACCATAAATTATGCTCATTTTATGGCAAACATAGGGACCATTCCTTTGAAAACAAGATCAAAGTCCCATCTCAGAATTTTTGATTGTGTCGTTAAGCGTTGCCATGGTAAATATACATGCTATGTCCCAAAAATCCCTAATTTTGGCCCTAAAACTGCAAATTTGGGCCTAAATCCCGGGACATTGGGCCCTTATTGACTGCCTTGGTGATTTCTGTTTTGAGTGTAGGCCTTAACCAGTTATAGGATATTATTCCCAGTGTGTTAGGGCATCTTATAAGGGTGGCCCGACATAGGATAGTGTGTTCCGATTTTTCACTAGAGGTTGCAGAATAGAGGTACCTCTATTTCTGGCAAAATCTGCAAAAAAATAGCTCCCGAGGCACCCGGTAGGCATACTTTAAATGGCTTTTTGGTCACAATGTCTTGAAATTTTCAAAAAATGACTTCAAATCCATGTTAGTGGAGGAAATATCTTTATTCTGTAGCAAAAGAAACTTTGTCAGAAAAAATTAACCTGGGCCTTTAAGGTGTCACAGTACAAATTTGCCCCCAGAATGTTGTAGTCGTAAATAGTGCCAATGAAAAACGGTACTACTGTGCATATAATCAGTGGTAGGAGGCCTTAAATTTGTCACAGAAACATAATCTGCGGCCCAAATTGTTCCCAAAGGCCTTGGCAAAAAAAATATAAAAAGTTGGTTGTTGCCATGGTAGCCCTGGGTGGTGATTGGAGGGGGTCAAAGGTCAAGGTCAAAGGTCGCTGGGCACCTGTAAAATTTCTCCAGTTTGGGTAAGTCAGTTTCCATGGCAACTAGCGCAAAATCGGAACACACTTTTTTATGCGGGATGCAAATAAAAAAATCAGATATGTGTTAAGCTTTAATTTAAGGGGTCATCCATTACTGCACACTCAAAAGAACCCAACCTTTTGCCCGTCTGAAGGAGAAAAATAGGGTCAGAACCAGAAAATTTGTCAGCTATTTGTACCGTGACACCATAAGCTGAACCAGCGATCTGATTATGGTGACTTGGCACGTAGGAGTTGCTTGAGACGATAGACAAGAATCTTGAGGGAGGATCCGTTCAACCAGCGAACGCACAGATTCTTATTGGCCTCATAGACCAACATCTTGGGGATGGTACAAGTTCTCAAGAATCAGTATCATCCATCAAAACCCCACTAAAGGCAAGCGAAGAGAAAAAAGGGCCAAATGCATCAACACCTATCTGGGTCAATAGATAGAAACACATGTCAGTCTCTTCACAAAAAGGTTGTTCTTGTTCAAAAACAACTGGACAGTACAGAGAAATATGTTGGGATCATCCCAGAAGTCCAGCAGCTAATCCAAAGACAAATGAGCTGTGATGCTATGTCAGAAGAGATTTTGAAGATCCAAAATAAAATTAGGAAGTTGGAGAAGGATGTCCAGGAAGTCACGGAAAAAAAACAAGTCTGCTGAGCAAAAACTGACAGATGCATATCGTTCTAAACATCGTCATATGAAAGATGACCTTGATGAATGGAGGAAGAGAGCTACTTCTGCTGAAGAAAAACTCAAGATATCTAAGGACAATTCTTCACAAAGTGATAGAGAGCCTGGCAACAGCTCTATTAAACAACCAAACAAAATTACCACCAAAAAGCAGGTGCCAAGTAAGGAGTCTGTCACAGCTGCCTCTCACAACAAGAGCGAGTCCCAGGTAAATGACATGATGGGATTCCTTGACCACAGAAATGTACTTTTAGACCTTTCATTTGTGTCTCTTCGTTGATTAGAAGCAGAGTTATGCACTTTTAAAGATATTTATTGAATTCTGGTGGCCATCTTGAATATCGTAATTTCCTCAAAGCCGTCGCAAATACATCACACTGGGTTATAGTGGAAAACTAAAGAAGAGCAAAAAAGGTTTGGAGGATATATTTATTGATTGATAAATAATGTATAATATAACATAAGGGAATGGACGAAACTGTACATATATATGTATGAATATGTATGGGTATAGTAAATATACATTGAATAAGTGGGGGGAAGTAGTACACTTTAAGATACAAGTACAGTGAGATTAATATAATAAGAGAAAAGAAAGTCGTCGCATACATTAAGTCACATGTAAATCGGGCAAGCCCAGTACGCGGGCCACGCAGTAAATAATGAATATAAGGAACATGTATAAATAATGTTATAAGGTCCTGTAATGGTAGACTTGGCCACAATAAGAGTCAAAGTTATATGGACTAAATATATTCAGCTCTGTGGCCAGGGTCTAGAGCCCGAGCAGGAAAGCAACAAATAAACTAGGATCCGGGCTGACACAGCTGGTGGGAAAGATAACAGCGGGATAAAATCCAGGTCAGGAGATAGGCTAAGATCGGGAAGACGAACGGCGAATGGGGAACGCGGCCTCAGCGATGGGAGCAAGTAGTACAGGCAAATGGGGCTATGCGTCAGGGTTAAAATCCATATGGCCAGGACGTCCGTGACCGGGGTCTTCGAGAACAGCATGTGGGGTAGGTAGTGAAGGAGGCGGTTAACCAGGGCCTCAGGGGCAGCATGTGGGGTAGCTGGTGAAGGAGGCGATCACTAGGGCCTCGAGAGCAGCATGGGGGGTAGGCGACGACACAGGCTGAAGGCCGGCCCCGAACACAACATGGCCACGACCATCCCCTGCCTAATTTATTCAGGATGGTCTTGAGTAGGGCCGCCTAATGGCCAACCAATAGAGATGAGAGATGACGCTGACGAGCAATCAATAGGTGCTGGGTGTGGTCATGAAGGGAAGCTGAAATAAAGTAAAAGAAACAAGTATAAGCCTGGGGGGAAAGGAAAGCGCAGTCAGTTATCAGTGAGCGTTTGGGGGAGTACGATCGAGAAGACCAGATGGCACTGTGTAACTCCTGAGGAGTATGTGTGTGGTTCTAAAGGTTTAACATCGGTTTAACATTGACTAACAACGGTCCTGTGATCTAGACGTTGGGAAATATGGATCATTGGAATCTGCGCATTTAGGTGTAACGTTTCAATTGGAGTTATTGTGTAACGACATTGCCACCGGAATTGTATATTGAATGTTCTATTCACATGCTAACCTGGAGTCCTGTATTCTGGAGAGAACCATGGAGTTAGTGATACAGTATACCGGTTTTATAAGCATGGAGCTGGAGAGTCAATTGTTTAGACTGGCCGACCTGATGAATTGGAAACTGATAGTATGTGTATACCCCGGATCCATAGTGGTGACCGGAGAGTAACAATTAGATTGCACCTGTGTTCTCGTAAAACCGCTATCAGATCCGTCGGTATCATAGAGAAGCGTATAGGGTCGTCTTCGAGACGTGTTGACGATTATGATGTGAGATACAATAACTTAATTGAAATCAGGTTGAAAGTGTTTATTGGTTGATTGCGTGGAGACTTATACATTCTGGATTCCCTAAAGGATTCCTGCTGGATATTTATATGTATACTTTGCCTTGACTAAGGCCGTCGCGTATAATTATCAATGCAAGCCCTGGAGCTAAATGATAGAAATGATGTACATATCTCTATATATATGAAGGGAAGGCTGTGATTATAACATATGCCTGTGAAAGTGCTCTATATATATTATAACATCCACAACATCAAATAAAGCTGGATCTCACTACCCTTGCGTTATCTTTGGGCGGAAGCCTACCTCTGACTAGTTTACCCCACAGAGTAGGAGTGTAGAAGGCGAATGTTGGACCCCATTTAAGTATACTAAAACGCTATGTTTGTATAGGACATTAACTATAGCCCAGATGGTGGTTTACTCTGGTTTGGCTGGGATGGACTTTCATGTCTCTGACGCCATTCCCCGTACCGCCCAGCGGCTCGCTGCCATGGGGGGCGCCCGGAGGGGGTGAGCAATGTATAGAGCACACAGGACACAGCAGTAAGGTACACATAGGGCTAACGGACCAATTACATGGGACCACAAGCAGAGAGGAGGATATACAATTTATAGACACAGAAGGAGAAGGGGAGGAATCAACAGAAGAAGAGATTAATGAAAGGAGCCTCCAACAGGGGACTGATCAACCCAGAAGGGGGCTGAGATCGTCAGGGGCGGTAGAGGAGATAAGCCTAGGATATAGGAACAGAAGAGAGGTGGCAATTAAGACAGGAAAGAAAAAGGACAAACCACACACATCCCGGCCAGGTGAAAGGGAAGAGCTACTGAGGTAAGGCCTATACCAACAGGAGCAACACCCTACCCAGGACTGTCGGCGGTACTGTGCCGGCCAATACATAAGGAAACTGACAGGACATCACCTGGACCACCTATAGTAAGAAACAGTGAACAAGAACAGGTGGAAAACGGGCAGCGGCGAGGGGCCCACGGGGCCACGGTTGGAGCAGCTGACAATGACTTAGAGGTGGGGGGAGAACCAGAAAACCAAGAGAACAGAGAACCACAGAACAGAACAGTAGAAAAAGGGGAGGGCGAGGGAAAAGGGGAGAACAAAGAATCAGAAAAGGAAGAGGGAAAAGAAAAAGAAGAAGAAGCATCGGAAGCTGGAGAACTAGAACAGGAAGAACCAGAAGAGGAAGGAGAAGAAGGAGGAGAAAGTAGAACAGAAGAGGAACGGGTGGAAGGAGAAGAGGAGAGTACAGAAGGAGAAGGGGAAGAGTTGGAGAGAGAAGAAGAAACAGAAAAAGACCAAGACGAACAGACTCCGATAGTAAAAGTTACAGAGCGTATATACAGCGAGGGAGAAAGAGAAGAAGTAGATGGGGAGACAAAGGGAGAACTGATCACAGCCACCGATAGTGGCACACCTCTAAGTCATAACCTCGGAGAGGGGGGGCATTTAGAGACAGTAGTTAGGAAATTATTCATAGAAAGAAAACGACTAGGGAGAAAGAGGGAAGGGACAGAAAACGAGAAAGACAGAACTCCAGCAACTAGTAAGACATATAGCACAAATGAAGGGGAAGATGGTACAACAATAATAGGAGGGGAACAAATCAGTCTAACACCAATACAAAGAGAGATAACGAGCCCTTTCTTTAAGGAATACAATATAATACAGGAGCAGGAAGACAGCGAGACAGAAGAATCATTGACACAGAAAAGAACAGAGGAATATGTATTACAGCATGCACGGGATGGAGAAGCAATAATAACACAGGTAGGGATACAACAAAGACTACAAAGCCCAAGAATAGCTATAATACAGCTACAGGAAAAAGGGAGCGTAGAAGAAACAGCAAAGAAAGGAACACCAATACACAGAGAAGGACAGAATATAGATCTGAGCCAGGAAGAACAAGCGAAGGGGATCCAGGAAAAAGGAGACGAAAGGAATAGGGTAGAAAGGAAAAGAGACATAGTACAATTAAAAAACCATATAAACGAGGAGCAGAGGATAACAGGAAGCAACCGGAGACAACAGGAAGAATACAGAGAAGAAGCAAAAAGGAAGTGGGAGAGAGCTGCAACAAGAGAGAAAGGAACAGGGGAAGAAGAAACAACAACTGAGGAAGGACAGAAGGTAGTAGAAAGAGGAGAAAAGGAAAAAGGGATAAATGAAAAGAACAGGAGCCAAGGCCTGAAAAGAAAGGAACCGATTAGAAGCAGAAGTAGTAGTGAGGGAGGACTCGTGAGTAGTGGAGAAGAAGAGGAAGGAGACCACAGAAAGGGAGGCAGAAGAAGTAGAAGCAGCGATAGCCAATTGAGGCTAAATAAGCAAGGGCTTTATGAAGACGTACTGCCAGGAATAGGGATAGGGTATTGTAAGAAAACAACAACAACCGAGGAGAAGGACAAAGAAAGAGCAGCAGAAGAGAGAGATAGGAAGCTGGAAGAGACAAGGAAGAGAATAGAGAAAGCAAGAGCGGATAGGGACAAAGAAGACAGGGAAAGAGAAGAGAGACAGGAAATATTAAAAAGAAGATTATTGAAAGAAGGGGAGGAAAGAGCAAACAATAATAGGATAAGAGAAAGAGAAGAGGCAGAGAAAAGGAGATTAGAAAGAGAGAGGATAGCAAAGGAAGATGAGGAGAGAAAGAACAGGAAGACAGTATACTACCCAGAAGAGGAGGAGGAACAAGAAGAGGAGGAGGCTGTAGAAGTGGGAGGAATAGACGACATCATGCCTAACCCAAGCCTAAAGCTGCCTACCTTTACGGGAAAGCAAGGTGAAGACTATGAAGAATTTCTGGATGAGATAAAAATGATTTCGGGGGTGTGCGGATGGACACCAGACATAGAATTGAAATACGTCAAACTATGCATAAAAGGAGCAGCAGCCACTTGGATGAAAGCCATACAGGAACGAGAAAAAGATTCATTGGATAAAGTCAGGAAGATACTGAAAGACACATTCGATGACAATAGATCCCCATGGCAAAAACATCAGGACCTGACTCATTTAAAACAAGAAAAGGGTCAGTCAGTAAGGGATTTTGCCCTGCAGGTGAAGGAATATGACGGACCGGGCAAGGACGATTCATCTATGATATCAGTATTTGTATCAGGGGTAAAGGACAGTATCGCGGAAGAACTAGAAAAGACAACCCAGTTAACATTCAATGCAGCGGTGCAAAAGGCAGAACTACTGGAATCCATAGAAAGAAGGAGACAGGGAAGAAAGGTAAAACTAGGGATGGCCGAGGTATATGAAACAACAGATAACAGTCTAAGGGGATATGAAAGAAATGAGAGAGAGATGAACAGAATGATGGAGATGTGCGCCATGGAATACAGGAACCAATGGTCAGAAAAGAATGAAGTACCGACAACATGGCAGGAAAACAAAGGGGGAGACAGAAGAGGTGATTATAACAACGGCAACAGACAGGAACCCCAAAGGACACAGACAACGAACAACAATACGGCAGGAAATGGATGGAATAACAGGGATGGAAGGAACAACGGGGGGACCGCAGGAGGAGGAAATGGGTACAGAGGGAATGCCAATCAATACATGAACAACAGGATACAAGGACAAACAGAGGAGATGGACAGCAGAGAAAAGGGTTCAATGAGAGCAAGAGAGTACGTAAGGATGATAGGGGAACAACCACCTGGCGCGGCAGGAGGATTCAGGGGAAAGTACTGTCTCATCCACGACACGAACACACACACCACGGACCAATGTTACTACTTGAGCCAATATAGGGAGAGTATGAGAATGAGAATGCCCCAGAGCAGGAGGGAAGGACCAAATCAGGGAAACGGAGTGGCTGGTCCGTTCCAACCCCGGAATTAAACCTGTTAAGCAGGGACGGATCAGCGAGACCCATGGAAGAGAAGGGACAGTCACCTATGTTTATAGAAATGAACATAGGATGGAGAACATACTATGGTTTAGTAGATACAGGAGCATCAGACTGCTTTATATCAAAAGAGACATTGGAGGAGATAAATGAAGACCAGGTCTGGGAAAGAAAGGAAGTCAAAGAGATATCAGTAAAATTAGGGGACGAGACAGACAGAAAACTAAAGGAGATAGTGAGACTGAAATGTAACCTGCAGGGATCAGGGGTATGCTACCAATTTTACGTGGTAGACAAACTGATGTACCCCATTATAATAGGAAGAAACCTACTGAATGACACACAGGCGGAAATTAAGATGACAGAAGGGAAAGTGACGTTGTTCACAGGGGACCCTGTTTCAAGCATAGGCAGCATGGTGATAAAACCATGGGAAGAGAAAATAATACAGGTAGCACCTTGGAGGAGAGACAGTGGGCGATATGGAGAAGTGGTCAGATTGGAACCATCAAACCTCACCGTAGCAGGAGTGGAACATGCTTTAAACTACACGGATAGAGGATGGTTTACGAAAGTGTGCAATGCCACACCGGATCCAATATTCATTGGTAGGTGGGACGTGCTAGCATATGCAAAAGAGGGGAGAGCAGACCATCTCAGGTTAGAGAATACATTAGGACACCTGGAAATAGATAAGTCAATAAAGGAGTGTATGGCTATATATAAAGACAACGGGGAGGAGAGAACACAACAAACAGAACAGGTAGGCGCAAGATGGGGAGAGAGACAACAAAAAGAGGGCAGAAACACAGAAAAGGAAGAAAAGATAATGAAGCTAGAAATGCCCGATACATGTATGAATCAGGAAGAACAGATACAGTTTAAAAAGATGCTAGTCAGAAACAAAGACACATTGGCGTTCAGTATGGAGGAGATAGGACACTGCACATGGCAACCAATGAAGATAAGAGTGGACGAGTCAAAGGGACCATGTCAAGCCAGACAATTCAGATATTCCCCACAGAAAATGGATATAATAGACACGCAGATCAGACAGCTGTTGAAACTGGGTATAATAGAACCCAGTAACAGCGCGTGGCGCAGCCCTCTGGTAGTAGTACAGAAAAAGGACGGTAAGCCCAGGCTATGCACAGACTATAGGGTGCTGAACATGATGACAGAGGACGACACCTACCCAACACCAACAGCTAGAAGCTTGTTCCTATACATGGCTTATAGAAAACCAGTTATTTTCACATGTATCGATTTACTAAGCGGATACCATCAATGTGACTTACACCCAGATAGCAGGAAGTATTCAGCGTTTGCATCACCGCTGGGGGTGTACCAGTGGAAGAGAGTACCATTTGGTATGAGACAAAGCTCATGGCAATTCACAAAAATAATGTCACTAGCACTGGCAGGACTAATGCCACGAACATGCTTGGCCTACTTAGACGACATCATAATATTCGACCCTAACGTACAATCACACATAGAAAATGTGGAGAAAGTGCTGAAGGCACTACAGGGAGCAGGACTCACGGTAAAACCATCCAAATGTGAATGGGGAAAGAAAGAAATAAACTTTCTCGGGCACACAGTAAACGCAGAAGGACTGGGAACACAGCCTAGGATAATAAAGAAAGTACAGGAATTCGGCAGACCAAACAACAAGGAAACTCTACAATCGTTTCAGGGGCTGTGTAATTATTACAACAAATTTGTAGGAAATTACGCCACATTGGCAGTACCGCTGAACAAACTGTTGAGAAAAGGCGTACCGTTTGTATGGTCGGAAGAATGTGAAAGAGCATTTAAAACAATACAAGACAAACTGACCAGCCCACCATTGCTGGTACATCCAGAGATAGGAGGGCATTTCTATATACTGACGGACGCATCAAATATGGCCTGCGGCAGTGCGGTATGCCACCTGAAGGACGGTGTAATGAGACCAGTCATCTACTATGGATACACATTCACCAAAAGTGAAACAAACTATACCATAACGGAGAAAGAAGGATTGGCTGTGATAAAGACATTAAAACACTTTGAAAACATGCTAGGAGGGTCTAGAATCACTATAATAACAGACCATCAACCCCTTATACCACTACTACAACAAGCAGCAAAGGCGCCTTCAAAGAGGTTGATAAGATGGAGCTTGGCACTGACAGACTTCAACTATGAGATAAAGTACGAACCGGGAAAGACACACTACCTACCAGATTTTATATCTAGGGTGCCATTAAGCGATCAGGAAATAGGAGTGGAGGAAGAAGGAGAGGAATTTGAACCAGAGGTAGGATGTGAGTTGTTGGCAATAGAAGTGGGGACTGGAAGTTCAAGCGGAACGAATACAACCTCCAGCAGCGAAGAGGAAGTAACACCACAACAGCAACCAAAGCCACAAAGAGAAACCAACAGGTATGACCGGCCACTGAAGGATATCATAGAAGGAAGACCCAGAAAGCAGGCCAGAGTGAAAAAGGATGAACCGGAAAATATTCCAGTAGGGAGGGAAGAGATTACACAAAAGGAGATCAGAATCGAACAAGAGAAAGACCCTGAATGTAGACCCATAATGGACTATCTGATGAAAGGGGTACTACCAGAATCAGAAAGGGAAGCGGCGGCCGTGTTAGCAAAGGAAGGCTTCATGGGTATAAAACAAGGAATATTATATAAGTTCAGTGATCCTAGAAAGAAGAAGACACAGAGAAGCATGGAAGTGAAAGCACGCACAATGGTACCTAAAAGTATGATACCTAGGGTGTTATACCTGATGCACGACGACATATTGTGTGGGGGCCACATAGGAACAACAGCACTAAACAACAAGCTAGTGGAATCGTTCTACTGGAAAAACATGTACATGGACATAGTAGAATATGTAAGGAGGTGTGAAAGATGCGCCCTCAGGAAGAGAGCACCGCATTTTAAGGCAAAGGCCAGGTCTTGGGACATGCCAGACTACCCATGGCAGGTAGTACAGACAGATTTCATAGGACCGATTAGGAAATCTAAAGAAGGCTACAAATATATAATGACCTTCATAGACCTGCTCACGGGATGGCCGGAGGCGTTCTGTACCAAGGATTGTACAGCCACAACAGCAGCTACAGTGTTCTTACAACAAATGGCATGTAGGTACGGCAGAATAGAGGTAATGTGTAGTGACAGAGGAAGCACATACCTGGGGAAAATGTTCAGGGAAATTACAGCCCGGCTGACATGTAAACAAAGGTTCACAAGCTCGAGAAATCCGACCGGAAATGCCAGGGCAGAAAGACTGCACAAAACATTGGAGGACGTCATAGCATGTTATGTGACAGAGGATCACGAGTATTGGCCGGATCTGCTAGGAATAGCACTATGGAATATCAGGAGCAATATCAGCCTGAGAACGGGACACTCGCCCTATAACCTGATGTTTGGAAGGGACCCAACGCCGATGGGTTACCCCGAGGAGAGGGAGGAACCACAGGTGGGCAGTGAGGCTGAGTGGTTCATAAGAACGAAGCACTGTATAGAGCTATATAGGCAAATGTCAAAGGAACACGTCAATGTATATGAAACCAAAATGAGGGATAGGCTGGACAAAGGAGCAAGGCCGGTAGCCTTCAAAGAGGGAGAATATTGTTGGTACTATGACCCCATGTGTGCAGAGAACAATGTATCCAAGTTCGCAGGGAAGTATAGAGGACCATACAGGATACAGGAGGTCAAGGGAGACAATAGGGTACAGCTGAGGTCAATCAAAACTGGAAAGATGATAGGACACCTGACGAATGTAAACAAGCTGAAAAGGGCGTATTTGGAAACAATAGTAGAAGGGGAGGGAGAAATAGTAGGAATACCAGGTAACAGAATAAAGCCCGTGGATCACACAACCCGAAGGGATGACATGCTCGAGATAGAAGGCAACGGCTCTCAGGAAGAGCCAACCCAACCCAACATAGGGAGGCCAAAACCGAATGTCATCCACGAAGAAAATAAGAGAACCCACAATGAACAGAGAAATTCAGGAGACACTCAGGACAGTGACTCGGACACTCAGAGGAGTGAGGGGGGGTCCCCAGAGGAGCAAATCCGCCCCCCCGATAGGGTGGAAGGGCCTGATAATATTGGCCGGGCCACACCCGAACAGAACATTCCGGGAGTGGATAGAAAAACGTGGCGGGCAGCCATTAGAATTGCCCAAAGTTTAACAGACAAAAGAGACAAACAGGAGAAAATTTTAGGGAAATGGAGCAAGAGACAGAGAGCTAGTAGTGAGGAAGAGGAGAGCGACGAAAAACAAGGAGAACAAAGGGAAACAAAGAAAAGAGGGAGAACTAAAAATGTAGACATAAGTAGGCAATTACTGCAAGAGAAGGAGAAATTAGAGAAACAGAGACAGGAGAAGAAGACAGCCAGAGCGGACAGAGCTACAGAGAGGAGAAAAAGAAGAGACAGAATAGAGCAATTAGCAGCTAAAGCTAGAAGTGAGGAAGAAATAAGCGATGAGGTGGTGATACCTAAAGGCAAAATAAAAAGACAACCACGACAAGGAAGGGAGCAGCTGAGCAGCTCCAGCGAGTAAGGAGGGTGGGGGGGAGGGGGGAGGGCACGATGCGGCAGTACCCATGCACATCTCCAAGCATACAGACGTACCCGCACAGACAGGGAGCAGCTCAACACAAAGGGGAGAACCAGATACAACCTCACCACTAGGATTGAGAGGAAAGGGCCACTGAGGCCATACAGAGACATACTAGTGGAATTAACAAGGCAATGAAAGAGTATACTGGAAAACACAACAGGTATAAAGGAGCCGACATAAGTGTAAGACAATTAATCAGCCAACTAGAGGACAATCAATTGATATTGATGGAAAGGGACAGCAGAAAGGAGGAAAGACCAACCATAGGTGAAGGGGAAACACTAAAGGAGATAGTAACTATAAGCGAGGGAGAAGAAGAAGGTGGAAACACTAGGTTCACCGACGAGGAAGGGGAGGAAATACAGGAATTGGACGAATTTTTACAGGACTACTGGACGTATCAGACATCAAAGGAGTCGGCAAGCCAAAGGGAGAGTGACAAGAGACAGGAGATAGTAAGGAGAAGTAAGAGGATTGAAAAGAAAGGAAGGTATTACTACGGAGAAGCCACAACCCCATGCTTCAGGAAAGGGGACCCTGAAAAGGAGCGTTACATAACTAAGAGCAGGGGAGGAGAAGAGATAGTCACAGCAGTGACATCATCAGAAGGAACAGAAACAGGAGGGTCGGCGACTGAAACGGTCCCAGAAGAGGGAGTAGGAACAGAAACCACTGAAAGAAGAGGAGAAGCCACAGGAACAGAGGCCACTGCAAGGGGAGAAAGAGAATAGGCGGGAGTACAAGTCGTTGGTATAGAGATAGAAGGAAGGGAAGAAGGCTCAGTCATATTAAGAGCCAAAGGTGTAGGAGGAGGCATAGGAATATCAGTTCGAGGAAGGGAAGGCACAGAGGAAAAGGAGGGAGAAATGGCGGGGGGAGAAGAGATAGAAGAAGTAATAGGCACTTGAAAGGGAGAGGGAGATGCAGAGCCGGTAGCAAAGGTGGAAGGGAGAGCGGAAGGCATGGAATAAACAGAAGGGGGGAGAGAAGAAACAGGGGGTAGAAAGGCAGGAGGCTCCGAATAAGGATGCCAGTTGGATCCATAGGGAGCGCTGGGAGGAGGATACCAGTGATGAGCCGGGACCTGACCGTCTATCCTCCAGGCACGCACAGCAGCAGGGGGCATGGAGGTAGCCACCTGGGCTAAGGCACGAACCACATCAGAAGTAGGCGGATTGGTCACATCCCCGGGTAACATGGTGATAAACCCAGGTAGGGCTGAGCCAGGAGCGGACATATAAGCCTGACGGGTGGAGACAATAAATACCCGGCCTATGGGCATCAGATCCAGAGGAAGACTGTGGATAGCCTATATTGTGCTGGGGAGTGTAATTTTGGCACCAGAAGGAGGCAACATATGTCCTATTATACAAAGGATAGAATTGGGTGTCATAATGCAAAGTGGAAAGATCATAACTACCAGTGATGAATCCCACGTCACACAAGTATTCGTGGTGGAGATACCAGAAGTGAGACCACCAATGAATATAAGTAGCATATATGAACAATGTAAAGAAAACCTGGAAGGGTTATGTAACAATGCGAGCCAGAATAGGACACTGATATACGAAGACAGTTGTGATAATCTAAAGACAACAGAAACATGGATGGACGCTGCCACTCAGGAGCTGATAAATGCGAGAAGGTCACTAGTGAGAAGGGTAATGAAAGGAATAAGAAAAGAAGGAGAAGATATAACCAGAGACAAGAGGAATATCATAGCTGATGGATTCTACTGGATATTCGGATTCGGCAGGGCCGAGGACACGGCCAGAAATGAAAAGAAAATAGAGGTGTTAGAACAAGACACCAGGAGGATTAGTAATACACTAAGAAAGTTAGTGAGCACAACAGACAAAACCTTCCAGGACATGCACGGAAAGATAGGAGAAATGAGTGACAGACAGAAGCAACTCAGAGACATGGTAATGAGTATAGACAGAAAAACTAGATATCTGTCTCATAAACTCGGCATGCTGTCACTGGCACTATATCAGAAATCGATAGCGGATACCCATGAAAGCCTATTAATAAGGGTAAAGTGGGGATACATGCTACATCTATTGTACGAGATGATTAGGGTGGTGGAGCTGACCAGCGACCTGGAGGCCGCTAAAAACCACCACTTACCTGTGAGACTGATAGCCACTGAGGCGGTACAAGAGGCCATAAGGAATACCAACGATTACCTGAAAGAAAACTATCCACGCTTTAGGGTGGCATTCACCAACCCCAACTATTACTATGAGAACAGTTTTGTCGATACGTATAGGGAAGGGGGCAGAGTAATGATCACGCTGGGGATACCGGTGATCTCAGAACAGCACCTATATTGCACCTATCAGGTAAGGGCGATACCGCTACCAGTGAGGCTAGAAGGAAAGGAGGCGGATGGCGCCATTATGACAGGATTACCAAAGGAAATAGCACTATCCATGAACGGACGATATTACATCACTGAGCCGGTGGTAAACTGGGCGAGGTGTCACGGGAACACCATTACGATCTGTCCAGACATCCCACATATGCGCAAAGTGTCAGAAACAGGGTGCATCGCAGCACTCATTAGGAACGATAAAACGGGGGTGGAGGAGAGCTGCGATGTGGACTATATAATCAAACCACGCTTCCCGGCTCTGGCCATACCCTTACAGGGAGGAAAGACATTAGTGTCCGGGCCGGAGATAGAAGGACAACTACTATGCGGTTCTAGTCCGCCCGTGGTAATAGTAATTCACCACTTCGCAGTGATTAATATAGGCTGTGATTGCGCATTTATGACGGCTGGGGCATGGATGCCCTACAGCCTTAGGGGATGTCACCGGGTTCAAATGGTGAATAACATATCATATATTATAAATGATTTGCTGAAAACAAAAACGTTCAAAAGGATAGGCTATAGAAAGACAACGTATGATGGACACGAGATACAGGCATTGCCGGAGGACCCGTTACCGCCTATGATTAGATCACAACTAGAACATAGGGCAGCATATACACGAGCCCCTGCCCATATCGCCCTGAATCAGCTAGAAGAAGCTGTAATAGAGGGAAGATTGGGTATGGATGAGGGATTCGAGACTAAGATAGACGACGGAATACATCAACTGGCCGGGTATGGATCCTCCGGTATACTGTTGGCGGTGATAGCAGTTATAATAGTATGCTGTTGTTGTAACTATACGCGGGTAATGACGGGGATGATGCTATCTACGGCAGGGTCGCAATGTGTTCAAGCCGAGAAGCAGTGGGGCAACCAGGATATGGACGATACTCAAATGAATTGCCCGGAAACGGCAGACGAGTCATACTCCCAACTCACCTCTATGATAGTAATGTTAATATTGGCAATCATAGTAGCAATATGGGCGATCAGAAAATGGAGGCAGGAAAAGAACAAGAAGCCGGCGGATGGGTTATACATACAAATGGCCTCCAAGAGACTAGTAGAGACAATACCGCTAGGGGAGAGTATTATGCCATTGGACCAAATATTCCAAAAGCCGGGAACGGCCCCATTAATCAAAGACGCCAATGTCAGTTATGCCTGTAAAGGACATGTTGCTAGGTTACATTGGGGTAGAGTGGTGTATGCGACGGAGATGGCATCAGGACAGAGCGCCATACCACTACCGCTACCGACAACCATCAAGGTGAGTAAAACATTAGCCAGAGTGCTTGAAGGGGACCACACTGAGGCGGTCATGGCGCATCTGCTGAGGTTTAGCGGCGGGGTGTCGTCGGCGGTTCCTGTGGATATGCCGATGATATCAATGGCAGGATGGTCACCTTTAGGAAACCGCAGTATGGAGGTGCATAGTTTCAGAGGAGACGAACATAGAAGGGCCATACAACAACTGAACATTAATGCCGCGACCAGGGAATTACCCAGAACCCCCATACAACAAGCGAAAAGAACAGGAGAAATAAGGCTAAACCCCACGGGGGCAGCCAATAGGGATCCAATAAAGATATACCAGGAAGTACACGAGTAGAGCTGCCGTGAGAACTAAAGAGACCAGGGAACTGAAAAGACATCGGATTAACCTGGATCCCTCTTAACGAAACGGACGGTAGAACATTATTAATCCTATGTTGAATCAATATATATAGATTCTCAGCGCTCACATAGGCAGCAAGGCGATTAATATGCCACGAACGGAATCTAACCATGGTTACTGGTGTGCAGTGACATATGGACAAAGACTTACGAAGAAGCCATACTGCGGCTTGTTACTATCCTATAAGCACCACTAGTAATCTGCCTTGTGTGGCTAGGGAAAACCCTTCCACATCAATGAGGATGTAAAGATGAGGTGAGACGTCAGTTTCAATACTTGGTATCTTTTATTAATAATAATATTAATATCAGAGTACCAGTCACTAGGGCTCAGTATATAAGTTACTGATGGTTGCAAGATGATAAGTGATTTCCTCCTCCATCTGACCGGGGTATAAGTACAGGTGCCCGGCAGGTGGAGGGGGTGCCCATGTGACCGGAAGTGGATGTAACAGTGGTTTTCATTGGATAATATACATTTGACATTTGATTGGATAATTATATATTCATGGCTTTAACATGTGGTGTGCGCTGGACCGCGGGTGGGGAGCCTGGGTCCAGTGCATTATGGGTAATGGATTACATAATAAGTAGCATGCACACATGGGGGCTTTGTCGCCTGCCTCCAGGTGGTCTCCAGCCGGCTCAAGTGGCTTTGGCGGTGCCACACTGATTAAGGGTGTCCAGCTTTATAGCATTGTTTTATGTGTTGACAGTTAATCCTTGGGGTCAACATATAGTTCATTTGTTTTGTGTATAGGTGACCGGTCGGTGCCTTGTCGTCTGGAGGGGCTGACCGTTACCTATTGTCCCTGGGATAAGGGTCTGCTTGTGATCTATGGATTAGTTATGCATGGGGGTTAGTTTGGCTTGGCTTAGTGAGTAATATGTATGTCTGACGTCTAGGTGTACTTTGATGGACATATGGATTGAAAATATGTATAAAGTATTGTGCGTATTACAAATAATAATAAATATGAATATTAATAATCATAAATCATAATTATGACGTAATATGACGTAATATGACGTAATACAATTGATGAAGGTATAATAAGGGGTTTTGTGGCGTGACAGCACCCCCCAATACAACTCCTGCACGCCCTCGTGCAGGCCGAGAAGTCGTAGAGGAAGAGTTATGTCACGCTTCAAAAGTATTTTGTATGGACATTTTTTTTGTATTTTATGATTTTTGATATATTCTTATGCTATGACTATGACTAGGTTCTTAATCACATTTTCTAGGTTTATACGGTGTTTTGTACATACATGTTATGCAGTGGTAATAATAATATTTCTATGGTAACGTACTGGTACTATATGTCTCGCTTCCGTTCTATTTATATTATTATTTTGGAAACTTCTTAACTTTACCAGTTATTTTCATAATACAAGTCATGGTACAGTGGTAATAGTAATGTGACGTACTGTTTCTATATGTCGCGCTTCCGTCCTAGCTTATAATACAATCAATTCATGTGATAGGAAGCTGTAAGAAATTCATTTCAATAATAATATAGGTGTACTAAGCGCTTACATAGGCCATGTGTAATACTTAGTATGGTATGATAGTACATGTATAACAATAGGTTTTGAGTAGTGTATTTTGTTTATGCAATGATCTTTGGCAATACTTGATCTTTGATATTCATTCTCAATGTCGAGGGGCAATGGAGGAAGTTCGTTCTGAGTTATCACCTTCTATACTAAATTTTTATGTTTCATTTCCTGTCTCACTCTTTTTCATAACAATGGCTGTCAATAGTTCGGTAGTTGTCATGTCTTTTGGGTTTTTGATAAGTGACGTAGTGTTGTCACCATCGGGGTCAATGTCAATGTTGTCTTGGGTTTCAGTCGGATGTAGGGATGTAGTCATTTCAATAGTTTTAAGGGTTAATCCTGTGGTGGTCGTGTCGTCTTTCAGGGCCGGTATGATAGAAAACCGTGCCGCTAGGGGTAGTATGACGTGGTTGGGTAGATAGTATGACTTCTGTTTTCCGTTGATGTTGAATGATATGGGGCTGTTCCATGTCATGTTTATGCGTGGGTATGGGCATGACAGGGCGGAGATGGCCGTCAGGGTTGGTATGAATTCATTAACAATAGAGTCACGTTCGTAGGGTAGGGATAGCAGTGGGATGGTGTGATTGACGTGTCCTTGGTAAATTTTGAGAGTAATAGTAGGATTGGTCTTATGTCCAGAGTTTGTCATTCCAAAGTGGCGTGTAATTTTGTTTTTACACTTGAAGATGGTTTTGATAATAGCGTATACGATTAAAGCTACAAATATCAGGGTAAAAATGTTATGGGCATCAACGTATTGATCTAGATTGATAGTGTGATTTTCTTTGGTTTCACTCTGGGGGATGGGGTTAATAAATTTCCAAGAAATGTTGTTGGGTCGAGCACTAACGGTCGGGATGGTCGCGAATAGTGCTTTTCCTTTGGATACATATAATAAGTAGAAGAATCCTACGGCGTTTAGAATGCAAGTGACTGGTACTATATAGTTCCATACAGGGCTAGCGAAGAAGCTAGCTATGTTCTCTCGTATGGGTGTGTCCTGGATGGGTCGGTCTAAGATGTCTGCTGCGTTGGTGGCTTCTATTAGGATATTCCTGGTGAAGGGTTCCAGGTCTAATGTAATGTCTGATGACAACTTGCTGATGTTTGTCATAGATTTGATGATAGCTTGTGTATGTAGATGTGGTATGTGTATTGGATCGTGGTGTAGTGATGATGCTGTGATGTTGAGATTGTTTGTGAGTGCGAGTAGTATGGGTGTATTGGCCGCGTGCATTAGAAAATGTGTTGAAGAAGATTCGTTACAAGGAATTTTGGTGTTTGGGAGGTACAATGAGTCGAACTGTAAGTGGCACATACATGGGACACCAATAACTGCGTAGGCCGAAGCTTTCTTAGTAGTTGGTGTCATGTGCTGACAGATGACGTGGTAGTACTCCCTGTTAGTAGTTACTAAATATTTATCTTTACCAATAGCTATAGCACGGGTTTGTATGGGTCTCAGAGGGTGTACTTGAAATGTGCAGAGTCTGGCTATGTCTGCCTGGTTACCTTTAAAGGCCGCCATGAGGCAGGTTGGCTGGTCGCTGCGTATTCTAGGCATGGTCCTAGCGCATACTTTCAGTATCGAGCCTTGGCACGTAAGCAGGTCTGCGTTTGTCATTTCTAAGTACAATGTCTCTGCCTCGTTGACAGCGAGGAAGGTTTTGTCAGTGTGTAATAGGGTAGATCCAGAACTTGTCGTATTTTCCGTGTTAATGGGGACATGAGTTGTAATTACTTGATATAAGTTAAATGCTGCGTCTGTGGCAGAAATGATAACGTTGATATGAATGTATAAGTGAGTTTTGGAATAGGTGTATAGTGCAACTGGTTGTGAATAGTAATATGCGGTGTCAATAATGGTTACCTCGGATCCTGGGTTCCTAATTTTGAGTTGTGTGTCTAAGGTGGCTAGCTTCAGTGCCAGTTCTGTGGGTTGAATCATATCCGGTGCTAATATTCCAGTAGACAGTAATCTGAGAGAATTTTCCACCTTGTATAACCCTTGTTGGTACGCGATCCTGGTTGTTAAGACAATTACCTGAGCCGATATGATGGCTGACTGGGTAATCCTACGATCCTGGTCGGCTTGGATGGAGGTTAGGGTTGTGGAGAAATCATCAGACCACGAGTCTATGGATTCGGTAATATTAAGTAGGGATTCCTGTACAACGTCCTGTTGTTTTATATAGGTGTCTAGAAACTGCTGGTGTTGCTGGGTGACGTCATGTAATCCTTGTGCAGTTTTAACATTGACGTCGGCCAGTGTACCAATTCTAGCATCTAGGTGATGTATGACGTTGATAATAGAATCCATGTCTCTAGTGGTTGCCAGGCCAAAGATTGATTTAAAGAGCTCCCCTAAGAATCCTAGGATAGCTCTCTTTGGCCTGTTAGTAATAGGATCCGAGAGGAAGTGTGCAATGTTCTTTAAAGTCTTAATAATGTTAATATCTACGTTTTGTAGTAGTCGGTCGAGGTCAGCAGCTTGTTGTAACATCTTGGCGTCATGGCTGTCATGGGGTCCTAGTGAAGTCAGTTGAAGAGTCCTGATGGTGTTGTAAATGAGTGGCTTCGGACGAGGAGCCATTGGGATGTTGTAGGGGATGGCCAGTATGACCTCGTGTAGGTCATGACCGGTGATGATTTGTCCCGGCAGCTGTTCATAGATGAGGCCGATATTTTGCCTCACTATTGGTTGTGCTGCCGTGTATATGATGTGTGTGATGATTAATAGGAGGTAGAGTGTATACCTCATGATTCCCGAGTTGTTGGGATTTGATAGTAATAATAGTAGTAGTCGATCGTTTGTAGTAGTAATAGTTGATAGTCGATAGTTGGTGAAGGATGAGTGTAAGTGCGCAGTACTGGCAGTGATCTACCAAATTAACTGTGGGCTGCTCCTGACTGAATCGATGTGTGTAGGGGTGTGGTCACTGGGTGACTGTGGAAAGATGGGGGGATGTGTGGGAACTTATACCCTTTGGTCTGGGTACAGGGTGGTGGCTATGTCACCCTGCCATGTTGGTCGTTATCACACTCCCATAAGTGGAGCTTTTGTTTGCGCGCTTCAGTGGTGGCGCCATCCAGGGCTTAGATTGCGGTCATCCTCCTGGTGTTGTTGACACCTGCGATGCATGCGGGCGGCCGCCTGCATACACCGCTTTTCCACTGGTCTATGGGGGGGGGGGGTTTAATAAGAGTGCGCAAACTGTCCTTTCATGTCGGATTTTGACATGTTGATAATAGTCTATTTGAAGTGTCAGTTTGTTAAAGGAGCAGCAATAATATGGAGTCGCCCTGCCACTTACTTGTGTGGTGAAATGGGTATAGATGGATAATAATAATAATAGTAATAATTGATGAAGCTTGTGCGCTTTATGGTGATAAATACTGTATTTCCAGTATTTCTTTTGATGATCGGTGTGTAAGTCGTGATTCTTTGTGAATCATTATAATAGTAGTAGTGATAATAGTAGTCGTAGTAGTCAGTGTTGTTCCTTTTGATATTAAAGTTGATAATATATGACAGTTGATGTCTCTTTGTAATAGTAGCGATGATATAGTGAGCTTTTTGTTGTTTATGTAATATAGGTGATAACTCTTTTCCTCTTATATATTCTATAGTTTATATTATGGTTTTAGTCCTACCGGTGTCCTCCTCTTGACCTTGGAGTGGGCCGGCTTTGCTTTATATATATTTTTGGTTTGTAGAAGCGCTGGTCTCGCTTTATATGAATCTCCGTCTTTCTTCCATAGTTTGGTTATGAGGTCGTCGTTCGGGTCAATGAGTCTGTGTATGAAGTCATTGTTTCTCACGTGACGTACGAGTTTCAGTCTGTCTACATGGACTGGGTTTTTCATTGTTTTCATTGTGATGACAGATTTGAGGAGGACAGATGTTTTTGAGACGAATTTGCACACTATGTATGGACCAGAGTACACCTTCTGAAGTTTCAAACATTTTGTTCTATCCATCAGTCGGGGTACCTTGACATACACTAGTGATTCTTTCTGCACCTTTGTAGGTTTTGCCTTTTTGTCGTGTTGTTGTCTCATTTGTTCTGTCCTCTTTTCGATGTTTTCGATGACCTGATTGTATGTGTAGTCTATTTTCTTTAATTTGTCAATTATGTGAAGATTTAGACTTTTCTCTTCTTCTTGATTGAGTTTGTTGTCTATTATGGTGTTTGGGTTCCTTCCCTTCATAATGAAGAACGGTGTGAAGGCAGTGGTGGCGGACTCTGTGTTGTTGATGGAGAACACAAGGTGTGGTAGGAATACATCCCATGTGTCCTGGTGTTCCTCACAGTAGGCCCGTATGCCTTCGGACAGCGTCTTCACATATCTTTCAGCCTGGCCGTTCGATTTTGGTCTATAGGCCGAGCTGAAGACATGTTTTATGTTGAGGGAAGATGTCATGTTTCTGAATTTTGAATTTTTATATGACGTTCCATTGTCTGACTGGAGGTATGTTGGTATACCCTCGGCCAGAACAACCTTCTCTATGAATTCTGCGGTAGTTGTTTCCGCGTCCAATGATGTGGTAGGGTAAGCTATGCAGAATTTAGAGAACCTGTCGACCACTACCTGAATGTATACGTTCTTTCCTGGTGTTGGTGGTAGTGGGCCTATGGCATCTATGTGGACAAACTGGAATGGGTAAGAAGGGGTACTATGGGCCGTCATTGGCAGGTTGTTGGTTAGGTTCATCTTTTTGGCTTTCAAACAGACGTGGCAGGTCGCTGTGAATTTCTGGACGTCGGCCGCCATGCTCTTCCAATATACTTTGGGAAGCATGGTCGACAGCATTCTTTGTGCGCCAGCGTGGCCTGCCATTGGTAGGTCGTGAAAAAGCTTCAAGATGGGAAGTCTCATGTCATCTGGGATGACAGGTTGGAATGAGAATTCCTTGTGTTTCTTCCATAGTACCGTGTTGATATGGACCAAAATATCATTCAGCATGATGTGGTCATCAGCTATTTTGATAAATTGCTCCGTCTCCTTCTTGTTTTTGTCGTTGGGTACCTGTCCGTTCTCTAAATACGTGATGATAGCTTTCGTGTGTAGATTATATCTTTGTTCTCTTTTGAGGTTGAGTATGGAGATCTGTGGGTCGGAGAGGCTCTCTATCATTTCAATCAGATGATTAGTCTGATTGGCCAAGTGTTTTGCCATGTCTGTGGCGTCTCTTCTAGGCTTCTCGTTTTTCTTCTTTGTTTTTGGTTTATCTGTGGTTTTCTTAGGTTGCGGTGCCGGGGTGTGGCCTGGGACCGGTCGGGTCGCCGCAACCTGCTCTATTTGTTCTGTTTGAGTTACTTCTATAAATGATGATAGGGCTTCTAGGGATGTAGAGGGTACTGTCAGCTGCTGTGGGGCGTGGCCTGGGACCGGTCGTGCAGCTGAATCCACTTCCTGTTGTACTGAGGCCACTATGGCTGCTAACAGTCCCTTGTATTCTGTTTGTGGAAGCCCAAAATGATGTAATTTGGTACTTGGGATGTCAGGATTTGCTCTGAGGTTGGGGGTTAATCGTTTTACTTCTTCTATGTCTTCTGTGTTTTCCTCCATACATTCACAATAGAAGTGATGGGTGGAGTTTCTCTTCAGGATTGATTTGGGTAGTCGTTTTGGTAGTGTCAATGGTGGTTCGTCTTCTTTGAATTTCTGTGTGTGTATGTCATCCTCAAACATAATTCTATGTTGCACCCTTATGGCTTTGGGTTTTGGTGGAGGATCTGTCATTGGTGTATTGTCTAGTTGGTAGTCTCGTCTTGACATAACGTCTGATGGTATGTTTAATTTGCCTCTGATGTGTCTGATATTGAATTGAAATTGTTGAATTTTGAGCGCCCACCTTGCCCACATGTTTTTGTTATCTGATTTTGTCAACATGTGGATGAGGGCTTGGTGGTCAGTATATAGCTCGAATGGTCTTCCTTCTAGGTAGTGTCTGAAGTACTCTATAGCAAATACTACTCCCAATAGTTCTCTTTGGGTGGCACCATAATTCCTTTCGTGGTCATGGAGTGCTCTGCCCGCAAAGGCTACTGGTCGTAGAACGCCGTCTTTCTCCTGGGAAAGAGTAGCTCCCAGGGCTGTACCAGATGCATCTGTTGTAAGATGGAACTGTTTGTTGTAGTCTGGGTACAGCAAGATGACGTCATTGCATATAGAGTCCTTCAGGGTCTGGAATGCAGTCTCACATTCTTTGGTCCAAACAAATTTGTTCCCATTTTTGAGTAGGTTGAATAGAGGTCGACCAATTTCACTGAACCCTTTGATGAATTTTCTATAGAATTGGGCGAGTCCAGTGAATGACCGCACCTCTTTTGTGGTCTTCGGTGTGGGGAATGTCTGGATCTTGTGGACTTTGTCTGGAGATGGTTTGATACCGTCAGTGGTGACTTTCATTCCTAGGAAGTCTAGTTCCTCTAGGAAGAATTCGCACTTGGTTTTCTTCAACTTTAGTTTGCCATTTCTTAGTGCTTCGAATATGTTTTTTAAATCAATGAAATGTTGGTCTATGGTAGGTGATAAACACAAGATGTCGTCTAAATATGGGATTGCACATTTGTACTGCAGGTTCTGTAGGATCAAGTTGACTACAGCTTGGAAAGCCTGAGCACTGCTGGCAAGTCCCATGGGCATGGTCTTGTATCTATACTTTTTGGTTCTAGTAAGAAAGGCTGTGATGTCCCTGTCGTCCTCTCTAATTGGTATCTGGAAGTACCCTTGTTGGGCATCCATTTTAGAGAACACGGCAGGTCGCATCTCACCAATCATTTCTAGGCTGTCGTCTGCTCGTGGTGATGTAAGTGCTTGGTTGATGGATTGGGAATTCACATATCTTAGATCTGTCACTAATCTGTAACCCTGCCCGTTCTTTTTCTCTACAAGAAAACTTCTGGATGACCAGGGACCCGTTTTGGTTTCCTCCAGAATGTCCTGCTTTACCAGCTTCTGACATTCAATTTCGAGTCGTTCAGCTTTGTGCGGGGCCATTCTGAATGGGTAGAACTGTAAGGGTTTGGCGTCTGGGATCAGGTTGATTTTATGGGTGTACAGATGGGTTCTTCCAATCATATTATCTTTTCCCACGAATATGTCGTCGTATTCTTCTATTAATTGGCAAAATGTTGTGAATTGATCTTCTGTGAGGCATTCTGGTTTTTGGACGACGTGTGATTTTTCTTTTTCTGGTTCTATGTCTATGTCCTTCCCTATGTACATGTCTTTGTCTATGTCTTGTTCGTCGTGACCTGTCGTCTCTTGTACCATATTTATATGATCTTCGTCATCTGACATGGATTGATCCATGTCAGAGTCAGAGTACTCTGAATATGTTGGTGTTGGTACGTAGAATGTTTTGTCTGACCCTGTTGATGATGCACTGTCACTGATAGTGGAGTTGTTGTCTATGTCTATGTCTATGTCTGTCTCCTCGGGTTGTGTGTCCTCGTAGCCTGTCGATAATATATGATTTTCTTTGTCTATGTCTGTTTTTGTATATAAGGCTACGATTTCACCCTTCTGGATTTTGCAGATTCTAGATGTGATATTCAATAATATCAGTGGGTGTCTGTCTCTTTGGTCAGGTGTCACGACTGAACGTTGTACGATGTAATTTGGAAGTTTGTCTGATCTGTCAAAATTGTCTGTTATACCATTGATTTGACTGACTGAGTGGTAGCATGTGACTTGGCCTGTTATGGCCATTTCGGAAAATGGAGGTATCGAAATGGCTCTCACTGCCCTGATTGGTTGAGATTTTGGAGTTGGGTCAGTGGAGTAATTGATTTTGCTTTTAGTCTTTGATAGAAAATCTGTTCCCAATATGATTGGTGATGAACAATTTGGAAGAATTGCAAATTGATGACTGAATGTTTTGCCTTGAATTTTGAATTTGATTTTGATAGCTCTTTTGATGTGACACAATGCTCCATCGGCAAGATAAACTTTGGACCTGATTCGTGAAAACTCATGAGGAACTAGTTTCGATAGAGTGGAGGCTAGACCCTCTCTCATGCAAGAGACGGTGGCTCCTGTGTCTACTAGACTGGGGATATTGGTATCTCTGAATTGTAGATCTATATTGCCATTGACCATGTTGATAAACAAAACACTCTGCTCACCTTCTTCCATGTGTAGGTCGGGGAGTGGTGGGGGGACGACTTCCAGGGTAGCTTGGACGTCGGCAGGTTTCCCGCGCACTGGTGCAGCGTTGTGGATTGTCTGTGGGTCATGTGGCGTGATGTCGATGGGCGATGCTGTGTCTTCTGTGTTGGGGACTGTTTTGTCATCCTGATGAGGCCTATCCATAGGATGACAATCTAGTTTCCCGTCGTCTTGGTGAGGTCGTTCATCATGCTGACGAGCTGTGCCATGGTGTACTGTTGAGTGGGGTTTTGTGGCGTTGGTTGAAGTTGAAGTTGTTGTTGTTGTTGTGGCCATTGTTGTTGTTGTTGTTGTTGTGGCCATTGTTGTTGTTGTTGTGGTGGCTGCCATGATTGCTGTTGTGGCTGCCACCTTTGTTGTTGTTGTTGATTCTGGATGAGTTTGAAGTGATGTGGGGGTAGGGAACCCGTTTGAAGAAGGGTTATAATGTCTTTGGGTCCCCCTTTAAATCGGTGGGTGGGAGGGATGAGGCCCATTGAGCGTGCCTTCCTGATGTTGTCGACGTAGTTGATGTCGAAGTCCTCTCTCCTCCCCCTATAGTTAGGTGGTAACGCGAAGTCAGTTGGTGGAGACTGATGTGTAGGTGCAGCTGCTTGTTTGTGGTAGGTGGGTTTTGGTTTACCACCCCCCATAGCAGCCACGTTATGTTCCGTCTCCATAACTTCCTGTTGTTTCTGAAGAAGGTCTCTTAGTTTCTCGTTCTCCCTGTCCTTCTCCCTTAACTGAGCAGCTATGACTGGATCTAGGGTGTTGTTGGACAGGGATGATACCTTGTGTGTGGAGGTCTTCTTGTAGAGGTATGCACACCTGAGTGCTCTACAGAGGGAGGCCCATGTAGTAGGACTTTCCGCTCTGATCGCCTCTCGGTAGTCCTCATTTAGTACAGTGGCTACCTGGATAATGGCAGCTTCTATGTCCACCCCCTTGTTTTGGAAGTGGGTGTTGGCGTCCTTTAGCCATTCTTCCATGGTGTGTAGGGTGGGGTCAAATGGGGACAGTGTCAATAGTTTGATGTCGTTCTCGACATCCTTGAAGTGGTGAATGAGTCCCTTCTTTATAAGGTCATAATCGTCTTGTACACTAGTGGGCTGAATACTGTACCATTCGTACGCTGGTCCAGCTAGATAGACTGCACAAGTGACATGGATGGGGTGATCTTCTTGAGGGTATTTAAGCCTAACAAAACGTTCTAGGTCGGTGAACCACTTTCTGGTGCTCATCTTAATGTCTGGTTTGGAGAATTTGATTGGTTCACGGATGGTGTATTTGCTGGCTTTTGAAATGGCGCTAGCCAGGTCGCTAATGGACTTGTTGTTTCTATATTCAGCGATATCAGATTTCAGTCTTTCTAGCTCTGCCTTATGGGCCGCTAATTGTTCGTCTAATTTTCTTGATATCCTATCGTCTAGTTCTCGTTGTCTTTCTACCTCTACCTGATCGTCTCCGGCCATGTTGACAGTGGGTTCAACACGAATGGGAGAGGTGGGTGGGGTAGCTATGTCTATAGGTATAATAGGTACAGTGTCTATAAGTGTTGGTTTAGAATGTCTTACTGTGTCCTTGTAGTTGCAGGAGGTGGACTTGTTGATGTGCTTGTTGTTGCTTGGTCCTTTCCTCTTGGTGGGTTGTAGACCTGATGTTGGTGCTGGTCCCTGGCTCCTAGTGTGCCTCCGTGATGATAGGTCACTGAGGGACTGGTGTCTCTGCATTAAAAAATTTCTTCATGGTCGCAGGTAGCTGATGTTCTGATCGCCTCTCGGTAGTCCTATGACTATGAAAGGCCAGAGAGCAGGACTATCCTAGCTCGAGCCTAATTGCAGCTATATCTACATATCTATCCAACAGACTATGAAAGGCCAGAGAGCAGGACTATCCTAGCTCGAGCCTAATTAGCATCTCTACCCAATTCGTTTCATCCATGAACTATGAAAGGCCAGAGAGCAGGGCTCACCCCGCTCGAGCCTAATCACAGTACATAAAATACATGTTAAACATATAAATAGGTCATACTAAGAGGTGGTTAAGGTAAAAGCTTACTAGAGCATAGAAAAGTGCAATAAGGGGATAAATAGACGTCAAAAGAAAGTAAAAAGCGTGAAAGAGTAGGGATAGCGCAGAAATAGTAAAAGTGGAGAAACGGGGCACAAAAAGAAAACAAGACAGGAAGCCTGCAGAACAGCCCAGAAACTAGAATTCAAAATAAAAAAGCAAAACATAAGCAACAAAAACATAAATTAGGAGAGAAAAGAGAAGCGAGAAAAAAGAAACAAGAAATAAAATAAGAAAAGCAAAGAAGACCATTCAGAAACCAAAGGAGAGAAAGAAAAGTAAAAATAGAAGTAGAATAGAGGCAAAATAGAAGCAAAGTAAAAGAAAAGGTGAGATCCAGAAAGGACGATTCGTATATAACACGAATCTACGGGGGGCCCCCCTGTCCTGGGTTATAGTGGAAAACTAAAGAAGAGCAAAAAAGGTTTGGAGGATATATTTATTGATTGATAAATAATGTATAATATAACATAAGGGAATGGACGAAACTGTACATATATATGTATGAATATGTATGGGTATAGTAAATATACATTGAATAAGTGGGGGGAAGTAGTACACTTTAAGATACAAGTACAGTGAGATTAATATAATAAGAGAAAAGAAAGTCGTCGCATACATTAAGTCACATGTAAATCGAGCAAGCCCAGTACGCGGGCCACGCAGTAAATAATGAATATAAGGAACATGTATAAATAATGTTATAAGGTCCTGTAATGGTAGACTTGGCCACAATAAGAGTCAAAGTTATATGGACTAAATATATTCAGCTCTGTGGCCAGGGTCTAGAGCCCGAGCAGGAAAGCAACAAATAAACTAGGATCCGGGCTGACACAGCTGGTGGGAAAGATAACAGCGGGATAAAATCCAGGTCAGGAGATAGGCTAAGATCGGGAAGACGAACGGCGAATGGGGAACGCGGCCTCAGCGATGGGAGCAAGTAGTACAGGCAAATGGGGCTATGCGTCAGGGTTAAAATCCATATGGCCAGGACGTCCGTGACCGGGGTCTTCGAGAACAGCATGTGGGGTAGGTAGTGAAGGAGGCGGTTAACCAGGGCCTCAGGGGCAGCATGTGGGGTAGCTGGTGAAGGAGGCGATCACTAGGGCCTCGAGAGCAGCATGGGGGGTAGGCGACGACACAGGCTGAAGGCCGGCCCCGAACACAACATGGCCACGACCATCCCCTGCCTAATTTATTCAGGATGGTCTTGAGTAGGGCCGCCTAATGGCCAACCAATAGAGATGAGAGATGACGCTGACGAGCACAATAAGAGTGCTGGGTGTGGTCATGAAGGGAAGCTGAAATAAAGTAAAAGAAACAAGTATAAGCCTGGGGGGAAAGGAAAGCGCAGTCAGTTATCAGTGAGCGTTTGGGGGAGTACGATCGAGAAGACCAGATGGCACTGTGTAACTCCTGAGGAGTATGTGTGTGGTTCTAAAGGTTTAACATCGGTTTAACATTGACTAACAACGGTCCTGTGATCTAGACGTTGGGAAATATGGATCATTGGAATCTGCGCATTTAGGTGTAACGTTTCAATTGGAGTTATTGTGTAACGACATTGCCACCGGAATTGTATATTGAATGTTCTATTCACATGCTAACCTGGAGTCCTGTATTCTGGAGAGAACCATGGAGTTAGTGATACAGTATACCGGTTTTATAAGCATGGAGCTGGAGAGTCAATTGTTTAGACTGGCCGACCTGATGAATTGGAAACTGATAGTATGTGTATACCCCGGATCCATAGTGGTGACCGGAGAGTAACAATTAGATTGCACCTGTGTTCTCGTAAAACCGCTATCAGATCCGTCGGTATCATAGAGAAGCGTATAGGGTCGTCTTCGAGACGTGTTGACGATTATGATGTGAGATACAATAACTTAATTGAAATCAGGTTGAAAGTGTTTATTGGTTGATTGCGTGGAGACTTATACATTCTGGATTCCCTAAAGGATTCCTGCTGGATATTTATATGTATACTTTGCCTTGACTAAGGCCGTCGCGTATAATTATCAATGCAAGCCCTGGAGCTAAATGATAGAAATGATGTACATATCTCTATATATATGAAGGGAAGGCTGTGATTATAACATATGCCTGTGAAAGTGCTCTATATATATTATAACATCCACAACATCAAATAAAGCTGGATCTCACTACCCTTGCGTTATCTTTGGGCGGAAGCCTACCTCTGACTAGTTTACCCCACAGAGTAGGAGTGTAGAAGGCGAATGTTGGACCCCATTTAAGTATACTAAAACGCTATGTTTGTATAGGACATTAACTATAGCCCAACGCAGGAAATGGTCACCCAGACCCCCTAGATGAACAATCAGCAGAGAAAAAATTATATTGGAGAATTTCGGGTCGGGCCCCAAATCCTTGTTCCACCATCGAACTATCTCCCATTTTCAGCAAAAAAAGCCTGCACATTACTGTGAACTATAATTTCAGGGAGGAGTAGTCCTCACCTCAAGCATTCTAGAACTGTTTCAAAAATATTCCTGTATCTTTTAAACACACTGAAAAACAATTAGTCATACAAGTGTAATTTTTGAGGCCCCCTGGTGACACAATACCGAGACCATGATATCTGTCTGGTATGGTTGTTTTAAGTGAACTCAAAAGATAGGTTACCGAGTATGTCAGATTGGTCTATTTTCTGGTACTATTAAGCTTATTGCCTAATTGGCACTATTCCTGAATTAAATTAAATTGAATTGAAAAGCCAACAATGAACTAGTTCAAACAGCAAAACATTTATTACAGTAACTTAGAGGACGCATGTGTTCCTATCACCGACCGAATCTCCAAAATGCCACAGGAGCAACTATCACAGTCAGTGGCAGGGTATACATGAAAGGGTCACTGCTAAGCTAACCACAAAGGGATATAACAGTGTCACTGGTATATTGATCACAAGGCTGAACATTGCACATGGTAGAACTCAATACATTATGTTTCAGAACGAGTTAATGGTTAGTGGTTCTAATCTTAATGACCTGTACAAAAACTACCTTAAGTTAATTCTTTTATTCAGATATAATTTAATATTTAAATACTTTACTCATCTTAACCGTGTACATTGAAGAACTATATTGTATTGCAAACGTATTTTTTCTTTGTATATTACACATAAGTCAGACATTACAGTATATACAGTACATGCATAGCAACAATGTTTTTTTTTAATATTTTTTAATTGAATATTCAATCACAGCTTTCACATGACTATAATACAAGTGGGATATGCTGGTTGCTACAAAGGAAGAAGTCTATGAACAACGTACATTCCACCATTTATCACAAATATTACAGTGAGGGCCCACCTTGCAACACCTCTATAAGCCTCCACGCTACAATGCGGACTTCATACATCCTTGTGTGCATAAGTCCATTCATTGCAATACTGACTTCAATTCTCCACTCAAAATATCATCTACAGTGTGTTATCGGGCTTTCTGATCTGTTTGTTTTCCCTATTTGTAAGACTGCAGTTTTTGAGACCTACTGACTTAGATTCACACACAATACTATTGACTAAGTACATGTATACTAAATGTATACCGCCATCACAGTTTCCCTCTGGTATTATCACACCTGTGCAATTCTTGAACCTTATTCAAAAAACGTTGTCTTTAGGAAGTACAAATATAGATCTCTATCAACTAGCGATCAGTGAACTCGCAGTTTTTAGGACAAACCCGTTGTCCTGAACAACTGAGAGTATGACAAATATTAAGGTGTTGTCTTTTTTAGATTAAAAAAATATCAACAATCTCAAATATTGTACTTGTGATTTTTCGAAAGGTCTACTCTTTGTCTTTTTTCCCTATTTTTGATCTGATGTAACATCGAGATTACTTTCCATATGTTTCATGATGATAACACGCAATATCAGACTTATAAAACTATCAATAACAAAGGAAAATAAGTTTGATCGTCTATAATCATGATAGGAAAATAACCCAATATATATGGGTGTTGGTAAACTTATATACAGTGGAATCACACCCTATATAAATAGTTGTATTACAAAGCAGCAGTTCTATTGCAATTGTAATGCATGCAAATGTGCGACATTAAACCCATGTCTTATTAACAGTAATAATAAATGCTTACCTATAAAATAAGCAAGCATAATAGATATAAAACCGAGCATAACAAAGCTGAAAAAGATAAATGCCCGATTTGGATGAATGTGTTGCGCGTTAATTAGTTAATTAGTTTTAATCTGAAGATTTATATCACAACTGAAGATGAATTATCACATATTTATCACAGTAGTGCTTCACTCAGTTCCAATGAGGACATTATTTTGAGAATTTATTTCAGATACATCTGAGTATACTTAAGAACGACACTATAAACAATGCGTGTGTCTATTGTGAACATACACAGACGTACTGAAAACCAAAGAATATTACTATAAACGTGATCTAAAAGTTTGGCACGTTATGTGAGTGGAAATGTACATAGAGATAGTCCATATGTTATATCACAATTTTCTCAGGAACTCTTAAACGAAAACATTCAAGTTAATATTTTCAACAGAAGAATGAGTCTATTGATGCTGCTTTCAGTAGATGGAACATCGACAAGTTAACTTATAAGCAGCTGTCCTAAGCCTCCATAGGAAACTTGAGGCGAACATGTTATCCTAGACGGCGCCATTTCACTTATAATAAATATATCAAACTTGGGACGCGAGTGGGAATATCGGGTTATGCAGCAGCAGAAATAGCAGCTAAATCTCCAACATTGCCAGGGTAATGTCCCTAGAAGCTCTGAAGCTGATCTCCGTCCATTAGAGAGAAAGAGAGCTACACTGCACAACAACCCACTGAGGTTAACGATGTCTTATAAAAAGAGTATCAGTTATCTCTATATACATGTTAGACGTTATGTACAGGAGCTGCCCTCAACAGCTTGGGATTAACCCTTTAAGGACAGCATAGTGCTTCAATACATCATGTCGATCCTTTGAGAGTGTATCAACCCACTAGGGTCGGCATGCAGCGCTTGCGAGTTGCTCGCTAGTGCAGCATTCACGCATCATACCGATAAAGGGTATAGCACATTAAAGCACTATGTTGCATATTGAAGCACTATGCCGCCTTTAAGGGGTTTACTAAGGGTGTGTGTGTAGGGGCTTAGTTAGCCTTGACCCCTATGGGTGTGTCTTCTGAGAACCTGGTGGCTACCACGGGGGGTGTGTCCTCTCCGTCCATGGGGGCGAGCTGCTTCCGGAGACGCACCTTCTCGGCGTGCTCCCGCTTCTTACGGAGCTTCTCCTGCAGCTCCTTCATCCGCTTCTCTCTGTGCAGGAGGAAATAGGAAATGACATTCAATCATAATGGTTTGGGATTATTTTCAGATGGAATTCCATGATATTTCCATGATACATTCCATGATACATTTCATGACCAATATCTCAATTTTCCATGACACTTATAACATTCTTGTGGAGATCGGGGGCTTGGCCCCTGGGAAAATTTCTAAAATGCAGAGTGAAAATGGCACATTCTAGGAGATCTTATAATATCAATTCCATTATTTTCATTTTCCATGATATTCCATGACACACGGCAAATTTTTACAAAATTCCCTGACACTCCATGACTTTCCAGACAACTTTCAAATTCCATGACGCGTGGGAACCCTGCTTATTGTTGTAGGAATATTATGTACGTTTCTCAACGTAACGCATTCCGCCTTCAGGCATCATGTCAATAGAGGACACAAAATATTAAGCACTATGCGGTCCTGAGAAGGCTAATCATATTACAAATGGTACATGTCGTATGGATGCATATTGTGCTCACCTGTTCTCTGCGGCCTGGTCCACCTTGGTAACACTCTCAACCTCTTTGGTCTTCTGCATATCAGCAAACGAATCGAGCGCAGTCTGGACGTTGGACTTCTGTGTCACGGCAATGATCTTCTCTACTCTTTGTTGTTCAGCCTCCTGCAACCGATAAAAGAAACATTCAGTTTTTCTAAATGGAATAGTTTTCTTTGAAAGAAAAAATAGAGGAAAAAAGAAGGCAGGTGTGACATTGTAGTACCACCGCTAGGATCATATGAAGCACACCTGTATAGATATAACCAGGCTGCGTGATGGGCTTAATGTCCACATCTCTGACCTTAAGGGGCAAAGGTAAGAAAGGAGGCTGAGGGTGAAGTAGGGCAGTGGCATGACTACTTAGAGCTCTCTGCAAATAATTAATGAACTATTACATTTCCGGCAACCCATCGATCTTGGACGTAAGTGGAAGAATAATGAACTTAGAGAATGCACCTTTGGTAGGTATATCTGAGACTGAATTATGTGGAATATATAAGTACGAATTTTCTTGCAACTTAGATTCCCCTTACCTATGATGTCTAGTTGTTAAGCTATCTATAATCCACCGATCATATGTGAAGGTAAGGGGCCGTCCATGAAGTATGTCACGTTTTCTTTTTGCCATTTTGGACCCCCCCCCCCCCCCGCCCCGGTCACGCTTTTCCCCATACCTCTAGACCTCCCCACCCCCATATGTGTGACATACTTTATGGACAGGCCCTAAAGGTAACAGCATCAGTATTCTGTATACCACGAGATGTATAACACTTTACAGAGGCCCTGAGTCTATTGCGTCATGGCAATAGTGTGAGCTGGGTCATGTTTAATGCACGTCTTGACGACCATACAGCCATAAGTCTGCTGTAACTGTCAACCATAAGCCTCAACCAAAACCTAGGCTGAATTATATTATCCATTCCCCTTTGTATGTCACTTCCTTTCTCTATTTTATTTACATCTCTCATTCTTTCCCTAACCTCTGGGCCCTCTTCTGAGGCGGTATTGCCAAATACCTTCAGTAGTATTGTTCATAGTGTTAACCCTCCCCCTGCCGTCCACATGTACATTTTGTATATGTACTCTCACCCAACCCTTACATACAGCCCCCTGGCTCTGCCCACCCAGGACACCCGTATACTGAGAGCAGGTGAAACTTTGATGAGTCTCCTAGCTCCTGGTGGTGGTGGTGGCTGGGATTGCAGATCGATACATATTGGTTATTGATCCCCTGATCAGCCTGAATCTGGTCTCGTAGCGGGGCGCCCCACCCGGGGGTCGGCCTAGAGGGATCAGCCTGATGTAAGACTATACACTATAAACTATATGCTCCCCCCTCCCCCACACTGAAGGGGATTACTTAGTATAAGGGTTGGTGGGTTGCGACGGAGGAATCTATATTTACACATATTGTTGTGGTTGGAATATTCTTTCCAGCGGCGAGTTATATAAGTGCATATAATCGTTTTAAAGTTGTGCCATATAAGGGATGTATGACTATGTAGGGATTTGGGAATAGGAAAATTAGGAAAGGACTTTCCTCCCGTAGATACACGGACAAAGGACTACTCAATAGGAATACACCCTTTGAAGTACCAGATTGAAAATTACCCTGCCTGGCGTTTTAGAATTGATCCCAAATTACTTTGCTGCTAAGTGTCCTTGGTCGGTCCTAAAGAAGTTAACAACTCATCATTCAACCTCTGAAGTCACTTTTGGAAGTTATCTGAAGATGGTCACCGTTAAAGTTCATAAACTGTATATAACCCTTTAGGGACCACATGGGCCTTTAAAGCACTATGTGGCCCTTACAGGGTTAATATGGTATTTCTTTTGTCATGATGCATGGAGGCAGCCATGGAATGTCTACTCATGCACCATGCCGACCCAACAGTGTTGATACACCTATGAGGGGTCGGCATGATGCATGGGTGCAGCACTGGTATTTACCTCAGTAGTTACTGGCCAGAGCTGCATCCATGCATAATGACGACAAAGGTAAAAGCACCAACATCCAAAATGGGTTAACAGAAAATGAGAGTTGTAAACTCATAAAAAAAGGCCATGCCTTGGTAAACCACGCAGATAACCATATATACAGTGTTAAAAGGTCATAGCGCATTTAAGCACTATGCGGCCCTTAAAGAACTAAAGCCCCCTAATGCTCACCTTCCTGCGCTCCTCCGCTTCCTCCAGCTTCCTCCTGATGTCCTCCTCAGTGAGCTTCCTCCTGCGCTTCTTGCGCTTCTCTAGTTTGGCCAGTTTGAGGGGTGGCAGCGAGGGGCGCGCGCCGCCCATTGGGTTCCCTGTGAAACCATTGGGCTCGGCGGTCACCTCGAAGGCCAGACCCCCCACGGCGCGGGACATGGGGCGGGCGATGAGGCCCTCCTCCCGTAGGGTGGCGATCACACGCTGCTCCTCCATACGCTCCTTGTCCTTGGCACTGTACCGCTGTGGACATTGCTTACCTACAACTCCCAGGTCTGCAAGGTGGAGAAGGAACTGGTGATTACTCGTGCAGGCAATAGTTGATAGACAATTATAAGGGATACATGTATTTTGATTATTGTTGTCGCTGTTTTTGGTGGTTATTGGCAAGATGGTATACAATGTAGTGGGTCCTTGTAAATTTAAAGCTAAATGGTATAATGTAGTATCTTCTTCCCTGATCTCAACTATGTTTTGAAGTTTTGTCTTGCCTTTAAGAGTGTTTAGAAGTTGGTGGTCATTGGTTCATGCATAGATGTATATAATATAGTATGCTGTTTATATCTTTGGCTAATGGTGTATTTAAAACTTTGAACCATTTATAAAGAAAACTCTTATTTCAACCCTTTTTACATTTCCTGGCATGAGATGCAAAGGTGGCCCCAAATCAGGCAGTTTATCTATGTGATGTAATTGCTCTATCTCTGTCTATAATCTACGTGCCATTTTAATCCTTACTCTCTACTTCCTCTAGAGCAAAGGTAAATCAATACGACTTAATTATTAAACCCAAAGGAGTTTGCAAAAGACTTCCGCCTTCTGTGCATGGTTAACACCTTCAAAGCGAACAATGGGTAGCTTAATAATTCAACATAGGCTAACCTATAATGCAGGAACCAACACAGACCCTGATACATCACATGTAAGTACACAGCTCACTCCCTTACATGTTGTATCATTTCCTATAACTACAGGTCTAAATATATCTAGCCATGGAGATGCTGCGAGCGAGGCATTTGCAACGCCTATCTGGCTGCCCATCAATATCATCGACTCCTGTAAAGGATGACGGGCTATTGCTAATTCATATAGAATAATGAATATGGATAGCAACGTCTACAAGCTGTGCAGTACTTGATGGATGATGAGGATGAGGGAAAAGGAAAATAGTGCAATTCAAAAAGGATCACAATGAAATGTCCCACAATAATATTTTAGAAAAGGTTTGGTCCCTGACTTTTCAATATATATAAAGTATAGGAAAACCACTCGAAACAACACTTCATTTTCAGCATTTTAAGAAGCAATGACTGGTCATTTCTACAGCTTTAGAGTATACAGACCGCGATAGTGCTATAATATACCGTTATTGAATATCTTTGAATACCTTTCGTTGACCGTCAGTGCGAGTAGAGTAGAGTGTATACATATACTAAAGTAGGCCCTTTATATGGTCAGTAAAATTCCTTATATTGCAAAGTTCCTCAGAGCAGGATTAAACATAGAACACCAGTACACGTACACATACAAAGTAGAAGATTAACTCAACATAGACCTGCTGAAACAAAAGTTATTATAACCTATATCCATATCTATATCCAAGTCGAAATGGAAATCAATGCTTCATTAATTGAGCTATTGTTTAGAGAGTTGAGCGAGACTTGTTCTTGTGGGGCACATTAATCCTTTAAGGGCTGCGTAGTGCTTTCATGCTTCATGCCCTTTGTCGTGAAGATGCAAGAGTCTACTCGCCATATTATAGCCCGCAATCATGCCGACCCTGAGGGATTGATACACTCCCAAAAGATCGGCATGATGCATGAATGCAGCTCCGGAAAATACTCAGCAGGGCTGCATTCATGCATCATGACTACAAAGTGAACACTACAATAAAGCACTTTGTTGTCCTTAAATGGTTAAGTCACCACACATTTCCCGGATATTGGTGCCAAGTCTGCACAAGTACAAGCAAAAGCTCTAATCTGCGTGGTTATATACTAAATATAAAAATCACTATCCCAATCACTAATTTAACTAATTACAATGTACTAATTAAGAGGCGTGGCTGGCAGATACATGTATATCAAATGGTATTTGCCATTTCCCTTCCACCACTGTCCCAAATCCGCGAAGTTGTCACTCTAACTTAGCAAGGTACTTGTTGCATATTGAGCTGAGTATTGACGACGGTCCCGCGCTCCAGGGTGAGGTGTTTGTATGACCCCCCACCCGGGCCCCACCCCTTGTTTGACCACAGGTGACGTGAATATGGGGGTGGGCAGTTGTGCATGGAAGGTTGTATTGAATGGTTGTATTGGGACTGTTGACACTAGCTACATGGCCTCGAACCATCGATTACAAACTGAACAGGTATTTTAGTTACCTGTGCATTTCCATCAGCTGATGTCTGGGTAGCAAGGGCTACAATAGTCTATACTTCTAACCTTTCCCGTATAGGGGAATATACCACAAACCAACTTGGTATACAACTTGAAGAGGGACTGGATAGAAAGTTCTGATGTCACATAGACAATGGTCAAAATTTCCTTTCAATTTTCCTTCAGACGGGGAATCATTAAATTGATTGGCTATGAAGCGTCAGTAATAATGCGGCTATATCTTTGACCTTGGTGTGAAACAGACCCAACGTTGACACACCCCTCCTATGGCCTAATGTAGTCTGTATTGACAGCAGAAAACACACAAAGCTGAATATTGATAGGTCACTCCGCAGTAAAAGCAAATATTAAAATGCATACGGAGAGTAGACAACAAGGTTACTGGTTAGATGATGCGTCACCAAGGGGGACAAAACACAACATAGTTTGTAAGAGAGAGACGTTTCTATTGTCTGTCCGGCATATTTAACCCTTTGAGAGCCGCATAATGCTTTAATGCAGTTAGCACGATGTACTAGTATACCATGCATAATGCCACCCTCCCATAGAGTGGGCATGATGCATGAATGCAGCACTAGCCAGTTACTCACCAGGATGCATTCATACAGCATGACGACAAAGGGCATAACACATTAAAGCATCATGCGGCCCTTAAATGGTTAAATACCATATCCCACTGTAATTCAGGGAGATCTGTGGTACATGTAGTTAACCACTACCTACGGATTGGTGAATTGGCCATGGCATGATAAGTGGGTCCTAACTAATGAAGAGGGTATTCAAAGGAATAATACGTTTCATAAATGTGCATGATGAATATTGCTGGTGCTTCTAAACAAAATAGCCACCAATTTCAATGTTACGGAATGCTATTTCATAAGGATTGCATCTATTGAATTAGCTGTTTACTCAAGATAAATAGATTTGCACATGTACATCTCTTACCTAATCCTTCATATCTGTAATACCTTTACATTAAATTCTCTCTATTTACTACAAGGGTTCTTCCCATTTATATCTTACATTTACGAATCCAATCTACAAGTTATGTCCTAAAGACAACCGCTACCTTAGGTTCTGTGGACATTCATCATATTTTACGTAGGGAGGATGTAAATATTTCTCTTTTTGGTATCACAATCATGGCACCGGAAGTAATAACTCATGTCGTGTGTGTATATCAATAAGCAGGTGTATAACTGTAGTAGCACAGGTGTGGATCAACTGAAGATTTAGGGAGAACACGCATTTATCAAAAAGGGTACTAAGGGTACATGTATAGGAAGATGGTATGTTTTTGTACTCTTACCTGGTAGGGGTTTGATGCCTTTTAAAAGTAATCAAAATATTTCAGGAAATGTTGACTTTTATACTTAATTCTGAAGGACTACGCATATACTTTTGCTAGTCAAGAAACCAAGAAATATTTGAAATCGAATTATGCATCATAATCCATTACATTAAAAAAGTATAAAACCAATAGTCTTGAAATCACTTCTGAATGTGTATATTGGCGGGGTGATATCATATATGTATGTGATACAGTGGCGGAATATCCCATTAGCTTTCTAACACTGCCAAATACCTTGTTTAGGAATAATGCCACATCAATGACGAAACAACTCTAGCTGAGAAGCTTCTAACAATTCAACGACTGATAACCTTAATTCCATGTCGCTCCCCCTCTTATGACTGAGATAAGTCATTTCAAGGTTTGTTTAATTTGTACAGTTGTGCTCCTACATGTATCTATTTAACACTAATATACGTGTGTTTTTCCATGTATGTTATTCTAACAATGAGAGTATAAACTGATAATATCCATGATTACATAAACATCCTGATTACTTGGCAGGTGTATGCACCAATATCAGTTCTCAAATAGGAACCTCGCCAAATATATGACCTATCTACGAACTTCTAATCACGTATTTCATTCAGGGTACACATGATTTTTGCCTCTGAGTGTTGGTGATATTTACCCTCCATGACCTGTAGCGATCATGTATGGTTGACTATCAATCTGCTTTAGAACTGTTATCGACCATGGGGTTTATTCCCGTCTAACAGCTCTATACAGTTAAAGCCCCTAATGTGTTGCCAAATAAGTTTTATATTTCCTCACACCGTCTGCCTTGTGTCATACTTTTAGTTACATGTACTGTAATAATAATTCCCCGCTGCTCTGCACCACCTGAGTGCTAAAACCAAGCCTCTTACTTGGCGCCTGCAGGGCCCATATTGTTCCCATATATACACTCAAATCCCGGTCACTTTGGCAGAGACCTGGTGCTATAACCCAACGGAGCTGGCCCCTTGCTAGTGGAAATATTCTCTTCGCATATTCTATAGGCTGGCTTTAAATCACATCAACTAAATGCTATCAGACTAGGGGATATATGTCGTACTATGATATCATATAATAGGAAGCGTTATAGAGAACTAACGCCAGGCCACTCAGATAATCAAAGACTTATCATGAATAAATGTTAAGGCTCTGATGGACTTTTTAACTAAAGCTGTGATTATTAAATGTAACTGCATTCTACCTCAAGTCGTATAGAGCAAGTGCATCCAATGTGACGCACATAAAAGAAGTAGTTATACTTCACCTGCCCCCCCCCCTCCCCAGAGCCATGCTTTACCACTTAATAATTTACATTCATCAAAGTAAGTATTATATGACTATGTGTCCAACAGAATTGCCTGTTCATGGTACCTGTAATACATGCTCTCACAGCTGGGCCCTGAGCGGACCAAACCCAACACGTAATACCACTGGGACTGGTCAACTCGAGTTCGGCAGTATTAAGCTGATCCGCTAACTCAGTCGTCGGCTCGGGTTTTGTTTGTGACGTTATACTATTGGAAACGAACTGCCTATATATAATTGCTATAAATAATGCGTCTAATTGGGTATACATGGGGTTAAATTACATATTCCAATGGCACATAATAAACAGTGTAGCTTTACCTTTAGTGAATGAGGCATTTGACAAGCATGAACCCATATGTAAACATGGAGTCCCTTTAGTGTTTTTTTTTAAATGAAGATGATGTGAACATAATTCTGAAACTCTGAAAACTAGTATCGTATATGATGAACAGTACACACGTGAGCGCGACCATGGCTGTAGTTAATTAGCAAATCCAAGTATCTCTTCATTATACCAGGAAGCCCCATCAGGGAGCTTATATGGTATGGTATATCTCTGGTATTAGAGCTATAATATACTGGGGCTGATGGAAATACCATGTTTATCTTATCTCAATGTCTAGTCTCTCCCTATCTTCTATACAACCAGATTATCTCTGTGTACAGGGATACTAACGTCACTTAGCACAGACACGCATGTATTGATCTCTACATCACGAGTGTGGGAAAAAACTAAAGACTTTCTCAAGTTGACACATTACATCCAACCTACGTTATCATACTTTTAATGTTTTGAGTACATGTAAACATATTCCAATGATACTTGAAGTCGATTAGATCTAGTAGTTATACCTAAGGCTCGTGAGCTCTGATCAGTAAATACGTGGGACGTTTGTTCTACACCAGGACCAGCCGGTAAGTAAATACATGTACCCCCCCCCCCACACACACACACATACACATACACCCTCTAGGACCACACACTATTACACACTAGTTTAAATGTAACCTTATAGTTCAGTTAGGGATCGGTCACCTGGAATGCATCTACCGGATGTGAACAGGTAAATGGTCATGTGTGGGTATATTATTAGGGGTAGGGTATGCGTTCAGTTATACTTTACAGTTATTACTATGTGTGATAGACACCCACATGTTTACCCACACAGAGGGTAGTGTTTGTCATAAATTCTACATGTAGGGTGGTTGGGCTATACTTATACAGTATACATGTGTACAACGACATACATGTTCCTATGGGTGTCAATGAGTGATTGTATAAACTGTTTATCACAAGTTAATTCATTAGTTTTCAAAGAACTGTTAAAGGTCTCATTCATAATGCCATGGAGCTACTGTACACTCCATGATAATGCCAACCCAAGACCTATGGCATATCCTCACATAAGGGTAAATAAAAAAGTGTCTAGTATCTGGGCATAATTCATATCTAAGGTTGTCCTAGGGCACAGATAGGTTATGTTATTATCAAGTTTTGTTAATATTTGTCAAACACAGTCATAGGGATTGCAAACTGATAATATTAGTAATCACAGTTGTAAGGCAAGCTTATTTCAAAAGTCAAAATCGAATTATCAAGTATATAACTATATCTGAGTACATTGTATTTGAACATACCGAGATCTCGTGGTGTTTCGAAGCCGCCTTCTATCTCTTGGACGGCGTTGGGGTCTGAATACTCTGTGATGACATGGTTATATTCATTGTCTGCAAAGCCAGAGTCAGCACTGTGATGCGAGCCCTTGGAGGTGGCTGATCCTTGCCGGGAGTCGGTGCCATCTGAGCCGCCCAGACTCTCCTGTGAGCCCGCCACCCAGGAGTCCTTCTTGACCAGGCGTTTGTTCTTCTTCTTGCGGCTATCCTCGGGTGGTGGGATCTCCACTTCGTCCTCCAGGTCGGACGTGTGCTGTCTGTTATCGTCCTCTGACTTGACATTGATCTTCTTGCTACTTGTACGTTTCATTGGCTTCTTGGATGGTGTACCTCCATTAGCCATTGGGGCTGTGTCCTTGCCCCCGGGGGAGATCCCGATTTGGTTCTTGCTCTGTCCACAACCCATCTTGTGTTTGTTAAAAAAAGCACTTAGCTTTCAATCCTTCCTAGCTTGTTACAGTGTGGGTCCTCTCTCCTAACTAAGGACGTGCCTGTGGTAGTAGTTGTGGCCCACTGGTCTTAGGTATGTGGACAACTGGGCGGCAAGAAACCCGAAAAGTGTCCTGCCCCTTGGTATTTCAGGCGCAAGTGTGTGGGTGCACGTTGCTGGTTCCTCCTGGGTCTTGCCTCCAGATCGATAAGTACACCCGGGGCCTTAAAATCCCACCTGCACTGTTTAGCCAGCAGCCAAAGGCGGTCAGTGGTACGTCGTAACCAAGGCCTATGTTTGTATACAACCAGTTACTAAGGGCACCCACCGACGTCACAGGCGCCGAGCCTAGCCGAGGTTATCCGATTGTAACTCTGTGCTCCCTAGCAGGACCAAACTCAAAGACCCAAATACTCACAGGGAGACCCACTGTTGATTAGTGATTGTATTTGTCAACTTCAGCTGGTTTTATACTAAACTTTCACGGCTCACTAATAACATGGCATGGTTCTGAGAGTGACCTCAACAAATCGACATTCCGGTTGACTGTGGATGCGTACAGGCACTCAGTGATTCACAGTTCCAGGTATGGGTCCAGGTGTCGGTAGCAGCTAGCAGAGCTATAGCACTGTTTACAAACATTGGCCCCGGGGTGTCGCGGCTGCATAGGACAGGGCACTGCCTACCTATTATAGTGAGTGAGAAAGCAACTGCGCCAAACTCAGTTTGATAAACCCTTTTAAAGTACTGAAGAGTAAAACACAAAAGTACATTTTGATAATATTATTCTTTATAACATTTTGATAACGGGACATGCATTAATTGGTACCGGGCAAAGCTAATTGTTGGCCTATTTATTATACCTAGCATATGATAGTCCTATCTCTTAACCATAGGAGCTCATATGCCCACTGCAGTGGCGTATTGCGCTAATACGCCCACCCAGTGGGCGTATTGAGAAAGTCACGTGACCAGCTTTTGACCAATCACAGCACAGCAGATTTCTCTCAAAACGATCGCCGATGGCCGACTTTCATCACGATTTTTTCAGAAACGGAGCAGATTTCTGATGGTTTAAGCATTGGAAATGATAGATAGCATATGCGGGCACGCACAACAAACTTTAAAGCATGCAAATCCGACCAGAAATAAGGGTTTTAGAAAGAAATTGTCTTGACAAAATCGGGAGACATCTAACGGCAATCGGCGAAACTAAAAATCAAAACGATCGGCGATCACAAGATCGGTGCCCATTTCTCCAAACATTGGGAAAAATGTTGACATTATGAGCTCCTATGGTTAAGAGATAGGACTATCATATGCTAGGTATAATAAATCAAAAACATAACTCGTGAGCATATGAGTAGCAGTATACCATTCGTGGATTTTTGCTAGGACTCAGCAGAGGCCTGCGGCCTCCTCTGAGTCCTAGCAAAAATCCACTCATGGAATACTGCTACTCATATGCTCACTCGTTATGTTTTTGCTTAGTATTGTACTGTATCCAGAATAATTAATTTATAGCTCTCGGCGTGGAAAATAAAACTTTAAATGCCACTAAAATGTGTTCCTCATCAGCCAGGAGGCTACCGGCACTCAACAATAGTCCTAGGAGTTTTCGTCTTTTCTATTTACCGGAACTAATTTTACCATGAGGCTAAAGGATAGGCTAAGGGGTGAATGGCTAAATTTGACACGGCGACATGATTATTTCTTAGAATCGACATAGGACAATAAGTTTCAAATGATAGTGACAGGAGACATGAGCAGTTTTTAAAATCAACATGTGACATGGTCATTCCCTAGAATATAAAATCGACATGCGACATGCACGGGAACCCCGCCCCCTCCCCCATAAGGGCCATAGTAGGCCTATGCCCGGCCATAGGCACCCAGGCATAGATAGCTGCAAGGGTATAGGCCTAGATCTCAACAAGGATGTCAAACAGTATTGAATATAGCATGCACATGTGCATTCAATCACTTCTGGATCTACTCTTAGATGATGTAAAATACGGAGGTCGTTCTCTCGAGAGAAAAACACACACACATATATAGCCTCTATCATCTATAAAAGAAAGTTTAAGTGAGCCCCTCCTCCAGAACTTGGCAGAATCACCAGGGCGTGGCAACCGGGGGGGGGGGGGGGCGGAGGGGGGAGCACTTTGGACCAACCCCAAAAAAGGTCAAACCTATAAGGGGTCAAAACGGGTCAGAAACCCCCCTTGTCCCCCCTACTTTTAAGCTGCTTGCCACGCCCCTGCAGAAGAAGCTCGATCACGAGAGCTAGTTCAGCGATCTATCGTGATTAGATTTAGAGGTAGATCTAGGCCTAGTCAAAAAGTTTTGGTTTTTGATCTAGTCTACAAATTATTTCCATAGAGAAATACTCGACCAGCATAACCCCTAGGCCAAGATAGTTCTGGGGCTCGATTCATAACAATGTACGACAGCTCAAAAAGGCTACGACCACAAAAAACATGTCTGTAGGGAAAACAGGGCAAATCGTATTTTCTTACAGGTAGTAGGCCTAGTCAAGGAATAATCCAATGCTGTAATATAAATAATTTGATATCATTTCACAATGAGATAGTAGGACACATGCCCATAACATAATCATGGTCTGTTGTGCAATGGCCATTTTCCCCCCTTACAACCACTATATACATGCATTCTGTACAATAGGGCAGATGGGAAATTTGGTACGATTTTCTTTTGAAATGCACCCCTTTTTTTGTACGACAGCATTCTACGATTTTCTTGAGATAAGCTGGTCGTATGAGATAAGCTGGTCGTATGTGTGCTTATTTTTCTCCACCCGTGACCCTTACAAGGCCATGGGAATGAAAGTAAGAGTTTACCGTCCGGGACTTTTGGAAAACAGATGCGGCCTTTTTTCATTATTCATTTTTCATTATTAGCATGAATCTAAATACACTGGATTGGCTTCCCTGTAGCACTGTAGTCTGACAGCTGTGGTATGGGTGACTGTAGCGCCCCCACCCAGCAGGTGGCAGAATCCGGAACTAAAAGTAATACCTAATGAATTTGGTGACTCACTGGAAATAATTTTTTTGGAACACTTAAAATGGTCACAGCAGTTTGATTCAAAGTGCGTTAGAAAGGTCTTGAACTGTAGTCTCTGACCCACCTTGCTTGATGGAGATATTTTAAGGGGGTATTTTTTAAATAAGGCTCCGACTTTTGAGATTTTTTTCTAAAAATTACTGAATTTTGGGACCCCTAATAAAAACTCCCTCCTACTCATAATGGTTTGAAATGACTTCAGTCCCAAAGAACAAGACAAGGGCTTTCTGAATCATTTGGAATTGTGGCCCTACGACAATTTTAAGTGACAAAAGAAAATTATCTCCTGAGGGTGACATTTTGGAGTAAGTGGTCAGTTGGGGTGGATTTTCTCTTAAAACGACCGTCAGGGGATAATTTATTTGGAAGACTCAAAATAGTCGCAGCTCTTCAAAACAAACTGTGTTGGAAAGCTCTTGGATTGTAGTTTCTGACCCAGCTTGTTTGATTGGGATATTGAAAGGGGGTATTTCTCAAATTAGGCTCCCAATTTTGAGATTTTTTTCTAAAAATTACCGAATTTTGGGACCCTTAATAAAAACTCCCCCCTACTCATAATGATTTGAAATCACTTCAGTCCCGAAGAACAAGACAAGGGCTTTCCAAATCATTTGGAATTGTGGCTCAACGACAATTTTAAGTGACCAAAGAAAATTATCTCCTGAGGGTCAATAAATGAGGTGCCCTGGTGAGTAAAAAATGAACTAGCGAATTTGGTGACTCATTGGAAATAATTTTTTTGGAAGACTTAAAATGGTCACAGCAGTTTGATTCAAAGTGCGTTAGAAAGGTCTTGAATTGCAGTTTCTGACCCACCTTGCTTGATGGAGATATTTTACGAGGGTATTTTTTAAATAAGGCTCCAAATTTTGAGATTTTTTCTGAAAATTTATCCAATTTTGGGACCCCTTATAAAAACTCCCCCCTACTCATAATGGTTTGAAATGACTTCAGTCCCAAAGAACAAGACAAGGGCTTTCTGAATCATTTGGAATTGTGGCCCTACGAAAATCTTAAGTGACAAAAGAAAATTATCTCCTGAGGGTGACATTTTGGAGTAAGTGGTCAGTTGGGGTGGATTTTCTCTTAAAACGACCGTAGGGGATAATTTATTTGGAAGACTCAAAATAGTCGCAGTTCTTCAATACAAACTGTGTTGGAAAGGTCTTGGATTGTAGTTTCTGACCCAGCTTGTTTGATTGGGATATTGAAAGGGGGTATTTTTCAAATTAGGCTCCAAGTTTTGAGGTTTTTTTCTGAAAATTACCGAATTTTGGGACCCTTAATAAAAACTCCCCCCTACTCATAATGATTTGAAATCACTTCAGTCCCGAAGAACAAGACAAGGGCTTTCCAAATCATTTGGAATTGTGGCTCAACGACAATTTTAAGTGACAAAAGAAAATTATCTCCTGAGGGTCAATAAATGAGGTGCCCTGGTGAGTAAAAAATGAACTAACGAATTTGGTGACTCATTGAAAATAATTTTTTTGGAACACTTAAAATGGTCACAGCAGTTTGATTCAAAGTGCGTTAGAAAGGTCTTGAATTGTAGTTTCTGACCCACCTTGCTTGATGGAGATATTTTAAGAGGGTATTTTTCGAAATAAGGCTCCAACTTATGAGATTTTTTCTGAAAATTTATCCAATTTTGGGACCCCTTATAAAAACTCCCCCCTACTCATAATGGTTTGAAATGACTTCAGTCCCAAAGAACAAGACAAGGGCTTTCTGAATCATTTAGAATTGTGGCCCTACGAAAATCTTAAGTGACAAAAGAAAATTATCTCCTGAGGGTGACATTTTGGAGTAAGTGGTCAGTTGGGGTGGATTTTCTCTTAAAACGACCGTAGGGGATAATTTATTTGGAAGACTCAAAATAGTCGCAGTTCTTCAATACAAACTGTGTTGGAAAGGTCTTGGATTGTAGTTTCTGACCCAGCTTGTTTGATTGGGATATTGAAAGGGGGTATTTTTCAAATTAGGCTCCCAATTTTGAGATTTTTTTCTAAAAATTACCCAATATTGGGACCCTTAATAAAAACTCCCCCCTACTCATAATGATTTGAAATCACTTCAGTCCCGAAGAACAAGACAAGGGCTTTCCAAATCATTTGGAATTGTGGTTCTAGAACACATTTAAGTGACCTAAAAAAATTATCTCCTTGGGGTGACACTTTCAGTAGTTCAGCCTCTACTCACCAGGGGGCATGGGGGGTGCCATAGCGGACATGCACAGGCCAGGTAGATGGTTTCATATCCAGTTATTTAGATTCATGTTATTAGGGATTTCTTTAAAAAGCAGAATTTTCGGAGTTTTCGGAGGCCTGACTTTTTTGAAAATTGTAAAATATTGTTCAGGTCTTTGAAGAAATGAAAATAATGAAAATTTACATTAATAATGAACTTTTCATGCGGCCCCTTTGAAGACATGCGGGCGGTGGACGGTAAACTCTCACTTTCATTCTGATGGCCTAACTGTTCACCAAGTGTCGTAGGCATAGCATAAAATGACCCCTGGACGATCAGCAATAGTCGTAGCAGCAAAATGGCCCCCTATGTCGTAGAAACTTATGAATTGCTTCCCAGTATCAATAGTGTTACTAGGTTAAAAATTAGAAAAAAAACTACCTGATTATGATTGTGGTCTTCCGAGTTGCAGCTATAAAAACACTGAAGTTCATTTTGTACGACCGGTGGTCACAAAATGTCACATGACGCAACTATCACATGACATAAAGTGTCACGTGACGAATTATTTGGACGACCGTACGCAAATGGTCAGACGAAAAGGGCATTTGGCCGGGCACTTGGCTTTCCGACTACACACATTACACAACTCACAAGATAACGAACGAAGGTAAGCCACCATAACATGAACGATGACCCAACAATGAACCTAGAAATACCGAAGTGCATGGTACCGTCTTATCCCCGTGAAATCCACCAATGCCCCTTCCCAAGCCAAACCCAAGGGGCGTGGGGCCGGCCCGTGGCAACAGGGCAGGGGGCGTGGCAAAAAGAGTGGTCAGCTATCTTCGGCTTGTAAATGCAATTGTAAATTAACTCCCTATGGACCCATAAGTAGCCCACACTGATAATCCTAGGCTCCCTGTACGACTAATCTCTCAGTCACTAGTGCCTAACTGAGTAACTTAGTTAGTCATTGGCTCCCTATACGACCAACCTAGGGAAGTTATTATTGTCAGGTTGGTCAGTAGGCCTACTGACCAACCCATCTAAGTCTTTTAATTTCCAGGGGGAGCCACTGAGTGGTCATCACAGGTGTCACCAACTAGTGGTATACAAATACAACACACCAATGATGAACCTAGGTTAGCCACTACTGACTGACCCCTCAATCATTTTTGAATATAACTTTGCCATTGTGACTAACACTCATATGACCAACCTAGGATAATCTGTACTGACTAACCCTTTCAACCTATGGATTTTCAGTGTACCGGTACCATATAATTATGATATAGATCAATACAGCAAGAAAGGGCAACTTTTTAGAAAAGTTGTTGAGAAAGTTTTTAACATTTCTAGAGTGTGACAGACAAATACATAAATATAACCTCAAAATGCTGTATTCTGATATACACCATTTGAAAGATAATTGTCATATAAATCTCCTGATATGAGATGTTGGCAAACATAGCCAGTAGAGACAATGTTATGAGAATTCAGCTGACACCACAGTAAACACAACTTTATTATGAAAAGGTCACCCTTTCTTGCTGCATTGGTCTATAGCTAGCCTGGGCAGTGGCGGATCCAGGATTTTAAAAATAAAGGAGTGGGGGGGGGGGGGCGGGGGGGCGCTATTGCAAAAAATCTTTCTCCCCAAGCTTAAATGGATCAAACTTTGACATTTAGATTTTTCTTTTTGGCCAAAACCAGGGGGAGGGGTGCATCATCCATGCAGATCACGTTAATTTGATGCAGATCACGTATGGATGGTCTGCCTTTATCTGCATTACTGCAGATCACGTTAGTTACTGCAGATCACGGTTGTACAGCATCCCCGCCCCCTATAAAATCCGCCACTGGCCTGGTCCTAGGTAGGTAACCGGGTAGGCGGCAGAAGAGGACTGAGACCCAGGAGGCGTCCCCCAGGTGATGGTACAACGTGCAGGTTGGTAGGGCAGTATCAGCTCGGTGCTGTCACCTGGCGCTGAATATGGGAAGTAACGATCAACGCAGTGAATTGTAATGGGCGAGGTCCTAACATCCTAGGTGATAAAATTATACAGTAGGCTACTGTTAGATTTAGGAGCAAATCATACCACAATTGGTAATGGTACTATTGGTCTAGGCCTAATGTCCAAGACTACACAAGGCTATAGCAGTCAGTGGTAGGTACTGCCTAAAAGTAACCGGTACTAACTAGTTTTAGGCCACTCGGAGCCTTACAGCTATAAGAGGCCAATAAAAAGATAGCTAGTAGAGATTATCTATCCTTGATACATGTACAATGTAGAAAATTATGTGACTATACATGGGTAAAAAACTACATGGGCGACACAGTAACACAGGCCTAATAAAAATCGACAGGGGCGAAACGGCACTTTTAAAAATCGACGAACACAATAATTTAGAGTAGTATGTATAAGATTAAAATCGACACGGTGACACGGTACCTTTGCTAAAAATCGACACGGCGACACGGTCAAAAAACTTGGTGCCCATGTATAGTCACAATTATGTATATTGTCAACACATAACCAAGCTGTTCAGCGTCTTCATGTATTTCTCTTTCCATCTACATGCTGTCGTTATAGGGCATATGGATATTCCCCTACATGTCCTTGGGTCATTCCGGGCCTACAGGAATATTGTTCATGAAAAACTGCCGGCCCACACCCACAATTACGGTGTTTACAAAATGTTTCATCCAAAACAGACACAAAAGTTTTGGGGGAACACTGTTAGCTGGGTAGAGGGCAAGCGTTTTAATTCCCTTTAATACTCTTTAAAGTTTAATTCTCACGTGGGTTCGGCAACACGATCCAATTCTTGCTGGATTATTATTATATCATATCACTCCATACATGATTCCTCCCAACCATTAAGGATCCTCCACATCGTCCATGGGTGGTGGATCATTCCCGCCTTAATTCCACGAGCATCTTTGCCGTCCATGTTGACTGTACTGGAGGACCTTCTGTTGGAGGAGTCGGGGTTGGGGGTTAGTTGTGGGTGGCAATGGGATGGGATGACCTGCCGTGACCCCAACAAAGTCCCACAAGAAGCCGGCCACCAGGTGGCATGGGCACCTGTCATGAGCATGCGCAAACCATGCCCACGTCAAGTACCGCGTGGTTTGATGGAGCCGCCCTTTAAAGGCCGCATTGTGCTTTGATGTGCTATACTCCTTGTTGTTGTGATGCATGCATGCACCCCAGGCGAGTAACTCGCCAATGCTGCTTTTATGTGTCGTGACGACCCTTCAGGAATGTAACAACCCCGTAGGGTCAGCATTGTTCATAGATGCAGCAATGGCGAGGTCCCCACAAGACCTGTATTCATGCATTATATGACGACAAATAGGCATGGTGCATTAAAGAGCTATGCGTCCTTTAAAGGGGTAAGAACATGTCTTGTGCAACGACCCCAGTGACTGGGAACACTCTGTTAGCAGCATCGAGCACCTCGGCATACCATAATGACATCTCTACTAAATGGGATGATCCTACTACTCACAGTCACACCGGCATTTCTCATAATACCCATCAGTTTACGTTGCTACCTACATTTCCCATACCACCCTACTCACACCGACATTTCTTATACTACTCACACCGACATTTCTTATACTACTCCCACCGACATTTCTTATACAATTCACACCGACAATTCTTATACTACTCACACCGACATTTCTTATACAATTCACACGGACATTTCTTATACTACTCACACCGACATTTCTTATACTACTCACACCGACATTTCTTATACTACTCCCACCGACATTTCTTATACAACTCACACGGACATTTCTTATACTACTCACACCGACATTTCTTATACTACTCACACCAACATTTCTTATACAACTCACACCGACATTTCTTATACTACTCACACCGACATTTCTTATACAATTCACACGGACATTTCTTATACTACTCACTCCGACATTTCTTATACTACTCACAGCAACTTTATCTGAAAGATGCCAACAATAAATACAATTTACAACCACCTCAGCAGCTTAGTTACCTGGTGTACATGTCCTATGCTACTCACACCTACATGTATGATAATACTCACCACAGTTTACATATCCCCTATGCTAGTTCACATCCACGTGTTCTGTACTAGTCATACCCAGTTCACATCTCCTATACTACTCACACCTACATTTCCTATTCGTCTCACCCTGGGTAAGTTTCTGTACTACATGTACTATACATGTACCCCCCCCCCCCCACACCCACACCATACACACACATTTTAATTTCAGGGCCCCGCCCCACCCGCGATACCCGTGCACCGCCCAGATTTTATATGATACCTACTATAGTAACTTGACCTTACTTCGGAATCACCATTCCACAATCGTTTTTATAGCATTTTATTTTTATTTGTTGTTGGAAACTTGATCACAGTTACAGAAATCATGATTATTGAGGTATGTCCCAGACTTGAAAGATGCAGTCAAAATATTTGATATGCAGTATATCCCGTTTTTTCATAAGCTATAAAATAGGGACCAAAACCTCTGACTTTGCGACAGGAGGGAGTAGTGTTCTCGGTTAGTTAACGGTGACGGTTGTAAGACTGTCTCAACGTCTGGACGACGTGACGTATGTTGTGACGTGATCTGGGCAACACGTGACCACGTACAGCGTCCCTCCCGTCCCGGCATGACGTTACAGTAGAACGTGATTGGACAGAGTCGGTCCACACTGTGACCTAGGTGACCTTGGAGGTCACCAAGGGTCACCCTCTGACGGCCCCTGACCTCCAGAGGTCACCCAATCTGGGCGGACAAGTCACACACCCAGGCAGAATGGACGCCGACCTAACGATCTCCTTGTCGGCATTGGGCGCTAAGCATGATGAGAATGATCTTAGGGTGGCGCTGGTGTTGGGAATGGGGGTTGGGGTGGTAGGTGGTAGGCTGAGGGGTGGGAATAGGTGAGGTTGTGGGGGGAGGGGGGTATTTGGGGAGGTTACCCGGGGGAGGTTAAAGCATGGGCCGGGAGTGTATGGGGGTAAGGTTTGGGGGTAAGGTGAGATTGAAGAGCAATTATTGTTGGCAGTGATAGGGCATTGACCGAAAGAGACATTGTTTTGTTATTTACATTACAGTAGGCCTCCCGATATCACTGCTGAATAACGAGGTCCCAAACTCACCACTAGATGGAGCAATGTGCCTTCTCTTCTATGGAGGCATACGCCCACTACCGGTGCCCATTACATGCGCAGTAGCATTAAGCATACGTATAGGTGTATCAGGACACAGCTACTCCTGCAATATTTTATTAAGAAGTCCTGGATTTTATGGAAAGAAATCCATCGACCCATTATGGGGGTATAAATGCAGGGGGCAGGGGGGGGGGGGTCCCATGTCACCTGTCGATTTTAAGAAATGTCCATGTCACCCTGTTGATTTTAAGAAATGCCCATATCACATGTTACTAGCGCCCATGTCCCATGTCAATATTAGGGGTCTAGGCCCATCACTATCTGCTTTATATATAATAGGTCAAATTGCGGCATGGTCGGTGCTGTTGACTGTGCTTGGTGTTCATCTTGGGTGTTCATCAAACATCCTGTGTATAACCGGGTCCTCCTGACACTAGTCCTGGGCATGCGCAGTCCAGCTTCCGGTTCACCTGCGCATGGGCAGACCATCAGCTCCCTCTTCCCCAACTTCCGGCGGCCTTTTCAGCGCGGGCCGGCGTCCAATCGGCGCGCCTGGGCGCTCAAATCAGCCCACCTCGTTTATACGGAATTACATAGACATTAAAGAAGATACAAGATTTCATGGCTGATCGACCATTTGCGCCGCAGGCGACGGGTTGACAATCAGCCTCCAAAATTGCCCGCAATAAAGTCCGCCAGGGAAATTAGGACAGCGAGGCCCGCGCCTTAGCCGCCACTCATTCAGGGAGCAAGATTTGGGCAGTCCCCTCTCAGGCCTATCAGGGCGCAAATGATGGCCACTGATGGCGCAAACTAGGCCGAATTTGAGCAAATTGTCTCTTAACGATATGTCATCAGCGTGGTAAATATTACCTTGTGATTTAAAACACGATTTGTTTACAGGGTCTGTTTGCTGTAGTTAGCAGCGTGTGCCTATAAAACCCTCTTGAACTTGGAGGCGGAAGCCTTTTTCGTGGCAGATTTTCTGAGACCCGAAGCAGAAAATTAGCGGTAATTATCAGACTCATCAGCGCAAACTTCGGTAATTATTTCTCATAATTAGAGCCCGCGTGATGGCAGTGCCTCAATAGACAGCTGCTAAATTTAACCCAATCCCAAGGTAAATATGGCACCGTATATTGGGGAAAAGCGGTAGGCCCATGTAGAAAAGCCTTGGTCCATTGTTTGATTATGTATTAATAGGTACTGTTATTAACCCTTTAAGGGCCACATAGCGCTTTAATCTGCTATGCCCTTTGTCGTCATGATCTACTCACCTGTCCTGAGTTCATGCATCATGCCAATCTTTTGGGAATACATCAAGACGGTAGGGTCGGCATGCTGCTTGAATGCAGCATTCGCCAGGGCTACATCCATGGATCATGACAACCAATGACATAATGCATTAAAACCTTGTGTAGCCTTCAAAGGTTTAATTAACATGGGCAATTAGGTAGATTTAATAAATCTATGCATGAGCCCGACATGAACCAAACCCAACAGTGCCTGCACATTGTTGTCTTCCTTTCAGAAGACCATTCTAATTTTCAGCCATCTATCCCATGGCACGGTAATGCATAGAGCGTACAGAGGCATATAACTTGTCCCGAACGTTCAGCAGCTAAGGTTGCAATTGCAATTTCACTACGCGTCAGGGTCTGAACCATGGATGTGTACTGTATATGTTTATGTCTGAAGTTGATGTGCTATACTTATGAGCTGTTTATAGTGTGTCTATGCGTGAAATCACTATATCTGAATGTGAAAATTACCAAGTCAATTTTCAGCATATCTATAGGTTGAATTTACCTGAGTAGCCCCATATTGTGAGGACCACTACACAATATGGAAATGCACAGGCGAGGGACTGTCTAAAGAGTGCCTACTAGGTCTGTGCATTTGGCACAGACAGCTTCTTCCATATGCACCACACTACTTATAGTAGAGCTTCTACTGAGCAGCTCACATCATTCCCTGCTGGTGAAGACAGTAACCTCTTACGGATGGCATGATGCCTCAAGGCTTATATATGTCGTCATGATGCACCAACACAGTGTAGACGAGTAACTTTATTGTATTGGTGCTGCACGCCGACTTCTCGGGGGTATATCCCTTGCCGCCCAGTGTAGGGACGGCAAGGGAATCAATGCAACCTCACCAAGGTACTCACCAAGGATGCAATCACACACTATGCTGCCCTTAAAGGGTTAAAGAGCTTGGGCACACCTCTTTCCCCAGCGGAGATGGAAGAAAACACAGAAGAACTCTACCAGCTCTCCGGGCAGTTGTTTTGTGTTTGATCAGCTGTGGTGATTAAAGAAACATCCTCAGGACCCCAAACATGGTCCCTATATATCTAAATTACCTCACCGCCTACAGGTAGAATTAAATCTACATTATCTGTGGCGTTCGCTGTGCCCCAGGACGGCCCCGCCCGGAGGATAGTGCGTCATGCCTGTCACAGGCACAAATCCTGCTTTTCTTGTCAGGTAAGCGTTTCCTGCCCCAGGGCTTGTTACCTACTAACTAAAATGGCGGCTAAGTACCTGACGGGTGATGGGTACATACGACAAGGTTCCTCTAACATACATGTACCACGCTTTGCTCAAGAGGAAACATTTTGGCATGTCTTGCCTGTCATGACCACACCCTATAAATGGATGGTAGATTAGGACCGGACGGCCTCATCCCTGCTATAGGCATGGGAGATCTCCCAGTAGGCTTCGTCTTTCTACATATTCAGTTACCAGGGCTTTCTAAGTTTTTACAACGCAGAACGAGCGATGTTATATGCTTCAAGCATGGAACTACATGTAGTCACTTCTGTTGCGCATGTACCAAGAGAGTGTGAATGTGTCATCAATACTGTATAACACTACTGGAGGTCTATACTACAGAAAACTTGTCGTCGTAACATCAGACCTTAGTAATATTTGCAACTATCGATTCAGCAATGAACACTGCATTATACAGTTTCTTCTGCAATGTACCTCAATGCATTTATTATTGCGTTTTTCAGATGCAATATATTGGCATTCACCTATTATACATTTGTTGATTTTACAATACAATCATTTACAATAATTGACTTTTTTCAATCCGACTGTGATGGCCGGGCTATGACAACTACTTTTTGCTACCATCTTGTTAAGAACACATATATGTTAGTTGTGAACTTTGGATACACACTCACAGGTGCATTTTGAATACTTATGCCTGACGTGTCATGTTTGAAACTGGTTTCTACATATGATGATTTGCTCAAAAAGACACCACATAGAGCCCTGAGCGCGAGCCTGCTAATGGTATCGGCACAATAACTGCCCAGGGCCTGATGAACATGAAACCCATGTTTACTGATGGCATTCACCTAGTTCATTGGGGCAAAAGTGACTCGGGAGCCACCGAACAGGATAGCCAGCTTAGGTAGTCATATACTTAGCCCAGTAAAGAATTGACCAATGCTTAATGCTAATTACTGTCTGGGTGATATTAAAGTGGCTATATACTTAATTACCATCCCTATCCCTCCTAATACACTGTCCTGCTAGATACACACGTAGCCCTTAACCCACATCCCCCTTTTGCTCGAATCCCACTCTAGTCATCCCATTTTGCAGCCACCGTTAGACTTACCTGTGTCCACCCTCGCCCAATACCCCCCTTCCCATCCACCCCCCCCCCCCCCCCCAACGTCACATGGCCTCTAATTAGTAGAGAGTGCAGTGCACTGCTGAGTGAGGCCGGGTGGGAGTGGTGGGAAGTGGGAGGGACTCTCGCAGCCCGACAGCAGGCCGTGTCACCGACAAATCAGACTGAACGGACGCCTCTCTCCTCCCCTGCCTCCCTGCCATACCCACCCCCAGGGCAGCGAGTCGGCCGTCGTCAACATCAAACAGAGCGGCTCTGATCGCATTAGCTGACGTCGCCCTAATCTAGGAGCTGCTCGTCCAACTGCTCAGAGAGCTGCTCATGGAGGTGCTCGCGTTACCGACTGCCCTAATGATGAGCCCTTCACAAATGATGCACCTCTCACTGTGGGGGTACATATAGTACCTAATGCACAGACTCAGTTTAATATCTCGGTATGTCTGTGTGTGAGGCACCTGGGATGTGTGTAACTATAGTTATATTTCATTGCCGTGTAACAAGCGGTCCAAAGCCCCAGTAAACAAAAATTGGCAACAGGTGGTACAGTAACAAACAACCACAGCCTGGATGGCCTAGGGCTTAGTTTCCAACTGACATAGCATTTTCAACAGTCAATGCATAGGATTAATGACATTATTGTGAAGAACACCTTTCCCGCGTTCTATGTACGTCTTGAATAGGATTGCATTTAGACCCGATTTAGACTTATCTAGAATGAGAACATTGAGAAGATTGTTTCAGTTAGTGCAGAATCAACCAGGCGGTGTTGCTCCCTACCGTGGCTAAGGCTTCATAAGTGACAACTGCACGTACCACAGCAAGAGTACTTGGAATCCGTGAGGCTGATTAGTGCAGAATAAAGCTGGTGGACATGCCTCATGGTTCAGTAGGCTAACTAGCAGGTAACGAGGCACACCTGTGATTAAAGGGCATTATACCAAGTGTCATATACGTGTAGATATGAGTGCCCCACCTGAGGAACTGAAGGTGGGTCAGCTTGCTTGAAAAATAATTGGATCTTTAAGATCACCAGGAGCAAACACCAATTCTTTGACCCTGTAGCCTGTAAAGACGTACCACAATTCTACTTTCCATTATCCGTTCATCACACTTCCTAAAACTACCCTGAGTCACTTGGGATGAAAATCACACGACCCCTCGTTTAGCTGCGGGCCACCCATGCCTGTATCTCCAGAAATCCAGGGCCCAGAGCTGAGACCTGTCGGCCAAAGATACAAATGATACCAAGGATTTTACCAAGAGAAACCCATGATAGAAGTTATAGGGATTATTAAACACATGCGCGCTGCTCTTCCAAATGACGCAGTACATGCTATAGTGGTGAAGCACAATCCTTCCAAATGTCTTGGTAACTCTGTGGTGGGCCATCCGAGCCAGTGTTAGTGTCTATCTCTGCTCATTATGGGTTATTGTCTATATGGTGAGTTATGAAAATGCCCACCGAAAATCCCCTCACTTAAATTGAAGCGAGCTTGTCTGAGTGGCTCATTATGGTATATCGTGAGTTGTTGAGCTAGGAGAATTGAGCTAGTGCTTAGAATTTTCAAACAATCACATGTATTAAAATTACACTTGGATTTCTGTGTTGTTTTTGCTTTCAATCCTTCAGATTGTCTGGACAAATTGCTGTTTTGGTCCCATTCAGGAATCATAATAATTTAATTCCGGAAAGTATTATTCAATCGGATTCACTTTGGTGAAACCCAGATTAATTAATCATGGCGAAACAAGGAGATTTGCCTTGATGAAAGCAATGATAACAATCAGTGCAAAAGCTCTCTGTGGTGCAGCTAAAACATCCAATTTGTTCCTGGTAATGATAGAGAAAAGAAAATTCTAATTGTTGCAGAGCAGATTTGCCGAAGGCATTTTCACCACGTCACAAGACTGACCACGTTCATTGGTGGAATATTCGTCGAAGTCTTATTGGACAGCATTTAATTCTTCTATAGCTTTTACATTTATCATGTGCAACTACAGTAGAAATGCTGAGTGAAGTAAATTTCAAACGTGCACAGTGAATCATAAAAGTTCCTGAAGAAGACCAATGAATTGGTAGAAACGTTGATATCCGACATGCTCATCCAGCAATCACCGACTTGTAGATCTGAGCAATGAAAATCAACATTTACCTTTTTGATTGGGTTCTGGTTTTGTGTAATCTCAAGCGTCTAAGAAGGTTTTGAAGTCTAAGTACATTCTCACCTGGCCTTCACCTTGCCCTTCTTCTTATGCCTGGGTGCGGTCTCACCTGGCCGTCATACTGCTCTGCTTTCCGGACAAATGAACGACCTGGAACCAAGAGACACCTTAAACGTAAGCAGTAAACACTCACCTGGTTTTGTCCAATAGTCGTGTTACATTGCAGAGCTGAGTCTCCTAGCTGATTCTGTGTCATATACAGTGTAGCCAGGGTCGCCCCACCTTAGCCTCCTCCAACAGTCCTCCCGGACCAGCACACTCCTCTGTAAATGTTAGCATATAATTATGTGTCTTAAAAACATTCCCTTTTTTTCATAATTTCTTGATCTTTATTCTCCCACATTGCGCTAACATTTTGATGGAAATAATCACTAGTTACAGTATAGATGTAACTCAACGGCATGGAAGCCATTGACACCATATATGGCATTATTTGACCTTTATTGCATATCTAGTTACCTCAAAGTTACCTTTTGGTCGATCTGGGGGATGAAAATTAAAGGTTTGCAGTTCTCCATCAGACCTGGCCTTGTGTAATAACAGCGATTGTAAGTGAATGGGCAGAGATTGATTGATTATCCTAACGAGAAAATGTTATTTAACCACATCCCATATTGTAAAGTGGACCAATGCCTTCTACCTTATAGTTTATCTTCTACTCCAACTGACTCAACCATGAGGAACTGCAAATGCATTTAGGTGACTTAGTCCTAAATGGCAAGCCTTAAATTTTGATCAATCCAAAGTGCATAAGGTGACTATTGCATGATGGATTCTATTAGTCATCAGTCTATGTTTTATTACAACAATATCTCATATATATGCCTTCAGTCCACTGTATAGACTATCCACCGATCGATCGCCATAATACAGATCCTGTCAATGAGGAGCCCACACATATAATATTATGTACACTATATATCACCTTACAATACACATATATTGTAGTGCTATTCAACTATGATATCGTTTGCCATCATCAAACTTGGATTTAAGGGAACGTTGTCTTTTGTAAATCCCGATACTGATAGTGAGTGGAATAGAAGAGTAACAGCATCAGTATAATTCAACTCCAGAATCACTGCACGGGAAGAGAAGTCACGACGGTGCTTTTATGCGGGAACAAAGGAGTCTTGATTAAAAGCTGCTCCTTGTGATGCCTTGAATTACAGAGACCCGTTTTCCCTCATCACACTTACCCACACAGTACATGTAGTACTCTCAGCCAGGATGGGCTGAGCTAAAGTTGTGCGGCTGTCCTGTGGGACAACATACAATACAAGTCTTGTTCTACTCCCTCATTACCTGCTATAATGAAAACGTGGTACTCTTACGGTGATACAGATGAACTGTATATTGTCAATGTAATTTCTTCTCCATAGTTATAACATGTAGCTCCTACCAGAGGCTATATTTGCTATCAGTTGCCGTCAGTTTGGGCTAGGCGACACACACTTAGCCTTTTAATAGAAGCAACGAGTTGCGTGTAGTGCATGCATGTTCGCATTTAGGTAAATCAAATGTGCTTAGAGGAACACTTTAAGCACATTTAATGCGAGTGAATGTCACTTAAAGGCCGTCATGACCTTTCCCAGTACATTTACATGGCATTGCCGAAATTAAAGCTGCTTAAGTTTAAAGTGATCCTGTAAGGAATGTTACATTTTCTTAAATGCAAACATTCATGCAGTGGGGACACCGTGCACACTATTTGTTTGCGTGGCAGGCATATATACGGTGGCTACACATCGGATGACCTGCAACTTTCTTGTGTGATAACCTTTTGCGTCCTGTATCAAAGGAACTCTACTCGGACAGGTAGAAAAAACTCCATCTCAAGTCGTTTTTCTTTGAATCCATTACACATTGGCAGAGGGCATTGGACACCTTCCCAAAAGACCAACCTTTGTGGCGGGTTCCGTTTTGATGCAGTATTTCTGCCCTAAATGTTTTGCTACCCCCTCCCCGGTATCCACGCGAGCTGCTCATCCCGGACCAGCAGCTTGGGGTGAGATGGATGAAAAGGAGGGTCAGCCGGTACAAGGAGGGGAGAGGCGCCCACCCACGGAGACCCCCACCTCCACCAGCAGCGCACAGATTGGTATGCATTAGAGCTACTCGGAGCCGATCTATAAAGGTTGAGTCAATGAGAGGAAGCTATACAGTGTCTTTGGTGACATTTATCTTCTCCACCCTTCGACCCGCCGGTCTTCCCTCATTTCCCGCCTTTTTTTCTGTCAGTTTTCCCGCCATGGGCCCCTGTCGTCTGCGCAGTGTGTGTGTGGCATTGTGTGGCTGCTATAGTAGCATCGGCTTGGCTATGAGCTATGGGATTGTCGCTTTCTGCGTGTGATATCACTACCAGCATTGCTACTCCACCTCAGTTGTAGAGACACAGGTGGAAAATAGAGAATGCGACGGCAAATATGAGGCAAAAGGATGAGTGGGGAGGAAGCGTCAGGAGGTGAAGTGAGAGTAACATGATTTAGGGTAAGGGAATGATAGCAAAACGTTGGAGGCAGAGCCAAAGGTACAATGTCCCATTGCGACACACATTGGTTGGAGGCAAGGGTGAAGGTACATTGTGATACACATTGGTTTGAGGCAGAGGTAAAGGTACAATGTCACATTACGGCACTGGTTGGAGTCAGAGGTAAAGGTACACAGTAGAATTGGGTAGAGGCAGAGTAAAACTGACAATGTAACATCGCAGCATTTGTTGGAGGCAGAGATAAAATACCGAAAAAGGCACACTGTAACATCAGAGAGGTAAAGGTACAATGTCAGACTGCGGCATTGTTTAGATACAGAAGTCAAGGTGTACTGTAAGATCGAGGCAATGATCATGAAGTAGACAGGGGGGGAATAATATAACCACAGGCATACAGACCAAAACAGCACCTCTAGGCGTCTCCTCTGCGTTCTATTTTCGTCACTGCACAGAGACTGAGGAGCAATCTACACGAAAACTCATTGCTGGGAATCCATTCAGGCGGCGGATTGGCTGATGTATGGCAGGCCTAACCTGATATACAAGGCCTAAACCGGTCAGGACAACGCTGATCACATTAATTAGCCGCCACCCGCTCTTTGATGATCTCCCGCTGGGGCACTACTAGTTGGCGCCGGGCTCGGCAGGTGGCAGCGCTGGTCGCCGTTGTTCTCCAGTAGGTATATACTCTGTCATCATCCAGTCGTTTGCGCGGTATCTGTCATTTATGGCGGGAACACATGAAGGTTGAGGGTGTGGGGTGGAGTAGAATGGATGTGGGAGTGGGATAGACAGGGGCATGCACCCCTTCATGTGATAATGTGTGGGTGGGTGCTGGGGTGACAGGTGCGGTGACAGAGAGGCAGGTGCTGGAGGAATAGAAGGCGGTTAATGGTGGGGAGGCCCAGTAGTGTGTCATTAGGTGGGTCGTGTCTCTGCTGCCACCCTACTGGAGGAGATCAAGTCATCAACACCTTGGAGGTTGAAAGTAATGATTAGGAGATATGGTGTCTGTCCATAGCAAAAGGGGGTTTCCATGGGAGACTTTCCATGGACGATGTTGAGTGTTTTGAACCAATGCAGGATAGGGGTGAATGTGCCATAACAATGTGCAATATACACGATGGACCTGCTCAGCTGCTCAACACCGCAGAGCTAACACTGATCCTACCTTTGTATGAATTCCTATCCCCCCCCCCCCCATCAGGTGTCTGTATCAAACTATATTCATATCTTAGGTAAAGTGTCTTTGAGTCAACCATGTACCTTGGTTCTACCACTTTACCATGTTTTTAACATCAAATTGTGACTTTCAACAGTTGTTGAAATGGGACTACTCCTATTTCTTTTGAAATTATGGTGAGTGGGGGGGGGGGGGGGGTTATTGAGCTTTCGCTATGTTACCTTTTTGGAGCTTAGTTGTTCCTCCCTCCACCATAAGGCTAAACTACTGTGTATCGCAACTTATCACCACACTTTTAAGCTTACAAAATGTATAATTCATGCCACACCCTCAGATATTTATAGGCCTTCTGCTTTAGATCTGTGTCCATGTAGCCAGTATGCTGCTCCATACTATGCGTTATTGTAGAAACCATAGATTTACATGATAAAATGGTATGTTCTCACAGTAAAACAAGTAAAGAAAGAAAGAAAGATGTGTGTGTGTGTGTGTGTGTGATTTGGCAGACCAGTGACCTTCACAAAAAATTGTGTCAATGCACCAAGGTGGTTGACTCAAGATGCTCAACACCTCAGCCATTGGAAGCCCATATGGCTCCAAAGGCTTGGATTGAAGTTTGGACCTCATTGTCTGGAATGCCTAGGATTTCAGAAAAACATCCAGATCCATCTTTGAGGGGTCCAGACTGCCTAGCACAGCACAGAATAGCTCCTGGAATAGCTCATAGGGGGAAAACAGGCCCAGGTGGCCGACTGATGGCCACTCAACTCCTATATAATCTGTGGACAGATAGCAGAGGCACCACACGAACAATGCAGCTATATATATATATAGATGAACAAACGGACAGAGGATGAGGAGATGCGTGCAATGGTGGAGTTACCTCTGAAGGTGAATTACTAGGTTGGGGACGAGAATAACGGGAAACAAATGGACATTATGAGGCAAAACCGTGGCATTGCAGATCACGAAAAGGCAGCATTATTAGCAGGAATCAGTATTAAATAATGGATGTAAACCTTGAACAGCGAGGAAATTGTGGGACAAACGTCCTGGACATGTGCGCAGCTGGATTTGGGGAATGAAGTTCCCTGGAGAAGTGGTGCTACAGACGGGGTTGATATCCGCTGCAATTGACATGATGATATGTACTGTACCTCATACAACAATGAGACAGGGGACATGTCAGGGGATGTGCATACTGTAAGCTTAATCAATGTGATAAAGGGAATGCAGTTCATAGGGCTGGATCATAAGAAGTGCACAGATGATGATGCTAGTACCAGTCACGAAGAAAATGAACAGGAACTGAAGGGATATACATTTGTCACCAAGGAGCAAGGCCGATACGCGTATGTGTAGTGGACATAATGGAAGTTTGGACAGAGGGAAATAAGGAGAAAGTGGGTCTTGGGGCAGCCAGGACGTGTCGTCATGTAGGGCAGTGAGTACGTCCTGGATGACGTAGAGTCTGATTGAATCAGGCCCCTCACCCTACCCATCCTGCCTGCCGACCGGGCGCATCCGGCGTCATCACGAGGCCTGATCACCCCAGCAGGCCTCGGCATTAAAACGGATCCCCAGCCCAGCAGGCTTTGATGAATCACTTCAGAGGAAACTATAAATAGGTGACAAAAGCGTGCCTTAATAGGCATCCACAGAAATTGATATCAGGCCCTCCTTTAGGGGGGTTATTTACGGGCGAAGTGTCAAGCCCATGTCAGCGCCTGAGAATGGGACTATTTGGAAAAAGATCAGTCAGCAGTGGAAGGTGAATGGCATCTTATTAGAGTTGAGACTGGGAGACCCTGTGTGTGTTGGGGGAGTATGGGGGTGCTGTCGGTATGAGACTGATAAGGGCCAGGATCCCGATTGTGCTTCACGCATCCTTATGGCGTATTGGCCTGAGGGTGGGTCCTGAGAGAAGGCAGGCCATAGGGGATGTGTGTGGAGATATAGAACGATGGATTCATGGCGAATATCATGTGTTCAGGTCCTGGAGGCTTGGAGGGTGTATCCTGAGACATGGGTTGTTAACATGACATCACACGACACCACATAGTTCAATCACATCGAAAAGCGACCTCAGGAAAGCTCCACTTTTTTTGCTGTGTCCAATAAAATAGGCATTTATTGCAACTACACATGGTGAATTACTGTTACAATGCGACAGGCAGGATGGACATTACGGCAAGCATGGGAACTTAACACTACCACACTAAATCAACTTCATCAAACAACATCCCACTGCATGCAGATCGGCACAGCAGATAAATCAGGATGATTAGTGCGACCACCACTACTCATATTAAGCCGCCTCCCAGATTAAAGAAGCACCACATAATGATGGCATGACACTGCACCCGGTGATGGCATCCCTCCGGGCGCTGCTGCCTACAACTACCCTGTCACCCGCGGCCCCCAGTTACCCTGGAGGAGGGGCGGGGCAGCGTCCTGGGTGACGATCAGAACAGAGGAGGCTGCACTGTACCTCCTCCATGCGGGTAGGGACCACGCCCCCACTGACCCCTGTGGAGGCAGGACATAGAACGGTAAATCATGCATCCTAGCATCCTGAATATCATTAGAGCAGATATGGAGGGGTCCTATGAATAGCTTGTGTTCACCAATATCATCTTTATGACCCAGGAGGAGTGAAGGAAATTGTGTGGGAAATACACCTGTATATATGGACTTGATCTCCAATCGTCAAATACTTTTACAAGATATAAGTAATGTATCTGTACAAAATATAAATAAACGAAATAACTATAAGGATATAAAAGGATGAAGGCATCATGCTATGATAACTCAACAAAGATCTTAGTCTGAAACTGACACCTGATGATATTGCCGTTGCCTATGTACTACTAGCCCTACCACACACGGCTTGCCGTGAAGTCAAAATACACAATATATGCATGACCCGTTTACAGTGAGAAAAGAATAGAGAGATGCCATATTATCATAATTACGTAGCATGAATTCCTACTTTCGCGCTGTTATGTCCGTCATAAATTATTTTAAGTTCCAATAAAAGATTCTCTCATTTTTGTTCACTACACTGACAACTCCATGATGTTCAAAGGTTTTCACTTAATTGAGAACCTTGGGTGTCTTGGTGTCAAGGGTGCATACCATCTCGCTCTTGGGGTCTTTATATCAATCATATTTTCTGAGAGGCCGGGCTAGTCGTTATGTTGACCATGGGTCGACAATATGACAGCCTTTGTATTTAATTGTTTTACCTTTTTTCTATAAGAATATAACTTACGCAATACCCCTCCAAATATTAAACCTCTTTATCTGGGACATGTCTACCCCTTAAACAGAAAACATCCCCCTAGAAAGGCGATGCATTTTAAGAAAAGAAAAGCAGTCACACTAAGGCATGTACAATACCAATGACAGCAACTTCTGGCACTTTTAACTATATACACAAAAAAGAAGTCTATATATAGTTATCTTAAAAAATTGAATCCTTTCTGAATTCAGACCAATCTTTCTTTCTTTTAATTTATATTAGAGTCTAAATGAAATATACTTAACTTCCTCCAAATTTTATAATTAATATGTATAATTAATATCAGCATAGCATTTGGTCAGAATAGGTCATAAATATAATCAGTGTATAGTAAGGCCCTCTGGTGACGAGAATATATGATGACTTTAGGTAGTCAATACGGTTTCCTTGGGCCATCGTTGAGGGATTACGACCAGAGAGTCGTCTGCATTGACAACTCACACAGGATCAGGTTTTCAATGAGGGATTGTCATCTATAAGAATGGCAGCACGTTTATCTGGTTAAATCAGAATGCAATATTATTGCAAAAGTAAATACAGGTTCCTTTATATTAGGTCTAAGATTCCACACAAGGAAAATCACGCTGGAAGATTTTGAACACATAAAGTTAAAATGAAATTAGGGCCAATGTATTACAAAAAATGGCCTAATTATAAAGGAAATATATATTTAGGGGTAATGGTATTAAATTATGTTACATGGCGTAAAGGGCAGTCTCCTATGATCCAGAATGATATTAAGTGCTCTCAACCACGCTAATGTATTACCGGAAGTAATACATAGATTGCAAATAGAAACACCAAAAGCAGGACTATGGCGAAGTAAGTCTGCCAGTATTCGCAGTATAGAAGCCGAGAGGGGCCTTTTTTTAAGATAATTTTTTTCACCCATCAACAAGAAAAAAACACATTTTTCACCTCTCAATTATCAATTTGAAAAATAATTTGCTGTCAACATGGACTTTCACCTGTCAACTTATACAAACCAATTTGTGACAGCTATCCTTTAACTATCCTTTCCTAGAGATATATAATTAAGTAACTGGTCAAGCAGGGATTGTGTGAGTAGGGGTATATATGTAGTGAGTGAGTAGGGAAATGAGCAAGTATGGAAGCGGGGGAGTAGGGGAATGGAAGAGTCGAGGGGTGGGTCAGAAGAGTCAGTGAGCGCACTCCCCTACTTGTTAACTCCCCTACTGACCCATTGCCCCCTAGGCGCCTCCTCATCCACTCTCCTTCTCATGCACTCTCGTACTCACCCACTCCCTATTTGATCACTCCCCTACGCATCCACATCCCGACTACCCTACTCATCCAGTCCCTCACGTGTTCACTCCGAAAATCCGTGTTGACAGAAACGGTTTTTATTTTCAAACTTGACAGTCGACAGGTGAAAATAAATTTTGTTAGCAAATTATTTTCCAACTTGACAGTTGACAGCTCAATTATCAATGTCGACAGCAAAATAAAATTCTACTTTATAAAAAAGACTTTTTATTCATTTGGAAGTTTTCTCCTATCAAAAAGTTATTTAAGAAAAAAGAATTTGGCCCTTCTCGGCTCTCGTAGTACGGAGGGAATATGCAACATCAGCGACGAATCTGATACTGAATGCCTTAGGTTATATCAATATGCGTCCCACCAAGAACTAATCTCTTCAAAGGTAACGTGGTGTTAGGTCCCTGGGAAAATTAGGGAGGTTTAGGTGCAAGCGTCATATTTCTGGGAAGCACGAGTAGCCCTGCATAGTATGGCATCGTGCTTTAATGCACTATGCCCTTTGTTACTATGATACACGAAGACAGTCCTAGCTGATGGGTATACTCAGGCCTGCTTTCAAGCATAATGACGACCCTACGGAGTTGATACTCTCCTGTAAGGTCGACATGATGGATGACTGCAGCCCTTGTGAGTAAACTGCCAGGGTTGCATTCATGTGTGTCATACAAAAAGGCATAATACATCAAATCAATATGCTTCCCTTTATAGAGGAGTAGCGGGACGTGCTTCCAACTCTCCGGTTTTTAACTGAAGGCTCCGGGTTTTAAGGGACTGAAATCCCTAAGGCATTTCACAGCGTTCAAGAACTGAAAGAATATTTCAAAAATTCAAAAATTCAAAAATTCCTACTAGAACTTTAGTTATCACTCTATTGTCAAAGGTAACCAGTACACACATTTTGACATAGACATTTCCAAAGATTTCAAATAGGATTTGCAGAACGAGTACGATGAGAAATTTATATCAGATTGCACCAAAGCAGGTTCAAACTGACTGATTTAGAATAATAATTCGAACGAGACCCCTGAGCTTGGTGTAATGTAGTTGGATAGACGAGTGTGCGATGCTCAGGGGGGTATGCCCTCTCTTATGTTAGCAGTTGTAATAACCTGGACCTAACATGATGGCCCACTTGACCCTCAGTATGGGGGTAGCCATTTCGGCAGACACAAATTCTTATGCCCCTTCGTTGAATAGAGACGTGAATTCTAGAGATTAAATTGTCTTTGAGCAGCTTATCAGTGTTATATTAGGATAGATAAAGGCTGGACTGAGTGAGATAGATAGGGCCGCAAAATTAGCTTCCAAACTGACTCTACACATTCATTCATGGTTCACTGATTCTCCCCTCACTCTCCATGCAGAATTTTGTTTCCTGCTCGGAGAGTGACGCACTTTGAATTACCATTTATCTAATTTCTGACGCTTTAGATACATAGAATATGATACACAGTTTTAATACATGTACAAACCAAAAATGCATTGTAAGCAGTGGACAAAGTATAGGCCTACAACGAGACCAAATGCTATCTTGTCTGACCATTTCGATCAGCAGTGTGCCAACAGGTAGCACCAACCCTTAAACCCGCAGGTCTTACTGCACGTCCAGTAACAGTCAGAGTGCAGTCGGGACAGGTACTCAGCTCTATATATAGGGGCGCTGGGCCTTTAACATTGTAGGAAACTAGTACAGGTGAAAAGGGGACAATATTCCCAGGGTTGGTGGTCCAGTTTGGTCTACCTGCGGGGCACGCATGCTGGGACCCATTCATTTAAGGTTGGTTTACCAGGAGGCATCCCGTGCTGTATATATCTCCTTAATTAGTGCTAATTACGACCAGAGATGTCTCCGGCAAGCCGATATCTGCCTCTCTCTGACATACGTCGGCCACTTCCGGCTTAATTAGTGGAGGTGCACGTCGACAGGGGGCGTGCTGAGCGGTACCTCGCGCGGCGCCTCCTGGGTAATGTCATACTCAGGCCTACCCAGAAGGGATGACAGTCAATTAGCGCTATTTAGGGGTTTTGGGTGTTGTTATAGCAAGTTTAGGTTTACAGGTTTGAATAGAGAGTTTTATAATGATATTGTTTCATAGAAATGGAGCGAAAGTTGACCCGTCACCGGATGTTGACCCCTCCGACCGAAATAGACCAAGGTAGGCCTTCTCGAATGCGTCTCAAATAAGAGCTAGGTCTATGGGCCGTCCATAAAGTATGTCACGCCGGAGTGGGTTGGGGGTCTTGGTCAAAGTGTGACAAACAATGATGGGTATGGCGGAAGGCGTGACAAGGAGGTGGATGGGTGTTGAAAATGGTTCACATTTGTGTGACATGCGTTATGTACCGTTATGGACGGCCCCCTATCTGTTTTAAGTGGCGGGGTAGGCCTAGTTGTATTGACATGTATAAGCACCTGGAAAACAGAAAACTGACCATTACCATATTCCATATTTACCATTTTTCATATTCTATTATAATTCGTTACTCACTTCACACCCCTCCGGATAAGAGAACTAACGGGAAAGCCGACCCCCCCCCCCCACCCCCAGTAGAAGGCTTACTTTCATCGGCTCAGGAGGATGCCATAGCAAGCCCTCCCCCCTCAGGTGTGAATTGTAAAGTGATCACTGGCCGGCCGGATGTAGTATGCCCACACCGGCCGCTATGTCGTGCCCTAGTGGACCGGAAATGGAATGAAGCGGTGGCCGACACTGCTGCCACCTTGTGTACGTTTCATCAGATGAGCAGACCGCTTGATCAAAGACGCCCTCCCTTCAAGGAAAAAAGTGAACGAAAAAGACAGCGTGGCCAGAGGGGTGGAGGCGGGGGGGGGGGGCTGGGTAAGTAATGAGACGACGACGCCAGCGCCGCGTGGTGGTGGTAAGGGGTGACCTGACCGCCGGATAAACAATCAGGGACACAGAGTGTTGTCATTACCTGCCGCCAGATGGCCTGATCACTACGACCATCACCAGGGGGCGCCACCGGCTGATGACGTCAGACGCCGACGTCGCGGCCACTAACACCTGAGGTCAGGGCTGCTGTAGGCGCACGTGACCCCGGTCTGATGGGGTAAGGTCGGCGCTATCTGTTCTGAGTAGGTGGAGGTGAAGGAAGGTACTCAGTCTGCCCACCTACACAGTACCCTGCCTTCTGTGGCCATCATAACCCAAACACCTAGGGGCCTACACCGCCATACCGAGCTAATACCCCAAAGACTACACCACCATGTCCATGCAACACCCACCATGCCCCAGACACCTACACCACCATGTCCATGTCACACCCACCATACCCCAGACACCTACACCACCATGTCCATGTCACACCCACCATGCCCCAGACACCTACACCACCATGTCCATGTAATACCCACCATGCCCCAGACACCTACACCACCATGTCCATGTCACACCCACCATGCCCCAGACACCTACACCACCATGTCCATGTCACACCCACCATACCCCAGACACCTACACCACCATGTCCATGTCACACCCACCATACCCCAGACACCTACACCACCATGTCCAAGCACGTGTACGGCCATGCATAAACATTCCCATATATAATTATACCTCCATTGATTCAAACATAAGGGGCTCTCTCATATCATTCCCGATTATAGGGCAAGACAAAATGGCGATACACCTTAAAATAAGTTGGTGAGATATCTAATATCATTCCCCAAACAGCCACACTACCATGTCTGTGTCTGGGTGTGTTGGTGTGTTACCCAGAAACATCTACGATCGTATACAGACATTCTCACAGTTGTGCTGCCATTCCAAACACTGATGTTTGTATAGAGGGTCTCTTCAGAATTATTCCCGATTCAAAACAGGACAGAATGGCCCCTTTAAACTACATTGTGGTATTGGTAAGGTAGCTGAGTGGCCTGTGTGTTGCGTCGCGTGGCTTGCAGTCCAACTTCAATAGCCCCAGAGAAAAGGGACATGCCTGCACACACCACCCACAGGAAACTGGAAGAAGGCAATGGAAGCCCTAGAGAAAGGTCCAAAAGGAAGCCTCTCGTGCTGCCGTGGCCACTGGTCTTGTTATAGGGGCTAATCACACTGATATTGGGCGGGCAACTCGCAGGTCCCCGCCGGGCCTGAATGCCTGACATTTCTCCCACATGGGGGCTGGTAAGGTAATGGCAGGCAGGTGTGGCGGTTGTAGGACGAGGAGGAGCACCAGGAGGCACACCTGGTCTCCTCCTCCAGTGCCTGGGCTAACCCCCAATCCTCTAATCGGCCCGCAAATAACGTGCACGCACCCACCGGGCCTTTTAATGGGATAAAAACAGGAGCGCCCGCCGGGCACAGCTGTCCGCGGGCAACCAGTGGAGCACGTGTGTTTGCTTGTCATTACCAGTGGGGGGAGGTCTGTATCTGTATGTGTGCATGTTAAGTTTACAGGTTCTTGTATTTGCTCTCAACTATTGGACGTGTGCTTGGGCATCTACGGGGAGTTTAAGGGTGAATACTTTGGGAACAGACTCATGATTGGAAGACATTTAAAATTGATAATAAAACTTAGGTAAATGCAAAATCACTTTCAACGTAGCAACCGTGTAGACTTTCAGTAAATTGCGGTTTTCGTTAGGCGTGGAGGATCTATAGAGGCGTAGCAAGCAAAATCTCAGCCCCCTCTTTCCATATGTCACTAATTGTAGGTCAAGCGAAGAATACATGATATGTTAGTACAGACCACTGCAATATAATAATTAGTTAGTGGGCATCACACTATTTGGAGCGTTACTTTGCGATATTCCTGTGAATTAAGACCAAACAAGGGCTTAGTTTTTACATTACATCCATTGCAATGATCTGTCATGGTCATGGTCACCCGTATATTGCAGATACAGCTAGATACCACATGCTGACAGCACATCCATGTATAACACGTTAGAATGTGTCATATTACCATAAGCAATACTTCCACAATTTTGTGTCGGATAATCCTCCATGCAAACATTGTTATTGGATAATCAAACTAATCGTGAAAGTTTGGTAAAATTGTGAGAGCAACTTCCAAATTATCGAGGAAAACACTCATTGCGCTACATGTTTTTAGGATGCATTGTTCATCGTCAGTAAATTAGCCGTTAGGTCGTAAGAAACAAACTAGCGGCTAAGGAGGTTTAATTCAATTATCTAATTAACCCTTTAAGGACCGCATAGTGCATTTTGCCCGTTATCGTCATGATGCATGAATCGCCTGCATGAATGTAGTACTGACGAGTGTGCATGTACTTGTTAGAGCTATAAATTCATGCATCATGCCCACCCTCTGTAAGTTTATCCACCCGTAGGGTCGGTTGATGTCTTCCTGCATCATGGCGACACAGAGAGCATAATACATTATATAGCACAATGCGCCCTTAAAGGGTTAACAAGTAATTCGTGTTTTCCTAGTGACGGGGAGACTGTAACGAGGCTGGTGAGTGGAACTGTAAGTAGTAGATGGAAATAGTAGACTTATTCAGGTTCACCACTATAAGATAGTAATGGTAGACTGGTTCAGGTCCACTGCAGTAAGTAGTAGATGGAAATGGTAGACTTGTTCAGGTCCACTTCTGTAAGTAGTAGGTGGAAATGGCGGACTTGTTCAGGTTCACTTCTCTAAGTAGTAGATGGAAATGGCGGACTTGTTCAGGTTCACTTCTGTAAGTAGAGTAGGAGATGGACATGTAGATAGGGCGCTTCTGTATATTTTTCTTTTTGCCATAGCTTTGCGGTATAATTGGTAAAAAGGTCTATCTAAGTATTGGGGCACTATTTCATACTCCTGACAGATCATATGATATTAATGAAAAAGAACTCATATCGAGGTATTGATCAAATCCCGATCTGGGACGACTATGATTATTGTCTTTGATTAGTGGTATCTATCTAAATCCATACACAGACATGGGTAAGACCAAAAAAGAGAAGGTTTGTTCCAGGTCACCTGACCGACTATGTCAAAACAGGGCCGACCCTACGTTTTTTTAAATGAAAAGAAATCTTCGTGTTTTACCCTTTTTTGTTCAATTTTAGGGTCTTCCGAGAGGCTGCCTAGTACTTTCATGTTGAAAAAAAGAAAAGAAATAAATCCGACCTACCGACCCTACTTTTTCTTGCCATTTTACCTGAAACAAACTTTTTTTGGGGCCTAATATATAGTCGTCCTTTTGCAAATGATGCGTTTATAGCATCATGACTGACAGGTACATCATATTTATACATGGAATATGGCCATATGCTTTGAGGGCAAGTAATGGTCTCAAGAGAACGATTCCTTTTACTTAACGCTGCTTTGACCATGTGGTCTGCGATCACTTAATTATTCAGGGCTACCACCATAAAACTTGGAAAACCACAAATTCACACAAAACCCGACACAAAAAGTATACTTTTGGCCGGCATCTGCGGCCCACACCCACTTAATCTTCACAATAATTCACTCATCTGTGCAGCCGCTCCTTCAAGCTGAGTCCCAGTGTGCTGTTTTTTACATCGGGAATCTCACTCCCTGCCCATCCTTCCGTGTGTCAGCGATGGCCTGGTGTTTTTTGTGCAATATTTTTTTTATGGTTTGTAAGCTTCATTAGGTATTGCCGCCAACCTCCCCGTCCCCTCAGCACCCCGGCTTCAATCCGGAGGCCGCCCTCAGGTAATAAGAACGGAAATGGGCCCTAACGCCAGTACGGCGCCTGACATTTAGAAACTGCCCCACTCGCCGCTGAATTTGATAAGTTTGTCTCGATTTGCTTGCAGTTGGGAGTAGCCCTACAAAGTGGCATAGTTACAGGGCTGAGCGTGGCGGCTTCGCGGAGCGCCACGGCCCCGGCGCTGGCCTGATTCATCGGTAACAATGTAGGTGAGGAGAAGGTAGCGGCGCGGCACCGAGAGTTGGTCCGAGGGCCTACTAATCTCTGCCGAGGTGCCTTAATAAGCATATTGACCTTTTCTCTGTGAGCTACTCCATGCCCGCTTTAGGCACGCCGAGCTGCTCCCGAGGAGGGGAAACCCACCTCGGCGTTGACATTCAGATGTGTCCTTGTTTGTTGTGTCCCTGGTCACGTTTCTTCCAGCGTTATATCGTGTAGAGATTCCCCATACAAAGGCCTGTGCTTGTTTCAGATCGTTTGATATGTAAATATTTACCCAGCGTTCAACCATCATCGGTATTCATTGAATTGCATCCAGAGACCCCGGGTTTACAGATGTTATAAGTTATATGTCTGCAAATAGATGCATGAGCCGTAAAGTGACATTCCATTAGTAAGTTTATCTAAATTATTAAAGATTCGTGGTAACTTCTAAAATCATATAATACGACAGGCAATGTGCATATAATATATGCACTCCATATCACAGATTTACACATTTCCTAAACCTTGTATTTCTGACGGGAAACTGTCGCAATTTAATGGGAGTCAAAGAATAGGAGTCACTTGACCTGGCAAGTGTTTCTCAGTCGGATTTATTCGGTTCGGTTCTCTCTGAATAAAGAACATCTATAGGCCCTGTGTACTAGTTTACGACGGGGCACCAAATACCGTGTGTGTGCGGTACCTAAAATGTGGCGGGGGACACTGGTTGTGTTCCACCGCATGAATAAGCATTTCAAATTTCGATCCAGTACATGAACCACCTCAATGTATCCCCCTTCACACACACACACCATTAGAATCTCCCTTATAAAACTCATTTTGTGAAGAAATACCATTTTAGTTTGATTGGTGATTAACAAAAAAGACTCCCCTGAATGGCCGGGGAGGCCTGTGAGTGCATTCCATTGGCTGCTTACGTCCAGGTAACTGAGGCGTCTTTTGCACCAATCAAAACGTCATGCAGCACTTAAGCGGTGTAAAACTACCAATCGAAATTGCTTCACAAAAACCCCTCCCTGCCATAACCAAAGCCAATGGAACCAAGACCCAGCCCCCTCCCCCAACACGCCGCGTCGTAATATGGCTCGGGATTAACATTCACTTGCCCAGATCAAATGTGCAATAAAGAATTGTTCCAGCCCATAAGAACCGCCCTTTCATTTAGTCTTACTCAAATCGCTCTGATTCCCTGCGTATTCATAGCTCAGCACAGGACGCAAAATAAATATTATGCAGATAGTATATACAGATGAGACAGAAGTGAAAGTGTATTGGTAGTTTCCTACAGGTACTAGACACCATCGTATATGAGATTGCATATGTACCATAGGCGTATGGTGTTGAGATCTTTACCACGGTATAATCGTAACATGTGATTTTCATAGTATTATTTCGCAATCACATATTATCTTTCTCAGCTATTTCTCGGAAATGAATCTTGTCCAGCTAGTAGGAATCGGAAAATATGATAGGAGAGGTCTTAGAGAAATCCTACCCTACTTTTAAGTTTCCTGCTCATTGGTTCCTACACATGAACAAATGCGCTGCCAAAACCCAAAAGGTTCAAGGTCAGATCACAGTGACACTACAGCAGATGTATTCTGGAGAATTTCGTGTAGGATATCCTTGAAGCTACCCCGGTGGTGGTACCTGTCCTCACTCCATTCCCATTTTCATTGCACACGCAGAAAAAGCTCTGTCTTTCAAAGTCTTAAGAGTCAATACTACAGAGAGATTTCTTCCATGTAAAATGTGGACTAATAAAAGATATGACAGGGACATTTTTTATAAAATATTCATATTATGATAGTATAACAACATAATTAAATTTTAGAGGACAGTTTAAAAAGATTATAGCCACTACTTTCATAGTTAGAGCATAATCATGACGTTAATCTGCGAATAGGTAACGATCTTACTAATGCAGATCAGGACCAATTTATGTGTGTGTTGGGGGGGAGGGGGTGGTGGTATGTCAGTGGGGTGTTTCACAAGGGGAAAATAGATACAATTCATTTTACATGGCTTCTAAGACAAACTTAATATCACCCAATGTTAATCTTATCTTGGTGTTTCACAAGTTTCAATTGTATCTATCACTGTCTATGGTCATATACTTAGATACAATTGAAGATAATAATGCGGCTTGTAAAACACCAACTTAAGACCAACATTTGATAAAAGTAAGTCAACCTTAATAACCATGTACAGCTATACTCTAAAATCTAAAATACGCTCCCCTTGTATGATGATCACATAGGATCAACATAAGTGTTGTTTAAATGTGTACAACCAGTCTATTTTCATCCTGAATAAACAGATATTTGCAGGGATTTTTGTGTGTAGTATGACACATATATTGCATGAAAAAAATGTGAAAAAATATGTAAGGGAAATATTAGCGGGCATGGTATGAGCTCCACACTTATATGCATTGTGAAACACTTATACATTAGTTGTATCTAGATTGTAGGCCAAACACCCTGATTTAACATCTTGGTTGTAGACCATTGTGAAACATTTTTTACAAGCAGTATACAATTGATACAACCAAATGTCGGTCCTAGTGGTTATATACAATTAACACCTCCTATAGAAACACATATCCTACAATTAATTGTATGTGCCCCTTGTGAAACACCCCACAGTGGTCACTACCTGAAGTCACAGTAAATATCCAGGATAGGTTTACTGTGAGGATTAGGTAGAAAGAAGCACCTAACCTCTGAGGTAACAAGTACAGGGCCTCGATTCATAAGTTTATACTACTAAGTAAATTTTTGGGTTACAGTCGTAAGTAAAGCTACAACTTTTAGAAAAAACGATTGCATACCCATTTCACAAGAGGAAGTAGTATCTCCTTCAAAAACAGTCAGAAGTAAATTGATTTACGATTAGGAACATCTGCAGTTGTAAAGTATAATTGAAATCGTATGTGCCCCTGTCGTACAATGTGGGGGAAACCAATTTATTTCAATATTTATTGCAATATTGGGGTGTTTCCAATCAATATGACTTCATTTCCGGTGAGGAGTTCCCACCTAGTCGTACAAAGAAAGTTGAGGAAATGGTTATGTGAGGCTAACTCAAAATATGACACCTGTAGACTGACAGGCACCCTATATTTCTATATAGCATATAATAAAAATAGTAAATAAACCAGGTCGGAAATTTCCTTCCTATCCTGCTGTCATGTTATCCCACTGCACCATGCGGTATACAAAATACAGTATGATTTCTTATAACGACCAATGTTTTATCTATATTACATCCACTTGATAAAGCATTGTATTGTAATACACAACATATTGACATAGTGCAGTACATGTTTCTCTTTCTTTTGCACCGGGTTTGGAATCTCTAAAGGTTGAAATGGAGAAAAAATCATTGGCTGAGATGAGTTTGGACCCTGTCTCAGCCGTTGATTGTGAAATGACATAAAAAGGACTTACGACCAGCTATTACCCTTGTTTTGTAAGACTTCATGACCAGTAATATTCTTACGACTGCATTGTGAAATGCACTATATATGACCTTACGACTGCAAAAGGAACATGTCTTTAACTTACCCATATGACAATGTACTACACCTACTATTTTGTACGAGAAATGGTAATGTTCTGTCGTAATAGTATTTGACTATCGTACATTGTTATGAATCGAGCCCCAGGTAGGATTCAATCATGGGTCGAGACTTGCTTGTTCCTATTTAGGATGAATTGTTGTTATTGTTGACCGATATGTCGTCGTATTACTTCCAGGAATTTTGTAGATACAGAAATGTAGAGACATGGAATACCAAAGGCTTCATTTGGTGACGTCAAAGAGACATCACTCCGGTCGTCCGTCACTTCTAATGTTATATATTACAGGTATTTTGCTTCATTTGAACAAAGAAACTGTATGACGTCAAAGGAACATCACTCCTGTTGTCTGTCGACTCTATTATTATATATTAGGTCTACATGTATTGGACGTCATTTCAACAAAACATCGACACCGTTAAAGAGAAAGAAATCATATAAAATGGTTTTAGTGCTTCATTTGGCGACGTCAAAGGAACATCAGTCCTGTTGGCCACCAACTCTATTATTATATAGTACATATATTGGACGTCATTTCAATCAAAGAAACCGTCACCGCCAACATTTCCACAATTCACCCCACCCACCCCCATCTTCATCTCTCCTTTTAAATTTCACAGTAAGTTTATTCTTGTTTCAATCGCTTATTTGTTATTTTGAAACATTACCTACAACCATAACATGCAATCAACTTTTAATCAATTGTGTATCATTAGGATGTTGATTTGTCAATGTTCTTATAAATACAAAACACATAATGATCATAAATTATGTCGCCAAGCAGCTTCATTCCTAGACTTGGGCTAAACAAAGGTTAGAGCAAATAGTTCTCAATATTCCTTCATTTGATAGCCCAAAAGAGGGATTTTTCATGCTTTTTTTGCCTCTGCCCCCCCCCCCAAAAAAGAAAGAAAAACCAACTTTGCTGTAAAAGCCTGCAATCCAAGTTATCAAAATAAGGTGGTCTAAGCAACATATATCTGGATGCGTCCGACGCAAAGCCCTGGAGGCTCCTATATACAACGCCCCCTCAAGACGCTCTGTAATGGTGACAGCTTCCAGTTATTTGTAAAGCCCTCGTCATGGGGCCTGGAGGAGTAGGGTGTGGGGTAGGGGGAGGTGGAGCGAAGAGTAAGGAGAGGTTAGCTTACTGTAAGCCAACATTACGTCAAGGAAGCTATTTTTCATCCAGTATGTGAATAGAACGGTGATAGAATAGGACCGTGTCTGAGGTGTTGATGGGTAGTAAGTTAGAGTTAATGCACCATTAATTCAACTATCTTAATTTATGATTCAAATAATGATAAACAAGTTGATGTTTCTGGGAGATGTTTCAAGGTTCTGGGTGAAAGGTCGGACCCTGCTGAGCCACAGACCACGGGGTTAAACTTGTGTTACCATGTCATCCCTACACACGTTTAACTCCATTTAATATGGTAAGAAAACTCACCATCCGTACCTCATTGAAGGGTGTGGCCTTGAATATACAGGCCTGCCTACAGCCAAGGGGAAGGTATAGAGAGGACATACATTAGAATTTAGAACTCAGCAAAACGAAAGTGGCTCACTCTCGCTGCTCCTGCTCGCTGCTACTCGTTTCACTTACGACCAACGTGAAAGCTAGCTTCTCTGAACCTTCTGAAGGTCTTCCAATTCTCTCTAATGGGCTTGGAACCCACTCTGACGGGCTCAGTGCTTCCTCCAGCTGCCGCTAGATGTCAGTAGGAGCAACAATTACATGTTAGCCTACAGACAGCTCACTAACCCTTTAAGGACAGCACGTCACTAAAAGGCAATAGTAGTCGTCATAATGCAGAATAAAAAATAAACTCAGCAGGCGATAAACGCGGCAGTGCTGCATTGGTGTATCATGGAGACTCCTCGGGAGTGCGTCAGCCCTGTACTATCGATATGATGGATTCATGCAATCCTGGAGAGTTACATGCCAGGGCTGCGTGAATCTATCATGACGACAAAGAACATAATGCATTAGCCCACTCTGCGGCCCTTAGAGGGCCAACTACAACCCAGGAGGTTGGCAGCTGATTCAGGTTGGAGGTTTCAGTGGTTAGGCCCATGTGAAAACAGTATTCACTCTGAGGTTTCAAGGCTATTCCTTATTTACTCTGAGGTTTCAAGGCTATTCCTTCATCTGACCCCCGCATCTAAACAGAATATGGGGTAGTCACACAGATTACTTAGTTACTTACCTAGGTAACTATATAATCTGTGGTAGTCATCTGGAAGGACGAGAACAACTAATGGAAGAGGACTGTTCTATAATGGCTAGTTAAAGCTCGTTTCTTAGTTGGCCAGCAAATACACCACCCTGTGATTGAAGGCCATGTATGCAATTATAAAGGCATGCAAGCAGAGGAAAAGTGAGAGTACTGTACTCTGCTTCCAGAGTCTGACAATGAGAGGAGTCAGCTATGGTACTCTGGAAAAAGAGTCTAGTATTGTCGGACTCTCCTGCAGTCTGTCAACTATTGCTGGACTCTCCTAAGGAAAGTTCAACATTAGATGACTCTCCTTGAGCTGCCGGACTCTTTAAAGGCAGATTAGTGTTGGCGACATAGTAAGAAGCTGACTCATTCACACTTATTGTGGTGCGTCCATATTATCATTTTGATAAAATAAACTCAGGGTCGTCTGAACATGCTCTGTCAAAGTCTCATAGATATTCCTGTGTCATTCAGTTTCCTCGTTATTACGCAAATCCTCTCGAAGGCCTATAGACATTTCAAAAGTTCTGATTGCTTTTGATTCCAAAAGAACAAACTCATCGGACGGTCCACATGTTTTTTATACAAGTCAATGTTAAAATAACGCAATTGAAAATCAACGATGCGCTCAGACTGCGACTAAAATTGTCCATATGCAATGCATCTGAGTCACTGTCCAAATTGTCGGTTTCACTACCATTTCTAACGACACCGTAGTATATAACGAGCAAGCTAAGTATGCTTTAAGATGATAGTTGCCAGTAAAAGCTACAGCCCCGTCTGTCCACAATAGGAAAAGGCACTGCCCCAGGATAAACCCCAACACGGGAACCTCTAGGATTAGGTACAGACTCATAACTAGAGCTGCTCAGGAATGCTCATGGGCTGCTCAAGCTGCATGTCTTTGATTTACAGAACTGCCCCCTGTGCGGCTGTTCCTGCTGCCTTCTAGTCTTGCCGACCACCCCCTGGAGTTCACAGCTTGGCACAGCTGGCGACTATTGCCGCACGGTGGCGCCACTCGGCATCTCTACCCACACACAGCATGCCGGGCCCATCAGCGCATGCGCACTCGGCCTTAATGAGAAAATGTCGTCCGTCTGCCAAGGGCAGGGTTTGGTCGCTGAGGCTTCTGGAGTACTTGTAACAATCTGTAGGCACAGGAGGGAAACCAGCCTCAGCCTCCAGTTCTAACTTGTTGGAAAGACATCCAAATGGGAACCTTCCGGTTCACATCATATAGGTCTAGGGAAAGAGGGATGTCAAGGGAGCCTTGGTCCTCAAGAAGAGTATAACTCTGCTATAATGGCAGATGACAACTCTATAACGATGGCGGAGTACAGCTGTACAATGATGGCAAAGTACAACTCTAAAGTGATGGCAGGGTACAACTCTATAATGATGACAGAGTATAGCTGTACAAAGATGACAGAGTACAACTCTATAGTGATGGCAGATTACAACTCTATAATGATGGCAGATTACAACTCTATAATGATGGCTGCATCCATGCAGCGGGTCGGCATGATGCATGACTATAGCCATGGCAAGAACATGTAGCCTCACCAGGGCTACATTCATGCATCATGACGAGAAAGGGCAGAATGCATAATGCAGCCTTCACAGGGTTTACATGCTTTTATATTTCTGTATGCATCTTCTTCCTACTCTACCATGGTATTACCATTTCATGACCTGTTTTAGAACACGTTTACTTCCCGTGTTTACTCCGATAGAAAACATCATTAACAAACGTAATTCCACGATAGATGTTATTCTGTGTTGTTTAGTACAATTTTTATATAAGTAAGACGGGTAAAAACTATAAAACACACATAGTGGGTATGCAGAAAAGAAAGTTGTTCCTGTCCGTCTGTATATAATGTAAGGCGCGCACCATATGCCTTTAAGAACACATCATTCATATCTTAATTGTAGTAAATGAGAGTCATTTAGCTTCAAAGTCTCTGTTAATTTGCTACGTTCAGGATGATTACTGTTGGATATACGTTGCGGGCCGAAGAGCTAACGCTATTAGTCCCCCCTTTTGATGTGTTATCTACCCACTGATGTGCTGGTGAAGGCTCCATTGTCATTAGGCTGGGGTGGACGTAGTAATCCAGCTGTCAGGCCCGTGTGTAGGCCGCCAAGAGCAACTCTCTCCCGTCTGTCATCAGTCAGAATAAGGCGGCAGGGGAAGGGGGGCTGCTCAGGGAGCTGCTCAAGGACACAGACAGATGACAGCATGTGGGGAAGTGGTGGTTGGACCAGGAGCGGAACTGACCATGTAAACTAGGCTGGGCACTGGCTCAGCTCAGGAGAGCAGCAGTGCTATATATGGGGTGAGGGCTGAGAATAGGTTGGGGACTGGCTGGAAACCATCTAGATGAGGATGGAGCTGGGTGGGCTATGTACCTTGATTTGGATGGGAACTATTCAGATAGATGAGCCCAGACATGAACTAGGAAGGACGCTGGCCGCTGGGGAGAAAGGGCTGAAACTGTTGGGATACGAGCATGATCATATGGGAATTTCACAAATAGAAAAGGAAGATTACTTTAGTATAGTCATGAAGGTACATGTAACAAGCATTAGCAATGACTGAACAAAGGTTATAAACTGGATGGGTGCTGATCAGACTGAACAAGAATATGTATAATATGTGAATATGTGATGGCTGATAAGGCTGAATATACATTGAAGGATGTGCCCAGGATGGGTTGCTGATAGGGCTGAATGTATTGAAGGATGTGCCCAGGATGGGTTGCTGATAGGGCTGAATGCATTGAAGGATGTGCCCAGGATGGTTGGCTGATAGGGCTTAATACACTCAATGCTGTGAACTGGATGGGTGGCTGATAGGGCTGAATAACTGGAACTTTCTGTTAACTGGAATTGAGGTTGATTCGATTGGAGATTATTCCGAGTAACTTTCTAGAGAAATCAAAAGTAGGGAGTTACTTGGGTGGGACACCCCACCTCGTTAGTGTATGGGAAAGGGAATGGACAATGACTGGGATTAAGAATAAGAAAAAGGAATTTTGGGAAAGTGGGGGGGGGGGGGGTATTCACGGGGGTGGGAGTCATTGTACTATTGGATTATTTATATCAGAATGTTACATTGTCTTCCTGAGCAGGTCATGAGCTGCTCTTGTACCTGATGTAGCTCCCACACAGTGCTTTAATGAGGCTATACCCTCAGTCGTCATGATACGGTAATGCAGCCTCGTAGCCCTGCGAGTAACTCCATGGCTACAGTCATGCATCATGACCATCGATCCTTCGGGAGTGTATCAACCCCATAGGGTCGGCATGATGCTTGGAAGCAGTACTGGCGAGTCCCTCCCAAAGGCTGCATTCATGCATCATGGCGACTAAGGGGTAGGACGCATTAATGCATCATGCGGCCCTAAAAGGGCTAATGACTGCTGGCCGGGTCAGGCATCCTGCTGACTGAGACTGACACAAACCTGGGCCTTCATCAGCTCCCCGCCCGCTGTTCTCGTCTTTCTTTCTGCCTCTGTTTCCTGCCTCTTTTACAACCAGCCTCTTTTGGTCGGCGTTTTCTTGTCCCCGCCCTACTCCTCATCTCTCATTTCAAGTTCTAGTTATTTCTAGGCATCAAGGTCAGTGTGGGTGAGTAGGTAGGGGGTACAATCGTCTCTTTGGCCGTTCAGCTGTTTCATCACTACGTCTGTGATATACACGTGTGTCCCCTGTCCAGTCTCTATTATATACTACCCCCACCCCCACACCCTTAACCCTTTAAGGGCGGCATTATACCTTAATGCATCATGCCCTTGGACGTCATGATACATGAATGCAGTCATGGTGAGTAACTCGCAAGTGCTGCATATAAGCATCATACTGACCCAATGAGATCGAGACAACCCTGAAGGGTTGGCATGATGTAAGAATGCAGCCCCGGCGAATAATTCGTCGGGGCTGCATTGGTGCATCATGACGACGACAAATGTCATATTTAATTGACACGTGTCCTTAAAGGGTTAATATGAATTATATGCCACCTATGGCCACCTTCTACCAATCTATTTCCTTGCCAACGCATTTTGCATGATTTATGTATGTGTCGCTGTATATGACATTGTCTAGACTATGTTGGCGTATTGGATGTTTATGCAATAAGTGCAACTTTGTTCTGTTTTCAATATTCGTTTTTCTTTTCTTTCGATGAGCTCTAAGCGAACTCGTTATTTAACATAAATAACGTTAGAATCGCGGTAAATCCTATGTCAACATAATTATTAGACAAAATCAATATTGTTACATGACCGCGAATTCCACGAAAATATGTACAGAGCGGTTCTGTGAATAAAGACAATTGGATGGATTTGTGTTGGGATGAGTATGTACCCTCAAAACAGAACTCTACAATGACACAAGTTAATATCTTGTGTTTTTCTCGGGAACAGCACAAGCTGTATACACTTTATAGACACGGGAGATTCTCGAGAATAGTGCATGTTTCTAGTGACATGTCCAATGGTGATGTGCATTTACTGGGTTTCACTTGTTCAAATAACAAGAAATACCACAAATAACCAGAAATTCCCAATTAGTCCACAAGTAGAATGATGATGTGCACTTCTTGAGTTTCGTGTATAACCGCCATCATACATAAAAGCCGAAGCTTAAAACTGGTTCGAGTGCCCCCTATTAAAATGTGCCTTCTACACGTCTGACCTATCAAGAGAGTGTTAAGAACAGTCATGAACCCTCTCTTTACATTATTCATGAACTACCGTTGGATAATTTGTCACCCTTGGCACAATGATTCATTCTACAAAAAGACAACAACAAATAACAGGGGTTATTTATGTGGCACAACAAGGGTCCATCATCACCATGGGGAGGGCACATCACCATACGCAGCGACAGTCGTGCAGAATGAGATGTTCTGCTACCCACCCAGAGGCGGATCAAGGAGGGGATCCTGGGGGTCCAGACCCCCCTTGATATCTAATATTTCGATCCGGCCCGAGTCGCGGCGCAATGCTTTCCGGTACTTTGGTGTTTGGTCTTTTCAAATTCCTCTGCATCCGCCCCTCCTACCGTCCACAGGGGCCTGTTTCTTAACAAGTGTTTCTTAGACCGTTATATTCATGTCTTAATAGATCAGAGATAATATAACAAGAGGTAACGAAAAGTAGCCTGTTGCAAAAGGCGAAAAATTAATATTTCTATTTTAGATATATTAACAAAAATATTAGTATAACGACTTATGAAACAGAATTGCCAATTTTTCGGCTGTTGGTTACCTTCAAAGTAGTTATATTAGGACATTTCTAGATATATTACCATTCAATATATTAAGCTATATTAGTGCTACCGATATACTAAGAAAGATTAGAGACAGAGTATAGTGTGGAATCCCCGTTAGACGGAGGGGGTTCCCCAGTGCAGGAATAGCTGCAGGTGCAGAAAGGTGCTGCCATCTAGGTGTATAGCCGCAGAAATTCTCCCTGATGTTGGTGGCGCCATCTCTCCTGCATAGTACTAACTTACAGATCAGTCAGTAAGGCCCCACCAGCAATGATAAATACCACATACAACAACAATAATAATAATATAACGCGAAAAATTAACAGGGCGATCAGGATCTTAATAGAACGATGAAAACTGTGTTTCTCGCCCCACCAGCAATGATAAATACAACATACAACAAGAATAATAATTAATATAACGAAATGCCCTCTCCCCATACTTTCTCAGTGGATGAACACGGGCTTGCTGGTTGCATCATTGCTGAGATCCCCCCGATGCAAAACTGGAGACGAGTTGGGGTAAATAAATTTATTTGATTATAAATTTATGTGTACATGACATGCATTAAGAACAAGTATGAGTGATTGTTATAATATAACAATTATAAAATGGTATGTTAGAGTCACAAATTTTAATTTGTTGCGACTGAAGAAATACACAAATGTAGTAGATGTTTAATATTAAACAACAATGATATACCGGTATTGTAATATAACTATTGTAGGTGTGGGTGGGTGGGACTTTTGGAGTTGTTGTTGTATGGAGGGGAAGGTGCGGAATGAGGGATTGTGGGAGCTGGAGGGAATGAGTGGGAGATGGTGGAATGGTCCACCAGGTGGTGTGTGTGGTCTAGACACAGGGGATGATTATTATAGTGTGGCAGTTTGACACCAGGGGGCAACAATGAGCCGCAGGGCTGTGGTCACAGCCCTACCCGACCATTGCTGAGATCCCCCCGATGCAAAACTGGAGACAAGTTGGGGTAAATAAATTTATTTGATTATAAATTTATGTGTACATGACATGCATTAAGAACAAGTATGAGTGATTGTTATAATATAACAATTATAAAATGGGCCAAACAGCCAAGTGAAGTATGGGTATTGGGTATGATGTATTTGATAGTCTGATTGGATTGACAAATACATGTGTATTGTTCGGTGTTGGAGGTTTTAGTCACAGAGAGCGTTCCTGATGGCCCTGTTCACCACACTGTTTGTTGTGGTCTTGATGTACGCTCTGTGGGCGTTGCTGTGCCAGCCGCCATAGCGCTGGATGTCTATCTCTGTGCATCCACCCAGGTGGGCCTGAGTGGCCGTGGCCCTCCTGAGGGAGTGCATTGTATAGGCCTTGTGTGACAGTCTGGCGTCTCTGTTTGCTGACATCCATGCTTTCCTGACGTAAGTCACTGGGATAGGCCTCTGTGAGTCCCTTAACACAAAGAGGGGCTGGGTCTGGCTTGTGGTGGGGCAGTCCCTTATGTGGCACTCTATAGACGCCACTACACAGAAGTCCTTTGTTTTTGCCCGTGCCATATTGATGACCTGGTTCTGGGTGTATTGTTGCATGTTTTTCGCCCACTTGACTGTCATGGTCATGCCTGTTGGTGATATTGTGATGTCCCCTCTTGTAGGGTGCTTGGTAGAGTTTATAGACGGGGGGAGTACCTCCGATTGGCGCAGTGCCCCATGGTACATGAGGAGGAGGGCGGCTTTTACCGCCAGGGGCTCCTTTCCCCGCGTGATGGCAGTTAGCACGGACCGGATGTGAGCCACTGGGATGGCCCTTAACTTCCTGTGAGTATAGTGTTTGTCCTTCAGCAACGCGTCTACCGCTCGGGTCACACGGGGGTGTCTGAATGTGATCAGGGGGACACCCACTAGGCTTGCATACACTCTGACGTGTGAGAGCTTGTTCCTTATTGTCAGTGGTTTGTCTCCTTTGATCACTCTGTGCTCTATCCATGCACAGATGTCCTGGTAGTCTGGTGACAGGGGGTCTATCCCCATCTGGTGGTAGAATGACAGGTACTGTTTCACTGATGTCCTGCGGCCCTTCTCCGTCCCCTCGGCCCTGGCCTTGGACTGGCGCTGCGCGGCATGCTCCTGCAGTGAGGCGTACTCCGGCACTGGAATACAGGGAAGGATTGATGGTGTCAATAGCATATAGGCAGGGTTGAACAAGTCTAATGTCATTTTCGAGGAGTAGCTGTTCAGCTTCGCGGGCCGCTGCCTTTGAGGTGGCGGCTCTGCTTAACCTATCAGCTAGTGTATTGAGTTTCCCCGGTATGTGGACATACTGCAGGTGGACAGAGAACACTGCCTCTATCATCCATGTGGCCCTTCCCACATCTAGGAGTGTTTTGTCTTTCCCCTTCCCCGTGGCTAGGACTGAGACAGTGGCCTCATTATCACAATGTACCCTTATAGTTTTACCCTTGAAGGCAGGCTTGATGAAGGAGTGGAGGGCCACCACCACATTGAGGGCCTCAAGGTATGCAATGTTGGCCACAGGATCATCCTTGTGTGTGACCTGGGTGGCGTAGGCCTGTTGGCCGTTGTGGCCCCCTATGCCATGTCCACTAGCGTCTACATATATTTCGGTTGCTATGTCAGACCGGGGTATTAGGCCTACCCTGTTCCATTGTTTGGCAAACTCCATGAACCATCTCATGTCTTTGCGCATGTCGCTGCTGATGTTGGTGTACGTCTTGCTTATAGACCTGAGTGCCTCTAGGAGGCGTCCTATGAACAACCTTGCGGGTTTTATGCACTTTGCTACATGAATGAGGCTGCCTATAAGGCTTTGTAGGTGGGTTTTTGACATGGATTTCTTGTTCATACAGAGACTGACCTTCTCACATACCTCTTTGAGTTTATCGTCTGGGATGGAGAGTGACATGTCCACCGAGTCAATGATGATGCCCAGCCACTTGATGCGCGTTGCCGGCGGCTGGGCCTTCTCCTCGGCCTCCGGGAGTCCTAGGGCCTTGATGACGGATTTTGCCACCAGGTAGTCTCTTGTAGCCCGCTCCTTGGTGGCTGCAATGATTATGACGTCGTCAAGGTACATTGTAGAATTGACCCCGTGATTTGCTAGGATATGTACGATGGCGTTGGCCACTCTCTGCATGTGCATGGAGCTTATACGGGCTCCAAACGGCATTGAAATGTCACAAAAGTATTGTTTTTTCCATGCAATGCAGAGGAGTGGCCAATCAATTGGGTCACTAGTGAAATTCTTATAAGCTCTGGAAATGTCCAGGGTGGCCATCCATGCGCCCTTTCCAAATACATTCAACACCTTGACAAACTGATCGACGGTGGGGAGGGAGTGGTCTCTCTCAATACCAAGTACACAGTTCTTAAAAATATATGAGTTTATCGACTGTTCTGATGGGAACGTGAGATCTGTAATGATTCTCCTTTCTTCAGGTGTACTCTTCTCTCTAGTCATCATGGGTGATACATGGGCCATGGTTTGAATGGAGGAGCCTCAAATGGTCCCATGATGGCACCCAATTTTTTCTCATTTTTTAAGAACTCCTCAACCTGGGTGGGGTAGTCTACAGCACTTGGGTGGTTGGGGGTCCCATCTGTGTCACTAATGGGGCCCATATAGCCTACCGGGAACCCATATTGGATGAAACCCAATAATTCAGCGTTATCTGGTGTAGGCGGTAGCCATGCCTGCCACTGTTTGGTATTGAGTTTTGTCGGGAGTGAGAGTCTAGCGCCCATTGAATTTGGAATACCGGTCTCCTTTACCGCGGTGTAGATGTATGCTAATTCTGGGCTGAGTGTACCTTCAGTGACCGAGGGCCACTGTGACTGTCTATGTGCTGCGAACGCAGCTGGTTTACCGTCAATTGTGGAGTCCCATACATCAATTTCACACATACGCCGGATGGCGGGGAAGTTGGGCTGGGACTCATGGCAGTTGGAATGTAACTTAATGTTATTACCTTTGTCTGTGTTGACAAAATCGTGTTGCGTCGGTCGTGTGTCGAGATTTTTCACCCGTCCGCCATGTTTGTTGTCAACACTTCGCTGGGTACCGGCCTGTTGTGGTGCGGGTGCACCGCTGCACTGTGTATGCTGTGGGAGCTCGCCGGGACCAGCGGAGCTCGTGACGTCAGAGGTGTCATGGCGGCGAGGGCCTTCCGGTTCGCCGGATTCTGTAGATTTACAAGTGACAAACTGTGGATTTTTGACAATTTTGGGGCCCGGGCCTTCATCTAAAGTCGAGGGAGGGCGTGGGGAAGGCTCTCCCACCACTGGCGGTTGTGGTGGGGCGCCTACTGTCTGTTTTTTGGCTGCTGAGACGTGTTTTGGCGTTGCCCGTCGCTGGCTGCCGGGGGCTGTGAGTGGTGGGCGTTGTTGGGCCGCCAGTCCCTGGACTTGTTAGTACATGCGGAGTATGCGTGTGTGAGGCGTTTGTTGTTCCTCCAACAATAATCACAGAAGTGGAGGAAGTTAATACCATTGTGGGAATGGTGCCTAGTGAACCTGCACCCGCGATCTGAGTTGAAGTCGCGGCACACCACACCCTGGAGTGAGTATGGGTCCGTCTGCTTATTGTGGGAATCAGTGAAAGGGGTCTTACCGGTAGTAGACCGTGTTGATGATATAGCCTGTGTGAACCTCTCGTTCTGTATGGCCTGTGTATTGGCCCATTTAAAATGTGGGTCTCTTTACCACCTGATAGTATCATCCCAGTCTCTGGCGTCTCTGGTGACATCTGTGAGGTGGTTCAGGATATGATCCTTATCCTCCTCTTTGTATGCCTGCTTGTCTTGGAGCAGCCTCAATGTGGAATGTATGTACTCCAGCTCCCTCATCTTATGCCTGACCTCAAGCCTTTGTTTAACAGTCTGTAGGCCCTCCTTCTGAAGGTACATGTAGGGTTTACAAATGGGCTTCCCATCAAATATGGAGCTAATAAGGTCGGTCTTACCCTCGCTGATCTTCTGTTGGTACTCCTCTTTCCTCAGGTACCGCTGGACGTAATCCTCTGGTTCCTCCTGGCGTTGGCGGCGGGACCTGGTGACTCTGGGGGACCTGGACCTGGACCTGAGCCTGGACCTGGACCGGGACCTGGACCTGGCCCTGGACCTGGACCTAGCCCCATCCTTGGTGTAGTGGCGTGTAGATCTGCGACGGTCGTCTTGCCGGTCGTGGCGTCGTCTTGTAGATGGTGACCCCGACCCCCGGCGGCGTCTGCTCCTGGCTGGGGTGGGATCGTCTGTGTCGTCATCCCGGCGGACGTTGGACCTGGACCGACGTCCCCTCCTTGGTGAGGGGGTGACATCTCTGCGACCCTTGGACTTGGAAGTCTTTTTAGACTTTTTGACCTGCTTTCTGGCTGGGGGTGTTACCACCTCTACATCACCGTCTGACGTGGAACCACCATCAGACTCAGTATCAGTACTGCTACGCTTTTTGTGCAAAAAGGTAGTTATACTGTCCAGCTTAGCGGATACGTCGGTCATGCCTGAGTTAACTTTGTTCAGCTGACCCTCGAGAGTCGCCACTCGTGACTCTGTGGTGTCCCCACCACCTTTGATTTTACAGTCTTTATGTGCTTTTTCTTTTTGTGGCGTTTCTCTGGAATTTCCACACCCTCAATTGGATCAATGCCCGTGAGATCTTTTGTTGCCTGAACTGTGGCCCTTGTATTGGGCTTTTTGTGATGTGTGCGTGCCATGGCGGCATATGCACATTCACCACGGCGGAATTTTGAATCTATGAAGATCTGGTCAAATATTAGGCATCCACGGATAATGTACCGGTACAGTGAAAATATGACACGTATACTTATCACTCGGCCTCTGGGAATGGCATAAAACTGTCTGTTGTGATATAAAATCTTAGCCAGAGTTGATCAAACTTTTGGAGTTGTTGTTGTATGGAGGGGAAGGTGCGGAATGAGGGATTGTGGGAGCTGGAGGGAATGAGTGGGAGATGGTGGAATGGTCCACCAGGTGGTGTGTGTGTGCTAGACACAGGGGATGATTATTATAGTGTGGCAGTTTGACACCAGGGGGCAACAATGAGCCGCAGGGCTGTGGTCACAGCCCTACCCGACATTGGTCTCCTGCATAGCACAACAATAATAATTAATATTACTGGAATCCTTAATATACCCATGAACATTTAGATAGATCACTAAAATGTCTAATTAATATACCCATGAACATTTAGATAGATCACTAAAATGTCTAAGTCCAAATTGCGTCTTATCAGCTATATAAGTACTGCAATATAAATACTTTTTGTCCAATTTTTTTTTCACATATCCTGTATACATGTACAAGAGGTCTGTGGAATAATTTTTTTTATTAACCAATTCTATATAGTTTATGCCCACACCTCGACATGGTCCTAAACAGCTATACTAAAACAGGCTAAACAATATATTTACGGCCTTAAAATAACGCTAGTGTAACGCCAAAAAGAGGTTAAGAAACATGTTACGAAATCATTGTATTAGTCAAACTGAGTTCTATTAGTAGAACGAACACTAATAAAGCACCAGTGTAGCATAATTACTAATATATCACCTTTAGAAACACCAAAAAATATCGTTCTATCAAATATGGGTTAAGAAACAGGCCCCTGAGGAACTTTGACCGATTGAGCCAAAACATTCCCAATGTAACTTTGGACAATTAGAGCCCAATGGACGATGGCCATGAGCTGTATCTCCTTCATCCTTGGTCAGTATCTTCTCCAGGAAAAGCCGGAAATGGCCTTGATTATTGACGTGACCTTGGGCACTGTTTTCTTGACATAATGATAGTACATCGCATTGACGCCTAAATCAGGCTGATTTCACCCGCGATATAACATTTCCTTTCAAGTCTTTTACATTGGTTATCATTGTTCTCGGTTGTAGTTTGCGAATTGACAAGTTCTGTACCAGTTATAACATAACAGGTAAACGCGACAGGGACGATTGGTGGTTGTTGGAGTAGAAATAGAAGTGACTGGACGCATATAAAACATTTCTATTTAGAGAATAGACAATGTTCGTCACGTCGCTACTGTCTGTTGTCCTATAATTGACAAATGCCGTGAGGAATGAGTTATCTATTTTCTTTGTAAACGTTTGCATCCATTATTTCACCATTAAACTCATGATATCCAACATATGGCCTAAAACGAAACAAATCATACATGATTACCGTCTGCAGCCATGGTACGGTATATACTACACACAGAAAAGTAAAGGAGTCGCCACGACTCTGACAGCCAGAGTCACAGTTTGTCTCCCACGTGACACCTGTAGAGGAGAGTCAAATGAGTTTGACTCTGCGTTCCTGAAGAGTCATCAGCAGTTGACCCATCAAAAGAGGGGAAGTCAAAATCGAATACATGAGTGCATGCAGGTTAGGTGGATTGTGTATTTATACCAGGGTAGAGTTGGGGCAACAGGTGTATATAATTAGTGGGCAAGCCAGGTGAGGCCTGTGAGGGAAGTGAGTAGGTGAGGTTATTGCCCAAGACAGGTCAATAACAAGACAGTTTGTAATGTCTACCACTTCCCCCTGTGTGAAAGGGCTAAATTATATCTGCCTCACACTACATTCTACAGACCATTGGCCATACACATTTTAGATGCCAATATCAGATCTATATGAAATAGTAAGCAGTGCCACACATTATATACCTCACACAGTTAGTGCCCAGCATTATCTTCATTTCCCATACCCACAAATATGGTGACTAAGCTCTATACTGTTGATGTTCTTGGAATGTATTGTACAGTTTGTCATCATATTTGATTCAGGTAGGTTAACTGGAAAGCCTATCCATTGACATCCCTTAACCACACTATTTAGACATAGTGGACCTCTCTATAAAGAATCAAAACTGTGTGACATGTAACAATTATCTAAAATATAGATAGTGGCTCTGCCTTATGGTTGCCACTGATACCAAATTAGTGTTGGTTGCCCCACGAGGTGGTTTCATATGCAACTACTATCAGAGTCAACACATTTTTTATTTGACTCTTCATGAAGGGTCAAACTACAAATGACTCTGCTGTGGGCAGAGTCAACTGCACTTGACTCTGCACTGATAGAGTCAGGAGGGGGAGTCAATTTGTGCGAGGATCAAGAGGTATGACTGGAGTAGCTGTGACCCCTCCACCAGAGTCATCATGACTCTCCAGAGTCAACTAGAGTTGACTGTGGTAAAAGAGTCATGGCGACGCCTTTACTTCTCTCTGTGTACCCAGAGTAGCCTATGAACTGATGGCCCTTAAATTTGCCCTCACGTTTAGACTTGCCAATGATGGGCCTTTGGTTGGCCCTCACGTTGAGACTTGTCAATGATGGGCCTTTGGTTGGCCCTCACGTTGAGACTTACCATTGATGGGCCTTTGGTTGGCCCTCACGTTGAGACTTGCCAATGATGGGCATTTGGTTGGCCCTCACGTTGAGACTTGCCAATGATGGGCCTTTGGTTGGCCCTCACCTTGAGACTGGCCTATGATGGATCTATGATTGGTCCTCACGTTGAGACGTTCACTGGAAGTGAAATGTACATCACATATCCATGTTGGTCAATTGGCTGTCTGATACTGGCGCCTATTTTTATCACATCGAGATTGTCTGTTGGTCCCGATCCTTAAGACATCACGACCCTTGTGCATTGTAACCCACCATACAATCGGGAAGAAGGAGTTCTATTACATTCATAAAATGGTAACATAAATTAGAAACAAGAAGATAACATGGAAATGTTTGAAAGGTTCGCCTGCACCTAACGTGGCATTTTAATGTTCCTTAATTAGTTCCTGAGTGGTACTGCAATGCCTATGGAATGGTGTACATTACAGAATCTCCAAGTATGAAATCTTAGATCAATTGTCTTTGTATACACTCTTTGGGTATCACGAATTTGAACACGTTCTATCAAGATCCGTATAGCTTAATAGTTGTAGCTAAATGTATAGGCAATCAAAATCTCCATATTAGAAACCCTCCCATGCTAATTGCTCTATGACGAAAGGCATGCGACTTCTTTTTGGCAATGTTGAACGGCCAGCCGTTTAATGAAATGATACAATGTTCATGATACTTCTTCTAACATCAGCAGTGCGCTATCAGCAATGTTCAAAGTATATACATAATACATGTAGATGCACTGAATAGGCTCATGTCTACCTCTATACTGCCGATTTCCTATATAAAGTAGGCCGTACATACAGCCAGGTGGATTCTACATGTAAGAAGAATGCATCTGAATAAAGGCAGAGTTAGTGCGGTCATTAATTGGTAGTTGTTCCCGGAATAAGTTAATCAGCTCAGAGTATTCCCCACTGGATACTAACCCTGTCTCCTAACATAGAAACTGACCCGGTTGTTAGCCATTCACCTCGGCCAATCAGCGGAAATACCTTCAATCTGCCTAAAAGTCATTATGGTTATGGTATGGGGACATGCAGCGCCCGTGTCCTGAGCCACCTTTGGTTGACAGGCGGGTGAGCTGCTCGGGCGCTGAGGGCCGAGCTGCTCAGTGAACATTTAACCATTTAACGGCCACATAGTGCTTTAAAACATTATCCCCTGTCGACATGATGAATGAAAACAGCCTTGACAAAAGACGCACCAGGGCTGCATTCAAGCATCGTGCCAACCCTGCTGGATTGATCACCCCGACGACTGGGTCGGCATGATGCATGAATGCAACCCTGGCGAGTAGACACACCAGGGCTGCTTGAAATCATGTAAGGGTAGATGCAAACAGTATGCGGGCCTTAAAGGGTTAATGCTCTCCTGCCTGGCCGTAGGCGGCTGGTGCATGACCGGGTTAATTCACTGGCCTGTCCTCAGTCATTAACTGCAGATACTAGCTTGGCGTTATCCAATTAGAGTTTGTGTTCCTGACATGCATAGCCGCTGTAGCAGGGTGCAGCCCAGTGGCGGCCCCTATCCTGTAGCCTGCCACTCTAGCAGCTGCTCAGAGTCGCTCATACTTACACAGAGCCATGCACTGCAGGGTGTAAGGCATGTTGATAACCACTTGTTGCCTTCAAAACTACTTATATAGTGTGTTGTTTTTACCTCATCCAACAACTTAAGCCTCTGCCATTTACCTGGACTTTCTCAGATACTAGACTGAATACTTTCATACAGGATGACAATAAATACGAGTACTCACTTACCTAAATATAACTACAGTCACAGGCATAACGTTGGGATTTATTAGCAGCTTAATGTGTATTACTTTAATAGTTAGTAAAGTTACACAACACTTTGGCATTTTATATGGTTGCCTTCATCCTTTGTCACAATTCATATACTATCCTTTTAGATGAAGTCTGATTAGGTATTCTTCAATTATATTTATAACGGCATTATATGAAGTGTACTTCTCATACAATAAAACATCACCGATTTTTCGACACGACACATGTGTATGTCGCTGTTTCTACAACGTTATTGCCTATAACATTATATTAGCCATATGTGGGCTTTCACAAAAGGTCTTCATATTCTAAGCAGCTACACGAGGTACTCCATATAATGCCAAAGGGTTTCTTGTAATCGAATTACATTAAGAGCATTTGTCATCAGACACTGTCGGGAACTATAAAGGTTAACTCTAAACAATTAATGGTGACGAGTCTATCAAATGAGAACATGAAGATGTTGCCAAGAGCATGCACCTATGATGAATGAATAATACTTCTACGGTTTCTGAAAGGAAAAAACAGGGTGGGGGGGGGGGGGGGTAATAAATGAATATAGTCTAAAAAATGAAATCTTCCTACCCCTATTCAACCAGAGATTGGCACACTATACCCACACATCCCCTCTTTACCATACCTCTTCCATTATAAACTTGATCCTAAATACTCATTCAGCTCTTTCGCAAAACTGTAAATTTGGATATACGAGTGAGTTAAAAGATGCTGAGTTGGTTTGATTTGGTATGAGTTGGTGCGGGAGCAACTCTAGTAGGCACCTTAATGTCAGTGTATTGTATTAGCATGACAGGAGGATATAGACAGGCCTCAGCTGTGGTCGTCAGGTGCGTTCTTAAGGTGAAGGGTCCGGGGCCACAGCCTTTGCCTTCAGCACAGGTGGGGACATTTAGTGTGTAAAAGTCCTACCTCCCGACCATGCACACACGCTTTTAAGTTTCTGAGAAGGTTCTTCGATGTTTTAGTGCGTTGGTCTAGCTAGGTCTTATTTGGTAGAATATCCACTAACATGTCTGCAGTGAGGGAGACGTAACGTCTGAATAGCGCTACGTTTTAAGACATATTGAATGTGTTTTGAACTCAAGAGGAATAGTACTTCGCTATGACATGCCCTAATGTGTATATTGAGCGAGTAACTCGCTGTTACTGCACTCATGCATCATGCCGACCTCTATAGCATGGGTTTGATGTACGCAGGTAGGATTGGCATGATGCACCATTATAGCACTGGCGAGTTACTCACAGGCGCTGCGTTCGTGCAGTGGGAGCATAAAGCTTGACACATCATGTCGTCCCTAAATGGTTAAGTAGTAGGTGAAGGCATGGGATGGGAAGTGAAGGAATGGAGAAGGTTGTGCTTGGCTGGCGCCTCACTTATCGGCCATGATATAGTGGAGACTATATCTGTGGTCGGCCATATTAACGTCGTTAGTAACGTCAGAGACAGCCCGCCACGCACACACAGCTCGACCAGTCACGTGGGGGTAATAGACACCACGTACAAAACTCATCCATTTTTAGCAGACGGTAATTTCCTGTCCGCTCGTTTTATCGGCGGCGTTTTAGGTTCATCTTCATCCGTCTTGGGCGGCGTTTGGATCACGCGAGCGGCGACCTGCGACGTAACAGACCAAAAGGCGGCAGAATAAATCAGCCGCCATATATCGCCCTTTGGAGCTGATCATCTGAGGCTGTGCAACATGGATTCAACGTAAGTAATCTCCCCCAAAAAGGGGCCGTGCTGATTGAGTACACCTGTGCAAGCTAGGTGGTAAGCAAGCAGCAGGCGTTTGGTACCCATCGCCATGCGATTTACCAATGTGTTACTACAGTCCTAATGGTAACATAAGTTAGGCCGTACATGTATAAGAACTGATTACTAGTATACATGAGTTACATCTCCCAGACCTGAGTTAGACGTCATGTGGGAGAACATATCCCTCTAGGATAGGCCTATGGCCGTGTCTAATGAGTTTGTAACAATTGAAATGTCTTTGACCGGGTGTCGTCTTTGACCTGTGTCGTCTTTTACCAGTGTAGTCTTTGACCAGCAAGTTTTAAAATGGCTGAAATGGGAGTTATGTACACAGAAATGCCGGAAAGTTTGTAGTATATACTGTTAAAACTTGCTGGTCAAAAACTACACTGGTCAAAGACGACACAGGTCAAAGACGACACCCGGTCAAAGACGTTTCAATTGTTACAAACTCATGAGACACAGCCCTATAAACACGAACATTTAATGTTAATTGCTCCCACTGTTCCCGAGAACCTATATTCGATGCATGGTATGCCAACACTAGACAAGGCTGGTGCAGGACCATAGCATCCTAAGCCACATATACCTGTGTATTGTTGCTCAGGTCATGTCAGCCCAGTAAATACAAACATGCTGTGGGTGTGAGTAGTACATGGAAAGTGGGTCAGTTTGGGTGTGAGTAGTACATGGAAAGTGGGTCAGTTTGAGTGTGAGTAGTACATGGAAAGTTGGTCAGTGTGGGTGTGAGTAGTACAGGGAAAGCTGGCCAGTGTGTGTGTGAGTAGTACATGGAAAGTGGGTCAGTTTGGGTGTAAGTAGTACATGGAAAGTGGGTCATTTTGGTGTGAGTAGTTCATGGAAAGTGGGTCAGTTTGGGTGTGAGTAGTACATGGAAAGTGGGTTTGGATGTGAGTGTACATGGGTGTGAGTAGTACATGGAAAGTCAGTTTGGATGTGAGTAGTGCAGGGACAGTTGGTCAGTGTGGGTGTGAGTAGTGCATGGAAAGTTGGTCAGTGTGGGTGTGAGTAGTACATGGAAAGTGGGTCAGTTTGGGTGTGAGTAGTGCAGGGAAAGTGGGTCAGTTTGGGTGTGAGTAGTACATGGAAAGTGGGTCAGTTTAGATGTGAGTAGGCAGGGAAAGTGGTTCAGTCTGGGTGTGAGAAGTGCAGGGAAAGCTGGTCAGTTTGGGTGTGAGTAGTGCAGGGAAAGTGGGTCAGTTTGCGTGTGAGTAGTGCAGGGAAAGTGGGTCAGTGTGGGTGTGAGTAGTACAGGGAAAGTGGGTCAGTTTGGGTGTGAGTTGTGCAGGGAAAGTCGGTCAGTTTGGGTGTGAGTAGTGCAGGGAAGGTGGGTCAGTTTGGGTGTGAGTAGTGCAGGGAAAGTGGGTCAGTTTGGGTGTGAGTAGTGCAGAGACAGTTGGTCAGTGTAGGTGTGAGTAGTGCAGAGACAGTTGGTCAGTGTGGGTGTGAGTAGTGCAGAGACAGTTGGTCAGTGTGGGTGTGAGTAGTACAGGGAAAGTGGGTCAGTGTGGGTGTGAGTAGTACAGGGAAAGTGGGTCAGTTTGGGTGTGAGTAGTGCAGGGAAGGTGGGTCAGTTTGGGTGTGAGTAGTGCAGGGAAAGTGGGTCAGTATAGGTGTGAGTAGTGCAGAGACAGTTGGTCAGTGTGGGTGTGAGTAGTGCAGAGACAGTTGGTCAGTGTGGGTGTGAGTAGTGCATGGAAAGTGGGTCAGTGTGGGTGTGAGTAGTACAGGGAAAGTGGGTCAGTGTGGGTGTGCGTAGTACAGGGAAAGTGGGTCAGTTTGGCTGTGAGTAGTGCAGGGACATTTGGTCAGTGTGGGTGTGAGTAGTGCATGGAAAGTTGGTCAGTGTGGGTGTGAGTAGTACATGGAAACGGCTTATGAGTGAATTCCTGTGTATATGTGTAGCTTTGCGGCCGAAACGAAAAAGAGTATGTATAAAAAAAACTATAGTATACCTATCCTAGATTACCTAACCATATGAACTGAAACAGACGTTTTTGCCTATACTTACTACACTGTGGGTACACTGACACCACACAGTCTAATGAGCACTTCAGATCGCGATTGATTCCCATTTTCTGTTGCGTCTATTTTTGTAAAATAAAACTGTTGTAAATCAGGACGGGTGACACAGCGTTCGTCAAACCATTGAGTCAACAAAGGGGCGGGGTAGCTTTAATTTAGGTGTCGTTATAAACCTTTTACAGAGGACATGCGTAATGCTATTAGCCGCCACCAGGGTGCACGTCTTTAATCCTTTAAAGGCCGGGTAGTGCTTTAATGCATTAGACCCTTAGTTTTTCGCCAGTGCTGCATTTTTGCATCATGACGAGTCTACGGGCTTGATACTTCCCCAAAGGTCGGCAGGAATACAGCCCTGGTGAGTAAACTCGACAGGACTGCATGAATGCATCATGACGATCAAGGACATAGCAGATTAAAGCATTCCGCGACGCTTAAAGGGTTCATGTGGCGGCTGGTACCGCGCTGTAATGGCACTGCTGTTTAGTGCAAAGTTTCCTCTTGTGGGAACCAGCGGCGGTGGTGACATGCGCAGTGATGGATAGGCGTGCTGGACGGGTGGGTTTAATCTGCCGCCTCCATCCTACGCCGCCCCTACGTTTGATCATTACCACCCCCCCACCCTCCTTCCCGCACCTAGCAGCCATTCCCACCTCCACCCCTTGTCCCTGTAGCGTCCCTGGATCCGGATCATTTGGATCCCGCTGAGGCCGTGCTAGATATCCTACAGGCGGAGAGGACATGTCACTTGCAGTCCTCTCCGTTGGTGAAACTACCCAAGCAATACACTGGTGTTCACTGGAGGCATAGTTCTACTTGGTATTAAGGACCAGACAAGCTGAAACAATTTGACATCACCTCATACTACTGACAATATGGATAGCAAAGTATAATGCAACCCCCGATACAGTTTGGTTTAATAACGTCTTACATTGACACTTAAGGCACATCAAAGATCTGGATATTCCATGGACGGCCCATATTGACCCTTCATCACCAAATGGCTTTACCCCCTCAATAACATCGCCCTATCTATAACCATAATGCCCACGGCTTTACCTATACCGGTTACTGCCAAGTCGGTGAAAAAGAGACAAATTTGTTAAATTGCTGCCTGTATCTCTCAGCGAAATAAATATGGTCGAATTCGATTAAAAAAAAATTGTGATCAGCCTATGAGAATCGCTTGTATCCATGTAGGATCATGGGAGGCAAAATTGGAATCAACACAAGCTCAATTAATGCCAAGGATGGAACAGTCAGCACACATGTGTGCATGACTTCGTAGGTCTTATGAATTTTGCTCAGCATCTCCACCTTGTTACTTGTAGTCGTGGTACACAAGCAAAAAACATGGGCATCTGGATGCTGATTGTATAGTAGCTCGGATGGAGTGATCTTAGGAAAGGATGGGGTCATAAAACCCTAGGAGGGCCATCCTGTTTACCTAGAAATATTTACCACCATCACGCTATATATTTTGGTATGTAGTTCTAGGGCTATCCTAAAGATCGGGTTAATTTCTCTCATATCCTACAGTTTACCTGTTTCCATACTGAGTTGCTCGCGTCCCTGGGAGGCTGCGATGTGAGCTGCTCGCGGACGACCCCAGCTGCTGGACGATTTATAATCAGGGGGAGGGCCGTAACAGCTCACGACTCGACCCCAGGACATAAGCCACTCAGTAAGGAAAGCTGATAATGGCAGGGACCAGAACAGGTAGTACAAGGGGCGGTGTCGGGCAGGTGAGGGGGCTCGACCTGCTCGCACACCACCTGAGTCTACCACGAGCTGCTCACCACTGCCGCCACCTCGCGGCTCCCCTGGTACCAGCGTCACCTTACAGTCCCACTCTGCCCTCAGTTGTAACTGCCCGCTCAGACGATACGTCGTACAAGACGAGAGGAGGGCGCAGGTGGCCAGGGGAGGCTTACTTAGGAAATGGGCCACTCTAAGACATGAACTACTAGTACTTGTCCGAAGACGAGAATGATATCTGTTTATTAATACCGTCACAACGCCCATGGAGCATGTGTTATATTTTCACTATACCGTAATGGCTGGGTTCAGCTGCGGGTAATCTAATAATCTAATAGGGTCCAGGCCGGGGTTTCAAGGGTAATTGTAGTACGTCTTGAGCGCAAACGCCTGTATCTTGAATGAGCGCCTGTCTAATATAAGCGTCGGAGTGCAGTAGATTTCGAAATCTATAAGCGCCCGAGCGCTCAAACGAGCCACTATATGTATACGGTATATTGCAATTCACAACCTCCATAATCTATGCTTGATTGCCAATGAACAACCATGGAGTTCGTCGAGTTCATCTTATGAGAGGGCGATACGGGATACATTTTCACCTTTTTTCAGCCTCAAAAAACGGCTGGAAAATATTAACTATATATTTTATGTTAAAAATACTATTTTTTTCTTTTTAATTTGATATTGATTTTTGTTGTTGTAAAACGTCCAGTTCTTCAGGCCATATTACTGGAAACCAAAAGTTTGCCTCACCATGAGACAAAAGTCATGTTGCCACGAGTCCTGCAACCAGTACCAGTCTGGTGGTTGGCGTGACGTGCCCGATCAGCAGCGACCCACCTGTGCCGCACAGAGAGGGAACCCTCACTAAACAAGCGCCCCTCTAGAGCCTGTTCTCTGCTCGCCGCCCATGGGGAAGTGCTCTGACATATAACAATACAGGAAGGGCACGCGCCGCGCCAAATGGCCCGCTGGCTAAATCAAAGCTTATTAGCCGTGCCGACCGGCCCCGTAATGACACCCAGCCGGCGCGCGTCATTAACGGACGCCGCCAATGAAAAGGGTCGTCGCCCCGCGCATGCACAGAGCTAGTGCTGCGCGCGCAATCTCAAAGACCGGAGCGGCCCCTAGCAACCAAGAGGGGAATTAGCAACCACGGATCAAACCAGCCGCTCCGGAAATACAATTTGCAGGCCGAAAGGACACGGGAATTCCCCAGTCCGAGTGTCTAATTTTAGAACCTGAATTTTGCTCTCGGCGCGTCTAAGATTACACAGTATTCGGATGTCTCAGAATCATAGATATAGCATGGCCCTATGAGTCCTACACTGGTAGGAGAGGATCCAGCAAACTATGGTAATGGTAATCATGAACTGCTCTGCAGAGAATATACACTGTTCATATATCCCAATATGTTTTTTTTTCAAGACTGAAAACGGTATACGGATGACGCCTAAGCTACACCCTTAATGCATTAAGAATCTAGAACCCAACATTGCCAGACTCTGAAAGGAAAGTCCAGCATTGTCATACTCTCATGCAATCTTATACACAATAAGGAGAATCCAGCATTAGCTGACTCTCTTTAACATTTCTGAGTGTTATGGCAATTGTCCCCATATGATGCAAATACGATCTGTATTTAACTTTCTCTTGAATATTCTGCCTACCAAATCACATGAGAATATGGGAGCTGCATGAAAGCTGGAATGAATAAGAGCATGAAAGAATTGGGTTGGGATTGCGTGCAGCAACGATACCGACTCGTGGACACTGGACTACTAGGGGTCGAGCGTTGGTCGTGCCTACCCCTCGGCTACCCCGTTCTGTCCCCTCGATGATGGTGGCATTGTGACCCTTCATCTACCACTCTGATCCCCGCCCCCCTCTCACTGCATCAGCCTGCACACTGCACCAGCATGCCCACTGCACCAGCCTTCCCACTGCACTGACCTGTCCACTGCACCAGCTTGCCCACTGCTCGTATCTGCAAATGCCAGCGCAATTATACGCCATGTCGCGGCCCTCAGTGTGTGATGTGTGCCCAGTGGAAGAGGACAAGCCATGTTCCCCACCTCAGTCCCCACCCCTCCCCACCTCTTCACTACCTACCTGCTATCCTTCTTCATTCTCCATCATAAACCTAACTGCCCACCTGTGACAAGGTACTTGTATATACACTATACCCACCTGTCAGCATGATCTTTTATACACCTCACTGCCCACCTGTCACTAGATATACTGTAAATAGTTAGTGGAGGTACACAATAGAATTTACTGTAGCTCTACAGTAGGATCTAATGTAGAATGGATTTACAGTAGAATCTACTGTAGATTCATAGTAGCTTCTGCAGTTTACCTACAACAAACTGTACACCTACAGTAGAATCTACTGTACACCTACAAGTATGGCGACCAACTTTTTACAGTGTACCCGTTCATATACTGGCATCTAGTGACATAATTATATACCTCACTGTCCTCCACTCACCTGTCATATGCGTCCACCTAAACATCACACCCACCATTCACCTATTATGCTATATTATATACCCTACCATCACCATCCTCTATCCTCACATATACATCACTGCTCATCACTCACTTGTCATGTCCCTAGCAACATTTAAGCCTACCAAGCATTCACCCATGCAACATTTATATAAGCCTACCAGGCATTCACCCATGCAACATAAGCCTAACAAGCATTCATCCATGCAACATAAGGCTATACTTCACTACCCATCTCTCATCTGACATCACGATATACTTCAGTCACCAGCCCCGATGGTCACCACAGCACTCACCTCACCTGCAATCAGGCTATACCACCGCCCAACATAAATTCACCTGCAATCAGTCCTTACCTCGCAGCCCAACATGAACTTACCTGCAATCAGTCCTTACCTCATAGCACAACATGGGTCACCTACAATCAGCCTACACCCCACAGCCCAACATGAGTTCACCCGCAATCAGCCTACAGCTAACAGCTCAACATGAATTCACCTGCAATCAGCCTACAGTTAACAGCCCAACATGTCTATCTGGTTGGTCCCTTTGAACTCGCGCAGGCCCAGGCCTTCATGCTGGTGGTCTACCTTGTGATCTCTCCTCAGTAAACCATGTCTGAGATATCAACGGCTGTGGTTTGTCTGGCCCGGCCTACTATGGTACTAGCCCAGGTATGTAGGACCAGGTAAATAAAAGAACACTTGCTATCCTTAGAAAAGAGTAAGGGACATTTGCCCCGGTAGCGGTTTTCTCCCTCACCTCATAGATGCGGTCATTAATTTAATAGATTTGATCATCCATAGATTGCAGTCACTGCTGTATTGGGCAAGCAGCATACAAATATCTGTCCTACTCCGAGGCAGACTACGACTATATGTGACTGACTCTTTACTAACTTGCTGGTCTACCACCAAATGCCTGCATTGGCTACTGCTATTTCCATTTCTACGTGACACCCCTTTTCCTGAATGTGGCCATACCACCACATATATCCCCTACCCCCACTTCCTCCACCTCTTCCCAACACGAGGTGCTACAAGGCCCTGCTGTCAAGCACAACGTTTCCCCAGCTCCGATTAGTCGCTGTTCAGTGTCACCACATTCTGCACAACCAGTTTACCTTGAATGTGTCAGCATTAACCGGTCATAGGGGAATTACTGTCACCGTGCTACATCTGAATGCAGCTTTCCGTCTGTCGGTTTTCCTGAGGAATGATGTTAGAGGCAGGGATGTGTTTTATGTCATTTCTGTATGAAGAGGCAGCATTTCCCTAAATATTGACTGCTCTCTTTCGATTGTAGACATCTCCTTTTCTCCCGAGTCACTTCTTTGAAAGTACTACAACATGAAGATGCGCTCCTGGAGCGGACATTGGCAATGATTGTCAAGTGTTGTGACTTGATTGATTTTGATTTTTGTCACGTGTATTAATTTCCAAATATGACAACAATCAAAAGTACATCGTGTCATACAATTCACGATTTCAACACATGTCTATAGGGAACTAGGCCCATTGGAACCGTTAGTATTTCTCTCAAATTTTTTAAGAACGAGATTTTAAGAACGAGATTTTCTTTATTTACCAAATAGTTTGACAAGTTTGCAGGACTCGAAGAAGGATGAATAAAAATAGTTTTGCGTACGCTAAGTCGAAGCGTACCGGTACGCATATATCTCACATCAATATGAAAATTGTATTCTCTGAGAAGTTATCAGAACGCTGTCTGACTGGATCGACGGGTATCAAGAGAATATTGGCATATTTGCTATCAAATTAAAGCTAATACTGCCAGTAATGCAATGAGGTAGAGATAACTTACATTTTCCCTACTTTTATATTTCATATTTTTCTGTCTTTGGTGATGAGTAACCACTTTTATTTTTGAGTGGTTTAAGTACTGCGCACCGCATCGTGGCATTGCAAGAGTAAATATTCCGAGGATTTTGGCAGGTATTCCGCCAGGAGTGCTGCAAGTCGCTGCAAGTCCGCCTCGTCCTCACTTTTCCCATACAGGCAATGAACAAGCTATTCTACTTCCGGTAGCCAGGTTACAGAGTCCACGGAATTCCCACGGAGGGCGCAAGGCCCCCACCCATTCGTGTCTAGGTTTCTGAATTTGCTAGTTACAATAGCTAATAAAAATGTATCGACTCTGAGGACATGACAGAAAAGACGCCCGGGAGTTGACTGGAGACCCACTTGTACTTGTATAAACCACCAGTGGAATACATTTTAAACCAATGAAATAATTCCATCCATTCACTGTAGACTTCTTATGGTACAACTTGCACCTATTGTGATAGCTATTATTAGTGAGTATATACCAAGTATCAATGAGTGTTATTAACGTACACACACAGAAAAGTGAGAGTCATTGTCGCTAAAACTACCCTCACCTGAGGGTCAAGCACTGCCTGACTCTCAGGTGAGGGTAGTTTTAGCGACAATGACTCACTTTTCTGAGGGTGTACATGTTTTGGGGCGACCAGTTGCAAGTAAGAAGCAGGTAAAAATGGGACTTTGCACCCGGCGCCAGACTGGGGTAAGCTGACACACCTGTTGTCCCTTTCTGAGCTGACCGACTCTGACATGTGGGGGCTTATTCTGCACATGGTATGTGGTATGTAACAGGTGAGGTAGTCACATTATGTCAAGTACACCCATGTTGAGCAGTTGAGAGGCGTCTTGGAGGTAATACAACTCCCATCTTGCAGTAAACAGCGACAATGGTATTGGATGTCACCAAGGCCTTTACCCCCAAACAGTGTACTACTTTCAAGATATTGGAGAACTGAATTATAATCTGTCATAAACATCATGGTTACAATAAAGGGATTTGCCATACTATTACTATGAAGAAACATTAGTGTAAGTGTAAAGATCAGCTTATTCTGGAAATACCAATTGGTTTACATATGTGCGAGTAGTTTATCAAAATAGGCATTTTCGGCAGCCAATAACCACTGAAAGAAACTCGTATTAGTAAGCACGTAAACATGTTGACAAAGAGACAAAAAACGTGGATGAAAAAGAAGGGACTATACATACCACAGTGGATGTCGCATGAGAAAAAGCAAAAGACAGAAAAGAGCGGCAAAAGGTGCATTTTGGTGAGGAATGCCGCCTGATAATAATGTTTGACATAAGTTTAACATTAGACCAACTTTATACAAAGTATCAGCAGTCCAACTAGACTAAAAAATGAAAGGTATGTTTTAGGTAACATGGAAAGAAAATGTAGGGTCGGTAGGTCGGAATCTTTCTCTTAAAAAAAAAAGCTTTTCTTTTAACATGAGCTTACTAGCCAGCCTTTCCAAAGACCCTAAAATTGAGCAAAAAAGGGTTAAAAATACGGAAATCTCTTCAAAATTGCATAAAAAACGTAGGGTCGGCCCTGTTCTGATAGGGTCGGTCGGATGACCTGAAACAAACCTCTTTTTGGCCCTATCAATAAGACCCTAGATGCCCAGGTTACATCCTGACCCTGATGCCATGTATCCTGCCATGGTAATAGGACTATGGCATCACCATTTACTCCTTCAAATAGTGGGACAGTAGTCCTTTTACTGTCGGCAGGATACCTGACAGCAGGTCCTAAAGACCCGACAAAAATGATTGGTTCTCTGCAGTCTGGTCAGAACCTTTGAGATAGCCTGGTCGGATTTCCTTTTTCAAACTACCTTTTATCCCGATGGAAGACCTTTGTCCTTTAGAGGGCTGTCCATAAATGATGTCATTTTTAGCAATTTCTGACCCCCCCCCCCCGAAATATATGCTTCTTCTTATAACGTCAAATCACACCATGGGCAGAATTTCAATCTCTTACTGCGTTATGAACTGGCTACTGGTTTACTTTGCGAACGTGAATAAGATGCGGATTCTTGTTGAATGTGAGCGGAGATTTTTTGTGAGTAAAGATCAAACTAAAAAAAAGGTGCACCTGGCAAAACTGTCACATAGGTATATTGATATATCTTTTATAGGTTGAGGTTTGGTAACGTAATATTTATACATAAAGTATAATGGTGACGGTATCTGATGCCGTCATGACGTCACTACCTACGTCATTTCCCCTCTAACCTCCGGTGTCCTTCCTCCCTGATGGCGCCTGTCCTCCCTGTGTTTTCTGGCGCCGGCCGCGGTCACGACCCTTTGTCCTCTGGTGCGCCTCACGCAGCACTCAGCCGCCTCCAGGTGGGCTTCCTCCAGGGGGTGGCCGAGGGGCCGTGCAGGTTAACATGGGATGACGCCGCGTCACGAACAGCATAATACGGCACCTGTTGGAGGTACTCACCGCCTGCCCCACTTAGGGAGCTGCTCACTGCCCACCCTAACAGTCCCCGACACTTCAATATCCTAGCCGGCCAGCGGGGGCGAGGCACCCGGTGCAGTGCCAGGTAGCATCAACGTGACCATACTGACGCTACCAGGTAAAGGTGGGAAGCTGATGCCTGTATCGGGGCATCTATACTCTCTGTGAGCAGCTCGTGAACAGTCCATATCTGAGGGACAATCCCTTCCCTTAATGAGCAGCCTATGTCTGTGAGGGACCATCCCTCCCCTCTCTCGAGTAGTTCATGCCTGTGAGGGACCATCCCTCCCCTCTCTTGAGTAGTTCATGCTTGTGAGGGACCATCCTTACTTAGTGTGAGCATCTCATAAGCATATATGTCTGAGGTACCATCCCTACCCTTTGTGATAAGCTAATCGTTTGAGGGACCATCCATATCCTCTGCAAGAACCTCATATCTGAAGGGACATATCCCTACTATGTGTGAGCCATAGGGGAGAGAGGGGCACGTTGAACCACTTATGCACATTTATTTTTTTCCTGACTTTATCAAGGTCATCTGAGCTTTGATCTTGTATCTAGCAGTTACCTTATATCATTGCGCTATATGACGACCCATGGCAAAGCAAGTGTGGTCATTTGTTGTATTTCTTTTGATTTTTTGAAAATAAAATCTTTGGGTGGTTCAATGTGCCCCATGCCCTGGGCAGGTTGACCCACCCACTGAGGCACCTTGAACCACATATCTTGAATGGTTCAAACAATCAGCAATATGGATTTATTATTGACAGTTAAGGTGGAAATACTTGCTTTTGTTACTTTTGCATAGGATTGAATATGAAAAATACATATTTAATGCATACAAGTTATTAAGTTATAGCTTCTAGTTTAGTCACTGGGTTAGAGCTTTACAAATTTTCCTGTAGGCTAATATAAACCATTTTCAGAGGATTGCTGCTATTTGCACGTGCCGTATACATCTTTAATTATATTCTTTTATGATATAACAGGCTGTTTTGCTTCTTAAAAATGATACATCTGAGAATAAACACACTCTGAATATGCTATGAAATAATTTATTATCACAACTAACAAAACATGTATTCTAACCTACTTGTATAACCAAAGTGTATATTAGTATTGTGGTTCCTTCTGTGTGGCTTAATTTTAATGAACTATGGGGGTTTAAGCCATGGGCCTACTTGTTGGGTTAACCCACTGTTGACCTGAGCAATATCATCTCATCATTGCCTACAAGCTGACAAGGAGACCTTAAAAAGTCTGCCCTCTGGTGAAACGTGGTGATACTTTGTCCCTCTATGCATTGCACAGGCACATATGTGGTAAATAATGGAACTAGTCTTTCAAGACAGAGATGTGGGTACTTTGAGCATGGTTCAAGGTGCCCCAATTTTTGTGGTTCAATGTACCCCATGTCAACCATCATAGATAAGGTTGATTTAATTCATATTACATAACACCTTCAGGATTAAAATCATGTTCTATGTAAGCATTCAGATATATACTTTGACCTCCATATAGATCTTGGGCCAGCAATGTTTTGTAAAAACATAAGAAGAAAAGTTTAACAATTGCAAATTTTCACTTTCAATGGCTTAAATCTTTCATATTGTCTGAGCTTCTCCTCAGCATCCCAAAATAAATATGATGTTGCTGCTCTGAACCGTCTATATAAGGGGGTAATATGGTAGGCAAACTGCTGGAGAATTCCCAGAGGAATGGCAAAGAGAGCATGTGGTTCAATGTGCCCAGGTGGTCAACGTACCCCTCTCTCCCCTACCATGTCTGTGAACAGTCCATGTATGAGGGACTATCCCAAACCTTAGTGACTAGCTCCTATCTATTTGGGTAACCCCTACCTAGCTCATATCTAGGTGAGGGAGGCATCCATACCTTGTGTGAGCAGCTCATGACTGTAGGGGCATCGCTATTCCCTATGTGCAGCTCTCTGTGGGCATTTTATGTGGGGGGGCATCCCTACTCTCTGTGAGCAGCTCATGTGTGGGGGCATCCCTACTCTCTGTGAGCAGCTCATGTGTGGGGGCATCCCTACTCTCTGTGAGCAGCTCATGTGTGGGGGCATCCCTACTCTCTGTGAGCAGCTCATGTGCGGGGGCATCCCTACTCTCTGTGAGCAGCTCATGTGTGGGGGAACATCGCTTCCGTCTCTGAGCAGCCAAGGGGATGAGGTAGGTGTTGGAAATTGGCGATATCTGTGTGACGTAATTTATGGAAAGCCCCTACCCTCTGACTCTGTGATTAGCTCATTCCCCTTCATGAAAATGTCTTATATGTACTGACCACCAAGACTGACCATCCCTACCCATGTTAGAAGCCCCCTCCCCCCTGTAGGTGGTGTATGTGTGAGTTGAGCACCCCACTGCCTCTGTGAGAAGCTCATGGCGGTGAGCTGACCACTCCCCTGTGTGTGATAGGTTTGTGTCTTCCTACATGAGATGTTCAGTGCGAGGTGTGGCCACCACATGACCACACAGGGCAGCCTGCCACCTGCCTTCCGCCTCCAGCCTTCCGCTTCCCGTCTTGGCGCTATACCTCCCAATCCCTTCACGCTGCTACACTGCCCCCCTCACCACCCCACCAACCCACCCCACCCTAGCTACATCCGCCAATACCCTCACATCTGCAGCCCACCCCAAATCCCCTCTCAACGTCCCCCCACACTTCGCCGTGCCTCAACTCCCCCGACCCGCAAATCCCCGTCGGAGTGACTGGCCCGGACGGACTCTTAGCGCCCCCTGGCTAGCCGGCCGTAAATTGGTCTGACATTTAATTTTCGCGCGGGTTTTGGTCACGTGACTGCAGGGGTTGACAGGGCTTTCAGGCGGGCTAATTGAGCGAGCGCGCGCCGCCCGACTGACAGCGCCACACGGTGATAGCTTTTGACGCCGCGCCCAAACCTGGCTGCTTCATTTTGGCACACGCTGTACCGGCCGCCAAATGGGGTGGGGACACCGTGTTGGGTAGTAAGGGTAGGGGGTGGGAGCTGGGAGTAAGGCAAGTGAGAGAAAGATGGAGAGAGCGAGACTGAGGGAGAAGGGACTTAAGAAATGGTATTACCATAATATTATATATATTTATGGGGCACCTTGGGGATGAGCAAATATTGGGATGAGTGAGGAAGTAAAAGATAGCGAGAGTGGAAACACGGTTTGGGAGATCGGTTATACATGTACTATTAGTATTTAAAATCGATTCGGCCAGTGTTGTGGAGGGAAGTCTTTAGCCAAGAGGCTATACGGTCTGCGGACGAAGGGTAGGGGAAATCGGGGGGGGGGGGTGAACCCTGGGGTTTGGAGGAGAGACTTGTGCGAGTTGCTAAACAAGCTGGCTTCCCTGTGAGGTGAGTGGACAGAAGCCAGGGTCAAACGGCAGCCACCTCCTCCGTCCTCCTCCTCTCACCGACGTAACGTCACGAGCACCACCGTCACGTCCTGTGGTGGTGGGTGCTTGGTGCAGGGGTACGGTTTTACGGCTTCTACCTGCCTACTTTAATGTCAGGTGTGTCAGATCATGGTACATGTACTAAACTTAAGGCATGTTGAACCGCAGAAAGTGAGCTAGAGGAAAGTTAGTATACATGTAACATGGCCGGAACATCTCTGTTGCAATTATGACCACCGTTCACTGGAGAATGATTTATAATCAAACATGACTAAGGTAATAGAAAATATGATTAATGCCATAGTTAGAAAAGACTAACCCTAATGCTCATAGAGAGGCAAAGACACAAAGGTGGGGACGCACACTGATGATATTCTAAAGACTCTGGGCCTTAGTCTGTAGTGGCTATCCCAGGTTAGTCATATATTGGTCAGAACTGATATTCAAAAATGATTTAGGTAAAACAAAATATGACTAAGGTCTTACCAAAAAGACTTAGACTGACAGGAATGGAATGCTCGAATGGAATGACTAAGGTGGGTTGTCACTACCGAATATACCTGATAACATTTTAACTAACTGTAGTTGGGCGTATAGGGAGCCAAAAATGTCTAACCAGGTTAATCAGTAGTGACTACGTTGTTAGCCGTTACTGACTAAGTTCCGTAGCATAAAGAATATCAGTGTATATCAGTCCTAGGCTCGCTCCATTTTGACTGTTGCTGGAGCGGCAGCAACTAGAGTTGGTGGCCTTCAAAGTGGTTAAAGCTTGCATCACTGAAGTACACGTACAAACGTTAAACGTATATTGTCAAAGCAAAGAGAGGATCTCCTCTGTTCTATACGGTTACTGGAACATATTGTATGTGTGAGGACGCACAACAGTGCGATTGGTTCTAGATAGAGCATCAATGATCACGTACCAATACAATCGGAGACAAGTTGAGCAATCAGGGGGACGTTTGGCATTTGCTCCTAAAGCATAGGAAGTGATGCCTTTTGTGGACACCTTGCAAGGGACTATAAGAGAAACGGTGTGCCTATCGTGACTCATGCCTATTTCTTTCGTTACTGCCTGAAGGGTTGCAAATACTATGTTCAACTAATCAAGTAGGGCAATGCCATTTGTTTTCTCTAGGTTTGTCGTACAAAGAGGTCAGATGACACGATCAAATCAAAATATATATTGATTTTGGCCACTAGGGGGCTTCATATAGCCAAAAAGGACCAAAATATAGCAAACGGTTATCCATACTACTTTTTTATATAGAATATGATGGGCCACATTAGAAGATTCCATCTTTGGTGAAAATATTCAATATTTGGAATGTAAAAGAAAGTGTTTGGGCCTAAATTGATGTTTTTGCACATGTTGGTTGCCATGGAAACATGATTTTCATTCTAAATCGAAAAACAAAAACAAGTTGATTGATAGAAGGCCCCACAATGATTTCTATGCTGAAAACAAAATGTAAATACCAATGTAATTTTTAGATCAAAAGATGTGACCAAATGTTTGTAAAAAGTTTGGATATTTGGTAATTAGCATAATTAGAATCTCTAAAACAAGGTAAGATAGAGCTATTGGCATTTAAGATTGGACAGTGACCACACATATTCAGAGAGCCAGTACTCAAAAACTAGAGGTGGTACCTGCTAATAAAAGATATCACTGGAAAGCGGATCACATTAATTTTATTATTGAGTTTTTACCTTGGAGGACCCTTTTCCCTCGACTGTCCACATAATGTGACTAATATATTTTACTTTCATAAATCCCCGTTTCAAACGATGCTTAACACTCCCATGAGGGTGTCAGTATCTACACACATATTTCGACGTCATGGTGACATTCACCATTGTGTGCAGAAAATCATGACTAGATCTATGTTGGTTTTTTTGTGCAATTTTGAAGGAATTTTTATATTTTCATACCTTTTTGGGGTCAATTTTAGGTTTACAAAATTTAAAAAAAAATCTCCCCATTTTTACAGTTTTTTGGGTCAATTTTAGAGGGGAAGTAAAAAAAAAGAAGTAAAAAAAAACAAAAAAAAACGACCTACCGACCCTAGAGTTTCTTCCCATGTTACCTGAAACAAAACTTTTTTTTTATTTGGCCTCATCCCGGATGAAAGAATTAGTAATAAACTGTCGAACTCTACTTTCAATTCTGAAATCTGCTGGATATGTATTTAAGTGAAACAGATAATATGTATGAGGTGCGCCATTCTGGGTTAAGATTTATGTTTTATTTGGATAATGTCTGAAATGCCAAAGATTATCTAATGAAATCTTAAATAAGGCGGAGTAAATTATATTGGATGTGACCTGATACAATGTACCCCGAAATGTGGAGCAGAATCTTGTCATCTCGAGTCTGTAGTCCCGGTACGTCATGAAAAGAAAATTCGCCCAAATTGCCTAGGTAACTAATTGTACACACACCAGCTAATAATGTGGGAATAGCATGGGAAGCTTCCATTGAGAGATAGAGGGTGGTTTGCCATCAGGTTTATACCCTGTCAACTTCTCAACAATGCTCCATGGTGATTGGCCAGTTGGTACCAAGTTACTGATTACATCATGGCTGACTGACATGCTAACCCGTCATTGCAGGACCCTGCTACTACCACCTTACTCAAGGGGAAAGGTAGCATGGATGTGGGGGAATACATGAGAAAGACACGTAAACGTAGGCTTTGGGAAGGAGACCTGGCTATGTAAGTACCAGGATAATACTTCCCTTGTAAAATGACGGTACCCGAGCCATGTACCTACACATGGTTGTGTCCAATTGGTCTCCAACTTTAAAGATCACGCTATCACGTAGAGGTCAGTATGGAGAACTGTAACATACTTCTACTACTGCTCTTCAGGCAACACACACTGGGTCACACCTTCAGAGGAAGTCAAAGAAAATGACTGGAACACGATTGCTGTACGGACACCTGTCATACATAATGTTCACGTCAGTTCACTATTAAACTGCACGATCAACATACACTGTGAAGAAAGAAACACGTACCTACAAAAAAAGGCAACCAACTATTTACAGTGTTTGGGTTTCTTTAAACATGACATTACTGTCATAGTTATCTATGTGTGTACCCCCTCCCCCCATGTGATCGATACATGTATTACCAACAAGGTGTACACATGTAGAGGATCAATATACACACAACATCTCTTTTCGAATGAGAGGAAGTAAAACATATATGTGATACTTAGTACAATATCATCAAAATATACACCACTTTCTTTTGAAAGCATTATTATTAACTTGAGAGACATGGTTTGTCTTCTTAGTAGATGTGTAAAATGAATCGCAGGTGTGTCTATAACAACCATGTCTAGTCAGGTGCGGAGCAGACCGTGTGAGACAAATCTACAAACACGTTTCACTTTAGGATCGTGTGACATAGCCGCCAACCTATTCTCAGAAGTACAGTTTATGCTCGACTTCATTTCTGAAGCATCCATTTCCAAATGGAAGTCCTCCAAACGCTTCCAACTGTCAGCCCGGCCCAGCCCCACCCCGCCCTGCCCACATATAGAAAAGATGCCGGCGGTACTTACACCTGTGTCTTTGATCCTAGCCGGCTACTGTTAAATGAGATCCATGGCGTCTCTTTCTCACACCTGTCCCCTCTTCTCACGCCCCACACCTCGAGCCGCTCTCACCTTCACTACCGCCCTCAAGGAACAGCCCCGCTACGTCTATAATAACTTGTCAGGCGAACTGCTCATCGGAACTGTGTCAGATGACAGGTCAGCTCTTTGGTGAGCAGCTCAGTGCGGCGTAGCACGATTACTCATACACATGGAGCTGCTCCCACCCTCGTCCCCCACACCTCAGTTCACACCTGTGTATAGCCGGCAATCTGAGCGTTTATCATTATCAGATCTTACACGTCCGATAGGAAACTGACACGGGCCCATTTATTTGCCATATTGGGCTATATTGAATGGATATAGGACTGGTGTGGCGGCGTATTAATGCACTTTTGGTCGTGTAAACTGAGCCTGGTGGAGGGTTCATACCAGGGCGGTGAGAAATTATTCGTATAATAAATATGAAGTACAATATTAACATTTTTTGATATCTCGACCTGCTCAAATGAATATGCATTATCATCTCAGCTCTTCCTTTTCGACTTCTCAGATTATATTAGTACTATCTGACTTTAATATATAGTACTGGTACATGTCCATTAAGTAACACAGAATCGGACCTTTCCCTTCAACTTTCTCTGGTGCACTGTAAATAGTGAAACCAAAAATAATGTCCATGTGTACACACGAATGTCCTAGTATATACTGTGAAACCATTGTAAAATCTACTGTTAAGCTACATTAACCTCTAACAATGTGCCTACTTTGGAAATTTACTTTTCAGTAGATAGTATGCCCTAATGGAATAGCTAATGAAATTAATTTCTCAAGGTATGAGGAATCCTTAAACTTTAGACTGCTGAAGCTGTCAAAGAGCGTGCCGGCGATTTACTTTTTATACAGAAAATACCTGACTGTCATGCACATAAGCCATAAACAATCTGTCATAATTATGTCAGATTGTGCAGTTTAATCTACCTACACATGAAGGAAATCTTCCAAGTTCTTGATTCCAAAGTCACTGAGGGCAATAGAGAGGCTGAAGGTAGATCTCTAATTTAACGTACATCAACGGAAAGAGTGGTTTACCTAAAATATGGTGATAGTAAACTATAAATGCTGGCCATCCTTTCCCAGTCTACACGACAGGTCCAACTGATGTATTTATGTATTCTACGCGATAACTGAGGGACAATATGAATAAGCACCTAACATATAAGGCCTACCCAGTGAACAAAAAACGTTGTACAACGTTATATAACGTTTCTCTATGGCTCCTTAACATGGCAAAACGTTATATTACGTCATAAACGTTATTTTGACGTAAAATAACGTATTTTTGTTAGCTGGGTATATCATTCTCTCAATATTTTAATATTGGTTTCAAACATATCATATCGTATAACAGGACAGTTCTGCTGTCTGCCATATACCCTTGTGCACTATTCTTACACGGTCATGTTATAAAACCGTATCTAGAGCCATATTCCATCAGTAACAACATGCTATAACAGAATTCAGCATTCCTGAGGACATATATGGACACCCTCAGTGAGATAAATGCACGTGTTTAGTATTAGGGATACTCACAAAACAACGTTGAAATGTATGTCTATTTGGCAAACACATGCAGTATAAAATGTACGTTGTACTATATACTATCTCTCATGATGGATGGATGGCCTTGCATCTGAACACACCCATGAAGTCTTGCCTTTCTGACAAAGCATACACACACAGAGTCTCTAAGGGTGCCCACTTTAGCCTTTATGGATGGAGTGTAGCCTTTGTACAGCGCCCCCCACGGTGCTCTGCCACACCTATGAACCCACTTAGCACGTGACCTTTTAGAAAACTGAAACTGATTTGCCGGAAGTGATGGAATAGCGATCACCATCAGTCATGCGTGTGCTACTATTGTAGTGGGCCTATATATATCCATGCCGTCTAAGAATAAAGAAAAGAAGTGGAATTATGTACATGTATGCATACATGTACATAATCCCACTTCATCAATCCTCATGAGGATTAATGAACGCCAAGGTACACTTTTCCCTTTTACATGAGCCTCGCCACAAGCATACTAGGCTTGGTGCACGTAGTGATATTGTTATAGAGATAACGATATGGAAATGTGTTTGGCAGTTTCAGAATTGGGAAGGCGGGCGGGCATCAAAGGCGTAGCCTCTATTTCATTTTGGACTCAGTGAAATATACACGCCTACAAATACCACCTGTCATTATATCCCTGACGTGTGGTGTGAAGTTTCACATACGGATGCATGTAACATCAGTATCAAAATCGGCAGAAACCATCTTCATGATATTCCTCGTGGTTTCACGTTTCTCTAGGAAGTTGCCTCCAATTACAAGAAGGCAAACCTACTACTGGATACATACCGGGGCCTTCGTCCCATTCTACTGCTTTATGACCTACCCCATGCTTAGTGATGAGAGGGGTTGGGATTAAAATAGCAGTAGAAGTCAGCAGGCCCCTTCCCGTGAAGTGGCTCCTTGCGCCCTCAGCACGTTTTTAATGGCGGCACGGCGATGATTGCCGGAAGTTAACCTCACGTTGACACTTAGCAGAGGGTGGCACCACCTGGTGTCACTGATGGATTCAAGATGGCGTCAGGCGCTCGGATATTAGTTTGGTTTAGCGGTAATCAAACGCCAATCAGACTTAATTTAGGATGTAAGAAACACATGGAGTGAAAATAAATTGCCTTGCCACGAGAAGCCCCTTAAGGCACGGGGTATATTGACATTAATGCATATTAAAAGTCAATATTCTCGATGGGAACGTTCAGGGGAAGTAGCAAAATGTATTACCTCCTTTGCCTTACGGTTATCCTTATAACAACGATGAGTAGTGTTAAAGGAACGCAAGCTTCATCACTGGGGTTAAAGGCACTCCTATCATAAGGCACATTGCCATCATGAAGTGGAAGTATCAGTGTTATAAATGGTTGTCATCCCAAGCTGGACCTACAGATGCTGTTACAGCTCCCATACAGCTTTACCCCGTTTATGCATGGATATGATATTATCCCTATGTTATTTTTGGTTGTAAATACACACAGTACTATAGTTAGTGTTCCTGATATGTTCAGATTGCACCATATAGATATAATTACTCTGAACAATGACTTAATTACGATATCCATGGCAACACCCAGTGTGGGCATACTGTAGAAAGGCCAGGCCGATTTCCAACTAGTATGGTTGAATACATAGTACCATATGAATGAGCGTTAGCAATATCATTTCTTTAATGAATATAACTGAACATAAAAGCTAAAATCAATGGCATATATTGTACTTATAGATGTAGGGGCCTAGCACTCAATTCCATTTATAATAGGGACATCTTGGTCATCAAACTGTAGCCATATAATTATAACCCAACGTTCTGCATGAAGTACCCCCTCACCTAACCTTCTCTAATATGCAATCTTAATGAGTGTTTCCACATAATCCTCCAGTGCCCTGTCACTCATAATAGCTTTAGTGTGACCGCAGACCGGCAGGTGTCTGTGGCTGGGGTCCTGCTGATCACTCACGGCCGTTTATCGGTGAGGACAGCTTCTAATTACACTCATTGACTGGCACCTATCACCCATCACCTCCTCACATTTGCCTTTAGCCTCATGGTGTTCCAGGGCGCTGCTCTACGACATGTATTTAGATCTTAGAAAGCGGAGCACATTGCTGGAAGGAACAGGCCTGCAGACATAGAAGGCTAATATTAAGGCTTTAAAGACTGCTATTTATATATTCACTTAAAACCACATTTTGGGAATAGATTGTGGATATAAGATGATAGTAGTCTAGAGCGACTTTAACAGCAATGTACTGTAATATGGACACACACTCACTTTGAACCTTTGGAAGTAAGATACACAGGGAGGGGTAACCAAGGAGAAAGGCCCAGTCAAACAATCTGTCTGAACTAATGACTGAGTCTGAAACCAACTTTTCACTGCCTATCCTAGTCAGTGCTTATAGCGATAATTCTGGTTTCTCCATATTCGCGGCCATTTTAGTTCTCGTAAGATTTAGGCAGTGACCATAATCACACATACTGTAGCTTGTCAGGAAGAGGCTACATCATAGTACATGGCGAGTGCAGACCCAAGAGCTCACGAGATTTCTGGTGTCAGTGTTAGGGACATTCAGTGGTTTTTATTTTACAAGAAAACATATAATGTAATATGGGGATCTGGTGAAGGAGACTCTGAGAAGTCCATTGCCACAACCCAGAAGAAAATTCATTATCTCTGTAAAGAGCAAAAGCAGTTTGAAGGTGCATTTTCAAAACCCAACCTGCCTAGTATATTGTAGTATGATCAGTGGCACTCACCTGTACACTGTGAGTAGGGCACTCATGCATGACAGTCAACACTGGGGTGCATAGTTTTTCATAACAACTGCTTATGCATTTGATTTCTCGTAGTTGGACTTTCCTAACTACAAGCCTTTCATTGCATATTCCCAAGAATTATGAGTCATAATGAAAGGCTTGTAGTTATCAAAGCACCTCTATGAGATATCACATTAATCAATAGTTTTTATGATACACTATGCACCCCACTACTAGAAAAAGTAGTTATGTTGATTTCCTTTAAAATTGTATGTGTCTATGTCTAATATTATGATGATACATTGTACCTTGCACATTGTCATTTATGAAAACCACAGGCCCCTTAATAACACCTACTTCTTCCCTGTAGAATTAGAGGACATAAATCTCTTTTCTTGCATAGAATCTCTCCTGTTTGTGTGATTTTAAAGGCGCACTGAACCCACAACGTCATTTGCGTACAAAACTCGGCAGGGTTAGGTCCTGGGTTGAGTGCGCCTTTAAGGTGCGAAATGACCACATGTCAATCTTACATTTTCCTATGACGTATATAAACTACTTTGTGAGTGTGTACAGTAGGTGAGTTCGGAATCAGGCTTTTATTGACCGGATCTACCAGCCTGCCTACTACTTCAGGCCACCCCTCGCAAAGAACTAGCTTCAACAAAACTTAGCTGGGTTTTTGCGAGGGGTAGCCTGAGAAGGTAGGCAGGCTGGTAGATCCGCTCAATAAAAACCTGATCCCGAACTCACCTAATAAAGGGTCACCCAGACACTGCTTGAGGTAAGTGTCCCATCCCTCCAAACAGAACTTGGAAATTGAACGTTCGCAACTGGGTAGAATCCGGGTAGGTCACAATGACACAAGAAAGGCACGGGAATTGAATGTTCACAACTGGGTAGAATCTGGGTAGGTCACAATGACACAAGAAAGGCACGAGATATTCCCAAGAATTGTGAACATATCCTTATCACAATCAGAACTTGGGAATTGAACATTCGCAATTGGGTAGAATCCTACCCAGTTGCGAATGTTCAATTCCCGTGCCTTTCTTGTGTCATTGTGACCTACCTGGATTCTACCCAGTTGTGAACATTCAATTCCCAAGTTCTGACTGTAATAAGGACATGTTAAAAATTCTTGGGAATATCTCGTGCCTTTCTTGTATCATTGTGACCTACCCGGATTCTACCCAGTTGTGAACGTTCAATTCCCAAGTTCTGTTTGATATAAATAACGTGGAATTCCACAGAATATGACACAGTCAAAAGCTGTTCACATATTCTCGTGCCAGATACGTGCACAATTCTCGCAGGGATCCCGAGTTGTGACTCAAGAACCGCATGAGTTCTGCCCGAGATCTTGTTTGCAGGGATGATAAGTTTACTTACTGTAGGGTCACCCATATGACCCCTGGGAGCAAGTGGTTACTGTCAGGTGTGGGAGTTAAAAGGAACGTTTCCACAAAAGGAATACCCCACACAAGCTCTGGATAGGTCTATTGTCTGGACTACATGACAGGTCCAGCTGGTGTCATAAAACAGCCTAGAGAGCTGACAGACACAGGTAGTGTTTTGAATGTCTGGTTCCACATGTATATTTTAGTCCGACACATTTGGCGTTACTGCAGCAGACCTCAGCCCCTATGAGATCCTTTATTCACTGCAAATCCTGTGTTTTTCTGAGAAGCTACTAACTGCCACTGCCTAGATATATGCAATCCTGTTTTAAAATGTTTACTCCTTTAGTTGTGTGCGAGTTATCGTCAAATACTTTGCAGGAATACCAGGTCCACCATACTGTTTCCTTGTGTCATACAAGCCCCAATACACTGCAGGGACCAGCTAAATTCTGGGCCTGTGCGGACTTAGCAACAGTATCAAAGGTTTAAGATATAACCAGCTAGTTTTCATCATCTTGGTTCGTTCTCTCCTACCATTGGGAACATTGTACTACCGGGGTAGTCGAATGAGTGGCATGTACGATATGCAATGTTGCTGCTATTTTAAATCGCAAACTCATGATCACCCACCATAGCACAGTGCATCATAGCATAACGTTGATGGTACATAAAAGCACCTGTAGACTGATTTACTGGCTATAAATGGCTATAATATGAATTATCCAGTTTAATATCGACCATCTGATGAATACGTCCACAATACCAATGATGGGGACTGTTCTAAGATTGACAGGATTTATTTGTTTAATCTTAAAGATACATTATGCACAAAGCAGCTTTCATCTATATTGGCCTAGAGAGGCGGACTACAGGACATGATCATTCATAGCTGCTGACGCCTCATTTATCACACATCTGTTTCACGCCTCACAGAGATTGCCTATGGCGCAGATTATCATCCGCTGGGCGTTGACTTTCGGGGTCAGACGCTACATAATTAAAACTATGTCATATAAAACACCCGGTTCGATGGCCTCTGTCTATAGTACATTGACATGTAATCCATCTTAGCCTACTGCATACTGTAGACCATATTTTCTGGCCATTCTACTAGAGCTCTATATATACAGGGACTCATATAGACCAATACAGAACATGGTGTTATTGAACATAATACCAAAATTGCTTTGGGGAATAGCTACTAAAAAAGAATGACTCCCCTATAGTCTGATAACATAGAGGCAGCTGTTTGGTGCATTTTGGTGTTCTTCGAATGAATAGGCGTCTCTCAGTAATTATTAAACAGTGTTGCAATATAACCATGGCGTTCATATTATATTCGCACTGAACGGTAACAGCTTATTTTTTGTTGAGTCATTAGCAATCGTTCTGGGATGATCTGGATGGTTGGCATGATTTAATTAGCTCAACTATTCGTATTACACTAAAGAAGATGTTAACGTCTGACTCCTCTGAGCCATTATTCGCCTCCAACTCAATTGTCGACAGAAACTTTCAATATCGTCATGGCTGAGGAAATTCTTACCAAGGCAAAAATTAAAAGCTTGTGCTAGCTAAAAATAATAACAAACATGTAATATAAATTGCAGCCTTATTTGGAACAGTTGTATTTAGTAAATGGTGTTCAACATTGTGTTAATTTTTTTTCCTTTTAAAGTTAATTCAGATGGAGTGGGAATGTCTGAATGTAAACCTCTCCTCTAAAACATGCACCCTACTTTATTACACAAAGGTAGCCATGATAATTGAACGTCACGGGCAAAAGGGAAACGCAATCATCCCTTTCACCATTCCAGCTTTCTTGTGCTGAGTGATAAAAAGCCATTCCAAGTCTCCTCTAGTATAGGGGTACTTTACCTTCGTAAAGATATCTCTGCTCTACGTCCAATCCAAACATGAATACGAGCATTCCCTTTATATAAAGCAGTACATTCCATACTGCCTCCTTAACCTAATCTCATTTCTGATGGAGTCTAAAATGAAGGAGGCTGGTAACATCAAATGGTCCTGATGAATGAAAATAGCTTCATCTCAGAGAAAGGGTCCTGGAATATTAGCCTCCATCCTCTAATGGTCATCGCTAAGCTGAGCTGATGATGCAGTATCAAAAGAACACGCACTCTATATTGATGGGTCCTGGCATCCCTCTTTCTGTTCTACAGCTTGGTCCAAGCACGATATTCTAGGACAAAGCACATAGAAGTCTTATTACATTTTGCGGCCCGAAGACCGACAACTCACATTGTTCACTGGGACAGAATGGTGCCATGCATTAGTCCCACTCAACCCCTGCTCAACACACCGATATATATAGGCCTACATGTATATTCCTTGAAATGCCGTATAGTGCGTTAAAACGGTTAATGCACTATACCCCTTTGTCGCCATGATGCATGAATGCAGCCCTGACGAGTCAACTTGCCAGGATTGAATTTATGCATCATGCCGACCCTTAAGGAGTATATCGATCCTACAATGATCGGCATGATGTTGTATTTCATGCATAAAAACGACAAATGCCATAGCACGCACTAAATCACTATGCGGTCCTTAAGGGATATATACATTCACCTGGTTATGCTAGGGCCGCACAGGACTCCCTTTGATGTGACAACTGAATCCGTCCCAGCATGCCCTGTCCATTCAGCAGTGAGTACCCCTCCCCTTCTGGCTCCGAAGCCCATGCGCGACCTTTCCTTCATTTGTGGCAAGCCGTCATGCTGTCGGCCTCCTCTGATCTGCGTGCACTCTCCTCCTCCCCTGGATACCCAGCCGGATCCAGCCCGAGTTGGGTCTGATCACAGACCACGTGAAAGGCTCCTACCTCCGGTCCTCCATCCTACACACGGTCGTAAGGTCTACTCCTCTTAACCCGTTGAGGACCGTACAGTGCTTTAATGTGCTGTGCCCTTGGTTGTCATGATGCACATAAATGCAGACCAGGCGGGTAACTCCAGAGTAGCCAGAGCTGGGTTAAATGCAGCATGCCGATCTATCGTGAATGTATCAAGGCCGTAGGGTCAGCATGATGCTTAAATCCAGCATTGGTGAGTTACTCACCAGGGCTGCAGGCGAGTATCATAAAGATGGAGGTAATATTGTATTAAAGCACTGTGTGGTCCTTAGAGGGTTAGACCTGTCACTCTCAGACCAGTCCAGTCATATGGGCCAAATAAATACACTTTGGTGCTGTCCACTATATTGTGCTTTTGGGTCTTGCTCAGAATTTATCATCCAGAGGTGGATTAGGGAACGGGAGGCATCTTTACTCCAGTGTGTACAAGAGAAACATGATTTTTACCGTCCTGTAAATCGAGGTATTGTTACACAAATTGCAATTCTACCAACGGCATGGTTTATTAAACTTCTAGATTAACACAGGGGCTCTCGATCCACACCTGTTATCTTACTCAGGTAGGACACATTTTAATAGTACAATTTAACCGACTTTCTTGACATTATATTCACCTGCATCCAGATAGGAAAAGATGACCTACCTGTTCAGTATCAGGTACCTACCTGTTCAGTATCAGGTAGCTTGTGACCCTATCTCTGTCACTAGCTTATCAGATACAAGGATAACTGCGCCTTCATCAGATTTCATGTGTAAATCAAACATGCCTGGACAATTATATTGCAATCTTGCGAGGACCTCCCGCCAGGTCCTTTTTAGAATGACATCATGTTTCTACTTTATTCCCGATCAGCTGACTCTTGTTTAAAGCTGTCCATGACATGAAAACAAATTAATTGAAATTCAAACCAAGTGATGTTTTCCACCAGTCTGAAGGCGTTGACAACGTGTGATGCATGTTTTAACTCCTGGGCACCAAAGCAATGCGTCCTCATGTTACAGATACAGGTTAAGCAATCCAGCAACAGCCTGGGGGGTATGTATGGAAGTACAGCCCTTGCATTACGTATTAAATGCCTTGCCCCCTTATAAATAATTAGTGTGTTTTGAATCCATTCAATAGAAATACGGTGAAGTCAGACAAAACATACGTCTATGCCTCTCCAAGATGGAAAGATTCTTAATTAGCCAAGCTGTCGGCGGGAGGACAGGTGCCAAATTGATTCTGTCTTTAAACCCGCAGATCTTACTGCACGTCCAGTAACAGTCAGAGTGCAGTCGGGACAGGTACTCAGTCCTATATATAGGCACGCTGGGGTTTAAGTTTTGGTCATTTCTCATTACATGGTAGTGCAAGGGTCTATATTATAGAGTTGGCCCATTCCATTGCTCATGGCTAAGTTGTACTCGTTTAGATTTTGGGTATTTCTCATAGCTATAAGGAATTTTTATGCAGAGGTTTGCAAAGATCGGGCATTCCCGTGGCTGTAAATTCTGAGTCTTTAATTCAGCTACATATTCATTCTTATTGTGGTGAAAGGATAACAGCTTACAGCTAACTTGCATATTATGTGTGGTACCATGCACCCTAGAATTGATACCAGATTGTGTAGAAATCCTTTGCTTTAGTCAGTGTGAAAGCCTTTGGGAGGCTAATTCAGGCCTACCATGGCTACCGGTACCTTCGTTGTTTGCTGAAAGGCCAGGTGTGAACCCTGATATTGACACACAGAATCTATTCATCCCCTTCTCTACTAGACAATATGAGTTTCCTGTCCACGTGTCCTACCCTAGGAGCAGGTCACCTCACCTGTCAACACGGAACATTCTATAAGGTAATAGTACAATGTAGTAGTAGTTGTAGTATATATAGTAATTTACATCGCTATTAGGTAGAAGTATTTAATAGTATACAGAGTATAAAATAGTAGTATGTACATAGTTAGGACTTTCATTGTTGATCCAAGCTAGTAGTATATGTATACAGAGTTTAAACATTTCACGTGGCTATTTAAGTTTATACTACTAGTAGTACTGTATAAGACAGTTGGGGGATTTCTCATGGTCATAATCTAGTTCTAGTATTTCACGTGACATTGAGGTAGTAGTATAGGCTACAGAGTGGGGGATTTCATATGGTTATGGTGTGGTAGTATACAGATTTGAGAGATTTCACGCGGCTATGGGGAAGAAGCAAACAGAGTTGAGGCATTTCACGTGACTATGGGTTAGGAGTATACAGAGTTTGGGGATTTCATATGGCTATGAGTTAGTAGTATACATTGTTGGGACATTTCATATGGCTATGAGTTAGTAGTATACATAGTTGGGACATTTCATATGGCTATGAGGTAGTAGTATACATAGTTGGGACATTTCACGTGGCTATGAGGTAGTAGTATACAGAGTTAGGGCATTTCACGTGGCAATGAGGTAGTAGTATACAGAGTTGGGGCATTTCACGTGGCTATGGGTAAGTAGTATACAGAGTTTGGGGATTTCATATGGCCATGAGTTAGTAGTATACAGGGTTGGGGCATTTCACCTAGCTATGATGTAGTAGTATAGAGATTTGGTAGATTTCACACGACTATGAGGAAGTAGTATACAGAGTTGGGACATTTCACGTGGCAGAGTTGGGACATTTCACGTCATCAGCAAAATATTATCATGAAGCAGACCCGAAGATGTCACAAACTCTGAACATATTATGCAGAAATCCCCCACTTCCTCGAATGTTTGGACCCCTGGGAGATTCTTTATTGCTAGCCAAACTAGCACCAAGGCTACTCTCATTGTTTGCTAAGAGGACAGGTGTGAATCCTGTTATTGACATGCAGAAACCTCTCGCCCACCACTGTACAATACAAGCTTCTAATTCCTATTCCTTACCGATGCAGTCATCTTACCTGGCAGTACCCAATGTTCGGTGTCACCTCTATTGGACATATAAGATACAATGCACTAACGTTCATGTAACAGAAAATATAATAACAATTAACTTCTCACCGACCCCTAGAACAAGCACCAACTGCACTAAGAACTGTGAGCAGGCAAGCAGAAAGGATGGTCCCCGCGGGATTAGTTCCGATTTTAGCCACAAGGGGGCGCCAATATGGCCTAAAGTGAAAGAATTAGGCTAAAAATTGCTCTTGGGTACTTTTTTTCTGGAGAATTCAATAGGCTTACATAAAACATTCCATTTTTGGCAAAAAGCTTCTTTATTTGGCAGGTAAAAGGAACGTTTTAAAGCCTAAATGGGTGTGCTTGTTGATATGTGTTGCCATGGAAACATGATTTTTATTCCAAATAGAGGAAATTAAGACATAAATTGATAGAATGATTTGTGGGGATTGCCATGGTGAAAACAGAACAAAATTATGATTACTAGATCGAATTTTATGACTTAAAGAATGAAAATGTTTCATAAATTTCTAATTATCATAAATAATGCTAATTAAATGTGAGCAGGCAAGGAGAAAGGATGGCCCCCGCGGGATTAGTTCCGATTTTAGCCACCAGGGGGCGCCACTATGGCCTAAAATGAAGGAATTAGGCTAAAAATTGCTCTTGGGTACTTTTTTCTGGCGAATTCAATAGGATAACATAAAACATTCCATTTTTGGTAAAAAGCTTCTTTATTTGGAAGGTAAAAGGAACGTTTTATAGCCTAAATGGGTGTGCTTGTTGATATGTATTGCCATGGAAACATGATTTTTATTCCAAATAGAGGAAATTAAGACATAAATTGATAAAATGATTTGTGAGGATTGCCGTGGTGAAAAACAGAACAAAATTACGATTCCTAGATCGAATTTTATGACTTAAAGAATGGAAATGTATCATAAATTTCTAATTATCATAAATAATGCTAATTAAATAGGGATATCTTAGAAAATATGGGACATAGAGCTTATTGGGATTTTGGAAAGGGTGATGCCCACACATATTCATGAAGCCATTTCTCAAAAACTAGAAATAATATCTTCTAGTATAATATATCACTGGAAAGCTTATGACGTCAATTTCAAAGTTGGCTTTTTCCTCGGAGTACCCTTTTCCCTTGCCTGTACACAAATAGGGATATCTTGGAAAATATGAGACATAGAGCTTATTCGGATTTTGGAAGGGGTGATGCCCACACATATTCATGAAGCCATTTCTCAAAGACTAGAAATAATATCTTCTGGTGTAATATTTACTATCTAGGTTCACAATTACTATCTAGGTTCCTCAAACGAACATCGAAACCAGCAGCATAATTATAAGTGCATGTATACTGGCACATTGGGGTTTAATGATTACGGCAATGGATTCCCAGAGTAAATTACAAAGACTCTTCCCTCTCACACATAATCCATCACATGATAACACCACACCACGCTAATCAAACATTTGAAGACTGCATATTGCTTAAATTTCCTTGATTGTCATGATGCATGAATGTAGCCCCGCCAAGTTACTCGCCGGTGCTACATTTGTGCATCGTGCGGATCCTTCGAGAGTGTATCCATAGGGTTGGCATGCATGATGCATGAGGTGCTGGCGAGGGCTGCATTCATGCACCATGCCGCTAGAAGACCCACTGTACTAATGCACTAGGCTGTCATTAAAGGGTTAGATTCCCTGTGTCAGGTCGTACAGGTTTTAACCCATGTGCCTCCTGCCTGGAGGCTGCAGGTGCCCCTGTCCTGCTGCCCACCTGAGCGCGCCGCACCAGGAGGAGAGCCGATACCCCCTCCAGGGGGTGGTCACGTGACTGGTACCCACACACCAGGTGCCGCTCCGGGTAGACGCCTCCGTGTTCAGGAAGTCAGGGTGGGGCTGATCGGGGAGGTGCTCTCAATAAAGGAGGCGTTTACCTGTAATAGCAATGTATATATATATATGTCTGTATATATATATATATATATATATATATATATATATATATATATATATATATATATATATATATATATATATATATATATGTATAGTTATAGTTAAAGTAGTCGTCTTGTCAGTCCTGCATTGTATTAAGTTTACCACCTATGTCGTGGATAATTGGCAGGGTACAGCTCACGTCAAACAAGCTGTGACTACTAACGATGTCAAACACCATCTACCATGAACCTAAACTTTGAAATATGACGGGAATCCTGATTGTCACATGTCCTAATTATTCCAGTTAAAACCCTTCGCACTTTGATTCAATGACACTAATTAATGTGTTGTGCCACTGACATAGAGCTCTCATAGATTGGTGTAGGAATGGATGTGCTCAGGGCAGGTGGGGATTTAATAATATGTGTCTGACTGAAACATCGGACAGGAAATGTAACAGCAGACGCACGATCATGGTTTAAGTGTAACTAAAACTACAATTCATGATATGATTAAGTATGATTTTGACTAATGTTTATTATTATAGTGTGCAATGTAGATGTTACAATATAAACATTAGACGTTAAACGTTAAAACATTATAATTTACAATGTGAACCTTTAACAATCATCCATGATGTATGATGGCCCAAGGTTCAATCTCCCCCACTGCTGTCAGTGCAGTAAGATCCTATTGAACCTCTACGTCTCCCTCACTGGCACCTTGATGGTGGTAAACAGGAGACTAGCACAAGACATGTCCGTGTCATATATTGTGATGTTAGATCACGCTAATTACTTACCGCCTTACCACCCTAATTAGCAGCGAAGATTTCCCCTCTAATGAACGCCAGATTTATGTGGTGTTGCGTATACCGCGCTTTTAATCAACCAAAGTCAACGGGTGACGGGTTGGAGATTTGTACTTTTTCTTAGTAAATATCCAATGCATCATATAGGAGTAGCTGGGAAAACTAATTTATGCATAGAGGTTGGTCGCGTTTCTCTCCAGAATTCTTGCCACATTCTTTTGTAATATTTGTAACCCTTTTTTAATGCAAAATGTACAATGATGTCAGGTATTCTACAATACAATGACAGCTGATTAAGGCCAAAATTCTAATGAGTAGGTATTAAGGCCAATAATAATTGTGGGGGCAAGTCGCAGATTGAAATCGATCATAAATAGCTCATAAATTACATACAAGTCATTCAGCATTGAATAATAATGCCTTGTGTCGCTGGATAGGGTTGGGTAACCTGAAACATCCTTTTGTTTTTGCCTCCCCTATATTGGATATAGCATATTATACTGGATATGTACGGCATGTGAAAGCTGCTTCCTCAACAAAGATATCAGGCAGTGCTCTGTATGAAATGCCATTATAATTAGCTATAATATACTCTTTGTAGTTAGATGTAAAGGGATGGGAAATTGGACATATGGCTTATTCCCTGCTCTATTACTTTGGTACGGAGGTCCATCTTAATGAAAGGTTGCCGAAGCTAATATGCCAGCACGGTCGGGCAGATAACAGAGCGGCCATAGGGAGGGCAGGCACCCCTCCACACCTCCTGTGATCACTTACCTGACTACCTGAGAGCATGGCTTGCTTATCACAGGGGCGCCGCCATCACCCAGCCATCCTCTCTGCAAAAACAGACTCGAGAATGGCTTCCATGTTTGAGTTTTAGAGTACATGACAGCCGCTGGCCCACGAGGGTATATATATAGGCCCTAACTCATGGTCAGTGGCAATGGTTCGAGACAGAAGCAGCATCGGGTCTTCTCTATTGCATCACATTCATCATTTGAACCAGATGCACTGAGATATGACAAAAGGCCAAAAGAAGGTTTGTTTCAGGTCACCCGACGGACTTTATGTAAATAGGGCCGACCCTACAATTTTGAAGAAATTTTTGTATTTTTATCCTTTTTTTATCTAAATTTTTTTAGGGTTTGCAGAAAGGCCGGCTAGTACTAAAATGTTAGATCTTCAGCTTCCTTTCATCCTTTATAAAAGGGATTTTTTTAAATCAACAAATTCGACCTACCGACCCTACATTTTCCTCCCATGTTACCTGAAACAAACCTTTTTTTTGCCTAATGAAATCATTAATTCAACAGTAAGCTCAAGTTGGTGGTGGGGTACATGAGCTAGAACACTTTCCCTCCCAGATTCCACTAATACAATATAACATGTATAGAAGTAAACATCAAATATATTATCAAACATAGTTGTGGCCATCTGTTGTGCCTTTATGAAATCTTTCCCATTATCATCTAACAGCTGTGGAATGTGAATGGAACAAAAATGTTAAATCTTCAGCTTCCTTTCATCAGATCGTAAGAAAACATGACCTTCAGTTCAGATATAATAATGGAAACTGCTCTTCAATTATTAGGTTTACAGAGCTATTCAAATTGCTATAGTTACATTGTGGTTTTCGCTCTTTTCTTTACCATGGACCACAATAAAAGAAGAAACGTTCTCCTCCACGTATACATACCAAAGACTCATCTAAATAGCTTTCAGCAAATTATGAGTATATTGGTATGAATACTGATCTGTGAACGTATGTCAGAGCCAATACATTGTATTGGGTAGTATGAGTGCATTTGCTGGACAAAGGTAGTATACAAGGGCACTGGTCTTGATGTTGGTCTATAATTATATGTAATGTAAGTAGTATAGTATGTATCGGAACGGGACTATAGTTAAGTACTGTTTATTACTCAATCGACCTGCAGCCAATCAGAGGCCTCCATTTGGTCACGTGACCGGAAGTGACCTACTTAGGGGATTAGTGGTGAGGTCACGTGACCTAGTTAGCCAATCAGAGGCCGCCATTTGGTCACGTGACCGGAAGTGAGGTCATATGACCTACTTATGGACCGGAAGTGACGTCATATGACCTACTTAGGGGACCGGAAGTGACCTACTTTAGGATCACGTGACCGGAAGTGACCTGATGAGTCACGTGACCGGAAGTGACGTCACATGACCTAATGGCCAACCGGAAGTGAGTGACCTGATTGAGGATCACGTGACCGGAAGTGACCTGATTGATCACGTGACCGGAAGAAGAAGAAGAAGAAGTGACGTCACGCGACTTAATGAAGAGATGAGCGTCTTTAAGGGGTCACGCGCTTTAAAATGTGATATCTTTTTTTTTGGAGGAGGAGGAGGAGGAGGAGGAGGAGAAGGAGGCGAGTCTCTTATTTTTTTCGGTAAACTAATAAAAAACACTACGATATAAGTTTGTTTTTTTTTTCATTTTTTATTGTTTTACGAGCGACTGGAAGTGACTTATTGAACTAGGTAGAAGCGTTCTTTAGAGTGTATAAAGGGGGGGGGGAGGGGAGGGGAGGGGAGGGAAGGGGAGGGGGGCCCCTTTAAGATGCATGGGGAGGGGGGCGCTTTTAGGATGCATGGGGCGAGTGGTGGGGGGGGGGAGGGGGGGAGGGGGGAGGGGGGCACTCTAGGGGGGTGGGGGGGCACTCTAAGGGGCGTTTGTCTCTTTTAAGAAAAAAAGAAAAGAAAAGATTTCAATCGAGAGACACGCTTCTTCCTCTCGAGAGGAAGAAGCGTGTCTCTTCGTTTTTTTTTGTTTATCACGTGCTTCGATGAGGCGATCAGCTGCGACTGGAGGAAGTGACACTTTAAGAGGGCGCGCGTCTTAATTGTTATGATATTTTTTTTTTTACTTACTAATAAAGAAGACGTATGAAAATAAAACACAACAATTCACATGTCCGTCGTTCTCGTTGTTTCTTGCTTGATAAAGTCAAGTAATATCGCGATGCCGAGGTCAAACTTTCCCATGTCCTCAGTCAACACTCGAAGGAGTTCAAAAGGTGTACCGCCGGCACCGTCAGCTTCATCTTGCCACATTTTCAACACTCGGAAGGCCCACTCAGCGGGACTTCCTCCGTATTCGCATTCTTCAGCGATCTTATCTAACCTCTCAGGCGACAATTTCAAATGGTCCCCCACCTCTTTCCACCTGCTACCTAGACGTCTGCCGAGGGTGCCCAAGTGCTTATGCATCGCGCGCGAGTCGGGGTTTTCGAAATCCAACCCCTGTCTGTGGAGAAGGGACATCCACTGAGCCAACAGTTCCACGCGTCTAATGCGGGTGAAGACGCGACCGAGCTCTCCCCATCTATGACGATGCGGGGTTTCACCCCACCAGACTCGGAACATCGCCGTACACAGCTCCTCCGGTGTCTTGACACTGCGCTCTACTAGAGCATCCATACGGGCGGCGGTAACTTTTAAGCTACTGCCCAACTCTCTCCAACAGCCGCTCAACTCTTTACCTAGTTGACGAAGCAAGGCGTCGCTATAGGCTAACCGCCGCTGTCCTACCTCTCTGTTCTCCCCATCGGTCTGCCTCGCGCGTCTCACGTCGTCAAGCTGCATTAACTTTTTTTCAGGTGGACAAGGCGGTGAAGGCGAGCTTGAAAGTGGAATAGCTTGAGCCATCTCGTCTCGTCTTGGCGGTGGCGGCGGCGGCGGCGGTGGCGGCGGCGGCGGCGGCGGTGGTGGCGGCGGTGGTGGTAGTAGACGTTACTGTGGTCAGAGGCGATATGGTTTTTTTCCAACAGAAATCAGAGCTTTTTATACAGAGGGAGTTTAATCCCATTTCCAACAGCACTCCAGCTGTGTAGCGACCTGTCCGCATGACGCTTTTTCAACCGCTCCGCTCCTTAAGAGCTTAGATGACGAGGGGTGTGTCATCGCTATCCGTGGAGACCAGCTGAAAACAGTGTTTCTTCCTCATCCATAGCCTTACCTCCTACCCCCTACCTGAGGACGTCTCCCTCCCTCTGACATTCATTGTAACAAACGTCAGAGGTCAGGTGAAAATCGGATTTTTTTCATGCACAGCCTTAGTCAGCTGTCACCCCTCCCTATTGAACTAGCCGGCCGCCGCCTGGCCGGCCCGGTCTACTCACCACGGCAGGAGGTGGTGATTTTTTTTTTGTCTTACACTTAAGTCGCTCACCACATGCACACGCCTCTACTCACAGACAGACACGTTCGTCTTAGGGGGGTCCTGCTTCACGCCACACGCCTCCTGTAGTTTTTTTTTGTATACACACTCTAAGCTCATCTCCGTTAATCCTTTATACAGCTAACGCGCGCTGAATGGCTGAACAGGGTGGTAAGTGGCTTAGCTCATGACAGTGGATCCCTCAAAAAAAAAGAGGGGAAAGGGATCCAGCTGAAAACGTCATACCTTATGTCTTTGTGAATGGCCGCCGGTCAGTCGACGGCAGCAACCGGTTAATCCTTTATACAGCTAATGCGCGTTGAATTGCTGAACAGGGTGGTAAGCGGCTTAGCTCATGACAGTCGATCTCTCAAAAGGGGGGAAAGGGATCCAGCTGAAAACGTCATGCCTTATGTCTTTTGTTTCTCTTTGTGAATGGCCGCCGGCCAGCCGGCGGCAGCTGAACAGGGTCAGTAAGTAGCTTAGCTCTAGAAGCGAGAAGGCGTATATAAGGGGTCTGGAAACCTCCATTCACTCACTCATTCTTTTGCTGCTCTCTACAGTCACCACCATGAGCAAAAGACAACACCTAGCGCCGTCCAAGAACAAGAAGACTACGCGGAACAGCGCTCGTTTAGCGTCAGTGCCTCCTCTTGCTACTGAAAATGAGACTACCGCCGCAGCCGCTTGGTCTTATCACCCTCCCGCTGTAGCGAGCGCTCGCGGCAGTAGTAGTAGTAGTAGCAGTAGTAGTAGCAGTAGTAGTACTAGTAGTAGTAGTAGTAGTAGTAGTAGTACTACTGGTAGTAGTCGTCGTGCTAGCGACGTTGTTACACTCGCGACGGTACACGTTGCTGCTAAGCGCGCTGCCGCTGCTACTGCCGCCCCGCCTGCTGCGGCTGCTGCTGCTGCTGCTGCACCTGCTACCGCTGCGCCTGCTACTGCTGCGCCTGCTGAGGCTGCTGCGCCTGCTACTGTTGCGTCTGCTGCTGCTGCTGCTGCTGCTGCTGCTGCTGCTGCTTCTGCTGCACCTGCTGCTACCGCTACTACTACTGACGACAACGCTCCTGGCACAGCGCAGTACTGGCAACCGGGTTTTTACCTCCCCACTACTGTTGATGACTTTGATGACCTGCCGCACGTTGCACAGCCCCTCTCCTCCACCACTACATCGACCGACGCCCTCGACGCCGCTCCCGCTGAGAGTGACAGCTATTCGGACACTCAGCCCCTAAACCGAGAAGAAGAGGAGGAGGAGGAGGAGCAGCAGCAACAGGGTGAGACAGAGAACGACGCTGACGACGAGGCGTACGAACAACCCGAAGGGAAAGGGGTGGGCGGTACGTTTTTCGGCTTCCCTCTTCGACCTTTCGACCTCACTTCCTCCACTAGTAGCGTCCCGTCCGGTCCGTGGCGACTGCCCTCACCGCCACCTTACGAGGGCGGCGGCGCTTCATCTTCTACCGCTACACTCAGCACCGACGGCGTGTGGCTGCGCTGTTCCAACAACGAGGCCTCGGATACCACCAGCGCTGACGCTGCTCCTGCTATCGGTTCTGCTGCTGATTCAGCTCACGCTGATGGTGTTACTCATCCTGCGGGTGTGAAACGTTCTAAGGTGAGTTCCAGAACAACAAGGCCTAGTAAGAAGAGAAAAATACAAGAAAAAGAACGAGATGGACGAGAAGAAGCAGAGAAAACCTTCTCCCGTCTTCTCGGGTTAGAGTTCTGCTTAGACGGAGCTTTGACGCTGGAGATCTGGGAGGACGTGGCTAGACTGTCTAGGAGGCCGCGCTACACAAAAGACGGCCAGGTGAAAGAGGCGTCTCTGACCAGAAGCAAGCGAGTGCACTTCACGGCCGACGCGCTGCACGAGCTAATAGCACGCATCGCCGATATCCGCGCAGTGGTGCGCATACGCGACACAGCGGCCGCGCAAGGAAAACCTAATCACACCCCCTGGTTCGCAGTGCTGGATGAGGAGGGCGAAGTGTACGCAGCTGTGAGCTACTACAGCGGTAAGAACCTCGTCCACGTGCGCAAGTACGAAGGTCCTGACAAAAAACCCACACAGCAGGGAGTGACGCTGTCCGCCAGAGCGCTCAAAGAGTTGGATGACAAAACAGAGATCATTCTGAAATATCTCGGCATAGATTCGGAATGAGAGACGCTCAACGCTCACGCGCGCGCACACACACACACACACACACACACACAGCGTTTGACGTACGCTGTATGAGACAGACAGACGGATACACAGACAGCAGACAGAAAGATAAATAGATAGATAGATAGACAGATAGATTGATAGATAGATAGATAGTTAGACGGCTAAGTAGTTGGTAACTGAGTGAAAAAAAACATGACACAGTACGTATGCGAAAAGTGTTTCAAAATGTTTAAAAGACCGTACAACCACGAGAGACACGTAGAAAATTGTAGAGTAGTACCTAAGTTTTGCCCTCTATGCGGCGAAGGCGATTGCCGAAAGATCGCCTGTCGACGCGAATCTCTGGACGGGGTGACCGTCCCTCCGCGCATATGTGCTGTACCGAACGGGGAGGAAACGTTCACGGCGAATTGGCCTGCGATACAAACGGGCGCCAGGATGCACGGGACTCGCGTGAGTGTAACAAACTTCAGGCTACCAACCGGCGAGTTGAGTGACGCTGTAGATACTATGCGTCGCATTCACTTGACACAAAGATTCAGATACAAAGTGGGTTTCTCGGTAGGCTTACTCTTACAACACAGAGAAGACAAGAGCAAACTGCGCTACTTTCACGCCTCCCAGAACAACGCAACTCTCATACAACCGCTCCCTACTATAACTAATTCAGAAACTTTGGAAGAGCTCCTCTCAAAGATGGAAAACACCGTCGCTTGCGAGGAAGTACGGAAACTTTGCGACGCTGACACCAAGTGGCACGTTCTTTTTCCTACCAATTTGAACATTTGCGTTTACATGGGACCGGGGGAATTCCCCATAGGCGGTAGGATCACTCAGGCCGGTCGAGTTGGAAAGAGAAGCGGCGTGTTAGATTTTCCCAACAAGGACAACCTCTGCATCTTCCGCTGCATTTCCTTTCACTTATACAACACCAGCAAGCGCGCTTCAGATTTGTTACGTCAGTTCTGTCCCGCTGCCACACCTGAATCCTTTCCGGGTCTGAACATCCGCGACTTACCCGCGTTAGAGAACTTGTTTGACGTACAGATAGCGGTTTACACCGCGTCGCGTCAAGTGCCGGGGCGGAAGTTGAGAAGACGCGTTACTCTGATCAGACCGCCTTCCAGAACTCTGGCCGCCCGAGGTAAAGTCAACCTACACCTGACGGCGAAAGGCGGTTTGCACGTCTCTCTCGTCACGGACTTCAACGCGTACGCGGGCATATACGAATGTTGCAAGTGTAAGGCGGCGTTCACCACCGAGTTCTTGCTGAAGAGACACAGGAACCAGCTTTCCTCTTGCCGACAAGTCAAGTTGCGCTACGTAGGTGGCATCTACCAAAATTCGAGAACGATTTTCGAAGCGCTAGCAGACTTCTCCATTTTTCCCCCCGACGGACATTCCGGAATCTACCCTTACAAGATCGCCTTCGATTTCGAGGCTTTCTTCAGACCGTGCAAAGAACCGTCGACGGAACACGTGTCCCTGCTGTGGGATCACGTCCCTTTGTCGGCTAGCGTCGCATCCGACTTTCCGGGGTGGGAGGGGCCCGTCTGCTTCGTCAGAGAATCCGACGCAGATTCCGACCCCTTGTTGGACCGAGTTTTAAATCACATAAACGAGAACGCCAAGGTCATCGGGGAAGCTGTGCTAGAACTTTACCGACCGACCTTAGCGAAGTTAGATGCGGCGATAGGTGAAGCTCTCCTGCTGGAGGAGGCGACGTTCACCCCTTCTCCAGGCGGCTTCGCTGCGGCTCAGACCAGACACCCGTTAGTTCAACTGAAGAAGCGTCTTCTGAGATACATAATTCAAGCTCCAGTCGTGGGCTTCAACTCGGGGCGTTACGACTTGAACCTGATCAAAATACGCCTTCACTCGTTCTTCGCCTCCGGAGACCGAAGAAACCAAGAATTTAGCGTCATAAAGAGAAGCAATCAATACTTGGCGGTTTACACACAGCACACGGTTTTCTTGGACGTAGTCAACTATTTGGCACCCGGTTACAACTACGCGACCTATTTGCGAGCTTTCACCAGGAACGAAGAGAAAGGTCACTTTCCTTACGAATGGATGACGTCTACCAGGAAACTGGCAAACAGAACGCTGCCACCGAGATCGGCTTTCGACAGCGAGCTGACGGGCGTCAAAATGTCCGAATCCGACTACGCCGCATGTCAGAAAGTTTGGTCCGACGAGAAGATGCAAACTATGGAAGACTACTTGATCCACTACAACAACAAAGACGTCAAACCTTTCATAGAAGCTCTGAAAAATCACGCTAAATTTTTCCAAGATCGCGGCATTGACATGTTGAAAGACGGAGTTTCTCTCGCCGGTTTGACTTTACGGTTCCTCTTCCAAAACCTAGAAGACGCGTTCACAACGTTCCCCCAGTTCGACGCCGTCCTCCACGCTCTGATCAAAGAAAATCTAGTCGGCGGTCCTTCCATCATCTTCCATAGATTTCACGAGAAGGGCACCACGCGGATAAGGGAGCACAAGTACGGCGAAGAAGCGAGACCGTGCCAACACATCCTAGGACTAGACGCTAACTCTCTGTACTTGCGCTGCATGAGCGAAGCGCACTGCACGGGCTATTACGCGGTGAGACGGCCCGAGACCGAGTTCAAGCCCGAAATTAGGCAAAGAAACTCTCACAGCGCTTTGGAGTGGTTACGCTTCGTAGAGCACGACCGCGACGTGAAACTGCGCCACGCTTTGAACGGCGGCGAGATGGTTGTAGGCTGTCGGAGAATTCGCGTGGACGGGTTTCACGCGGCCTCTAATACGGTTTTCCAGTTTCACGGGTGTTGGTTCCACGCTCACGAGTGCATACCGTCGCACCGATATCAGTGCGCTTCACTGAGAGAGGAGAGACGCGACAGAACGACCAGAGTAAGCGCTTACTTGAAAGCGCTAGGTCACAAGCTGGTCGTCGTGTGGGAGTGCGAATGGCGAGAGATGAAGCGTCGAGATGAGCGGGTCAAGGCCTCCCAACAACGCTGGAAGGTTGACGCTTTGAAAGTGTCTCGAAACGCGATGAGCGAGAGCGACATCCTTTCCGCTGTGAAAGAGGAGAAAATGTTCGGTTTAGTTCAAGTGGACATCACTACGCCGCCTCACCTACGAGACTACTTCGAAGAAATGACCCCCGTTTTCAAGAACGCGACCGTTTCAAAATCGGACATAGGACCTCACATGTCAGACTTTGCGCAGGAAGAAAAGCTGTTGAACACGCCTCAGAGATGTCTGATAGGGAGTTACCACGGAAAAAATATTCTCTTGGGAACGCCGCTTCTCAAGTGGTATTTAGAGCACGGTTTGATAGTCACCAAAGTGCAGCTGGTGGTAGAATACCTACCTAAACGCTCCTTTGCCGGTTTCGCGGACGAAGTAACGGCGGCGCGAAGACGTGGCGACGTGAACGAGAACGAGAAAATTCTGTCAGACTGTTACAAGTTAATGGGAAACGCTATGTACGGTAAAACAATCTGCAACAAAGAAAAACACACGGCGGTGAGATACACTGACAGTCGGAAGTTCGAACTATTGGCCAATTCGTGGCGCTTCAAAAAGGCGTCCGAGTTGAGTTCCGATCTGTTTGAAGTCGAACTACAACCGAAAACAGTCAACAACAACCTCCCTATTCAAATAGGGTTCATGGTATACCAGTACGCGAAGTTGAAAATGTTAGAGTTCACATACGACTTCTTGGATAGATTCGTCGATCGGCGCGATTATGCCCTTTGTCAAATGGACACCGACAGTCTTTACATGGCTCTCAGCGGTGACACGTTGGATGACCTAGTCAAACCTCGCCTGAGAGAGACGTACTTCAGAGAGAAACGAAAGTGGCTTCCGACAGCGGTGTGCGACGATCACTTAGAGCTTTTCGTGAAGACAAAAACGGAAAGAGTGCGAGAATGGTGTCCGCCGCCCGGCGGATGTTGTGAGAGACGGTACCTTCACGATCTGAGAACTTCGGGGCTTATGAAAGCGGAGTGGGAAGGTGACGGGATCCTAAGTCTCAACCCTAAGACTTACATTTGCTACGATCGAGTCAGCGACACCGGTGAAAGAAAATCCAAAAAATGGAGTGCAAAAGGCGTACAGAAGAAACAAAACCCTCAGGAACCAGACGACTTCTTGGATGTTCTTCGCCAACGAAAAACTCTCATTGCTGTAAATAGAAACTTCAAAGTGGTGCGAAACAAAATGGTCACCTACACCATAGAGAAAGACGGCGTGCGCTACTTGTATTATAAGCGTCGCGTGCATTCTGACGGTGTGACAACGAGTCCTTTAGAGATATGAAAAAAAAAAAAATAAGCGTGTGCATCTTTTCAAAAATAGAGTGTTTATCAAGATTGAAAAAAAAGAAATAAAAAAAATAAAATAAAATATTGTTGTGTTTTTATTTTCATACGTCTTCTTTTACTAGTAAGTCGCGCAGTCTCTTAAAGCGTCACTCATGTGACGACGTCGCTTCCAGTCACGTGATCCTAAAGACCCTCACTTCCTAAACAAAAAACTTCTTCTTCCGCTCACGTGATCAATCAAGTCACTTCCGGTCACGTGATCCTCAATGAGGTCACTCACTTCCGGTCGGCCATTAGGTCATGTGACGTCACTTCCGCTCACGTGACTCATCAGGTCACTTCCGGTCACGTGATCCTAAATTAGGTCATATGACGTCACTTCCGGTCCCCTAAGTAGGTCAGTAGGTTACCCAGAATGCACCACTAATCCCCTAAGTAGGTCACTTCCGGTCACGTGACCAAATGGTGGCCTCTGATTGGCTGCAGGGTTACCCAGAATGCACCACTAATCCCCTAAGTAGGTCACTTCCGGTCACGTGACCAAATGGAGGCCTCTGATTGGCTGCATGTCGATTGAGTAATAAACAGTACTTAACTATAGTCCCGTTCCGATACATACTATACTACTAATGTATCCTCTGCCCAAGACCACTCCAAATAATATGTGGATCAACAAGGGAAAAGGGACCTCCGTGCGGGGTTTTTAGTACCAACTTTGGCCACCAGGGGGCCCCATATAGCCAAAAAGGACCAAAATATAGTAAAAACATTTCTATACTACTTTTATATGTAGAATATGATAGGCCACATTAGAAGATTCCTACTTTGGTGAAAACATTCCATATTTGGAATGGAAAAGAACGTTTTTGGGCCTAAATTGGTGTTTCTGCACATGTTGGTTGCCATGGAAACATGATTTTCATTCTAAATTGAATTTTTTTTTAAATTGATTGATAGAAGGCTCCACAATGGTTTCTATGCTGAAAACAGAATGTAAATCCCAGTTTTAGATCAAAAGCTGTGACCAATGTTTGAAAAAGTTTGGATATTTGGTGATTAGCATAATTATGCTAATTAGATAGGAATATCTCTGAAACAAAGTACGATAGAGCTTATTGGCACTTAAGATTGGACAGGGACCACACATATTCAAAGAGCCAGTTCTCAAAAACTAGAAGGGGTAACTGATAATAAAATATATCACTGGAAAGCTGATGACATCAATTTTATTATTGAGTTTTTACCTTGGAGGACCCTTTTCCCTCGACTGTCCACATATACTTGTTTCTCATCACCGCGCTCATCACCAACATCTCTTTCTCTTTTTTGTTGTTGCAAATTTTAGTGAAAAAACATGATGAATTAGACAAATATTATCATATTTGGTATCAAATTAAAGCTTACAGTGCAGCAAATGTTATGGGCTGGGGGAAACATGCATATTTACAACTATCGCAGATCCTTAACTTCTTAGTTACTTGAATGTGAACTTGGTTCCCTGAGAGCCTGCAATACCTGGTACAATTTAGACCTTAGGGAGTGGTCATTTCTTAACAATGGGGGGGGGGGTCGGTGGATTTGGGGGGGAGACCAAAAAAAATTGGACCCCTTGAAGGGGGGGGACCAAAAAAAATTGGATCCCTCTTGAGGGGGGGACCAAAAAAATTGCACCCCTTTTTAGTGAAAAAGCCCGTGCGTTACTATAGCTTAAAGGGTTTGGCCGCGTTCAATTTCAGCCGGCCTGAAGGGGGGCCAAAAAAAATTCGTACCCTCCCGTGGGGGGGACCAAAAAGATTTTAACCCGCTCGCGCAAAAATCCACTGACCCCCCCCTGTTGTCAAAAAGTGACCACTCCCTTAGCAAATGAAAAAAAAAACAAGAAAAGAAAAAAGCGCTTTCGTCATATTTCCCATGGCTTAGTGATGAGAAACGAGTATATAAATTTAGAGTGACCCAACGGTAACCTGCTAACTGCACATGTCATAATACCAGCATTGAATTGCTGGCAGTCGAGCAGTACTATGAATATCGATGATTTTGGAGCAACTAAAATGTCCATCAAGGTTGAGAAAAAGAGGGGCAAAGAACATAAAAACACCAGCTGAAGGCCAGGCTATCTGGGATCGTCATTGACACCATCCGTGACGTAGCGGACGTGCCATACTCCCCCCAACTGTGCCACTGACCTCAGTCTGACGGAAGGAAGGCATATACCGGAAGTAACATCAAAGAATGGCCGCTTCCTGTGACGTGTCAGTGAGCCGTCTTAGTGGAAAGGGAGGTGATCCCGAGGTGTTGTGCTAGGATAGGGACTGCAGGATAATGGATCATATACACGACATGTTGGGCCTGGTTCCATTCTAGGCACAACCAAGGAAAGAAGAAGAAACAAGGAGAAGGTCACACAAACATTTTAAGAATGTGGAGGAACACCAGCGCCTTGCTTTGTTCCCGCTCAAGTGAAGGTGTCATTGGTCATGGAAAGAGCGCCATGTTGAAGTATCATGTAAGAATGTGTTCATTCAGAATGTATACATATAGTTCTAATTGCTATTTGATATTATTATTTGTATGAGGCGTAGAAAATAACTATAGGTGTATTTGGAAGAGTTGAGTTGAGTTTTTGAGTATTTTATTTGCAAAACATCTCCTGTAAGGGAGTATTAATAGTTGTACAAAAGTATATAATGACTCAGATGCAATGCACAAAGTAAGTATGTAAGTTAAACAAACAAATATCAGGGTAGTGTTCAGATGAGTGGCTTCACTCATGGTGGTAAACTCGGGTCGAGGAACTGAGAGTCAGTTGAATCTTTAAACGTAGTCAGGGGTTCAATATACTGACTACAGAGCAGGCGATATTGCGAACATAGACTTGTACCCAAAACAAAATTGACTAACTCCCCAGTACTGCTCATAGGGTAGTCCAGAAGGTGAAAGATAAAAGATTATATTACACAGAAAATATATACATGGGAAATCTGTGCTTCATGGGTGATACCTGCCTGTAACACATTTGGGTTAAATATACAAAGGCACACGACAAAGATGCATTCTGGTCTAGTCTAAGACAAGATGGTTATTTAAGGGTAGTTTCATGTCACATAAACTGCAACTTCATTTACTTAACCTTTTAGAGGCCTATTACATCCATTTACCTTTGATTTACTGCTACTGATTAAGGGACGAATGGCCATTCTTTAAAGACTGTTGAGCTGACTGCATGCAGGTCTTCATCCAGCATACTGGGAATCTAGAATGTACCATTAAATGTTTACACATCATCTATAGGGACTTAGGTGTGCTTATAATTAAACCGCTATTGTTACAGAAAAAGGTCAGAGCTTGCATATCACTGTTAAAATATCATTTGAAATGCATTAGGTCAAGTATTGTGCAACAGTACAGACTTTGTCGGGATTATGTGTGTACTTTACTTGTTAGATGTGTGTAAATTGGTTTGCTTTTTATGCTTTTCATCGATAGAGTTATGGGTGAAGAGGGGATAGAATACATTTATGTAGGATGTTCATCCGAGTATTCTTTATCATAAATACACGCATTGATTCCAACAACCTTGACTAAATGATGGGGAATGTGTTTTTAAAAAGTTGCAGAAGAGGAAACTGTATCTGTACTTATTGAGATTCAGCTGGAACTGCCTCCGGGGCTACAATGGCAACAATGATGGTTGGAACAATAGTCCATAAAGGAGAGGAAGGATATAAAATGAAAATGAATTATCCACACATAATGAGTAATCATATTTCAATATAGCATGTATTTATCAAAAGTCACTGTTTGCTAAGTAATTTCTCACTAATCCGCCTTCCTGGTCAGTGTACACCACTTGCTGAATACAGATAACTGAGCAATCAATTCCTAGAAAATAAAAATGTAAAGAAAATAACCAGAGATGTATCTAAAGGATGGCAATAAAATCATATATAGTCAATGGGAAAACACATATTGAAAACCTGTCCTCAATTGGCATCACCCGCAACACATTTGAACTGAATATACAAAAGTACACAATAAATATGCAGTAGTTGAATTATAGATGTGCCAACTGAAGATACCCCTTCCTGTGCTATAGAAGGCTGGTCTAGTCTAAGACGAGATGGTTGTTTAAAGGTAGTTTCATGTCACATAAACTGCAACTTCATTTGCTTACCCTTATAGCAGGACATTACATCCATTTAGCTTTGATTTACTCAAATGATTAGGACATTAATCAGGGACTAATGACCATGGTTTAAGGACTGTGGAGTCGGTCGGTATTTTATGTAGATCTTCATTCAGTATACCGGATAATTCAAAATGTATCATTAAACGTATGAAACTATTTTGTGCATCTGCTGGTGATCAAACTTGTGCCAGCGTTTCATTTTTAAAAAGAATTATCACAAAAAGAAAGACAGGATATTATATTACATGTATATTATATTCTTACTGTCTTTTTACTTGCAGGTCACTGTTAAAATATCATGTAGAATGCACAAAGTCAAATATTGTGCAACGGTAGAGATTTTTGTAGGGATTGTGTACATACACTTTTGTCGTTAAATGTTTGTAAATTGCTTTGCTTTTTCTGATTCAAATCACCAGTAGAGATATCGGTGTATGTGGGTATAGAATGTGTTGATACAGGCCATTTATTCAATTAGTCTAGGCATGCATTTATATGAAAGTATATGCTATGTCAACAATAATTAAGTGATGAGGAATGCGTTTTTAAAGATAGCAGAAAGGGGAACCTTCCCATTTGTACTTTTTCAGATATAGACGTTATTACATGTACCTCCGGGCCTCTAATAGAGTGGTTGATAGCTGAAGCAATATCCAAGTCTACAACAAGAGAAAAGACATGAACAAAATGAGGCTAGATGAAACATCGGCATGTAATGAGTAATCGTCTTTAAATGAAATTATAATGGATTCTGTCATGGATTCCCTATTACTAGCGTGGTATTTAGTTATTTCTGATTAGAAAATCATTATATGAAATAGAAATATTTAGGCGGGGCCTTTGAGCTTCAATTGGTGGACCCCAAGCATGTTTTAACTAGAGTCACCTTTCAAGCCAGTCGAGCAATTTCTGTGTTCTTTTTATGTTGACATTTCCAGACGCTCCCCTCTCACGTTTCCTTCTTGCATTCTGGTTGCTAGGTTTGTTTACGTTGCTATGGTAACCGCTTCAAGCTATTTGGTGCGGCTGTGGAACATAGAGAGACCTGTTTGAATGAGAGGCTCAACCAAAGGCCGTGCTGGTTTTCAACTGTTGCCATTTATACCGTGAGGGTCCAGTGACCCCGGTGCCCAATGCGCCCCTAAATTCAGCGCCCCTTTTACATGGGTAATTCGCCTCTCCCTACCAGCGGACTGAGGGTCGCCCTCCCCCTCACCCATGTCCCGTTACCGTTACTAACGTCTTGTGGTGACCAGTGTTCTAAAACCTCATCCATGGCCAACACATGCCCTTATCAAAGACCAGGCTGAGAGGAGGGAAAGGCGGGGGGGGGGGTGGACTATGTGTGGGTACATGGTGGGTTGGAGGCTTCGGGGAGGGAGCAAGGGATTAAACTGAATGGGGGTAAGTGGCAGAGGTGGGGTGCAGCGAAACTGCTCTGCTGGACATGTGGAGAAGGGGGAGGAGAAGCAGTATAGGGGTTGGGAGGTGAGGGACGGAAGGGGGTGCTGATCAAAAGGTGCGCGCAGTAATCTGTCAGCACGAGGCTTTAACCGGCCACACGCTCCTCAATGGGCGCCAAATAAATCTGCAGGACGCGGCCACCGCGCCCAGCCTGGAGGAAATTAGAGCAGAGGACTGCCTCCTCCCGCTGAATGGCCGCTCTATGTATCTCCGCCCGGAGAGGGTGCTGGAGGAATTGGTTGCTGGCACCAGACTGGCGGGCAACCACTGCTATCAACCCTGCCAAGTTAATAATGTAATCTTCAGGGAGGTGAGAGTAAGGAGTAGAGGCTGTAAGAACTGAATGTTGTCCACCTCTGTCTCTGCCCCAGCTCCGCCAGGGACAATCCATGCATTCCGAGCGATATTAAAGAATGTTGTGCAATGCAATGTGGGGAGGTGACTATATATGTGGAGTGGTGAGGTGCTGGATCTACGACAGAAGTGGATATATATAAATGTGCGTGAAGTTACTTATCAGGGTCTAGTTTTCTGTCCTACAGTTAGACACGTAGCAACTGAGTGCCTATCAAATTAGCGCCAACTTGCGCCCACACAAAGCTATATTCATTTGGGTAGGCGCAAGCTGGGAGCAAGCTAACACCAATTTGCTGCGTTGCCCTCTCTATTTACAGATATCCTTATTGGTTATGTAACTGTGCCATAATGAACTGATGTAAACTACAGCCAGTCACTGATAAATAATGCACACCTGAAATTCCCATCGCTCTCCTCTTTCCAGTGATCGTACACATCTATCGGTCGCCATCTAGAACGAGGAGGGATGTAGTGATTCTATTCCATATATTAAACATTGTACTTGACAACAGGCATTAAATGGTGTCACACAGGTAGATCTATCTGCAGTGCCCCACCCCACCGCCAACTTTCTGAGAGCAACCGCTGCAATTCGTTCTTATCACTTCTCTTTTGTATTAAGCATTAAGCAGAACCAAGCTTTTGTGGCTTCGTTTCTCTCGAGTATAGGTAACATCCATTTTTTCCCTTTAGATAGCTGACGTTTCTGGACGATACCAGCGGTCGAACTGAATAGTAAAAACCTGTCTGTTATGTTTTTGAAAGCATACCTGTAAAATTATGATGGCTTCAGCACGTCTGTAATGTCAGCACGCTGATGCTATAGAACTGATTATCCGAAAAAACGAGTGACAGTTGTAACCCTATCTCTCTTGTCGACCATGGCTATTTTTGTGTCTCAGTCAGTCATATTACTAGATTGCGCTGACAAGGACTGTAACCCGAAACACATTTGCGGCATCCTATGCCAGTCTACCAGTCCACCCAATCATATCTATTTGGGGTACAGCAGCCACTGCCCCCCGCCCACTCTGATTATCTGCTGCATTCTACGATAATTACGTGTTACAGGTCGACATCAGTATGGCCTTGGCAGCATAAGTCAGCATATTATATGTGACACGATCTGCGAAAAGGGATCTTAGTGCAGAGTGCACAAAGGTCCCCTTTCCCATATAATATTATAGCAGATATGTCCACACAGGTTGCTTATTTTCATTAGTTTAGAAACTACTTTCACATCGCTTGCTAGAAAATAAAGTAAAGTTGACACCACCTGATCAAGTCGATTAGGATGAAGCTTGGTCATAGTTTATTTTAGAAGAACACTCTTGAAGGAAATTGTTTTGCTATATCATTAGCAAAACACATGACAACAACTTCACGAACCTGTTTATTAACTCAGGGTCCTCCCTGAGGCTTATGTGACGCATCAGGACATCTTTAAAACATGTCTCACAGCTTCAATATGTCATATTCCATGTCGCAATTATCATTAAAATATCAATAAGGGCTACTTCATGGTGTTTTTGGCTTTTTCAATATTCCAAATAAAACCCCCTCAAAAAAAATTAAAATAAAGAACTAACCAAAATGCTTTGCTAATTCGCTATAGAAGTCTGTGGGAGCCTGTAGGTAACCTTGATATTGCACATTTATAGTTTCTTTACATCCCTATGTTAATCCTATGAGAAGGCCACTTAAAACGCTTTTTGAAAGATTTCTTGCAACACAATTAGCTCCAACAGTCCACGTGTGAATATACTGTTCTGTCATCTGGCGTTGGGGGCTGAAGGTGTTATGGCGGCCCCCACCCTGGGTACATACCCTGCTCCTTGATGAATGCACTCTTCACCCTGTACCAGTTACCTCACCCAACTACCACACACTCATCAGCATCACCAATACTTAACATCACCCCAATGACCACACACTCCCTCATCACCAGTCACCTAAAGCAATCTACCACACACTCCCTCAGAACCAGTTACCCTACCCCACTACCTGAGACTACCTCAGTACCAGTTGCCTAAACCAAACTACCACAGACTCCCTCAGAACCAGTCACTTTAACCAAGCTACCACACACTCCCTCAGAACCAGTTATCCTACCCTCACTACCACAGACTACCTCAGAACCATGGTGCAGTCACCTAAACCAAACTACCACACACTCCCTCAGAACCAGTTATCCTACCCTGACTACCACAGACTACCTCAGAACCAGTTACCTAAACCAAACTACCACACACTCCCTCAGAACCAGTTGCCTAAACCAATCTACCACACACTTCCTCAGAACCAGTTGCCTAAACCAATCTACCACACACTTCCTCAGAACCAGTTACCCTACGCTCACTACCACAGGCAACCTCAGAACCAGTTGCCTAAACCAAACTACCACACACTCCCTCACCACCAGTTACCGGCTTCACACGGACATCGTTTACCACAATAACCTCAGCACTCACTGTTCCACGTAGTCCCTTTACACAGATTCCCTCCACATCATTTGCCTGACCCAAACTACCACAGGCTACCCTTACATAGACCTACTTTACTTGCAGTTCCGATGATCGAACAGGGATAATTCTTGTTGCCTCCAAGTGATCTTCCCATCATGCATCAAACCTATCAAGTGTCGTAAAATAATCCCTGTGACAAACGAACTGAATGACGACAGCGGACGTTGGAAAAAGACGTCGCCGCACACTTAAAAAGCCGCAGGCCTAGGCTTTGAAAGCTCCTAACGGCATCACCATATATTACCTTTTTCTTTAAGTATTGCTCTAATCCCGGTAAATTACTTTGTTAATTGCAGTTGTGACTGTCTTTTTGTTTATGCCGTAATGTAATATAGAAGTAATTACTCGGTTACCGTTGGCTGGTGAGGGGATAATGAGGAGGCGCGAATCTGCCAGTGGTCCGTCCGGGCGGGCTGGAATTGACTATAAACAAGCCTATTATTGTCCAATCTTCCCAGCAAAGATGGGCCCCTGAAGATGTAAATTGCATCTTTATAGTTTAGCGTATGGTGGCCGTTGTGGTTTGGGCTGGCGGGTGCTCCTGGATGCCAACAATCAAGTACACTAAAGCAATGATGCAGCAATGTAAGGTGTGTAGTGTCAGGGGATGAGGACAGTATAAAGAGTTGTGCTGATATGTTTACAGCAATTAAATCGTCCACTAAAATGTATGTAAGTAGTTACACACTATTACTTTATGGATGCATGCCATTCAACAGGCATAAGAGTGCTTTTTGAAGAGAATCCTTGTGAAATGCATGATGGTGGCCTAAATCCCATCCTACCATTCTATTATAGAACTAATCCAAATGCACTGGATCAGATGTAGATAGCGTTTTCATATAATAAGTATATCTCCACCATCTCCTTCAAATGAAACACACACAGTAACAAGACAATGACACATTAAGACCTACTGCCGTGCTATTGAGTGCTGTGCTTTCGGATATCGTGAGGGAAATGGAGCACCTCTGAGCACAGAGTTAAGAAAAAAACAGAAGGCTATTTCAATTTTCAAAAATGTATTTACACAGAATCAACAGTTTACAATAATCCATTTCACTATCTTACATATATACATATGTGCATTACACGTTATTTTGGCTACATATCATATGGGTAGGAAGGGGAGACGTGAATAGGTGTGTCCATTCAATAATAGAGGAGATGGGAGGAGACTTAGTCGTAAATGATAAATCGAATCTAGAAAACAACAAGTTTATAGTTTAAGGCGTGTCCCTTTTAAATTCTCAGGATACAGGTCTTGAATCAGAACTGAAGTAAGTGTCATCTGACCATGCACAATGTGACAAGTTAGTTAAATAGAGTGCATCATGCATCAGGTCCATCATCTCTGAGGAAGAACTTTATACCAGGTAAAACAGCGAATGGGTCACAGGCGTGACCAGTAAACTTAACACATCTGCCGCCGCCCACTTAAATTGCACTGAAAGTTGTACTGTGCCAGTTTAAAGTGAGGAATCTTCGATTCTGCGGTATTTATAGACCTTTGGTGTATTGGTACTATACAGGCAGGCAAAATAGCACTGACATTGTCATTGTACAGAGAATTGAATGGCACATAAAGCATATCGTATATTTCAGCGCAGCGCAAGACCATTGGCATTTATACCGATGCACAAATAAGCCCAAATGCAAAACGCCATAATTACATTCTGAATGGCACAGCCCCCCTCTAGCTCTCCCTGCGACCTGTTACCCACTAGCGTGCTGTTGACCGCATTGCCGACACGTATTTGTCCCATCCCCCGCATAACCATCCCCCACACGCAAGGGAGCCATGGCCCGTCCCTACACAACGCACTGTTGGATCTTTGGGCTGTCTCTTATTATTCCAGCCATAACGAAGCCACTTTAGGCAGCAAACGGGTGGGAGGAGGGTGTGCGGCATGTCGTCGTCCCATTGTCCCTGTACCCATACTAGCTTGAGGCTCCTGCAGTCAGAGTTCAAATACAGCTGGGGACGGGGTCAAACGCCGACGGGGGAGCCTACCCCTGACCCTAGATATTGAGTAGGACGGCCCTGTCCACTTTTACATACAGAACATATTGAACACGCCTACAGACCCACGGTGTACTGGAGCATTCCGATCAGTGGTTGGTGCTGCCGCCAAAATACAGGGGGCGCACCTGTTACATTCATAGACGCTCCTAGATGGGAGCATCCCCAGTTGGTACAAAAATTAGTTCAACGTTGTATCATGTAAATTGTAATTTGGCAATGTTGATCAACCAGTTGTCAATATTGGGCGAATTTCTATGGATGCCTATGCCCATTGTATGAAGAGCGCATTGAGGACAGGGTAATGCCTTTTGTAATAACTTCTCTAATTCAGATGATAATCAGGATGTATGTGTGAGAGTTACTATGAAGGTCATAATGGTTTTAGTTGTCAAGCGGATCTATGCAAAAAAAAGCGGAGATTTGAGTCTTCTGCTTTGACTATGACAACTGCAAAAGTAAAGGAATGTGTTAACATTGTGAAACACTTCTTCCGTACGAATCTATATAACTATGATAATGGATAATGGTTTATACATATGTGACAGCTAGATTCTTGCCGGATATAAATGCTCCAAAGAGATTATAACAAAGAGCTCTTCTTTCACCACATTCCTCTCCCATCAGTCTCCTATCATAAAGTGTCTGTGAAGTGTTGTTTTTAATCTTGTCTAGGCACACAGTATCTGAGTTGATATTGGCTTCTAACATGATATGCACTGTGTGCCTTAAACAGAATGTGTCTAGTGATGAACAATACATCACCCAGCTAAAACTTAGGTCTTGTGATATATGTTCTATCAAAACTGAATAGAATATATGCATATGCACCGAATCACATTGCAAGCTGCTTCCGAGGTCCCGGATGATTATGACGGATTGTAATTATGTTGAATTCAAAGCAATGTAAAAGACAGATGTTTTCTCTCACTGGTACTCATTGGCTTTGTAATTCACTGTATTATAAATGGTGACGGTATGAGTTCTATCTGATGTAGCACATCGTGTATATAGGCTACACTATGTAAAGTGCTGCTTATCCGCCGATACAGCACGATGTGCTGTTCTGCTGTTACAGAACAGCACCTTATAGCTCCTTATGAACGTTTAAGTGCTGCTGTATTTCCTGATGCAGCACAATATTTACATGTTGCGTGCTGCTGTGTTCCCTGATGCAGCACATTATGTAAGTGTTGCTGTGTTCCCTGATGCAGCACATTATGTAAGTGTTGCTGGGTTCCCTGATACAGCATATTATGTATATTTAAAACGAGGCTGTGTTAGGCCACTCAAAGTGGTTCCTCATCACCAAGGACTGAGAAATATGACAAGGGAGGCTTTTGATATATTTTTTTATACTCGTAATCTAAATTGTATAGGAAAATATCAGAATATGTTTTTCATGACCAAAATTCACATTTTAGTATTTAAGACTCTATTGATATCTAAAAGTGGGAAAATGTGGTTATTTCTATTGTACCGCGCATGCATTACTGAGAGTATTAGCTTGATTTGATACCAAATATGCTAATATTTGTCCATTTTATCTCCCTTTTTTTAAATGGCAAAAAAAAGAGTTTTCCTCTACACCTGATATCTGTGATGCACGCGGTGATGAGAAACCATTAATTTTTATTTCTTTGAGTGACCTGACCTGATATGGATACATTATTTACCTTAAAGTGCTGCTGTGTTACCTGATGCAGCCAGGAGCGTGGCAACCGGGGGGGGGGGACGAGGGGGACATGTCCCCCCCCACTTTTAACCAACCCCCAAAAAAGGTCAAACCAAAAAAGTCAAGTTAAAGGGGTCAAAAAGGGTCAAAATACCCCTCAGCCCCCCCTACTTTGAAACTGCTTGCCACGCCCCTGCTGGCAGCACGTTTGATTGTATAACGTGCTGCTGTGTTATATGTATCTGATACAGCTGTTCTAATTTCTGTATAAAATGATGCTGTGTTAACTGATACATCACATTGTCTAAGTGAGAGGTACTACCAGGTTACCCCGTAGAGAATATTAGACCTGTATAAACTATAACCCTATGTAGCTGCTGGATGCATGGGAAGAGAATGGTTCTATCAGACTGCATCAGCAAAGAAAATGATGTATGATGTGCACCTTACACTCGATCATGACAATACCCTTTCAATTGTTACTGCTGAGCCACTCGGAGCATATGAGTGCCTCTGTGTTCTTATGATAGCTATAGCCTACTCAGAACACAGTACATCGGCCTTCCTGTCCATGAGACATCCCACATCACATTTGTAGACATGAAGCTGTATAATAGAACTTCAGCTACTAATAAGGATACTACTGGTACAGCATGAATTAACACATAATCATTATCGACCTAAGTGCAAGGCCTGCAGTTGCCACTGAGAGGTCCACTTGAAAGTGGTTTGCTTTATGGGATCACATATAATTTAATCAATTCTTAATAATTAAACCTTTCACATATATAAGATTTTCGAATCTGGAGTCTAGACTTGTAGATGAATTTCTCTTGTAGCTGCATGTCTTGATGTAACTGTGTATTTGTTAAGGTTGCTCATGGAGAGATTATTCCCTTTATTCCCTTGTCTCTCCCTGAAGACGGCGGAGCAGAGGGACGCAGGTAGCCACAGTAAGGTGATCATGCCCTCAGATCTAGGCAGCTTCTAGCTGCGCTGAATACTGGGGAAGGCAATATTCTACTGAGATATATAATTGGTAATCTAACCCCACATTCCAGGATCAGCCCTCCACTGCTGCACCCAACACTCTATCATTACCTCCCAGCTTTGGGTGATGTATGAGGGGAGCTTTCGGCCTTCTTTATACACCTAGAGCAGCCCTGTGACTTAGAAGCGCCACGAGTAGCTGGCATTAATTAGGGAACATGGGAAAGCTGCTCTGGAAACTGTCTCCATCTTCTCTGATTGGATTATTGCGGCTAATTGGCGGTGTGTTGAGAAGGGTACATTTGCCAGTCAAGGTAGGGAGTGATGGAGGAGGGGGCGGGCATCCAGAAATGGGGATAGAGTGCATGTGTCTGTAGTTGGGCCGGGGGGGGGAGGTGGAGGGAAATATGCTGGAACGGGATTAAGCCATATGTACATATATGGCGGATGTGGAAACCTCTAAGACTGATCATATTGATAAGGTAGTTGAAAGAGGTTTGGGGAAGCAGTAATGTGGCCCTGGAAGCTGGTGAGGTCGGATTGAAGGGTAAGGCCTTACGGGGTAGAAGGACGGCCAGAGAGAAAGAGACAGACAGAGGAAGGTGGTGGTGTTCAAATGGTGGTGTTCAAATGGAAAAAGAGTGCAGGGAGTGAGAGAGAGCGAGAGAGAGAAAGAAAGAAAGAAATGAAGAAAGAAAGAAAGAAGAGGGATACAGAGAATGAGGGGTGGAGGGGTGGAGAGGGGAAAAGATACGAGGGGTTTAAAAGAAAACGATTAACATGAGCATGTATATTGAGAGGCAATGCCATAGGGCATGATAGTGGCATTGAGAGGAGGCATATAAGGTGCAGCAGGGCTACAGTAGGAGGGTGGGTTGGAGGGCAGCGTCACTGCCTGCTGCAGCAGTCCGGGCCGGGTGAGCAGCTCCCTCACCTGGCCACCCTCCTCCTGCCCCTCCTCCCTCCTCCTGTGGCACCGTGCTCGGCGTGGTGACAGTCCTGCAGACAGGACCCGCCTCTCTCCCCAGCACCACCAGCAGCAGCAGCAGCAGCAGCAGCAGCAGCAGGAGGCTGCAGGAGGACACAGCACACACCCTGGAGGACGCCGCTGCCGACGACGACATCCACTGCGGTGGCGCCACAGACTGAGGGTCCTGCTCTCCCCGGGAGGAAGCGTGGAGGAGAGAGTGGGCACGGAGACACCTCCAGATCAGTAGTACCGGGGGACGCGCCGAGGACGCGCGCTCACTGCAGGCCACTCCTCCAGGTGAAGACGGCAACAGGCCACCCGCCGCCGCACCAGGACACACCAGCGTGATGGCCGGTAGTCCCTCCTCCAGCAGGCAGCCCTCCCCACCGCCCCTCCTCCAGGGACCCGCAGTACTAGCGTCCCGTGACTAGTAGACCGGGAGTGGTTCCTCCAGAAGATAGTCTGTTGGGGCAGCTGCAGTGCTAGAGATAGTTGTAGTCACATTGCAGCTACATGTCTACTTGGTGCAGAATAGTAACTCTGCTGTAGCCCTAGACCGAGCAGCTCCCATCCCGATGTGAGTTGCTCTTCTGGCTGGGCACTCTTGGCCCGCACGGCTGCTTCTCGGTGCCGACAACAGAACAGCAGCAAGAGCATCGTGCCACCTCAATTCACTAGGAATTGTCCCTTTTAGAGAGGGAATGTTTCCGCCTGCGTTATTCGCCATGTTGGGCACACCTCTGGCTCTTTCAGAAACTCGGGAGGCGCGCTCTGAGAGAAGGGCGAGTTGCTCACCCACCTGCTGCTCCCCGGGGCGGCGCAGGAGGGTGTGGGGCGGTGAGGTCTGACCTGCTCGGTACTGCCTGACATTGAACCTTCTTCTTGCTCCAATAGACAAGCTTGGAACACCCACACCCACCACACCCATCTCCCAGACCCATCTCCAGTAACCCAGCTAGAATTGACAAATACAGAGCAGCTCCAGAGAGCAACAAGCTTCTGCTCTGGATCTGCTTCTTAGTAGTTTCCCTCGTATATCCCGCCCCGGCGACAGACTGGTGAATGCAAGAGGAGGACGAGGCGTCGGCGGGTGCGGGTAGGGGATACTCTTGCACGTGCAGGGCAGGTCCTCGCGCCATGGAGGTGCTGTCTATGATCAAGCACTCGTTGGTTACCGAGGGCACCAACCCGATCACCAAACACTTCAGACTCGGGCGGCATGTCGGAAGCTGCGGCCCAGAGAGCGTCTGGAAAATTTATGATGCCAACCGAATCGGCGACGAACATGTAAGTGGAGCCTTTTCCTATTCTGTACCGAATCACCTCTATGTGTATTTTACCCCCTATCCTACGTTGTTGTTCGTACTACAGGCAATATCAGTCTTATATAAGTGTTGTATCTATACAGGGACCTACGTCGGATGTCCCATTAAAGCAACAGCTGAAATCTAACCTGACTGGAGGTAGAGTTTACTGTTGCTTTAATCGGACTATTGGCATTGCTCATCTATTAGCTGTCACCACGAAAACTGATCGCACATTTGGGACATTATTAGGGCATTCACACGTTTGGCTAAACGTAAAAGAGGAAGGAGTGAGAAATCAGTCATAAGAGGAAACATCTGCTAGATTAATCAAAGACGTTTTTGATAATCTGAGGGATCATGATTTGTCACAAATCTTCGTGTGTAGCTAGCAAGATAAAGGCGGACAATATGATATTCATATCGTATCTCAAAACCCTTTCCCATTTGCAGCTTGTTACACCGTTGGGGCGTTGTAGTTCCACCTGCAAATAAAGCCTCATACTGTCATAGTATTTAGTCCAATATACATCTCATTGTGTCAATGCCCAGCACACTGCCGTGGTTATTTTAGCCAATACGTCGTTCAGATACGCAGCCCTGCTTTCCCCATCTCTATCCCTCCGCTACGTGATCGCCGCAGGTCATGGGCTCGTGTAGTCGTGAGGCAGAGGGACCTAATCCTCATCCGCAATAAAAAGTAGGTCCCCGCCCTGTGTTCCTACGCTCACACAGACCTGGGCCCAGGCCCCGACATAAGCCCGCCTACACCTATATAGCTCTACATACACGTTAAGCTTGGAGTATGTGCTTCAGGAGGTAGTAGTAATATTGTAATGGACATGAGAGCTCCCCCCCCCCCGTCTCACCCTTCCTCCTACATGGGGTCAACACACACATATACCTCCCCGCCCGACCACCCGACCACCGACAACCCAGGTCACTCTGAGCCAAATGCAACAGTCGTGTAGACGGAGGTTTATCCGAATGATTACTGTGCTGGTGGTTTCTATAGTGATTGATTTACACGACTACCTCTGCCACTCACTCCGCCCTTAGCCATAACTCTCCTCTATATTACCCCTTTGCGAATTACAGAATGAGAGCTATGTAGCCAAGACTCCTGGAAAAAAGTAGGAAGGTGGTACATGTATGAGTGTTGTTAATATGCATCGGAGGGTTGGCGCAAACGGTGTGTGGCATTATGTCCTCAGTCTTCTCTACCTTTCTCAGTCTTCAAAAGAACAGACGTCCACCCCCTCGGTCAATGGATTTTCCTGCCAGAATGAAAGGCGTGTTATCTTGGCTCCTGATCACATGGCAGCATTATATGCTGCCCTACAGCATACACGCCATTCTTAACGTTGTTAACGGTATAATTCATAATGACGCCCAACGTCTGCGCATGGTGTAGCTGGGGTAAACTGCCCCCACGGCCTATCCGTGATATTGATGAGCCTGATGTCACCTTGCTCCTCTGCCGACCTTGGGGGGTCCTCCATCACCATGGTCATAGGCCCCTGACCTGAGGGTGGTTCACAGGTTCAGTTAACCCTTTCATGGCAGCGTTAGTGCTTTAATGCACTATGCCTATAAATTATCATTATGAATGCATCATCGGCGAGTTACTCGCCGGTGTGTATACCTCATTTACATAATCTGCAGACCATACATGGCTGATACATCCCTGAATGGTCGGCATGACCATGACCATGAAAAGCTAATGCATCCTGTCGCCCTTAAAGGAGTAACACAAGTCCGTGAGAATGCCAGAGGATTGGGTTCTATTGGGATCACTACTGTAACCCCCCGGCATCCACGATCGTACATTGAACAGTATGATGTTGCGGGTTATTGCCTGCTTGCGGCTTTGATGGTTGATTTGGCCAAACTGGATAATTTGTCCATGTTAGTGTTATAAAACGACCACAGAGAGTTTTGTATTCAAATTCAGCTGTACATAGTCGGATGAACAGATACATTCAGGAACATCTGAATAAGGTTCTTTCCTCAGCATAGGGCTGAATGGAGCGAGTGGATGGTGCGGTGATTCCACCACCGGTACCTGTTGCCTGCTTTATTGCACTGGCCTATTCATTTCCGGTGCCGACCTAATAGCTATTCTATTATCCTATCCTATTCCACCCCGGAGGGAGTCCCGCGAGGATACGCGCCATTATCCACTTACCCAGGGATTACACATTGTTCTTTCATTTTCCCGGCGCGTTTCAATATGTCTAGGCCTGCTTAGAGACTCCACTGTGCAACCCACTCGAGTTCCCATCCCGCATATCCTCATCCGCCCTTATCCCCAGCCCCTATGGATACATACTCCCCTAAAGCCTGGTTCTCCGACACAATGCCCGGTGTTGACGATGTATACATTACACTGATCCCACTCAATCCCTGTCGCATCTGCCACATTATAACCTCTGCCACATATATATAAGTATCATATATCAGCCGCACTGATATGGTAAAGGCCTAATTAGGGGGTGGTCTCAGGTAGGTGATATGGCACTGGAGGGGTGGGAGGCCACCCTGGAGTTATTCAACACTAATGATGTTTGTAAGACGATCAGGCCCTGTCTCTATTGTCATTATACCTGCAGTCTGTCTAGCCACAGGCAGGCCCACCGGTGCTGTTAGGTACGTCCACAGCACAGGTAGTTGCGATTGGTAGTGCAAACGAGGTGGAGTGGAGGGAGAGGGCTATTAACGTGGGAGCGAACCCAATGCATACTGACTGAAGGGTGAACACTTCACCCCTTAACGTATGTTGTCCTTAACGCTTAATGACAACATACTGCTTTATATTAGTGTAAGTGTAGTATGCCCTTTGTGAATACAGGTATGGCCAATGCAGCATTCACGGATCATTGTGACCCTATATGGTGCTGATAGACTCCCAAAGGTTTGGTATCATGTGTGAATTCAGCCTTTTCAAGTAGACCCACCGGGCTGCATTCATGGATCATGTCGACCAAAGACATAGCACATTAAAGCAGTAAAGGGTTAAGACGCAGTGATTTACAGGTGGGCCATGAAGAGATGATCGGGTGAGTCTGACGGAGGGAAGGGCGGGCAGGAAGACAGGGGCAGGTACGAGTAGAGGACACAAGAGGGCGCGGAGGGGGTTCCAAGCGCCATCCGCTTGTCCCCGGCTTGATGAGCCTTTCGGACAGTGATTAATGCTGGGAACCAGCGTCTCCGACCGTCTCCACTCCACCTACTGGCCAGTCCGTGTACTATACAAAGTACTATACAAAGTACGAGTATACGAGTCGGTGCGCTTACCCTGTATTCCGTATGTATCAGCCATTATTGGTTACATGGCTATTTAACGAGGGCTACCGAAGTTTTTCGCGCCAGCCAGTGAGGTACTCAAATTTTAAAAATGTTTTCTCTGACCTGTTATCTCTGAGTTTTTTCATTTTAGTGAAACAAATTCAGATGCTAGAAATGTCCGAAACTTGAAAGTAAAGAATTGTCCCTATGTGCAGAGTGTAGTAGACAGGTGAAATATCGTTCTGTGTTTATGCAATAAATGTCTTTTTCCACTGAAAATATAGGCGTTTTATAGTTAAGATTTTAGGCCTAAGCATAGAAAGCAATGGAGAATTGTGATAATAAAAATGAAAACACCAATATAGGAATAATACTTGTACAACAGGTATCTAGTGCATCAAGCTGAATAGAATTGCAATTGGCTGGATTGAAGGAATGAAATTATGTAATTTCACCTTGGGGTTTACCATCAAAATAGCTGCGACAAATTTCGCCCATTCTCGGAATAAGATGTGATAATCTTGGATATCAATTGCATAGTTCCTTGTATTGGATCCCAAGTGTTATTTTGGGATTCTAAAAAAGATAAAGGAGCTTAGAATTAAACAAAAATGGCCACATGTATGCCTTTAGATTCCAGGTACGACATTCATTTCAGCTAAATATAGGTGATTTAGTCAGAAATTATGAATATACATGGGTGATAATAGGGTGTCGATAATGATATAACTCCATAGAGCACAGCCATCATGTAAACAAAGAGGGTGTGGGTGAGCTAGCGAGTTACATTATGCCCTTATGACCTAATCGCAGTTCAAGCACTCTAGTTATCTGAGTACTCATCTAATGGCTAGTCTGTGAGTTACAGATATTGCCACAATGTTCACGTATTATTTACCGCATGAACCTTTGGTATTCATCATGACTAGACCAGAAAAGGACATAGCCCCGATCGTGTAGTAGAAATAGGTGTTGTGTTGCCCTGTCGATCTATGATAATATGGATAAATATAGAAGACGCCATGATATCCTCTGTATCATTATAAGGATGTATTATATAAAGGGCCATTCTTTTACATATTACCCCACTACTTCTCATCGGAAATACCAGCATATATATACGTGTTTTAGTTTTAGTTTTAGCAAAGTTTTTTTTTTTTTGTTTCAGCAAAACGAGAGAGGTCCGATATTGCTTTAATATCACCAGGTGGCCATGGCGTTTAACTACACGCGTAAAAATTCATAGTTTTACCTGTTTAGATACCATAGTACTTATTTATTTATTATTCCCATGGGATGGGTCCATACTCAGCCCATTTATACTCACACTAACCTCGGCCAAGCCGTGGATACTTTAAGAGGTGCTGATCTCAGGGGCGCCGGGATCCACGCGGGGGTGTTGACCCTTTAAGGGCTGCAGAGGGCTTTAATAAAGGACTCCCTTTTGTCGTCATGATGTATGTATGCAGCCCTTGCAAGTAATTCTACAGGGCTGCATTCGAGCATCATGCTGATCCTATAGGGTTCATACACTCCAAAATGGTCGGCATGATGCATGAATGCAGCCCTGGCGAGTACACTCACCAGGGCAGCATTCATGCATCATGAACCCCAACGATCCAATACACTGTGCGGTCCTTTAAGTGTTAAAGGTGGTTTGATGGCCAGGTCCAATGCCCAGACTCGGTCTACTACTACCCGGGCCAGATGAGGCCTTTAAACAGCGACCGGTCGTAGGGGATTTATGCATCACCCAGCCTACTTTATCTTTGACAAGGTAGCAATATACATCAGCTTCTTGTGTAAAGAGGTGTTTAGAATATCCCCCGCATCCGCCGCCCTGCTCAACGTCTAACACAAATGGACTGGACTTGACGCTGCATGGAAAGGGCGTATAGTTAGTAGAGTAAGGGCTAAGGAAGGTGTAGGCTGAGTACAGTATCATCTACCCTCCTTGGGTAAAATAGGATATGTTAGTACAAGGTATAGTTTATTGAAGTCAAAGGCTTCCTAACTTAAGCAAACAATTTATCCTGCGCCATTAACATGCACGTGGCCGCTGACAATAATACATTTATGACTGGTGAGATCATCTGTGCTATGGGATGATCTAAAATGGGACTGAACTCAATAACCCCAGCCGAAATGAATTCGGTCTGTGCACGGTTACCGAGAAAGGAACTAGACATCAGTTTCAAAATGGGGATCGCACATCACAAATTAAAAATCGTAAAAGAGATAGTATGTCCATCTGGTTTGTATTGACTATATGCTAATTTATATTCTAGGCAGACCTGGGATCTCATTCAGAACGACTGCCGTATCTGCCGGGCCGTCAAATATGTTGCCGATAATGAAAGATCAACTTGAAGGGAGGTCTCAGCAGCGGCAAATCAATGCATAGTAATTGGTCGTCAAAGTCAATATTTTGGGTCTTTCACAATGAAAATAGTGGGGGGGGGGGGCTAAGTATGTAAGGGAATTTTAAAATGTGAAAGTCCCCTTAGGCTTTGGCCTATTACTGCCTATCAAATAGTAGGTGGGGGGTTGTGGATTATCGTCCAAGCTGTTTAGCTTATACTTTTAACAATAGTATTATTGTGAAACATTTTTGATGATTTACCTGATCGTCATCGTCAAACCCTAATTTATACCCTCCGGCAGATACAGCAGTCGTTCTGAATGAGACCCCAGGAGGGTCTTTCAGAACGCACTCGTAAGTCGTCATATTTGAATTTTCGTCAAAACGTGTCTCTTTTGTAGTTTTGGTTGTTGACGAGGGCGGCAAATATATGAAAACTGAGTGGTCGTCAAATTAAATTTGGGGTCATTTGAGAAAATACACATGTACCTATGTATTTATGTGCACTTATGCATTAATTACATATGTTATTAATGCATATGCATTTGATTTCCAGTGACGATTATGGCAGACATGAGCAATTATGTTTTTTGACGATTTTATCTTCTGAAACACTTTTTACTAGTGCTCGTCAAACAGGTTTCGTCACGTCAGCAGTTCCCTACAACCACGTCAGTTGTTCTGAATAAGCCTCCAGGTCAGGATCTGGAGCAATAAAAACACAGATGTTTTGGTCGTTTGAATGCTATGTTTAACGGTTTCCATTTTCGAAAGCTTACAAGGTATAAAATAGTGGATGAAATAAGTTCATTGTCCTCGGTTCATGAAATGGTTTCAATATCCAAGATTATGTATGTAGACATGTATCCCTTTTATGAGGATCACCTTTTATATGATAAAGGTGATATTGATGTTTTGAATTGTGTGGGTAAATCTCTCATAAGTTATATAATGATATTGGATATAAAGTAAGTGAGTGTTTTATTTTGTACACATACACAAACATGTATTTGTAATAACTTAATAGCAATAACCTTTTGTAGTACTATCCCATCTACCAGGCGTTTATCAAATATCAATGTTGTATATATTGCCTTATAGTTAAATATAAATATTGTACATGTATATTAGGTACCTTACAGGATACATGATCAAAATAGAGTAGAACTTAATATTTGGACTGCTGCGTATACTTTGTCGTGCAAAAGTGGACCTGCCACTGTATTATTGTATAACAAGATGATATAGTTATATAGTCTCCACTAATATGGTAGAACCATTTTATAATAATTATGATAAAGTACAAATTAAATAATACAAATCGCGAGATATCAATTTGATTAAAAGTATCTGCCTAGCATGAAGCCATATCGGCAAATGTATGGTCACATTCTAGGAAGTTCTATATATACGATGCAGCTGTTCTTATTTAGGGAATGATCATTTTTTATCAACAGGGGGGGGGTTGGTTTGGGGGGGGGGGCAAAGAAATTTGGACCCCTTGACCGGGGGGGGTGTAAAAAATTTGGACCCCTCTTGGGGGGGGGTCAAAAAAATTTAACCTGTTTTGGGCCAAAAAGCCCAAGCGTTACTATGCTTCAAAGGGCCCGCGCGCGCGCCGATTTCCGACCCGTGGGGGGGGGGGGGGGGTAAAAAATTTCGACCCGTTGACCGGGGGGGGGGGGTGAAATTTTTTTCGCGGAAAACCACCCCCCCCCCCCCCCTGTTGTTAAAAAATGATCACTCCCTTAGTCTTCCTGGTTTAACCTGTGTGATATAGAGTACAGAGCTGTCACAAGCAGGGCGGGGTAGTGGATTAGCTAACCCTCTAAGGGCCACATAGTGTCTTAACCTGCTATGGCCTGGGTCGTCATGATGCATTCATGCATCACGCATCATGCCAATCCTTCGGGAGTCTTATAAACCACATAGGGTCGTCCTGATGCTTAAAGGCAACATTGGTGAGTTACACACCAGAGCTGTATTCATGCACTATTGCGACGAAGGACATAATGCATTAATGCACTATGAGGCTCTTAAAGGGTTAGATGACCAGGACGCCAGTGAGCAGCTCAATTCCTGTTGTATACCCTAGAGCACCTCCTCCCCGTCCTTGTCCCTTGGAGAGACTCCACCCCAGTAAGTAATATACTGCCATCCACGGTCCCCGCCTTCCTGCAGACTTTACTTAAAGGAACATAAAATGGTGGGTGTGTATATCATTGCAAACACGGGACAGGGGGCTGTGCATGGAGGACAACGACCCTGCTGTAATGGTCTGGTGTACAGGCGGCAATCCGTCTTCAATCTGTCTCCACACACAATCCCCTTTTCTTACCTAGTACATGATCCTATTGTGTCTAGGCCATCTACCAACATTTTATCCACAGTGGCTTAATCCCTATTGCGAATCTCCTATAATACATTCACAATGTACAACCTCATTCACTGGGTTCTTACAACAAAATGTTGTCATTGTGGATTCCTCCAAATGCTTTAGCACCATCCTTTGCCCTATATCTATCTTCATTTCCACCCGAGAATATAGATCTACCAGTGCTACAGCGACCCAGCCCATCCTTCCCAGCACCAGAGGCATATGGTGACAGCCTCTGGCCGCCAACCACCTAGCTCCCCGCCTGGGCTGGGCTGCAGGCAGGGTCGTTGGTCGCAGACCCCGAGAATGAGCTGAAATCTACCAATCCCGTGTGTGAAGCCTTTTAATTGGACTCCCAGTCAGGGCTTCGAGCACGCACCGGGCTGGTTCCAGTGTCCATCTCCCTGGTCCTGATTTGCCAGTCCAACCAGGGGCCCAAAGGTTTTGATCCCCTAGATCCCTGCCTAACTCACTATCCCTCTTCACCCTGGGTCCTGCCCACTGGAATAACATAATTATATTGTACAGTACGATGTGTGGACTTTTGTTATTTGTGTTGTTTATTTATACATTTTGGAACTATAGGAGGTATTTATCATAACCTTGTATAATTATGTATAATGGCTTCCCCTAGATTCTCTTCCAAACATGATATCTTAAAGCGGAAATCAGATTTAAGTCTTTACAAAATACAGTATATATCTCTTAGTCGTTATAAAGCAGCAGTTTTGGCCAACCATACATCGCAAGCCACATTGTTGGGTCTTAATGACGGAAATGTGTCATTTCTATAATTGTGCACAATAAGCATTGGAGTAGCATATTGATAGTAGGAATAATCAGTGGATGTTGACAGGAGATTCGTGATATGGTTGTCAGGAGAGCAGTGTACAGAAGTGCTGTGTCCATAAAGGTTGATAAGAAGCAGGGAAAGATAAGCCATTGCAATTTACGGCTTTTGTTTAGGTAGCGAGTAAGAAATAATACATGTTAGTCCTATGACTACGAGTATTTAGGGAATATTAGATATGCTTGATTTAAGTCACTCCATACCTCCTTTAACCTTAAGCTCTGCCTATGTTCCTCCCTTGCTCTCTCACTCCCTTCCTCGTCCCCTTCCTCACTCCTCCGTCCCACCAGTAGTGATATATATATATATATGCCCTAGGACGGCGCGTTGTTATCAATTCGTCTAAGCAGCAGCCCCCTCCCGTGTCCTATACTTTCCTATACCAATATACTCGGGCAATCTCCAATAGGAGTCTTACCTATACCTGCGGCTATAGACGATAGCCAACGCGCATGCGTAACGCCAAGGAAACACCCACACGATCAATCTCACGAGAATCACGTGAACGGGGCCTTCACAGCTCAGGCGATAATTCCTCTAAAAGAAAGCCACTGGCGCATCAAAAAGGAATCCGGCCTGTTGAGCGGCTTGGATTAAAAGATAGCACGCAGGGGTATTTACTTTGGTACCAGTACTCGGAAGGTATCGTGCGTAGGTGGGTCTATATCCATAGGCACCTCTCTGTATAGAAGACGCTGTAGGGTGGGAACTGAAAATGGCTTGTCTCGGGTTCATATTACCTCTGTTAGATAACTAGAAAGCGGCAATGCTGTCTATATACAGACTGTGTACAGTGTGCATGGGGACATCTATATTACATGTATTGTATTATATTCTCAGTAGATAACGGATATATTTCAGTATAACGGTGGTCATGTTTAGACCTTTGTGATCTGCACAGTGAGAGATACTCGTGTGTTGCACTTATAAGGTGGTAGAGGAGCACTGCTGGTGGTTTCCACTATACTTGGGAGGGGGAGTCAGACTTATCTAGGGTAATGACCGATCATGCTAACTACACTGTAGCTGCCTAAGCCACAGAATGCCATCTGTGCAAGCCACTTCATAAGAGACTGTTAGTCCTTTAAGTTACGCATACTGATTGTATGTGGTATGCCTCTTGTTTTCATCATGCATGAATGCAACCCTGGCGAGTATATTAACCAGAGATGTAATTATGCAACATGTCGACTTTAAGAGAATGTATCAACCCAGTATGATCGGCATGGTATTGCAGTACTGGCGAGCTACTCTCCAGGACTGCATTCATACATCATGACGACATTGTATTTGAGCACTATGCGGACCCTTAAAGGGGTTTTGGTGTAGGAATATTCTTGATGCAGCAAACAGGCAGTAAGCTGGCAGGGAACCAGGGTTGTCAGCTACAGTCACAGGAGATGCCGTCTACTCTGTCCAAACCCTCCATGTTCCTGGAATTCTGCTCTCCCTCTTTATAAAATATGACCAACTGCCACCACCCAACGGCACCCCTTCTCATGTTCTCCCTCCGTCGTTGGCTACCCTGGTCGTGTATGATAATAAAGTATCATAGTATCCGTTAACGTATTAGTACAAAGGAGAACTTGCGTAGCACTTCTGAAACTGCCTATGCTATAGGACCTTGGACCTGGTCATCAGCCCTTATATTGCACACCTTAACTGCCGCCCACCATATCCCTCATTCTCCAAGCTCCACCATGTAGTAGGGGCAGCCAGGCTAAGCCACTTCTTACAAGTAGAACATTAAATTACGATAACTGATGTAATGTGACCGGGCCATGTGGGGCCCCTAATGCTCGCACTCTGCCATAAGAGTCCAATAGGTCACCAAGGGGCGGGGAGAGGCCATGATAAAAGGTGGACATAGGGCAGCCCTTTAGAGACCAGCTATCGGGTGTGGATGGCCGGCGGCGGCATTACCCCGATCAGGGTGGGTGGGTGGGGGGGGGGGGGGGCGTAAGGGTGGGGAAGTGTGTGTGTATTGATGTAGGTTTATATATGATAGGGGACCAAAAGAGAACAGACCTGGAGAGCCTGTGTTATATAATCTAATCTAAAGTGATGCGACATAAACAGATAAAGTGTACTTTTTAGAATAAAATTATGTAGAGACAAAAGCTGAGATAGCTTTAAGCTTTCCGATGTGGGTGTCCTTACGATATATTTTGTCAGGGTTAAACAACTTGGTGGTATGGGTATATAATAGTGCCAAGCATGTAAATGATATTATATAGAGTACACCAAAAGGTAACTCCCTCTATATGACTTTGCAATGGTATCAATATCGGCTAGTATGAGTGTTTTTAAGAACTGAAATATTAATGCACATCTCTACCGTCTCCACTATTAAGTGCCACTTATGCCAGTCGATGCTGTATAGCTGGGTTGGTGTCCAACTGAGCGGGTAATGGTCATAACGGTCTATCTAGTGAACTCTGCATCAACAGGTCAGTTAGGGAGAGCATCCACAATTTAAATAATACACTTAAGATACAGACATGTCGCAACTATTGCTTCTTAATCACACTGATAGCAACATATTCCCAACTACTGCTTTTCACCTATACGATTATACTGATACCAAAATATACCAAACTATTGCTTTTCAATTATACTAATAACAAAATATTCCCAACTTTTGCTTCTCATTCATACAAATACCAATATATTTCTACAGTCACTTTTCTCATAAGAAACAATGTATTTGTCGTGAATTCCGAAAGGGTCTACAGACAACGGGTTGCACCAACTACATTGCTTACATTACAAGAAATAGTAGTAACTGTGTTACTGCATGTACACACGTTTAATCCTTGACTGCTTCATATCACATTATGTATGCCCTAATCTGTACGTAGATACTGGAAGTGACAGGGATACCTCATGAGGCATATATGACTGCCAGATTCGCGGCTGATGTGTCTTATCCAGCTGTATTGATACATGAAGCGGGTATGAGCTCATGCGAGCAGATACGATGTGACTTGGTGCATGCTGTCTGCTCAAGGCAGTGTGGGGTGTTCGAGGCTGTTCTGGTGGTGTGTAGGGTAGAGCCACCATGAGTCGGACACATGCATTGGACCGCATACTTAAATTCATGCATGATACGCCCAAAAACAGTGCTCTTTGTTGGTGGGAATAACATGTGAAGTGTACTGTCATCTACCAATAGAGGGTTGACTATGCTTGCATGAATACAAATTCAAGTGTCCGACTTATGGTGAATCTACCCTAAGGCGGTGCTAAGGCTGTGGTGGTGGTAGTGGTGGTGGTGCTGTGGGGTTGTGAACACGTGTGGGTGAGAGTGTGTGTGACACATCTCCCCTTTTTGTGTGTGTGGCCGGTGATTATTGGTAGTCAGCACGCTGCCCTAACGAGCTGATTGACGTGACGTGGACGCGTCCAGGCGCCGGCAGATTGGTCTATTCACGACTGGGGGTCGGCGAGCTGCTCACTACTGCCGCTGAGCTGCTCACACACCCCTCACACCAACCTTGAGCTGCTCCTGTCCCTTACGCCCTTTACACACACCTCATCCACATCCATCACTGCCTACCCACCTGTATACTGGTGTAGGGGGGGTCGCATCATGAAGGGTACAAGCTAATTACACCAGGGGCCCTCCTCCAGGGCTGACCACCTTAACTTACACTACAGTGCACAACAACAACAATGTAGCCACCATCTACACACAAATTACCTAGACACCACAACATAAAAACAACATAATCACCACTTACCTAACCCAAAACGAACCACCTCCAAGAATAACTCAACGAATGGCATAATAGTTATAATGGGACATTGTGGTAGACATTGTGCTTATCATCAACACTTGACACAACTTTATTGATATAAAACATATATCCACCATCAAGCACTTCAATACGCCACTACCATCAGTTTCTAACATTCCTAACACCCTCCACATCAACACCCCGATCAAAAAGGTGGATATACACTAGAGGAAAAAAAGGACAGAAAAAGGGGCAGGGGAAAAACATGTCGCTGCCTTCGCCATTACTGCAACCATTACTCCCCCATCTGGAGGCGCCTCACATGCTTCAAGTTAATGATCATTACCACTAACGACATGACTACACACATATACATATCAATTAACAGGCTCTGTCTCCCTTTTGGACGTGGCTAGCTCCTTTGTGTGGCAGCCATCTCTGCCCAGTGGGGAATATCAATGACTCCTTCTACACATCGACGACGCCACACCCAAGCAGGGGCTCTGTGTTCTTTTATATCTATCCCTAGTTCCTTGTTAGTATGCACATATGGTGAGATGATGTGTGCTTTTTATTCTATCGGATTCAGTTGTGGCATTGTGCTACTGCATTGAAATCACATTATGAATGCATCAGGGCCCAACGCTGTATTAGTACTGTTCTATTTGTGTGGTCCCTTTCGGTATCGAGGTCGTTGACCGGGAACACACGATCCAGCACAAGGTTTCTCCCTTCTCCTCCATCTCATCTTTCTTCCTGGGTTTTCAAATGTGTTAGGGAGTGGTCATTTTTTAACAACAGGGGGGGTTGGTGGATTTTCGCGCGAGCGGGTCGAAATTTTTCTGGTTCCCCCCGCTGGAGGGGTGGACATTTTTTTGGTCCCTCCCTCCGGCAAGTTGAAATTGAGCGCGGCCGACCCCTTTGAGCTATAGTAACGCACGGGCTTTTTCGCTAAAAAGGGGTGCCATTTTTTTGGTCCCCCCCTCAAGAGGGGTCCAAATTTTTTTGGTACCCCCCCTTCAAGGGGTCCAAATATTGTTGGTCCCCCCCCAAATCCACCCCCCCCCCCCTGTTGTTAAAAAATGACCACTCCCTTAGTCAAACCACCCAGATCCAGTGAACAACTACACAGTACGATAATGTTAGGGACAAGAAGGGAATCCGACCTCCTGGGCTGCACTCAGCAAAACTGCATGATGTCTGTAGGGCATACTCCCCATCAGTATGTTGAAACTAAGTCATTTCTTCAGACTGACAATTCACTCTTGGCATTCTGGGTAGCTAACCGCTAGCGGTTAATGATATGCATAGATCCTTGGGCAGTGGTGATGTGGCTGTCCATATAATTATGGCTGTATGTATACTGAGTACAGTATTAGTGTGTACAGCAAAGGGTCATTCACCCAGACTGTAAACACTGCTTATACATAGTAGGTGCCCCACCATAGGGTGACTTACTGTAGAGACACCCCGGTTGGAATGTGGGTTTGATTGATCCCCATATCATATGGCACCTGGGAGCAAGACTGGGTATGGTCAAGTGTGTGTGTGGGGGGGGGGGGATATAGGGTAAGGTTCCACAAGCTGTAGTTAGGTCCATTCAGGGGTAAGCGGGCACAACATATTCATTGTTGTGATCATTGTATAACCAGGCACTACTTTCAGGTGTCTACCCATAATGCATAGAATGGATTGTGAGTGACAACATACCGCGTAATGGTCACGTGGGAGTGTGGTCTGTAGGGTACATTGTTCTGTCAAGGCATCTTACACACAGCCCTGACAGTGGTATACAGACGTCATGCAATTAGAACAGAAGTTATCCTGTGTTGTTAACGCAGAGATCCCCGATCCCTAGAGTCTGATTTGGCGTGTTGGCAAGACCATTGGCCGAAAAAATTGTACCAAGGTTCATTTTGTAAGATTCGACTAGAAAAATGGTCAAACTGTCCAAATTGTCCAATATTCGCAAAATAGATGCGTTTTCCTATACACTCCTTCAAGAAGTCTCGCTGTAGGCCTTTTCTAACCCCCTTTTCTAACCCCCTGAGTAGTTGACCCATGAGCACTTCTATGCCAGCAGGGTCTTATACGACTGTTTTCCACACAAAAAGAGACATTTATCCCATAACTTTGACTTTGAATCGTTCTGTGGATAAAGCCCATCTATCAATAGGAAATATGCATTTAAATACCTAGAATCAATACCTATCCAAATATAGTTGTACATAGTTGCCCAAGAAAATGCTGTCAATATTTAATATCAAAATATGCAAAACAGAAAGGGTCGCTTTTGACAATCTTGCGGTGTTTTCGTTTAACATAGAAGTCAATGGGACAGCTGCCCTCCCCCATTCGTTCCTATGTTGAGGGGAGAGGGAAGGCCTTTTTGAGACAGTTTATGAGACGCTTTTAGAATAGTGCAGAACCTCCCTTTTGAGAACTTTTTTCTTTTGTAAATTTCTTTTTTTTTGTAACATTTTTTTTTGTACACTTTTTTTTTGTACACTTTATTTGTACACTTTTTTCCCCTCACAGAGACCACTACCCTGGGTTAACTGTGATACCTATCACTATACCATTGATTTTGATACATGGTAAGGCATAGGTAATGCAAAAAGAAAAGAGGCTAGATCCAATCTTAAAACATTGCATCATAGGTAGATTGTTACCCATGGGGTCCAAAATGACTTTACTAAATCTATACATTTGATTACATTTTAGCAAATTATCCAAATAATTGCTGTCATCATTTTGCGGTGCATGAATATGATGTACTTAAGAATACCTGAAATACCAAGCATTATCATGATATAATTGATGTTTTACAGTCCATATACCTATAATATATAGATGTTAACTGACATATTTTAGGTATATCTACAGCAATGTGTGCAGTGAGTCCAGGGTATCGACCAACCTTAATACTGGGAATGTTAAGGAGGTGATGGCCGAAGGAAGTTAAGGAAGCAATCTACTGAAAATAACCAAGTAATAAGTTTAGCTCAGCTGATGATATTAATATAGCAGCTGTGCTTTGATTAAGTGATTTCTTGGTGGATCGTAATAAATCCCTTTCCCATAGAAAATATGACTTTCTGCTCACGTCCACCATTATGTAAAGAATGGTTATCAGTATATCGCCACACGATTGGATTGTGGTGGTTCACCTGAACATTTGGAGAAATGAAAAATGATGTAATGAAAGTGAGAATTCCGATGATTGGATTTAATATTACCCATCGACCACATGCATATAAAACATTACACAACGCACACTTTATTGTAAAAATAGTTAAGAGTTCAATCAAATTATCGCACTTTGGCGATATTTGTGAAAATGTAGAAATACATTGTTGTTCATTTTAACATCATCCAGGAAAATAGGTAGTGAAATGAGATTAAGATAATATAAAATTGCGCTTAATCTCTTTCTTTTTTTGTCTTTGATGGCTAAAGATGCATGTAAATGTGCATGTTTAATGTGCATGTGAATACTTCTTTTATATACATTTGGGTATAGATGTGAAATGCCCTATATCCGACTTTCGATCAGAACTCTTCAGAAATTGAACTTTGTTAGAGTTTAATTGCATACAATACCATTTAATTTCACTATGGGTAGACATAGCTTAGCAGAAAATGCGCCAGGGTCTATTGCCAATGGTATCAACCAATCTATAAAAAACGGGAAGTTAGTGAACAACAAAACCACCTCATACAGTCAGAAACGTTCACATAAATGACAAACTGTCAGCCTAGTATCAACAAATGTCCCAAGAGACATCTGAAAGGATCTAGGTCATTTGGTACTAGGTAGTAACAGGAGTGAATTTGATGGCAACATGTGCAATGCCAACCACCAAAAATGCAGTGAGGTTGGTTGGCAGGTAGAATGTGTGTTGAAATATTAATAGTGGGCCATTAGGGGCTGTGGGTAGCAGATGATGATGGCTAGGCATGGTGCTGCTGCTTCAGCAACAAGAGATGATGAATGAGCACGTGCATGATGTAGATTTAGTAATTGTGTGGTGCAACATTATTTTTTTGTTATATTATCACAAGCCTAAACACAGGCTGACTGGTGGTGGTGGTGGTGGTGGTAGTGGTGGTAGGGTGTCGTAGCAGCACGCTCAGAGGGCACATTAACCAATCCTCCAATACTGCCTTTGTTTGCTGAACGGAGAGATTAGTCTGTGGGGGACCAGTTGCAATTTCCACCTCCACTACATCACCTTTCTTTGTCCTCCTTTATTGACATTTTTCCTGTTTTTCCACCATGACTAAAACCTCCTCCGCCTGCGATTATTAAATTACCCGCAACAATTTTTGAAGCCTCGTATTATTGTAGAACCGTCCGCTTGGTGGTGGAGCCATTCGTTAGAGCGAGTGGTGGGTGTGATGAGGGGGGATTCATCCATTAATATTGAATCATTTTAATTTTTTATTTTCCGGGCTCATTCGGATCATGAATTATCAGTATTTAGTGACTTCCTCCCGCAGATCTTATCGATCATAACTTGGCTGGTTAGGGCTAGCGTTCTGCTCCTCCCAACAGGTCTACTTTTCCCAGGAGATGCAAATTGTCTGGAAATCGAAATGTGGTTAGGCACTAAGCCGAAAAGCTCTCCGACTTAGTTAAGTGTTGATGAAAGTCCATGGATAAAGGGTCTCTGCACATGGTATCTGAATGCTAGCTTTTAATTGGATAAATACCATGGCATGTTGTTTTACTTTTCATCTCTGAATTCCATGATGAGATTGTTGTGCGCATCCATCATTGGCTATTAACTGATCTTTGGGGAGTACGGAGAAGCTAGTAGGAAATGCAAACTTCGGAAAATATTATTGATTGATATTAATGGCATTTTAAACTACTGAAATAATCAGATATTAATGATGCTGTTGATTATAGCAGTACGCAGAGTTGTATTTAGTTACTAATGCAAAGTGTTTAACAGTTTAATCAATAAAGATATATCCGGACCGCCATATATAGGCAAGGCATAATAAACTACTAATTATATAACTTCGCAGAGAAAACCATGTCAATCAGTAGCGCCAAAACTATGCTGATATAAGAGTCAGATCAAATATATCACTCTTTACTTTGTCCATCAATATTGAGGAATCTCCCAATAATGGACACGTTATATTCACTTCAAACATATTGTACGTAGAACTATAGATGGAACTCTAGTGCACATGTCTCATGATAAAGGCAGTTAAGCGATAAGACTGGGTTTCATATACAACTGGGTATATACCATGTATACATAGAGAATAAGGCAGTCGGTACAAATCCATTTCTTGTGACATTCCTTTCATCAGCCATCCATCCAGTCTCCAACAAACATCCCCTGTATACATATGCTCATTGATCACACCAAGGGAAGCCACTTTTAAAGCTTGATATACTCGTCGCCATGCCAACCATACCCACTAGGGCCATTAAAACATCCATCAAATTAAAGAGGAGTCAGCGGCCGGCGCACTCAATTAGTGAAATCAAGTCATGTCTGTGGCGAGCTGGAGCCCATTACTATATCAACACTCGTTAGAGTGCCGACCGGAGTGCCTACCTCCTGGGCGCCCCTCGGTGCATGCAGGGGATGTAAGGGGCGTGTTGATCCTTGTCCAATACCTGTTGATAAGAGGGTTGGGGTAGGCTCCTCCAGCACACCTAGGGCCCTGTAATTGGTGTCGTGACTACGACGTCGGCATCCACCCTGCATAGACAACGACTAGACCTAGAAGGCATGGCGTAGGGTGGGCTGGGGGGGGGGGGGGGCTGGGATCGAGGGAGCACTGTAGAGGGTTTTGGAATTTGTAGATCCATACGGTATAGTGCAGGGACGTCTGTGTGTGAATTGCTGGGATATATATTCTGTGCAAAAACGAAGTGATATGTCCTTTAGTCCTTTGGAATATTATGCATATTTGGGGAGTATAGGTAGAGAATGAGAGGTAGAAAATAATTGTGAGGAGGGAGTGCAATGACATGTGCACATGTGACAAGCAGAATAATTAGGGTGTGTGAGGAAATGTTATATAGTATACACTAATCTGTGCCAGCATGTATATCTATATCATGTATACGTTAGGTATGAGATCGTTATGATATACAAGTACTGATGCTTTGCAACAATGTATTGCTAGATGTTGCTACTGTAAATGATAAGCTTACAGTATTCAGCTTAGCACAGTAAAGTGCCACACACATGGGTATGACCTGCAATGCCTGTGCATGTTGCAGTCAAGACAAGTCATTAGCAGCCTCCCCTGTACTTGCTGACAGAAAGTCGTCTTGTATTCCCCATGATGATATTAATGATCCCTGCCCTCCTGGTTACCTGTAGCTGATAACACTGCACGGAAGTGCACTGTTACCGGTACAATTCCAGACCATGGCAGGGTTTTGTGCAAATTAAAGGTGCAAGAGACGTGTTACCTGAACAATGGACTGCAGGTCCCTCCCTTTCCTGACAGGGGAGGCGCGACCGGCCGGCACGCCAGTCCTGTTTGGAATTTCAATTACACGTTCTCAATGTTAAGTTTCTCTTCTTGATTAAATGAGTTTTTGCACGGCGGCTAGAATGGACAATTTGATGAGGCAAGATGGAAAAATTACAGCATCCCCTGCATGCTTGAATCAATATATTATCCTCGGAGATCTCTCCCCGGGTATCTGAGTCTTATGTGACTGAGCTTAATGCACAAGCTAACAATGTGGTGAATTTCTTCCCGGTGTGATTTAATTTCCCGTTGTTGCATTTTTTCCACCCTTGCTCTCAATGTATCTACTTAGCCGTCAATGTGTTTTACGTTTTTAGGGTGGTTAGGAAAGTGAGGGTATCATTATGAAGTAAAGAGACATTTAATTGGGAAAGCACCATGTGTCTACATCATTCAACCACCCTGGTCCAAATGCAGGTACTTGGCGTGTATCCACTTTGACTGATGGTGCCCCTAACCTACAGAAGCCCACTATTAAACCAACCCTATAGACAGGGTGGTCTTGGGAACACTCCAACTATTTGAGGACGCATGCCACATACCCGACTGATCCCCTAGAGGTGACCTTCATCATTACACATTATGCCTGTCATATTTAACTCTTGACAGCACAAGAAAATGAAATAGCATAATGAATAATAAAACCCCTTTCCTAAATAATTATTATAAATAAAGCACAGCTTCCATCACCGTGGAGTGTTCTTATCAGTCTTGTTAAAATATTCAGGGCTAAAGAGGAATTTAATGGCCTGTGTGATTCTATCTGTAGGTCAAACCACAACCCCCTCCAGTCGACTATCTATCACAGTTGTCTCATTTTAATTGCCGGGTTCATTCCTGTCCTCAGTGGATGCTCCAGCTCATCCTGATAACAGCCATGCACTGGCACCACCGGTAATTGTAGGCCTGGGAACTAGGTCATGCCCAGGATAAGCCTCCTCCCTGCACTCTACTCCAAGCTCAAGAGGCCCCTTCACCTTCCCCTGATTTCCAGCCTCACTGAAGCCACGATCCCCTTTCAAATCTGCATCATTTGTTTCATGTGAGCACAGCAAGCATCGACTTTCCTCATGTCAGTGCCTTTTGCCGCCAATTGAAGTCAATAAACTTTGAATACGCATGAGCATGAGCATTCTCTCCTAGAACCCTTGGCGGTTAACCTGCTACCCTCTATGCATGCCCCATTGTGGCTATTATCTCCATATTAATAAATCAACTTTACTCGCTCCCAAACGATATCGACAGCCACGACCAAATACCGCTACCTGCCCCTTTTAGCACCATATACCCCTCTCCCCACTACCCCTTCTCCCCATTAAACCCTAATGTCTACCCCACAGCACCTCACCGGGTGACATGTGATCGCTGTATTGACTCAATAATTTCATCTTGCAGACTGCATGTCTCTGCCAGAATGGTTGCCTGCCACTGGTGTCATGACTCTACCCCTTCTACCACCTCCCCACTCTTTACCCCCCCCCCCCCCCTCTCCCCATCCCTGTACCTGCACACACACTGGAGCAGCCCCCCTCCTCCTCCAGTACCAGTCTTTAAACTGGGCGGTGAGCCACGTCAATTCGGGCTATGCAGCGTCTGATCCGTTCCCAGAAGGTGAGCCTTACAGACCAAGGTGCCGATAATGTCCAACAGGGGGCGTGCCACACACTGGAGGAAAGTCCTTGAGGGTTGAGGCCGACTGAAGTATAGCCAACATGTCTGTGGGAGGCTGAGGGTACAGGAGGAAGGCGGGGGCACATGGACATAGGGTATAATGAGGCTGAGGGGAGGAGAACGTGTCAATAAAACAAACGTCACCACCCTGCACGCTACCACCACCCTGTGTGTCTCCAGCCCTGCTCTACCTTGAGGCCACCGCCCTGGAGGAGGCCTAGTTCTCCTCCTGTGTTAGTCTCCTGGGGCACAGCCTCCTCTAAAGGCGCCAATATTACCTCCATACATCTCCCTCCAGCCTCACATCCCCACCTGATTACATACACCTAATGACCAGCTCACAGGGGAGGGGGTGGAACAGGGTGGGTAGATATACCTGCCTTTCCCATTGCCATTAATCAGGCAGTGCTATATCTTAGAGCAACCAGTGCTTGTCATCATGTTTAATCTAGCTGCTGTAACAGGTTTAATGCCACACCGAATTCAGGCCATTCATCTGTCAGATCTAGGGAAGAGTAGGGAATGGGTGACATCTTGAACACATCTTTGATGTGGTAGTAAAACCTGTTCTTGAGTAATACACTAACATGCATAACGCTCAGATTTCCAGCTCCTTTGGCTTTTTGTGGCATAGTTTGTATTTCTGTTGACATTTCTGATCTCACATTTGGCATAGCGTGGGATGGAGGATACTGATGCTGGCACCGCCGATGGCAGTTGGGAAATCCCCCGTTGATCTAGAGGATTGGGGGAGCGAATCGGGAATTACTAGGAAAGCATGCTATTTTAGCGGCATCATTTGATTTCTATTAGAAACTCTATCCGGGGAATGAAAATAGTCACTGGGTTGGAAATTTCTTCTTGCAGCTATACTGATGTCCATGGGTGAAATGATATTTTGGTGTTCTTAAGTGTAGATGGCGATGATGGTTAGTTTTGTGGGTGTGGATATTTCGCGTTAAGGTTTAACTTCCTGACTGCTGCCAAACATCCTTTGGTCGACCCGCCCACCCGGCCAGACCGACTCACGAGTCGGATTGAGCAGCTCATCCAGGCCTAGGCTAGACTCGTGGTGGAGTAGCCTCGTGATCAGTGTCTACACACATGCAAAGAGGACCGCAGAGTGAACACCATGGTACACATATATTTTGAAAAATGAAAGTTATATCAAAAAGGTATTTTGTCCTCACTCATATTTCTTAACACATTGCAAATAGGGAGATTATGGCTACGATGTCAGCCTGTAACTGCCTTTTCCATATACTACTGACTTGAAGAGAAGGAGATAAATGGTTATGTATTAACCAGTGTCTAGATAGATCAGATGCCAAGCTTTATCATCCTCGGCACCTTGATAGATGATCAATAAAATGTAATGTCATTAATAGTAGTCTATACTGTCAGGAAGGTGGGCCTCAAATCTAGAGCCTCTTATCTACTGGTATCTATAATGTTCTGGTTGTCTGTAGAGACCTGACTCAGTAAACCAGTGCAGACTGTGACGGGAGGTGGTGAGCACTATTGACGCCTATAGTGGGCCGTCTGTCTCCGCCTGATCACTTCCCCACCTGGACCACACCTCCCTCCACCGCAAAGGTCAAAGAGAAGCTCAGCCCCCTCCGAGCTGCTCACAGACCGAGCCCACCACAGTAGTAGCACATTTAGAGTCTGATGGCCATGTGGTCTTTGTATATTTAAAAAGGAAACAAGAGGTTTTGCAGCTAGTGAATGTCTAGGTCTACCCGGAAGTATAGATGTTGCGTTTTTCTACAGTTGTTAGGATTCTTGGAAAAGGATTTCTATGGCAATATCTGGGTGGCCTATGTCTGCTACTCCCTTATTAGTATACTACATATAGTGCTTCTGCGTAGGTGCATGTAATAGCCTAGCCTGTGTGCCTACATATCTGTTAGAAAATAAAGGTAATTACCAATACTCTTTAATCAGGTTAATACCCAGCTTTCCCTGTATGTCTGTCTTTCTGTATGTCTGCATATCTTTTTGTGTGGCTGTATGGATGTCTGTCCTTCCGTATAGTTGTCTTTATGTCTGTCTTTCCCTCCCTCTTTCTGTCTCTCTGTCTCTTTCTCCGTCTCTGCGTATGTTTTCCATCCGTTATCACCTTAGTTATACTATAAGCTTTGACTCGGCAGGGCTTTAACGGGGTGAAGAGGCGAACGTCCTTGTGCCCATGCAGTGGTCGTTGAGAGGCTGGTCCGAGTGGTTGAGGGTGGACAGGCGAACGTGACGCGTGCTCAGGGCTGACGAGTGGGGTGCTAATCCCTATAGGTTAAGATAACAAGCCCTCCTTTCAGAGAGCCGGGGGTAGGGGCTGTCACCGAGACAGGCCCCTAGTCACACGGGGCTAAAATCTGCAACACCCAGCCGCCGTCTCCATGGAAACAAGCCCACTCAGAACCGGAACCAGAAACCTTGCCTCTGTGCGTGTTGGTCAATATCCCCACCACCGCCGCCACCATCACATACAGCCTGCAGCCAAACCTTTTCTTAAAATCTAATGGCTCTTCAATCAAAGTCTGATCCATTTTGCATCGACTTGAATGTCTTCGTAAACCTCGAGGAGTGAGTTTTATTCAGCCTCCGGGCGGAGTGCGAACAGGGTGATATTTATACCCGACTACTTTGATGTGATTTATTTGCAGACAACAGCGGTTTCATGGCTGTCGTTCAAGTCCCAGAGCTCTAGTAATTAATTCTTGAGTCTGTCGGATGGGGCCTTTGGAATATGTAACGTTTGCTACGATGGCTGCATTATTTTTTGTAACTGTTGCATAATCCTGCCCGTGTAGTTTTTGGAGTTTAATTCACTGTGCGTGCTAGAGGATGGGAACCATCTAGGCTGACAAAGGAGGCAATATCTGTCAGAGTATTACAAGATGTCAACCTAAATAATTGGCACCAGGCCGATAGCTCATCCTACTCTGTAGGATGTGCTCATCTAAAAAGATGGCAGGATAATCCCCGGTAACGCCAATCCTGGATCAGTGTCAGGCCGACGCTGCTAATCCCTGTTTGAGATGGTAGCTGACGTGTGGAGGAGGAACACAAGAGGCAGGCCGCACCACCGCCACTGCCGTCCGTGTTAATCCGCGTGTGGGCACGCTGAAAAAACCTAGTTCCCTGTTTTGTGTGACTTGTTTCCCGCCACTGATCAACGTGCTTGTCGTCTGCTGTACGTTAATGATGTGGTAATTGCCGGTTGATGGACGCGGGAAACTGCGTCCCTCCTTGAATCGCTGCTGACAAGCGACAAATGCCTCAACAAACGCAGGAAGCGCTGCGTGCGCAACAACCGTCACTGGGACCCACCGCGCCGCCCGTGATTGCTTTATAAAAGTTTGATTAATCCAGTGATAGAGCGGCGCCGCAATATCACGCCTGATTAACCCGGACTGCCTGCCCTACCCCATGTCTCTACTACCCACCCCCCAATACTCCTCCTCACTGCCTTCCCCACGCTCACCACGACTTAAGGTGGGGCGCTACTTGTTGAGGTGGAGCCACTGCGCATGTCTCTGCGCATATGGTTTAAATGGTCTAGAATAGTGCATACCATGCGTCTTCTACACTGTTGTTCACAGCTGGACGGTTTTAACTAAAACTAAGAACTTTATAACCTACGGAAACTTAGTATCAATGATTTGGGGAATTTTCTGATGCTCTTACATTATATTTGTAAATCATTGTATGATTTAAGAAAAAAAGGTAGCGGCCACCTGTAATGCCTTCTCCCTGCTCCCTTTCTTCTTCTTCCTACTCCTCTTCCTCCTACTCCTCCTAGGAATTTTGCAGGCTGCCTCCTTCGCTCATCACGTCCACACCTCTACTATCCTCCCCCATGTTTCTTGATGTCCTCTTTTTTACCACGCTCACTCAGAGCCATCTCCAAAATGCTTCCCACACTTTTCAACACAGCCCTCCGTACAAGTTACATTGGACCAACTGATCCTCGTAATTCCTGCAGAGGCTAACTATTGGAAACTGCCCCCTTTCTGGTCACCCCCTCACTCCATCCCCTGCTTCTGCTGTAACAAGTCCCCCCTCCCCTAACCACATCCCCCACATTGCCACCACTCCCACCACAGACAGGAACCTGCCAAACGGAGACCCTCCACAGACAGATATCGCTGCCAACTCATTTTTCCCTGGTTATCAGATAATGAATTGAAATGCAGGACTGATAAAACGGAGCGAGGCGACAAATACATTTAATCGAATTTGCATACGGTAGGAGGGATTTCTTTCCTCCCTGGTTTTGTTGTAGTATCGTTTGATTTATTGACTGACAGACAGGATTGGTTCTCACTGAGAAGATGGGAATATCAACAAGACAAACAGAGATGGTGTTTTACCTGATTTTATTTATTATCTCGATATGCACTCAAAGAAAAGACACCAGCAGGGCAAAGGTTGATGAGTCTGATGGGAAGGCCGTTCCGGTAAACCCAATAAGACTCGGCCTTGCTTCATATTGCTTTGCGTTAAAGTGGCCTGGAGTAGGACTATGACGTTTTCATCCAGGAAAGTGGTGTGGGTGGGTAATGATGCCTCCTCCTGGGTAGTGGTTCTCTTGTTTGTTCTCCTCCCTCTCCCACATACCCCTCCCCACTGGGTAGCGCCATCTAATGGTGTAGACCGGAAATACAGCTGCTAGACTCAAGTCGTTTGTTATACAAGTGCCCGGATGATTGGGGGATGGGCCAATGAATGCGGCAATGAATGCGGCAATGAATGCGGTAATGGCGACATGGCGCATGAAAGGAGCTGACTGTCACGTGGTTGAATCAGCCAATCAGCGTCGCATGTCCATTTCCCAAGCCCCTGTGAATAGTTAATTTGCGCGTTCTATCTTATAGAAGAAGAATTTTGAAAATAAGTGAAAAATAAAATAATAAATAATGTCACCCTAGTAGCTAACATACAGCGTCAACAGCTGAAATCTGATAGCTATTGTCAAAGTTATTGATTATCTAGCTTTAAGGGAGTACAGGTAGTGAGTTTACAGCCGCAGTAGCTTGGGGTTGTACTGTAGGTTTGATCGGCCATTCACCACCTTAAAAGTCGCCCCCGGCACTCGGGGCAGGATGGCCAACTTTTGTAAGCGGCGAATCTCGTGACAGGGTTGACAACGCTTGGTTTCCGCTATCGGCCTATATTGTTCTATACTAATGGTAGGGACAGTGTACGACTTGCCCATACTGTAAGTGCATGTACATACAAGCCGTAGCTAGAGTATAAATCGGTTTCGGGAAGCTCAGTAAGATAATAGTTACCATCACCCTGATTGAAACATCACGTCGGTATCACAGTAGCAAATGCTACACACATATATATCTGCATAGGGATGTCTGCTCGATAGTTTTCTAATTGAACTACATACTGCTAGTCTCTTTCTCAGATTACACAGATCTCAAGTACAATTGTATAGGGTCCTTGTATACATGCTCACGCGAAATGGCTGCCTGTCCAAGATGCCAACTACTAGGACTAGTGTTAGTGCCTCGACTGCTACTGCTCCTCCTACTACCACACCTCCTTCTAATTTTTCCTCTTCAACTACTGCTGCTGCTACTTCTACTACTACAACTACGGCTACTACTGCTACAACTACTACTGCTACTTCCACTACGTTTCACTAATGAAATCAAATTGTGGAGGCATGCATCTACCACTGACAGCAGGATTATAAAGACTATTAGTTCAGCAATAGCCAACACCGTCCTGTTCTAGTGTCGCAATTCTAAATGAGGACTTCAAACACAACTTAACGGCTTTGGAAATGCCAGCACCTTTCCAACGGAAATGCAAAGATGCTGAGGACCTTTTGAACATCATCCATCTGACAATGTTCTATGAGAAAAGTACTTTGACACAGTGGTGTTGGGTGGTGCCATGTCTGCTTCCTGGTAGTTCTATTTGGGTTTTGTCCATACGTTTTGTACAGCAAGCTAGATATTGACAAGACTGGTTTATCCCAATGGCTCTACTTTCTTTCACATGGTAGAATACCTCCCAAGTAAGGAAGGAGACAAGATGTATGCAGACAAAGGATAGAGAGTTTTCAAAAATGTCTCCAGAGCCACACCGGATACCCCATGCAGGCAGACAACTATATCATCTGGTATATTTTTCATCTAATTATACCATAAGATCCGGATGGATAGTCTGTCCCCAACCTCTGGTTACCACAGTAAAGAGGGGTTCAGACGACTTAACCATTTGTCCCATTTACCTAAATCATGCCAGTGTATAAACCCCAAGGCAGGGGCACCGGGGACGGGGGTAAGGGAGGCTGTGGTATGACGTCATGATGGATGGAAGCTTCTGTTGAGCAGACCTTGTCCAATTAACAGGGGGCCTCTCGGCGCAAATAGCCTTTCAATCTAAGCAGGCGAAGAAACACCCGGGTCCCATGTTCTGGTGGGGAGTATGGAGGACACTTTATATCCATCTCCTCGGTCATCGGAGCCCAGCAGGCCTGGTAATAAGAAGGGGCGGATTTAATTATTGTTCATTCCTTACTGTCTAGCGGATTGGGATGGGGCACCTAGGGTTAACTAGCGTAAATACTCCTCATATCAAGTAACCATAACTGAATATCAATCATCATTATGTGCTAGAAGGAATAACTTCTTGTATACCTCTCAGGTTACCAACATAGTGTTAGGACCGACACAAAGCCAATGTGACAGCAATATCCCGTTTATGAGCTCAAAAAATCCTGAAGCTCATAGGACTGCAGACACATTATATGAGAATTCAGATGTCCCCAGTATCCAATATAAAACTCTGAAATTAGATACTATGTAAAGGAAACTGAAATACTATGAGAAAATACCTTGTTAAATATGAAACACCTTTTTGAAGGCCTTCCATCAAGATACTCTCAGGGGCCACAATACCCCGAGCATCATACCATTATACAGTATATTGTGCATATGTGAATGGTAAAGGGAAGTGGGATTCTAAGTGATGCTTTGGGTCAGGCGAGCACGGTCTGGATTCCCTACTTGCTGCCTTATTGCCTTCGTTTACGACTGCGACCAATTTGCTGAAATGTTTTGCCCAGAGGACAGATATACCTCTCCCCCTCCATATGTTGGTGTTACGTGCTCCAGACATGGCGTCTATTGAAGGGAATTGGACCTGAGCAGGTTACTGTGCACCGAGACTAAAGCCACTGTAGGCCATCATGACCTAGGTCAACTTTCCTCATTAGGGCCATGAGTGTAGTGGTTTTGTCATGGGAAGTAGTGGAGGATAACCTTTCTCTTTGTTCTCCACCCACCCCTCATACACAGCCCTGTTCTCAGAGACTCCACATAAACTTCCACTACCATAGACAGCCACACAGACCACAAACTGGATAACATATGTTCAGCACCTTTAACTTAAAGGCACAATGGTTTATCTCAAAACGTCAACCACATTTCCTGCCTCCATACTATAACCAGCTCCTTTCTCAGTGGCTTCTAATTCTGCCTTGCAGCTATGATGGTGGTCCCTTACAATCAAAGCGAACCAAATGCAATGTGTAGGCAGAGAGATACGCGTGCTGCAGTAAATGCCTGCTACTTGTGTCATATTAAGGGGAGAGCCTGACAGTGGGAAATGTCAGAGGCAGTAGGATAGGCAGTAGGAAGTGTTGTGGCTGTGCCGACAGCAGTAATGCAGATACAGGAAGTAGAATTTGGAGGAGTCTTCAATGTATTAAATATACTCATATTCATTGTTAATGCTTCGTACATGTCCCGGGTATTTAGTGAATGTAATACATTGGGGTTCTCGGTACATAGACCCTATTTTCTTCATTTTACTTAGAAATGATCTTTCTGTAAGCTGAAGATTGATTGGGAACATGAATGATGCTGCACAAATGGGCTTACAGCGGGCATGTGTCCAGTTGTGAAGCTACCTGAGGTGGAGTACTGGTGCAAGGGTGAGTAAGGAGAGGGTGGGGGGAGTGCAAGACGCCTGCTGTAGTGACATAAAACCACTCTGATTGATCACCTGTTGGCATTGACAGCTCTGCCATCAAGAAAAGCCAGGCCAAAAGACTCGTTAGCTGACAGAGCCACTGTGACAGGCGAAACCTGAGAGTTATTGAAAGGAATCATGGGAAATGGGCATGTCTGATGATTTTATTTTGTCTGATTTGACAGAAAGACTTGACTGCTTTTTAGCCACCCAACTCCACCAGGCTGTAAAAAGTACGTTCCGGGTTATCAAAAAACGGAATCAATATAACGTTATCATTTCCATGGGCCAGGTGAGAATCCCTGTTCCAGCAGAAAAGTGGGGTGTCTTTTTAATAACAGAACTTCTGATGAAAGGCAATAGTATCATTCCCGTGGGAATGACAATTCTCATGAGAATGTGGTGCTCAGTGATATGACCTTTCAGCTAGCTTGCCACATATTAGGAATACTAGAACCGCTCTTTCGTAGGCGATAATAGGCAAGGTGATACAAGCCTAAGACGGATGAAGCGGGTCTCATGCCAAATATAGCCAAGAAATCCCTCAATATTTAGATGGATAGCGTGCAATTTCCCTTTCATGATTGCGCATTCGACTAGCGCGCCTGGGCCCCCTTCTTAAATGAAATGTCTCGGAATAATTATCAGACTGATTGTAATATGAAAATAAATACTAATGACATAATCAAACTCTCTAAATGATAGATTACAGTAGGGCCATCGTAAACCCGGATAGATCTTTATCCGGCAGTAGCTAGATCTAGTGTGTATATAGACAGATGATGGCGTTCAAGGTTCGCGAAATAAAGAAAATAGATAATATAAGAATTCAGCAGTTGGCAAAATTTACATCCATCCATGGCCTGGGTGTGGCAGAATTGTGGCAAATCATGCAGCTTTTGTAGTGAATATATCTGTGTGAGGTGGGAATTAGGAGAAGGGCGTGGTGTTGATCTGGTGGTGGATGGTGGGGGAGGGCGGGTGGGGGGATACATAAAACATGAAGTGGACGTGACTGTGTTGTCCAGCACAGTGTCCATTAACCCAGGGGTGTGGTGCAGACAAGTGTTTGTCCACGTGTCACCACCTCACCACGGCTATCACATGTGTGTAGATGAGGAGGGGGGGGGGTGGTCAGACAGACTGCCTACACTGGCCCCTTTGCCGATAGCCCCTCACCACTTCTACCGCAGGAAGGACCCTCTTCAGCATCAGAATCTAACACGAGCGCCACATTTTCACTTGTCATAAAAGGGGATAAAAAAGATGGCAATACTATCCACTCCCTGGCTATAGTGCTACCTCCAGAAATGACTCTCTGTACCAGTCCCTAACCACACACTCAGCAACCCACCTCTCCATACTGACAGTGGTCAATGGATCGCTATCGATTACTCCCTCTAAATACTTTAAGGAGAGGACAATGAAAATGAGACATTTGATGCAATGGGTGGAGGTTTGGTGGATCTGTGGAGAAGGAAGCCTGAAACGCAATACTGTGCCTCCACCATGACTAGACTCCGTCCAGCTGCTCTCTCTGGGAAATCGTAAATAATGCTTTAACTGGGTTGTACATCTCAATGAATAAGGCATGCTTTTGTTGCATCTCCAGGTACCTTGCCATTAAATCATTGTTATAGTGTAAACCACCTGATAATGACATAACACATTTCATGATAATCCAGACAAAAAAAAACCATTTAAACCTGAGGGACCCTATATGTAACGTGACCATAGAAAATGGGGCACAACATGAGACATAAATGCTACATGTAGTATGCATATATAATACACCTGCACTCGCTGTATTCAGCAGACACAAGATGTCAGATAGGACAGGAATAGTGAGGCGCTTTGCCAATTGGGTCCAACCGTTGGTGGGGAGAGGGGCAATTGGGAGAGCACATGGAGTGGTGGACGGATTGCTAACACGAGGGCAAACAATGGCTCCTTGTTTGTCATGGCTTCATTATGGGAAAGGCCTGTGTTTCCAGAGGAAATGCATCTCCCACCGCTGGGAGCCAATGTCTGTTTCAAATTCCATGGCCTTCCTCCCCTTTGTATCCCTGGCGCCCGGGAGTGAAAGGGAAAAGCTTCATCCCACCTGTTAACACCTAACCCACCAGGAAACCCTGGATCACGTCCAACAGTTATGGGTTTACCTGTTAGGAAATCTCCCTCTCAGCCTAACAGTGACACCTTTTAGACATTCATCTTCTTGAAATCACCAGCTGGAGAACAACATCTGCGCCCGTTATGAAGGTAGTGTAATGCCATATCAGACTTATAATAAAGTTGGACTGGAAAAGTCATAGAAAAGGTACCAATGATAATAATATAGACAACTATCAGATTATTAAGAATATCAAACCTCTTCCAGACTAAAATACTTTGTAATTGAGACTATACTACCTATCTGCCTCTATGGCCTGGCCCTAGCTGCCATTTCCCTAAACTACTTACTTACCCCATACAACCTGGCTCTAGCTGCCATTCCACTATAATACTGACCTGCCTCTACAACCCGGTTCTAACTGCCATTCCCCTATACTACTTACCTGCCTCTACAACCTGGCTCTAACTGCCATTCCCCCATACTACTTACCTGCCTCTACAACCCGGCTCTAACTGCCATTCCCCTATAATAGTGACCTGCCTCTATAGACCACAATGCACAACCCCAAAATATGAAGTTGAACTCATCATGTTTTCTGACTAAGATATTATATTTTTTTCTTATAGTACATGACTTCCTCTCTTCCCAAAAAAAAGTTCCAGGCGGGGTACGGCCTCGTTTGGGCGTAACGGCCGTTTCCATGGCAACCGCCTTAAAATTGTATATATGCCTGTAAAAAGTGCACTTTGACTTTCCATAGGTCAATTTGAAGTTTACCCACCCCCCCTAAATCAATGATGAGCTTTTCACTGGTGTCACTATTGGGTTGCTAGGGAAAGTAGTTGCCTAGCAACGGGCATTCTAAATGAGAATTCCCTAGAAACCAGAGCAAATATCAACCAAATAGATATTCTACCGATACCTACTCCATCTAAATTGACCTCTAAGGGAAAATGGTGATATTTCCTTGTTGCTATGGTCCATGGTTACCTAGCAACAGCATATATCTACCTAGCAACCAGCGTTAACTACCAATTTAGCTGTAAAAAGTATATATCGGCTTGTCATAAGACATTTTAAAGTGCACCTACCCCCCCTAAATCAACTCTAAGGTTTCCAATGGCATCGCTTTTCTGTTGCTATGGTCTGTGGTTGCCTAGCAACAGACATTCTATGTCAAAATACCCTAGAAACCATAAGAAATATCCATCTTAGAGGTTATCAACCAGTACCTATTTCATTTAAATTGACCCCCAAGTAAAAGCTATGATATATTCATTTTACTATTGTCCATGGTTGCCTAGCAACAGTAGCTATGTGCCTAGCAACCAAGGAGAAATGAGTTATTTCACCAGAATTGATGCTATTTACCCTCATTCCTGCTGTCTGACAGTATCTAAGGGGTAGCTGAGGTTTTTCTGCCATATCTAGGCAGTATGTGAGGCTGGCTTGGCATATCAAGCAGGTTGTCTGACAATGTCGACTACGCGTTTAACCACGGCGAGCCTAGAGTGGCCTGTGACCAAGTCACGACGTAGAGGGACCCTGCCCAGGGGCACCGAAGGTGCCATGGGGCAGGGTCCCGAGACGGAGTGACTTGGTCACAGGCTACTCTGAGGTGAGACGTGGTTAAATGCGGTTCTGACAACAAACAAAAAGCAAGATAATTCAAGATAATCTTTAGAAAACAAAGATAGCAGACCCATACTTTGGTAAACATCCACCAGAAGCAGGCCGCAGGCCCGTGTGTTGGTGACGTAATCTGATTGGCCGTAGCCATGGTGATGGTGCAGGCCATGGTGATGTGTCTAGCTTAACTGTATGAGATACACGTCACGAATACAGCGCCAGTGACTTGGTCCCCTGACCAAGTCACTGCGCTTGGTCTATAGGCGCCAATGGCCGAGTCACTGCGGTGCGTGTTAGAACCAAGGATTAAAGGGTTCCAGGCTGTACCCACAGAGTAGCTGTTATGCCTGGCAATATCTAGAGGATCACTGAGATGATCTGACTACATTCATTGGATATGCAACCTGCCCGTGTATGAGCCTGGGCAAAGGGTGACCTAATGTTGTATAAGCCAGGCCCCGTGTATAAGCCTGGGGGCTGCAATGTCCATTCAATAAAAATCTCATTTTAGGCCAAAATTCAACTACTACTTGGGATATTCACATAATTCTTTCGGCCCTCGAATCCTATTGATCTCTTCTATGTCCACAACCATCAAACGAGGTATAATGATTGAATTGGTAAGTGAATTATTAGGAAAAATCAAATAAATTTGTCTGAATAGTAGTGTATAATTCTGTGAATTTCGAGAAGGTGCCAGGATGTTTCTTCAGGTATTGAAAAATAACCATGCTCAGTGTGTAAGCCTGATCAATTTGCCACTTAGTACTTGTATAAGCCAAGGCATACAAGGAAATATGGTATCTAACAAGGAGAAATAAGATACTTTTCCAGAACAGATCATATACCCTTTGAATACCACTATCCAGCAGCACCTAACATTGTATATGGGATGTACATATCTGAAATGTTGCCTGATAATATGAAGTAGGTATTAAAGGCTTGATGACTGTACCTGATGTGTACCTCGGGTTGTCTGGTAGGACAAGGCAGGTATCTCAAACTGTTGAACGGTATCTAGGAGGATATAGGTGATGTGTTTTCACAAAAGCAGTTGGAAGATGCACATCATAAACCAGATAATCACGGTATTAGGTCAGAAATTTTGGTTTTTATCAATTTACGTATATCAGTGTTTTTTTTGTTTAAAAAAAAAGAAAATTTACTTTACTATAGTAAAATCATTGATGCAAGGAAATTAGAAGAGATGACGATGTAGTCTCTATGAGAGCAGTATGATCCTGAAATCCATTTTTGCGACTTCAGACTGGTTTTGTGAAAACACATCACATATGAAGTTGTTTAACTGTGTCTAGCTTAACTGTATTTAATTATATCAAGGTGTACCCAGAAGGTGTCTGATTTTGTCTGATATTGTATGAAGTTGTTTGACAGTAACTAGGGGCACCTGAGGCTTCTTAAAATATAAAATGTCAAGGTATGTAGGGTTAGCCAAGAATATCTAGGTACTACCTATTGAAGTCGAACATATGTATGCTACAAAAGGGCACTTAACTTCCAAACTCAATTTTGGCTTTAATAAGGGTCACAGCAGCATGTGAAGTTTGGTAAAGTATGCAGGCCTAATATTGATAGTTGATGTTTCTTCAGATATTGCAATGCCTCATGCCAGGCTTATAGTTTTAAATAACTAACTGGCTAGTCTTAGATATATTATTGGGAGGATATTTTACCCTCCCGTTATCAATTCGAAGGTTTCTGATGGCATAATATTTGAGGCAATGGAGAGTGTTTGCCTAGCAACCGACATCCTACAATTCTCTAGAAACCAGAAGAAATATCAGTCATACAAGTAATCAACCTCAGCCAGGACACAATTCCTACCCCCAAGCCCCACTCCACCCCCCATCATGACCAGGAACCCATCAATTATTGCCCTTCTTCCTTAAGAACTTAAGATTTTCACCTCATTCAATTCTTTTTTCTCCATTTTTCTACTTTAACAACTATAAACTATGCTTCATCGGCATAAGAGGTATAGCAAAGTCTCATCTATTTTTTACCAGCTAAATCACCAGTTTACTGCTTACAGTAAAACCTCTCCTATAAGTTACCCTCACTTATGGGTTGAATTGGAATTTTGAGGAAAAAATTGACCAAATACCTCAAATACAAAATACATTGAACTTTTGAAAAACCTCACTTTTAAGTCAAATTGGAGTTTGAGATTTTTTTGGGGAATAGACCCCACCCCAGACCCCCCTAAAACATGTTATCCCAGGCCAATTTGAGTATTATTTATGACATTTTGTCCTTATTACAATGACCCCCTACTTGTAGAGAAACAAGTAGGTCTTGTAGGGAGAAAGAATCCTCAAAAAAGGTGTATTTTACAGTATATAGATTTGAATAAAAATTTACATTACAAGCCAGGTTTTACTGTACTTATCTTACTACTTTATTATATTTGAACTAATCACTAATAGAAGAACCAATGAAGCAATCATTATTGGTGTGGTCCATTGTAGCATAGCCATCACATTCACATCCTTTCACATCAGATGAGGTGGTGTAAAAGAGGTTTTCCTTCAACGACCTTTCTCCTGTGAAAGATATCCTCTCAGCCACTCATGAAACCTTTACTCCCATTGGATTCTCCTTGGGTTAGTGGGGACCTTCATGATGGGGGCATGAAGGAGTAAAATGACTTCATTGGGAGCCTTTCATAATGCCGATGGACATACCAGAATTGTAAAAGGCAACAAAACTTGAGGCGTTACTTGGTAAACTGCTGTTTACGTAACCACTGTAAAACCTTGTGTATAAGCCTAACTCGCATATAAGCTGCACCTAGAGTTTGGGCTGAGCTATCTGATTATGGTAACTTTAATACTCCGCCATAAACTTGCATATAAGCCACACCCTGACCCTAGGCCGATCCTATAAGCCACACTGGCGATCTAACCTGTGTACTAGCCGTGGCTTATACGTAAGGTTTTACAGTAATAAAGCTATTGGCAGTTACTGCCCACATACATTTGCAGGCCCGGCCTAGTCATCTACCTTGTGATCTCTCCTCAGTGAATTGGTCTGAGATATCAAAGTGTTGGTGGTGTTAGGGGGCCCTCAGCTAACCTTGGCTATATTTCAGGAGCTTATATGAGTTGGTACAGTACTAACTTGCATTATCCACTGCCCCGCCTCCCCAATCTATGGACCTTTCTCACCTATCCACTGATCCTCCTCCTGTATCCAAGGCTGCTACTACTGTATCCACAGACCCTCATCATCTGTTCACAGCCTCTTCTAACCTATTGTTGGCTCCACACGGCTCCACCTCACATATCCTAAGATCTTCCTAACGGATCCCAGGACCCTGCTAACCTACCCACAGCCTGCCTATTCTATCCTAGGACCCTCCTCACCTATGTACGGCCCCTCCTAACCCAACCCAGTACCCTCCTTATCTAATCACGGCCAGCCTTATCTATCCTAGGACCCTCCTAACCTATCCTTGACCCCTCCTCCCCTATCCACTGGCCCTACTCCTATATCCACGGCTCATCTGAAAGCTATCCTAGTACCCTCTTTGAAAATCCACTGTCATCTCTCCTATGACGTGGGCCCCTCCTTATCTAGACCCCCCCTGCCATCATATATCCTAGGTCCCCTCATTAATCCAAGGCCCCTCCTAACCTATCCTCCTCTGCTATCCATGGTCAAGTCTGGTAAGATAAGGCATTTCTCCTGGGTGCCTAGGCAACTATAGGCTGTTGCTAGGAAACTATTGATACAAATTATACGTCACTAATATACTGCCAGCCAACCTCAGCTATCCTTAAGATACAGCCTAGTAATGTGACATACCCTAAAGATATAGCCAGATTGTCTCAGTTACCCTCTAGGTACATCAGCCACTTCTTAGGTACAGTAAGGTAGCCTTTAATACTTCTTTGACATTGCCAAGCAAGCCTCACATATTGGCTAGGTACTGCCAAACAATCTGGTAGCCTTTAATCCTTGGTTGACATTGTCAGACAACCTGTTAGATATGCCAAGCAAACCTCACATACTGCCTAGATATGGCAAAACAACCTCAGCTACCCCTTAGATACTGTCAGACAGCAGGAATGAGGGTAAATAGCATCAATTCTGGTGAAATAACTCATTTCTCCTTGGTTGCTAGGCACATAGCTACTGTTGCTAGGCAACCATGGACAATAGTAAAATGAATATATCATAGCTTTTACTTGGGGGTCAATTTAAATGAAATAGGTACTGGTTGATAACCTCTAGGATGGATATTTCTTATGGTTTCTAGGGTATTTTGACATAGAATGTCTGTTGCTAGGCAACCACAGACCATAGCATCAGAAAAGCGATGCCGTCGTAAACTTTAGAGTTGATTTAGGGGGGTAGGTGCACTTTAAAATGTCTTATGACAAGCCGATATATACTTTTTACAGCTAAATTGGTAGTTAACGCTGGTTGCTAGGTAGATATATGCTGTTGCTAGGTAACCATGGACCATAGCAACAAGGAAATATCACCATTTTCCCTTAGAGGTCAATTTAGATGGAGTAGGTATCGGTAGAATATCTATTTGGTTGATATTTGCTCTGGTTTCTAGGGAATTCTCATTTAGAATGCCCGTTGCTAGGCAACTACTTTCCCTAGCAACCCAATAGTGACACCAGTGAAAAGCTCATCATTGATTTAGGGGGGTAGGTAAACTTCAAATTGACCTATGGAAAGTCAAAGTGCACTTTTTACAGGCATATATACAATTTTGAGGCGGTTGCCATGGAAACGGCCGTTACGCCCAAACGAGGCCGTACCCCGTCTGGAACTTTTTTTTGGGAAGAGAGGAAGTCATGTACTATAAGAAAAAAATATAATATCTTAGTCAGAAAAGATGATGAGTACTACCTTTTTTCTAGGCCTCTTTTGAGGTAGCGCATTGCGGTCTACTACAACCTGTCTCTAACTGCCATTCCCCCATACTACTGACCTGCCTTTACGACCCGGCTCTAACTGGCAAACCCATATAATACTGACCTACCTCTACAACCCGTCTCTAACTGCCATTCCCCTATACTACTGACCTACCCCATACAACCTGACCCAAACTGACATTTCTCTATGCTACTTACTTGCCCCTGAAACCTGGCTCTAACTGCCATTTCCTATACTACTTTCCGGTCCCTTTTCTAGCTTTTCTTTTGAGGGTGTGGTAATTCCGAAGGGAGAAAGTCACTTGTTAGGGGGGGGGGGGTGTTTGGTAACTCTCGCCTATGGTCCATGTGAACTATAAGTCACACGTGCCCTGAGGATATGAATAAAACTTGCACAATGAGACAGATGTAATGACGTGATATACAAAAGGAATACAGAGAGAATCAGAAATATACATTACTATAACGTATTTAACACGCGTGTGACATTTAGATATCTGAATATGCTTGTGAGCGAGCCATACAAGTTTTATTTCTTGAGAAATTCAAAGCCCATGTACAAGTTCCCACACCAATTCCGTTTCCTATATGATACAGCATTGGGTGATGCACCCTCATATTTGGCAGGCTGCATTTTTCTCATTGAGCATAGATGCGTGCTTATGTGATTCCAATACGAAACAGTATCCATCCGTAGTAAAATACACTTATTATTATCACCACCACCACCACCACCACCATCACCACCATCATCATCATCATCATCATCATCATCATCATCATCATCATCATCATCATCATCCTCCTAATATTTTTATTGCCTACTGCAATTGCTTAAAATATACCTCGATAAGAAGATGATATCCCTAGGTTTGTTGGCCAAGGTAGTTATAGATAATGTTGACATACATGCTATTAAGATGAAGGAGCAATTTGTCATTTCAAACTAAAAGCTTAATTAACCCTTTAGGGCCGAGCATCGACTATAGTTGATGCCATGGGGGGCCGAGCATCGACTATAGTCGATGCCATGGGGGGCCGAGCATCGACTATAGTCATCATAACTCTATGGGATTCAGCAAAGGCTCGGCCCAGGGCAAGTTCCTGTGAAAATGGGCCGGCCCCACCACCAGCAAATACTTTTTTTGGGCGGCCCTAAAGGGTTAAACCATACGGAAGTGGGGAAGACAGAAGATGACAGATTCTTTGTATAAGTAGCGTCTATCTGTTTTGTGTCTATATCGTATAGGGGTAGACGATATTCGCTCTACTATCCTTTGTACCTTACATTAGAGAGAAGGCTGTGCGGTGCACCCAGGTAGAGTCCTGTGAGGATGGCGTTCTATATTTGTACGGCACATGAAGCCATGGCTGCCCTACAGCCTTGATGAATAGGGCGCGCATAAATCCATTACCGCAGGCCCCACTAATGGAAGGCGAAGTGATTTATATCTGTTGTCTTAATTATCCCGGTGTAAATCTCCACCACCACTCCCCACCACGCACATCATCTTTTAAGACATTGTAAGTTGTGGGCCTTTCTCCATCAAGGGCTCACAACAGTGAAGCCTGCCTTTTAATGTCTTTAACCCCTTTGAAAATCGTAGATTAACTTTTATGGAACACTCAGGCACCTATACATGCTGTTTTCTACTGTATCGGACACCGACCTCCATTTGTATAGGGGGATAGGAGCATTTGTTATAGATTTTTAAAGAATTGGTTAAGAATTAATTCACATTCTCTTGGATGACACAGAGCAGCGTGCTCTCGTCCATTACCTTCAATACGCGAAATGAACAATTCTCTTAACTTACAATGCACATAGGGTCCCAGTAGTGCAGTAGGGTGATGTGCCTTTTGTCAAAAAGCCTTTCCTGCTCTGTGCTGTCATGTAAATAAGAGATTTGCCAAGAAGCAAACCAGACGTAGGGCCTGGTTCATCCATGTGAGAATTCCTCATCATGAAAAATCAATAGATTAAATCAAATTGCGTTCTTATAAGCAGGAGACCAGCAACATGTAATGTTGGGAGTCGTACATGCCTGAGAAAGTCAATGAATCAGCGATAGTTGAAACCAGTGAGCGGATAAGGTTTTGTGACAACCATAGCCGTGAGTTGAGGCCATTACGTCATGTACATAAATCACATTACCACTTAATATTTCGGGTAAATGTAATAAAAGAGATTGTCCTATCACATGAGTGCCAGTCATTTGATTCATCTCCTTCTTTTTATTGGAAACATCCCCTTTGTAGCTACCATCTGATCCAATGAGCAACGCCCTTACCTGATTTGGATTAAGAATCAAAGGGGAAATATCCAATGACATTTCCGTGTTTTTACACGTTTTCTATTACTACAAGACTGAGTTCACCTCTCCCATATTGAAGCTGATGGGAGGTCAGTATCAGATTACTGCCATTGTCATGGATATTAATTGTGTGAATTTACTCTATGCATATAAATTTACATTTTGCATCATCTTAAGCTCCAGACTCAAGGAAACATGGCTATTCAAAATTAAAGCTAACCGTTCCTTAATGGGATGTAGGTATTTGTCCTTGCCTGGCACATTGCAACACCCCATTGCTGTTTTAGGCCTATTAAAATCCATGCATTCATGAATACAAAGTTAATAAGCCGCGGCAGTGGGAGTGGTTCTAATTTGAGCGTTTTTGTAAAACTGGAATTCTCCTCTCACGTTCCTGCTCTGGTTCGGGCAGTTACTCCATAGATCTGTGAGAAATGCACTCTACAATGAAGCAGATGAACTATATTGATTATAGCTATACATCAGATACATCTCCCAATTACATGTGGAGTTCTGGTGATGACAGGACATGTTAATCTCAATTCAATTTCAATTCAAACGTTTATTTTACTGAATATACGGTCTTCGAATTAATACAGATATCAACGGTACACTCAGCCGGACGAAGAAGGCGGCCTATAGCGTGCACTCATGCTAGACTCCTACATATTATTCATCACAATTTATCAAAAAGCCATTCTTAAGCTAAATCAGTAAATGTTTCTATATATAAACCACCATAAAGCCCACCAATAAGAAAAGACCGTAGATAAAACAACATACCCCCACTCTAACTTAAAGCACCCCAGCTGCCTCTACTCCTCTCCACACTGTAACATATGGCAGCACGTTGATAACACCTCCTCCTGTAGCCTACTGCCCACTCACAGGCAGCTCATTAAGTGAGGATCCCATCTCGTTAAGTAGATGATTGTACGTGTAACCTCCACCACCTCAGCACACCTCATCCACTCCCTCACCCCCTCAGTTCGCCCCCACTCGTCCCTCTTTGGTTGAGGTCACGATACGCAAGATAAACCCGCCAGTTAATTTCACGGTCAAGCTAAGACGGTAGCCGGGAGGCACCATGCTGGAGGAGGAGGGAGAGGTGGACGTGAGGGGAGATGCAGAGATCAGGGAAGCCTGGAGAAGGGTACGAGAAAAGAGAAAAGGGACGGCGGAGACGCGGAAGGGGGGAGGACTGAGGGAAGGGTGGAAAGGAGACAGGTATAAGGGATAAGGGCAGAAGGAAAGATGGAGAAGGATTGGAGGGATGGACGAAGAGTTTGGAAATGCTGTGGTGAGAATATAAGTCGGTGAGTCGTGGAAAACAATGTATCCGCTGAATGTACATGCTGATCAATGCTAAGAGAGGGAAACTAATGTTATCTAGCATGCGGGAAACATACAAGAGGAGAAACGGGATGGCCTTAAAATCAAGGAGTGAAATGAGATGAGAGAGACGATGATGGGCAGGCGGGCTGGGTGGGCGGAGACTGGCTGAGGAGGTGAAGGGGTGAATGGGCAGGTTATTACCGACAATGGCAGAACACCTTAAAGTCGCAGAGACCCTGCACCGTGTCGTGGATTTAGCGGCGGTAAATCATCTCCGGGTAATGGATACAACGACCACAGGGGCCGGAATTAGGACCGGCCTCGTTTTGATGGCGCCTAATGACATTATGGGAAGAGCCCTGTTTCCATGGCAACGCGTGTGAGCGGACTGCTCGAGTATGTCAGTCCTACCTAAGTGCCCTTTTCTTGCAGGGAAACTTTATTATTGGACATAAGGCTTGAACAGAGCTGACTGCAAGTCCTTTTTGTCATAATCATGATATGGCATTTAATTCGGCAATTAGGAAGGAAAGTATAGATCTCTTAGCGTTCAATGCACAGCAATAAGGGCCTTTCTACAATGTAGAGAAAGTGCCCTAGTAGCCGGCAGGGGTGCCGTGCTAGATGATCATTATATCCCACCTAAGGAAGGAAAGCATCGCTGAGTATCTTTCATTGCTACTTCTAATGGGCTAGACACAGGGAATGTATACATGCATTGTATCTAATATGAAATATGGCTGCTCGATTTTCTTTCTCTATGATACCCTTCAGTTTACCCATAACCATCATTTGAGGTGCATGAATTCAGCATTTATGATCATGGGACATTATTTTACTCATTATCCCGTGTCACGTACACTGAGGACAGTTTATTCAGGGGGTCCTGCTTGAAACGTACACATCCCCTATAGAACTGTATATCCCTTTAAGGGGTATCCCTTTCAGTGCTTTAATGTGTCATGGCCTTTGTCGTCACGTTGCATGAATGCAACCCTGGCGATGTATATAATATATAAGGTCTAAGCCACCCCAGCCCCAAGAACACACCTTAGCCATACACAATACGTTCAGAGAATCCCACCCCACCCTCGGGCCAGGCTCGTTAGTGCTGCCATCTAGTGGTGGCTGTGGCGGGACCTGCTGTATAGTCCCAAGGAGACGAGAGGGAATTAAGAAGCGGGACCGTGGAGGGTGGGGTACATGAGGGGACAAGTTAGATGTCGGCGGTGGGGAGCGGCCATCGTTTCCCGTTCTCTTCGTTTCTTTGAGAACGAAGCAGCGGACAGCGCGCAGTGAAAAAAGGGACAATAATCCGGGGCCCACCCGATAAAGCCTTACGATCTCCTCTGTGCAGCCCTTTTCTGTTAGCCAATCGGCGCGGTCGTTGCCTCTACCCATCGGCCTCAAGGGAGATAGGTTGTGAGCGACAAGCCAACCAGAAGGGGTAGGGCATGCAGAGTGTGCAGTCAATGGGTCGCAGCGTGCGTGTATGGGGGAGGGGATGGGCAGGTCAGGGGACCAGCAGAGGCCCTTTTCCTTGGCAGTAATTCTGATGTAAATCAGATAAGATTCATGAGAACCCGATTGTGACCAGTAATCAACACCGAGCACCCCCTTGGGACCCCATGGCTGGGTACAGAGGGCTGGGTTAAGGTGTAGGTGGTAGGTGAGGGGAGGTGGGGGGAGGGAGGGGGGGCAGGGCCACTGACCTTCCTCCAGTGGCCCCCGGCTAGTTGTCGACTTCACCTAACCGTAACACGGCACGGCATTTAATCAGGTGAGCAGTGTGGGGGAGTGGGGGAATCTGGTGGGGCCGGATGTAGACGTAAACAGGTAGATATTTAGGATCAATAGCTCTCTCAATATGGGAGGCCAGGCGGGTTGATTGTTTGCTACTAGACCGATAATAATTGATAGACCTTTAATTTTAATCCCACAGCACCATCGAACAGAGAGTGTATCAAAAGCCAATCCCACGGAATTTAGTTGTTGATCCTGCAAATTATAAGTATTATATTTGTTTATTCTAGTCCTAAACACCACAATCTTTACCCCCATTAAAAGTGTTTCCATCCTGTATTGTATAATAAATCCTTTATTTACACTGATCATTGGTAGGTAAAACATATTATTTGTTCCATATCCAATTAATGGTTTATAAAACTTGTCTACAATAATATATATCAGGGTGAGCTATGTATCTAGCTACATCTGCAGGTTTATAAATACAGCTCCTCGTGCAGTGGACCTCACCACGCCCATGTCTTAACGAGGTTAATAAGGGTACACTCCTCCACTACTTATCTCCACACGTTCTCTGCTGGCCAATCAGTAACGCCAGAGTACAATCTAATTAATCTGAACAGAACCAGACATCGTATCCCTCCACATACTTAGTTTTTGTATATGTTATATTTCTAATTAGATGGCCCACATGCCATGCTTTATTACTAGTTCTGGTCGGTACAGTATGTTTACAACTGTCATTTATCTGTTTGTTAATATGAATGTAGATTTAGCTTATGTGGATAATCTATACGTGTAACTATGGAACAAAATATGAACGACTATATGTCTCTTTAAATGGAATACAGGGATCAAAGGAGACAAATGCAAAAACTGTACAATATCCCTCAACTGATCTAATTCCACATAACAGAATGTCAGCATTGATATTCTCTACATTTATCCCATACAAGCATGGTTTCTAAACTGTCTATACTGCCCAACAAACGCATGAAAGCCTAAAATATTTGTGATTTATCTATAAAATCGTCCCAATTATGGAATTATTCACAAAGAATCTCCCAGTACCATTTGCATCTGCAACGTGTGTTCGCCCAGTCGTGTAATTACGGTCGGGGTGGGCCTTGACTTATTTATAGGAGGTGCCTGAGGTTCTACCACCCCCACACCAATCTGAAAATACCTCCCCTAGTTAAGTTCAACAGGAATTGGACAAGATCGATCCCTGCATGAAATAGAAATGGCGACAGTATTGATCCCATGCGACTGTGGCGGTGGTAACTGGTGGGTGGGACTATGTGTGTAGTGTAGTGTAGACATAGCCCTAAAGCCAGATTTACAAATTGATGAGGATGTGTCATATCGAATCAAGTTTCCTGTCTGCCCACACCAGCCTGGGTAGTTGTTCTGTAGGGGTAACCATGGAGAATCTGTCATACATTCATCTGTAAAAATGATGTTCTGCATTAGGGCTGTTTCTAATATTATGTATTTAGTACATTATAGGAAACTGCAATATAGGGCCTTATATATGATTCTAACAGCAGAAATCAATATTCCCTTGATGGTGTGTAATCTGCCAGACTGAGTCCGCAGCCAGACCATCATAGCCACTAGCAATTAGATATAAATTAGTTGCCTAAAGTACTGATTTCAAACTGTAGATTGGTGTTTATACATTCCTGCCTGATTGCCTCATATTTTTTCACTTGTTGGGAATATCACCGCCTGAAGGTTCATGTACTACCCAGTGGGCACAGAACATTGAATCAACGTTGAGGAATGGTTGTTAATGTTGCTTCAATGTTGCTTCAATGTTGCTTCAATGTTGATTCAATGTTGACCTGAAATTTGTTTCTTATATTATAACATTTGGATTTGTACTGATATTTTGAATCCATGAAAACACTCGAGTTCACCATAATATGGTTTGACTAGTAGGGAAAAAAATGCCTATATGTGTAGAGGCAAGGGGAAAGGGATATCCAACGAAAAAGGCAACTTTAAAATTGATATCATGAGCTTTCCAGTGATATATTTCTCAAGAAGATATCATTTCTAGTTTTTGAGAAAAGGCTTTATGAATGTGGGTGGGCAATGCCCTATCCAAAACCCAAATAAGCTCTAAGTTCCATACTTTCCCAGATATCTCTATCTAATTAGCATAATTAGAATAATCAGAAAATGATCATACATTTTTATCCTATAGGCCATAGATTTTGATCTAGAAAAGATAATTCTTTTCTGTTTTGACCATAATAATCCTCGTGAATCATTCTATCAATGAACTACTTCATTTTCTTTATTTGGAATAAAAATCATGTTTCCATGGCAACACATATCAACAGACACAAATTTAGGCTCTAAAACGTTCTTTTTACATTCCAAATATGGAAGCTTTTCACCAAAAATGGAATGTTTTGAATGAAACTACTGAATTCTCCAGGAAAAAGTACCAAAACGGAATTATTAGCCTGTTTCTTCCATTTTAGGCCATGGTGGAGCCCACTGGTGGCTAAAAATGGTGCTAATCCCGCGGGGATACCCCTTTCTGCTTGCCTGCTCACATATATATGCCTACATACCATTATCATGGAAAGAGTAAGACATAACCTAGTACTACTATGCCGTGCTGGGATCACTTATAACAGTAAAGGAGACACTAACGCAGTGGGTGGGAGCGGCGGACATGACTTCTCTTGTGTTTCCACCCACAATGGGGGCTGGAGGCAATGCCTGGATTTAGACGCAGGAAGCCTGAAAACCTATTGGCCACGTAGGCTGCATTAGCCTTCAATGGCTACGTCCGCTGATCGCTGTGCTCCATTGTACCATGTTAGTTCTCGGTCTCCACTCCTCCCCTAGGGGAAGGCACAGTGGGCCATTGTCACCCTGGAGGGACTGTTCTATTGTGAACTATTGGCACCGTGGAGGACACTACAGGCGGTGGGTGGAGCTGTGTTGGTGTGTGTGTGGGGGGGGGGGGCTGCTACTGCACCACCACAGACAACCCCCCACACCAGATCCTTTTTCTTTCACACCTTCCCTTTTCCACTGCACCACCACAGCTAGCACTACCTGTCTCACTTCCGCTGCCTTCCTTCATTCACTTTTTTAGATATGTATCCATATCTCCCGTCTGGTCTCAGATATAAATAATATAGTGGGGAGCGTGGAGGTGTTGTTTTACTAGTGTGTGTGTATGTTAGGGGGGGGGGGGCTGATGTAGTGGGCATGGGGGTGAGGCTTAAGAGATGGGGAGGGGGTGGGGGAGGTTCAGGAGGAGTGGGAAACTACGACCACTGCTGTTTGTGTTGGCATTACCCACAGTGCCGATCGGAAGTGATTCAGCCATTCAGTACTCCATCATGAGGACACACTCCCACTGATGTGAATTGTCCTCACCCCATCCTCATCACATCCCATCCCACCCAGTCCAACCCCCACTAAACCCTCAGTCCCACCCCATTTCCCATCATCCCAATCCAACTCCATGTAGCACAGACCTCGTTTTGAATTGATCTGTTAGAACAATGCTATTATTACCAGTGCCATGACAGGTGTCCTTGAGATAGCAATGTCATACCTGGTGACCAGGGAATAGCCGTGCATGAACAGGTGTAGACCTGCTCTCACCTGAGCTTTGTCTCAACTCGGTAAGTATTATCTATGTACCTGTGGATGGAAAATAATGAGCTCCCTCTATTACTGGGAATTCGTACTATATATACTAGTTCGGGTCATGATCCGGTAAATCAGCACCGACAGTAGGTGTTATTGGAGCCACGCTACAAGGCTTTAGCCTGTATTCTAATTGTATCCACTTCAGAACAAATACAACTAGGAAAATATGCCTACTCCTTGTTTTATTCCATGGTGAATATGGAAGCGCAATTGAATTAAGCAAGGAGTGCTTTATCACACACACACACACACACACAATATTAGATAGTCCTGGTTAGTATCTTACGGCCTATTAATTAGTCAAATTACACCGTTTTAAATTGTATTCTTTTCGAACTTAAAAGTGTGTTTTTTTACAATAATGTCAAAGTAACACCCGAATTGTTCCTCAGTGAGGGTTATCTCACTCGGCTTGGCCTGGTGAGATAACCCTCAGTTAGGAACCTTTGTCTATATTATTCAGGCGTATCATGTCATTACAATGTCTCCCATTTCGACGAAAATGAAACAGGTATAGACCAGTTAGGCAAGGTGCGACCTAGAGTCCTGCCACGCGGAGGTATTCTCATGCACCGTCGACATGGAGCTAATATGGCCATTACTTGTTGGTTATCTTTGCCCTGGTCTCGGCATGCGCGCGGCATACAATCCCCGTGGCCGCAGCTACACCTATCATTAAGTGCCATTATCGGTTTATAGGGCCGCGTGTAGTCTGCGCTAATTAGGGCCATGCCCAGCATATTGATCCCCAGGCGTCAATAGATCAGGATTTATCGGTGAGCTGCTTTGCTGTGCATTATCATTTTATAAAGCACCCCTGGACGAGCTGCTCAGGCTGCCCTTATGTCTCTGGTAAAGCATGTGTATGATGGGCATGCCGCCTCTGGGGTTAAGCCTTGAAGGACCGCAGAGTGGTTTGAAGGACCGCAGAGTGGTTTGATGCATTGTGTCCTTGTGCTTCATGATGCATGCTGCGAGTAACTCGTCGGGGCTGCATTCAAGTATCATGCTGACCGTATGGGGTTGATGTATACACTCCAGAAGGGTCGGCACGTGCATGAGCGCAGGTAAAGTCACCATCCCTCCATAATGCAACATGTCAACATAGGGCATAGCACATTAAAACACTCCGCGGCCCTTAAAGGGTTAAGCCGCCTGTCAAGACAGTCTATATAAGGAAGATCCAATGACCTATGGTGAGATAACTGTGCACTTGCCGAGCTGCTCATAAACATAAACATGGCCCTTTATGATTGCGGTCACCAAGATGAGCAGCTCTGTTCCCCTTACGGCTACATGATGATGTTACCATAAGGCAAAGAGACACTGAGCAAGGATTGATGTCCACAGGGACAAATTACAGACCACAGGAGCTGCCCATTCCACTATACTATACCTGGGCAGATTATCAGCCGGACCCAGTGTATACAAACATGTATTATTAAACAGGAAGGTCATTCTACCTTTTCCACCCGTCCATTCTAATTAGTCTCTGGTCAATTCATAATTGACACTAAAACCGCAGCTTGGTTTCGACTGCGACTTCTTCTCAATGGCTTTCTGGGAATTTGAACGATCGTTTAATTGCAGCCCTGGAGCACACGGAGTAATCCACAAAAGGGACGTATAATGGTAATAAAATGTGAACGTGCTCTTTTATACTACTTGGTGTCGTTTTGAGTGCTACAATGGGTATTATCAGAGGGGGCGTCGACCTTCAACACCGACATATATAATAAGTTATTTAGGCCAGGTCGATTATATCAATATCCAGGTCGGTCAAAGCATAAAATACGGAAGCCTTTCCGTCTGACATGGTGATTCTACAGGAGAGGCATAGCCAATCATCGCCTCCCTGCCCTCTCCCTATCCCACCCCTACTAATTTACATATTATCCATCGATTGGCAAATATAGAATGAATGCGTGCCCTCTTGAAAAGCGTTGGGGCTACAAAGGTTATCTGGCCGGAAGGCCATGGAGGTGGTAGTGGATGAATGGGGAGTTTGTGGGCGGATGTTAGCCCAGTGATGATGGGTGGGTGGGTGGTTTGGTGTGGGGCTGGGGGGTGGGTAGGTGCTGGAGTAGGCGGCCGCTAGGTGGGGTGATGTATAGCCGGTTGTCGCCCTTTGCGGGGTGTCAACCATCTCTCTCCACCCTCCCCTCTTACCGCCAAGTGGTGAAACCGAGTCGTCCCGCCCCCTAGATTTGACTCCTCGCATGTGTGTTGGTGGGTATACAGGTTGAATATGGAGGTCGGTGAGTGGTTGGTAGGGAGGTGAGGTTGGATCTGGGTGCTGACTGTTGTATAGGTCAGAGGTATGAGTGAGCATTTGGATCTATACAGGGAGCAGATGGGTGCTTAATATTGAAGTGAATATTGTGAGTGGCTCACTAGAGAGGTCGGATATTATATTATAAGGGCGGGGTTGGGTATCGGGCATTGTAGAACTTCTGCTATGTTGGTCTACTATATGTAGGGTATACTGAGTCGTACATAAACTTAACATACGACTTTATATAATTCAACGGCAATAGTAGGAATGTTATAGATAGAGGCCATTCATGTGGGTGATATTCACGCATGGGTCTGGTATTCTGCATGCGATGGGTGCATATAGCCCCATATATGCCTATGGCAATATGCACTACCTGTCTACTGGTCTATATGACCACGTATGTTTACATTGATTATGTATGTCTATGCATGTCCATGGTATAGTTTAGCCTCTTGGGAGAACATTGAATGATGTTCCAATGGCTCCCATGAGACACATTCACACCTGTCCACCACACCTCAACATGTGTGAACCAGTGTGCTTTGGGATTCTCCTACGTTGGCCATGAAAACTAGTTCTACTTGAATCTTAACGTCATCTTCAGTAAAACTTGCATTATAGATTTTGTGAGATGTTGCACTGAAGGTGCCCCCCCTCGGGAATTACCCTCAATAGATGTAGTTCATCATCCTATATATAGGTGAAGAGGTGAACTGGCCAGGAATGAGGACATAGTATTCATACTCACATTCAAGCTGCAAAGGCAATATCACGAAGAAAACAACAGCCCAGACATAATACAATTCCCCTATTCAATAGGCTCATTGTAGCCTATATGTGCGGTAGCTGTTCCCCCTTTACAGGAATAACATGTCTCTCCTGTGAGCTTATAGAAAGAATACTAAGGGAAACCCCCCACTACGTATAATATACTTCACCTGAGAACTCCTATTCAGAACATAATCTCTGGGTTTTAGAGCAGTGCTCGGTGGGGGCTCTAGCATGAAAGGCCTGGGTTGTCGGCGCCCAATGCAGGGCTACCGCCACCTTTACCAAGCCCACCTCCCCGAGGAAATCACACCTGGTTTGGAGGAAATCACACGGCCCCACCTCACCCACAACCTCCAGCCCCACAGGCTGGAGGACATATCCATATCGCCGACTCGATTTGGGGCTCCCCAGGAGAGGGCTTGGTGCCGGAGCAGGCTTTGCCTGGCTTCCCCCAATATTTGTGGGGTCATAATCCAGTAGAGTCGCTGCTGGATGATGTCGGTGAGCGGGTCAGGGGTGGCGGGCAGAGGGGTGTGAGCCGCTCTGACCTGCTCGCTGAGTGTGTCCCTGATGAGCTCAGGCCGCTGCCGTGTCCTGAGGGGGCTCAGGGGGGTGGAGCTGTGACCAGTGGTCAGTAGCACCTAATGGTCAGCTTGCCCCTGCCGAGACACCATCTACAACCAGGGTATCTAGACACTGAAAGGCAAGCAGATTGTGTGCGCCCACGTCATCCAAACACCCCGCCTCCCTCCCCACCACTTGGCCCGCCTGTCACTTCCATATACAGGTTCTAATACCTCTCAGCCATCAGCCATTCTTCATCTATCCTTCACAGATCCTTCATCCCTCCCATATACACACGTTATTCCCTTCTATGAACCAACGCTATATGTAGGTAGTCCTGCCAATCGTGCAGCAGGAGCTCCTCCCAATATGCCCCATTCCCCACTATATTGCCACAGTTAGGGAACAGAAAGCCATTCCCCAGGCCATGCGCCCACCCTATATACAGCTATAAGCCACCCCAGCTATTCCCCTGGGCTATAAGCACAATAAAGCCCCTTTCTTGCGCTTATTGCCAACCTCTGCTATCCCCCACAAAACGTGGCATTTTCACTGCATGAGGCCGAGAGACCGTCGCATGTCACAGAGAGAGGCCCCTCTCCCCAGCACCCAACCCCTTTAATTATTCATACAGAGACATTCCTGGTGTTCGTAGTAAAGAGAAGCACTTATCCCATTCCCCCTCTCCTCCTAATCATCAGCTTTATATTCCTGTTCACATCAATTCTTTCAGTCTGAAAGCACATTGCTTTGAAAAGCAGTTTTGGCATCAGTGAGTTATATCAGGTACAAACGCACAGCCGATGTGATCGTGATTCTCACTGATGTCAAAGTCGCACTCAGGAAGTGGTTATGGGAGATGTGTAATGATGACTGATGAGTATTAAGTCACGAGGGCTTTGAGTGGGTCGAGGAAGGCCAAGTTAGAGATTGACAAGAAGATGCTCCTGAGCCTCTCTGCCCTAATCCTATCGTTCTATTTCCACTTTATCTTAAAGTATTCATTCCCCTTGATACTGTTATTTGATGCTATTAGGCACATAGTGTTACAGACATCACCTGGTTATCTATAATAAAAGAAATATATAGCATAATATTCTATGCCAATGCTTAGGGAGAAAAAGGTCAGATTTTCATATGAAACCGCAATATTACAGGGCCAGTCTATTGTACCCACGATATAGGCTTATAGAGCAGAAGTGATATATCAATACTAATGAGACATTTGCCTTGGCTTGACTTGATGCATCGGCTGGAAGTGAGTGAGTAGGCCTAGTTTGTAGATGAATGTAAATGAAAAGTAAAACGAACGACTGGGATAACATTCCCAATATGATGCGATGATAACAATTCCATAATGGTCCTGGGCTTGTTTTAGCTGAAATCCTCTGTGTTCCCTTGTAAATACAGTAGTAATGATGTTTATGGGGATCCCATTCTCTCGCACAATCACATCATTCAATGCTGTCACAGAAAAATATATATAGGCAGGAAATACCAATATTACATGATATGGACGTAGTGTTCGGACGAGCAGCTGGTAGTTAATTGTATATGACATCCCCAAATTAAATACTTAATGGTGACAAATCATTACTAGATCGGGGGTGATTCATTGATGTTGGCTGTCTAAGGAACAAGAGCAATGAGGTTATTCCTGGCTACATCATATTAATACGAGACAAACACATGGACAGCTGAATGAATATATTCGGCCGGACTTGTATATCATATTCATGATTACTGAATATGAGAGACAAATTCTCACTTTTCATCACATGCTGAAATTATACACCACTAGAGCCTCTAATTCCAGACATGGCTATTACCATATTGAGCATGACATGGTGTCTCCAGGTAATTTAGAAATTTAATCTCCTTCCATGATTAAATTCAGCCCTCACTCAGCGCCTCAAATTATTCCATTAATAGGCGCCAATGTATATCGTTAATGACCCATTGTCAACCTGCTGGACTCCATTCATCCGTCTTAATTATGTTCCATCACTGACATATAACGTCCAGTAGAATCATAATGAAATCCACACTACCCAACCTCCTACCGCCCAAGGCGATACTAGTGCATTCCTTACATTAACTCATTAATCATCTTAAGTGATTTCCACTGCAATGAATATATTCATCATAGGGAACAACCCATCTCGTCAGCACCCGATTATACCACCCCTGGACGTGTATTAATCAATGTGATTGCACAGCGTGATGACAGATTAACATTAATTGCAGCGCTCTTCCATGTAGTAAGCAGCCGGTTTTATTGGAAACCATTTTTCTGTGCTTATAATGATATACTGTGACCCATTCTAGTATGAAGAGCCCTATATTAGTTTCTGGGTTTTCAACATGCTGGCTGCTTTAAAACAATGCCAGTCAATAAACGTGTATTATTATAACTGCTGGAGCATGAGTCCCTGATCGTGTTACGAGTTGCTCGCTGCTGCTCGGTATTGCTCAGATTGTAATAATATAGTAATTGATATAATGCACTCAGCCATATCCCTGCTCTATTCCTATAGCCACCCAGTCAGTGTTGGCACAGCATTAATTAAACTATGAGAATTGGCATTATGAATAGAGACGACGTGATACAGAGTTATAGGGAGAGTAATTGAATTCTGGCGTGGAGAAACCCTTAGTGCTTCTGTATTGGAAAATAATGTGTGAGGTCTGATTCTGTAATGCCAGGTGTGTTGTCTGACATAGATAATAATGACGTTTACAATACATGGAGGAGGGTATACCAGGTATGAAACTGCAATAACAAGCACAATGCATTTGATCCATTTACCTAATGTTGATATTTTACTATGTTATTGTTGTTGTATAAGAGAGGAATGTTTATTTTCAACATTTAGCTGAAGGAGTATGCTTTGCATAGCACATTATCTGAAAGCCCAGTGTCACCCAGATAGGCCAAATAACAATCATCAGGGAATGCGGCCGCTGTCCTTGTAATTTGGACATTTCATTTTTTGGGCTGATTGCAGCCAAGTGCAGCCGATTTGGACAGTTTTGATCGCTTTCGTGATAATTGTGGTGAGATTGTCTGGTTGTCTGGCCGCTCCCATTCTGAATGACCACACTTAACGGCATCTATATAGAATAACCAATTTTGGTTATTTTCAATAGTAAACAATGAAGAAATTGTATTGTAAGTAAACATTTCCATGAAGGCGTTGGTTCCAAAATGTATTCCAGACGTGAAAAACATTCATAGTGATGGGCTAGTGGCAATTAAATTGTTTTGATAAAAAATGTACATACCCATTGCTTTGTCAAATTCATTTTAAGAAACGGTGTTTAAGACGTTTGGGAACCAAACACATTTATATCCCATTATCAACAAGTACATTGTATATCTGATACGATATGCTTGTCTCTGACGACCCAAGCTACACTACAAGACAGCACCATGGAGCCGTCCCATCGCCTCAGCTGCTGCAGCCATCTAGATCACTCTGAAGCCTACAGGGTAGAGAGCTTCCACATGCTGGGCCCTGAAGTATGTGAAGGCTTTCTACCTGCTGGCTTCTGACAGTGCCAAAGCAACACTCACCCTCACAGCGGTCCACACACCCGTCTACCATCTACAAGCAGCCCAGGGTACCACAGGGGCTACAATAAGGAGGACAGACAGGCAGCTTCTCACCCTGAGGACAATACTCCAGTTGTATTCTCCTCCACCTCCATGCTCTTGACAGATGTATGTATCTATATATCCGCCTGTGGATATCTGTAGGAGAATCTGTCCTAGATAATTTAGCTTGCGATGTGAAGGTATTCTATCACTAGATGTCTTTACCGTTTATAATAGGAAAGCTTTAGGCCTGTCATTAACTGATAAGGATATTGTTAAATGTCTAATTTCCCTTGTTTAAAACTGAAAGCTGAAACCCTGTAGCACTGCAAGTCATATGTGCATATATACATTTATGATTGCTGGCACTTGATTCTGATAATTTGATTTTGTGCTCATTTGAGAGACAATATTCTCAGTATAGTCATTTAGAAGCTACAGTATTTCTAATAATGGCATGCCTACTATATCATTCACATCCTGTTGCACCATGTCATTTTAACAATTGAAGTATAATGGCCTCATGGCCATGACACCATTTTCGAGAAAACTGAAATAACTTGCAAATACAATAGTACATACCTTATAATACAATTGAAATAACCTTCACATTGCAGATAAAGACGTATTCTCAAATTTCACTACCTATCGTTGAGATATCAAATATAGTACTGTCACCCATTCACTGACCATACGTAAATTATTCATACGTAAGACATACTCGTTTCTACAATACTCACACACTCCATTCACTAATCACACTTCCACTATACTACTCAGACCACCCATTCACTCGTCACACTTTCCCTATACTACTTACACCATCCAGGCACTAATCACAGTTTCCCTATACTACTTACATCATCCAGGCACGAATCACACATTCCCTATACTACTTACACCATCCAGGCACTTATCATACTTTCCCTATACTACTTACACCATCCAGGCACTAATCACACATTCCCTATACTACTTACACCATCCAGGCACTAATCACACTTTCCCTATACTACTTACACCATCTAGGCACTAATCACACTTTCCCTATACTACTTACACCATCCGGGCACTAATCACACTTTCCCTATACTACTTAGACCATCTAGGCACTTATCACCCTTTCCCTATACTACATACACCATCCAAGCACGAAGCACACTTTCCCTATACTACTTACACCATCCAGGCACTTATCACACATTCCCTATACTACTTACACCATCTAGGCACTAATCACACTTTCCCTATACTACTTACACCATCTAGGCACTAATCACACTTTCCCTATACTACTTACACCATCCGGGCACTAATCACACTTTCCCTATACTACTTACACCATGGCACTAATCACACTTTCCCTATACTACTTACACCATTATAGGCACTTATCACACATTCCCTATACTACTTACACCATCCAGGCACTAATCACACTTTCCCTATACTACATACACCATCCAGGCACGAATCACACTTTCCCTACACTATACTTACACCATCCATTCTCGTTTTCTCTGCAATTATACTATTTATGCAATAAATTCCCAAGGCACCCTTTCCCTGTACTACGTATGGCTTCCCAGTTGGCCCAACTATACTGACAATTTAATATTATCATTTTTGGGGAATACGTGACATGGACACGTGCAGATGTGGTGCGAATCCTATTATAGTCCCCACTTCTAAATTACACATCTTGTAGATTCTCTTATATCAAGGGAGCAGGAACTGTTGACAAGTCATCAGCATTCTGTTTTTTTCTTTCTTCATTGACAGATTACATCTAATTAGAGTGTGAATTTCCCTCCACTTGATATATATTTTCCTTCGCTTTAACCACGTCGAACCTTGTCAACCAGTACATGTACGCACTTCCTTGCGCCTTTGTATACAAGGCCGTGGCAGGAAGTTTCATTGCCCCACCACCTCAGCACTAGCATCCCTCTCGCCGCCCACCCAGGAAGTGGGCCCAGGTACTCTCGGGTTACATTAGCACTTGACATTTGCACCTGGGAAGTTTTGTCTTGGTGGTAATCAGCGCCTCTAGCGGCTGCCCCTTGTAGCCCCGCCGGCAGGGGGCATTAGGAATCCGGCCTCGCCTCACCTCACCTCCCACCCCTCCCCCCGCCAGTGACACCCACAGCGATCCTGGTGGACGCAATGGGATGATAGGATGATGGTAGAGCCGCAGGCACCACCACCTACCCACCCTCCCCCCTCCCCCCCCCCCCCCACACACACATCCTCCAGCGCCGCCAGCCACCCCTCCTATCCCCTAACCCTTCCGTCCGCCCGTCCTTCCTTCCTCCCCAGGCGTAATTTCCCAATTACACCAAATTCCGAAATCCAATTGTTACTGCTTTTATTTTTCGGGCGCTCCAAAAAGTTGGAGACAAAGTTTTGAATTTTTTACCTTGAAATTCAATGCTGGCTGACTGAGCCTTTTTAGATGCTGGTGCAATGGTGGGTGTGTTGCCTGGAGGAGGGATAACCCTTGTGCTGTTACAGCCCTGAGCATGCCGGCCCTGGGTGTGGCCATACAGCAGCAGGAGTAAGGTGAGACAAGAGGACGCTACTGACCACCACGCACCTTAAGGAGTGGTCAGTTTTTTTAACAGGAGGGGAGGGGGGCACATTTCTTCAGCCCCCATCTCCCTTAGCTTGCTTCAGATTTATTGCGGCTGACTCCTCTTATATGCAAGGGAAAATGTCTGAGGAGGAAAATTATCCGAGGAATTAGTTTAATTAGTTTAAGCACATAGGAAGTAAGGAATTTGAGGTAGATCTAGGAAATGTTTGAGGAGGTGAGAGTCAACAATATTGACGTGCAGGCCTCTTCACTAAAAATCGGGGTACATCGATTTACCCCTGTTCCCTTGTGAGGGGTCGAATCTCTTGGTTCCCCGTCTCAAGGGGTCCATAACGTACCCCCCCCCCCAAACCCACCACTCTCGTGGTCCCAGAAAATGACCGCTCCCTTACTTCCGCTAGGGTGCGCAGTAATCCCTATCACACTCAGTGCCAGACGACCCCACGGTAACCCGAGTTGAACCCCAGGGGTAGGAGCGCAACTTTGCACCATGATATCAAATCAATGAGGCAGTCCAGTCATCACATGGTGTGCTGGGGTGAGGTAAAATTTAATTTTGATAGATTGTAAACATCCTTTATTACGTACCGACTCGACCCTGGCAGGTTAGGCCACCCACCTGAGAGGTCTACTGTCCTATAAACATCATGTGTAGGTAGGAGAGGCTATGGGGACACCCCTTCCCCTCCAGCAGGTTACTTTTTTGTAGCCCTCACTCACCTTGTTACTCATATGAAATTTTCGTCTGATGTAAATGACATTAGGAAGACAGGTCAAATAACTCCCTTAAGGCTTTGTGTTACGTGGCACTATATTATGCACGCCCTCCCGAGGTGTACTTCACAATTAGTTTGGACACAAAACTAAAACATCATGATGATATAGATACGATAAAAGATTGTGGCAAGTCCTATATAGTCGCGATGACAATTTATTGCCGCAGTATGCTATGTCCTATATTGGTCCCTTTCTCCACTGTGTCATAATAATGATAAAGGATGATAATATACAATGGTCAACCATGGTATTTAGTGGCAAATGTTAAAAAATCTACCTCGAAATCAAAGAATGGACCAGGCAGAAATGCAACTCCTTGGTCGAAAAAAGAAAGGAATTTAAAGGCATGTCTGCTTGATGCACCATACAATACCCATGTGACAAGCCGTGATGCACTCCCTGTACAATATGGATGCTTTCATGGCCTTCCTAGTTCAATACGGACCTCACAACCTCATAAGGCAACTGGAATAGCTTAGGGGTACACCGAGATTATTCCATAACCCTGCATTATGTCCCAAATGAGTATGACTGTTGCTTCTCCTCTCCACTAGCCACAGTAAACGCTCTCCCTTCTCTCAGCGTGTTATGATATTGTCATTCTATGCCCGCGTACACGAAATGCCTTCCTTTGCTGCATTTCGATTGTCTGATTGCCCTGGCATGGACCTGGCCGTATGGGAGGGCCCCATTCTTGGAGACAACAGCGCCCGGGGAGGGAGTGGCCCCTGTTCTGATGGAGCTATCAGACTCCGTGATCCAATAACCAAGGCCCAAAACCTCCCTCACCCTTTAAGGGCCGCATAGTGGTTCAATGTGCTATGTCCTTTGTCGTCGTGATTGTTGAATGCAGACCTGATAGGTTTACAGGTATAGGCACCATGTCGATCTTATACGGGCTTGATGCACTCTTGCATGGTTAGCATGATACATGAAAGCAGTCCTGATGAGGAGCATCCCCACAACTGCATTAAGGCATGATGATGACAAAGGACATAGTACTTTAATACAATATGTGGACTTTGAAGGGTTAACCAGGCTCCCGAGGCGCCCCGTGGCCATATTGTCACGTCACCCGCCGCAACCGGAAGTCAGGCACGTTTTGGGGGGACGCCCCCTCTCCTCCTAAGATACAGTGCAGAACTTTTCCCTGAAATACATTCACATCAAACTACATCTGAGGCTTGTTCTCTGCCTTAATTTCAAAGCAGTTATCTGAAAATGACACTAATCTGGCCGCGTTAAGTAAAGTCAAAAGTGGCAACGGGAATAGAAATTTCCCCCTTTTTTCTCCCACTTTCTCCCAGCGGCAGCCAACTTGGTGAAGGGGCGAATACTTGGCAGGGGGCTGACTGGAGGTATTATTTTTTATTCGTGGCGCGTTTATTGGCCTGGCTTTGATCTGGTGTTGCCCCTGGGGGAGTTTGTCCAACAAGGATTGGCAATCGTGGGGGCAGGCCGGGAGGGCTGTCATGAGCAGTCCGGGCCATGTGAGCAGCTGACGAGCAGCTCGCTATGCCAGAATGATGTCGGCGTGAGGCATGGAGGAGGGGGGCTGGTGACGGCGAGGTTAGAGGTGGCTATGGCAGAACCGTCAGACTGGGACCCGGCCATTGTCAACCTGGTTGTCGGAGCTGCTCACACCAACTCGCCGTATGGAGATCACGTCACCAATCACCAACAAAGAGCAGCTCTGGAGTCGATCTTTGGGAGACTCGTCCTCCTCGGCTGTACAGGAAAACAGGCCTTGTTATATGGGGCTGTACAGTTCCACTGGGTCATAATTTAACGGCATATTCACTCATTCACTTCTGTGTCAGAGGTCTAGGTCTATAGAGGCAATATTATAGAAGGTATGTGCCTCGTATGCATACCACATAATTATATAATGCATAATATACATGAATATACATGAATTAGTTTATTGTTTCAAATTTGAATATACATAAATTAGTGTATTTAATCAAATTCACATTCAATTCCTCGAATCATTGCTAGACCATGTAGACTGGTGACGCCTAGTGCAGAAATCTCAGACGCATACACACCACCGATCATAATATTATTCGTATTGGCTCTATTTCGGTGAAAAGTGAAAAAAATATCCCTGAATATCTCTCTTACCTCAGCATTCGGATGGCTATTCTAATTAGGTAGATTCACATCTGAACGGAAGATGAATCGGCCATGATGGGAAATGCACCAGAAGTTGATGTAGCGCGGCTGGAATAAATCCTCCAATCGGGCTTTCATTAGGGGTGGACGTGGGCGTTGGATTGACCGTTTCTATTGGAATAGGTCCATGAATTTATATTGATTCAAATGCAACGTGAGGATGGGGTACAGGCCTGTTGGGTAGGCAGAACTGGTTGAGATACATCTTGTGGTTTTATACTGAGGAAGAGGGGAAATGAGATAAAGACACAGAGATATTTAGACATGAACAGATGCGAAGAGATTCCCTGATCATGACCTCCAAACAGACAGAGAAATCTTTAACCTCTACCCCCACCCCTTTACCAAGCCCTCAGGCATATTATACCCCAACCCGATCAGCTCCATCATATCGGCCCGCCGCCCCCATATTCCATTTCCTGTTTTACTTAGTGCCGGCTAAGCCATCTGGGTGGCGCCACTGGGCCCGATGGGTGGGGGCAGATCGTTTCCCCTTTGAAACCCGCCAGGTGTCGCTGCAGGTCACGTGGGCGACCCCAACCACATCAATGTGGCCCGCAAGGGGGCGCCACGCTTAAAAACACTGACCGTGGTTATTATGGGATGGTGATGGACCCCAAGCAGACGACAAATGGAGGTGGCGCCAAACGCAGCCGCCAAACCAACCCTAGCCGCTTCTGTTTCCTAAATTGCCTACTTGCTCCTTGCCCGAGTCCCAATTCAACATTTTCTCGCCGCTATCGTACCATTTTCACCTAGCCCTACGACTTGCATTCAACACCTAGTTGCCAGAATTGGAAATAAAAGAAGAAAGCTATGGTAATTTACGCGGTAGGTTTATAAACTGGTGGTAGGCGTTTATGTGTTAGGTTATGGGGCCCCTTGGGGCTGGTTGATATGTGGTTGTGATGGGATGGGGGATAGGGGTGGCCTGTCACACCCACAGGAGAGAGGGTTCAGACAGGTTTTAGGGCCTTCACCCTTCACCCCGTCTAAGGGCATTACCTAGGTGAACAGCGACATGAGAGCGGAGGGGAGGCATACCACGAAAAGGTGCCCCTAAAGGCCCTGTGGGGTGAAGGTCAGTCAGGGCTAGATTGCATATTATGGGCTATCCCTCTCCAAAAGATGTTGGCAGCTTTGGGGTTCACTCTCACACCTCTATATCACAACTTCAATATGCTCCCAGACACTATACATACTACATGTATATTGACACCAAACTAGCATTTCCCAATGTCATGAATACTTCTATGTCTGACCCCAAAACATGACTTGTAGATCGATGGCATGATTTAAGGTAGAAGACACTGTTGGGCCATGTATATGTATAGTGTATAGTTCTACATAGATCAATACAGTAGTATATATATAAGATACTTTCATCCATATGTAAGATGATTTCAATGCAGCACAGATGAGGTGGTGAAGGGGACTTCTGACAGTGACTACATGAGGAGGAGGAGGTGTCTTTGACCTTGGTCAGACTACTTTGCAGGTCCCTGGAGACCTCGGTCCCCTACCTGACATGTCCGGCCGTGTCAGATGTGATGTATCTTCAAGGACGGCCTCAGCCTATTAGACATCCTCCTCTCACCCAACGTTTTACACCCCCTGTCCAACAAGGTACGCCGTAGGATACCTCACACCTAGTCTCAACCCCTACCCTCATCAAGCATTTAGAGTAGGGGGACCTGATCCTTCACTTGTAGTACAAGATGGATGGACGCATTCCATTCATAATGTTATGGTAAACACCAATCTGATTTCTGCCATTCTCCTTTCCTTCCATATCAGATTCTTGACTTGATTAATCACGTTAATTAGGTGATAAATAATGTTTTAGGTACGTCTCTCCTTTCCCTTAAATTCAAATTTCATCCTTGATTTGAAATGGGCTTTTTGCTATTTTCCTCTTTGAGGTGCCTTCTCCCGAAGGCAGAGACAAGCTCATCATATCTCCTTTTTATCTCAAGCTTCTTGTCTTACAAACACAGTGATAACAGAACTATCATATTTGGATCTTTGCCTTTCACACTTCTTTTGGGGTATTTGTTCTTGTGCCGTTACATTTGATTGTCTTTGCCTGCAATAAGGCATGGTTTTATATACTCCTTATTTGAAGGTTAAACAAATATAAATTTCGTTTATAAATATGTTTGTTTTATTATATTTCACCAAGTGCTATTCAAAAATATCTGAGGCATAACGACATGCGACTAATGCCTTACTCTAAAGGACATAGCCTAAAACCTATTGAAATGGAGAAGACTATGGTGAGTTGGTCAGTACTGACCAACCTGACAATATTAAGTAACCTAGGTTGGTTGTATAGGGAGCCAAAAATTACTAACTTGGTTCAGCTATAGTGACTGAGAGATTGATCGTATAGGGAGCCAAATAATATCAGTGTACTGATAACGTTGATTCCCCATCCGTATCAAACAGGCAGGGAAAAGTCTCAGGCCGGGAGGCGTCAACGCCCTTCATTTCCAGCCCCCATTCCAATAAAGTCCTTGCCCTAAATGAGGCAATAACCCGCACGGACTGTCAGGGGCGCACTGGAAATTATCACCGAGATGGAGGCGATCAGCCCAGCCTCTGTGTGCACACGTAGGGGAGCCCGGGGTAGGGGGTATCGACTCCTCTCAGGTTCAACAAAGACATCACCTATACTGCAATGTAGCCGCCGTATGGACTGTGACCCCACAGACAACCACCAGGAGGCCGTTATTAGCTTCTGAATGTGATGGAAACAGTACTTATAGGGTTAGAGCTGTATTGGTGTGTATGTGTCTAGTTATATGCCATATTAAGTATGGGATTGTTTATTATTTAACAACAAGCAGGGGGTCGGAGGCTGAAATTTCACAAGCTTTAGACATCTGCTACACCTCCCCCTTCGACATTTTCATGTCTATAACCCTTCAGGAAGGGTCATCATTTTCTACACCCCCTCCTAAACCCACCAGCCGTCTGAGTAGAGTAAGGAACCTCGGCCGCTACCTCTGTCCCCGTATTCTCTAGGTTGATTGATTGCATTCTGAACGGATATTAATTCATCAACATTGCCAATATTCTACTGCTAGAATATTCAAAACCAGACAGAGATCCCCTGAACCTGTTGTATCCCAACACAGGGTAAGCAGGATGGTATGTATACACTGATTTATAACATAACTATGGGGTTATAGCCCTCTCCATATATGTCCCCGTGGTCAACACAGATCTAGACGGTGAAGACAAGCAGTGTCCGCTGAAACCAGCTGAGAACACCTGCTTCAGTCGGAACACACGACACATGCACAGGAAATCTAAAGCAATTAATTGAAACTCAGTGATGAGTCCGAGGACAGAAATAGCACATAGGCAGGTGCAGCACTGCAGAGGATCTAGCACTACAGACATCACGAAGCACTCACAATCTACCTTATTTTACATATATAGCGCATTCATTGTTATCTTGTCACCGAATGAAAGAAGAGCTTTAATTTAAAGATGGTTTCAAAACTGCCCCACACGGATTTGGGCGAGCCCTGGGACCCCACACTAACATTCTACTTCATTCTGGCTCTCCCACAAATGCATACATACATGGTTATAAAAAATAACCTACGAAAATGGTACCATAAATAAGAGTGCTATCTGTTCCAAAGAAGCAGGATGATTAAGACATTGGACTATATGGTGTTATTATATCCATCTGCACTACCATGTGAAACAGACAGATAAGCATAGATTCATTTATAGGCGATATATGTCAGTTTCCAATGCTTTATTCAGGAGAATCCAATAAAGGAGAAAATTCACCGATGATCCATATTACGATAATTCGAGTCTAAAATGACTGGTATAGATTTGCACTGTGCATAACACCTTCGGTTCATGTTTAATGTTAAGTGTCCTAATGACACCCATGGCCCTCATAGCATAGCAACCATAAGCTTAGAGGGTCTAATGCACACACATTGATTAAAAGCCGTTTCGGTAATGTAACTGCAAGAGGCACACCGAAGTGTCAAGAATCCTAGCATCAATTAACGGTCTGTGATCACACAAAACCTTTCTCTCCCAAATGAGCCCCTCAAAAGTCAGAAGTCGCTGCTCTGGCGTTCTACAGAGATTGGTTTAGAAGCACCAAAATCATTTCAAAGGTTCATCTTCACCTTCCAATTACGGTGATGGGCTCTGCTCTCTAGTCACCATATTTGGGATCTCACCATTGCCTCCCTCATTGGCAACATCTTTGTCATTTGCCATAAGAAACCCCATCGTTAGAATGTCTACTCATAACGCGGGAGTGACTCTTCACAGCAAAGTATCATATTTGAATGTTGATTAGTATTTCAACTAATTAGTTCCTAATGAAGATGGAACGTAGACACACAAGAGCCACAGTGCCTGGTTCCCTGCTTGGGGCCAACAGCAAAATAAAATTGGCAGGCTTTGGTTTTGCTCGGTGGGAGGCTTCATCAATTGTAGATCCCAGGAAATAGTGGCTTTTTGCTTTTCGCTTTACTAGCCATCAGGACAACAACCACGCCTTCCCCCATCTTGAATATTGGGTGGGTGATAATAGGAGGATTCACTATTGGAAGCTACTTTAATCTCCTGTAGATTCCCCAGGGGGCACAACAGAATCCGGGGGATGGCAGGCGTGTTTACACAGGACTTTGAAACTGCTCCCCTCGTGTTGAGCCCACCAATATTTGGGTAGCTCGCTGGCGGCCCCAGTAAGTTCTGTTTCATTAGGGCCTCCTAGCCCAAAGACACAACCACCGGAACCATTAAACCGATTAAAATGTCATTGGACCCCTTCCTTGGTGCTGTAGAACCTGGAGCTACCCACCCTGGATGTTAGTATTAAAGTGAGGTGTTTAACAACACAGAAACATTTTCTTTTTAATTATAAGATATTGAAGACAGATATATTGTATGGCCGACGAGGGGATTAAGTACACTCCGCCTAGTTCAGAATATATACCAGATGCGTATTTCCAATTTCACAGTTATTGAAAAGTATACGACTATTTTTATATGCTAAAAGTGATTCCGGGATGATGGTATTCCGAAAAAAAGACTACCTAGATAATGTAGTCGAGGATAACAACTATATAACGATAAAACGGGTGGGAACTTGTTCCCGGAGCAGCAGGTGCAGGCTGACACTAGCAGCTCTTGTGAGATCTTGGTTCTGTCCACGGAACATAGCTTGTTTCTGGCATATCATGGTGTGTGTGAGTGTGGTACCAAACGAAATCTTACATAACCCCCCCCCCCCTCCTCTATGGTAAAGGACCACAGGCCTTCTCTTTGCTAACATTTTAGTGCCAGTCCGAACTCCCAAGAATAGGATGTCGATTTATCATCAAAAACATAGAATTCCCTTTTGTCTAAATCATAATGAAGATGTCTTCCTGTCCTCCAGACGGTTCAAGGGTGTCATTTACGTTGCCTACTCCTGTAATTACATCATTCGGTGTACATGGCATTCTAGTTGGAAATGAAGAAAGGTTAAACGGTTGGCTGCGGTGCATCATGCCAGGTGTGAGCGGGGATTAGTCGGTCCCTCACCTAAATACTCCAGGTAATAGTATTGCTGCAGGGACAATGTCCAACCAATGAGGCGGCCTAAGCCTCGCAGCAGCCCCAACTGTGTTACCGCCTAATGAACATGACATCAGCCAACTGCTCTGAGCCACTCACAAGCCGCTCTAGTCAATCACTCTCGGCGCCTGAAAGTGGGGATTCCTTCTTAGGGACGGATATTGGAAAGGCTCCTTTGTGGTGCTGATGAATAATAACGAGTTGCATTGTCTCGGATGGTTGCGTGGTAGGACAGGGGTCTGATACCCACCCCCTGTGGGTTTCCTCACCGGGGCTTTGCCCAATGGGGACGTTATTACCGTTAATGACCGTGCTTCAATCAAGGGCTAAATGGCCAAACCTGCCTATACCACAGATCCTTCTATCAACTCCCCATAGAAGGCTGGCACTATCTTCCTGCTGTCAATGGGCCTTGTTTTTGGGCCCTCCTTTTAGACAGATATCAGTCAGTGGACAGGATATTAGACGACTCCCTCTGTTTATTTTCTTTTTATTTTATTGTGTGATAAATCATTTGTAAAATACATGCCATGACATGAATTGGCTTGCACGTCGGCTCATCGTGCCTGACTTGTGATATTGTTTAATAAAACACACCATGACATGCCAAAGATGCGTTTAGCAAACTTTGTGATGAGTCTAGATATCTGATCTGATGGAAACAAGCATGACTTAGGTGCAGAAAGGTGCACAGTAGGTGTATGAAGGTGAAATAATCCCTTTTGCTTCAAGAGAAAATCTACCCCCTCCCAACCTACTTCACCTCCCAAGTCACGTAGTATCCACTGAAAAACAGTTACATTATTAGATGTGCATCCTTGAAAAGTTATCGCCTTATTGTATCCAGGAAGTTAATCTGGTTAAATATGAATGGGATAACTTGCTTGCAAATACAATTGTCGCGATTCATGGAAGTTGAACTGGCTCTTTTATTAATATAATAAAGAGAGCAACACAGGTGCATTGAGCTACCGTGACTACCCTTCAGTCCCCACAATACAAGCACTCCCATTTCATGCTACTAGCTTGTGTCTAAGGTCACCTGGCGGCAGCAGCCAATGGGTGTCCGTGTATCGACCACGTGGTGTGTATGGCGGCCATCTTGTTCTGGTGATGAATGTAGGTGGCATGGAGGGGCCGGCGGCGACATGGGTTTCCCATCTGGTTATTTCCCGCTCTGTCCACGTGAACATTGCCACGGTCTGCAATCTGAAGTTGGCTCTCTCAATCCTGAGTGACCTGCCGAGACAAAGATGACCGATTGTCAGCCTTGGTGTTATCGACCGTTTCTAGTCCAGGTTCAGCATCTCTGAGTGTCTTCCTCCAGCACTAATATCATCAGCCTTACATAACTACAAAATCAGGCCGTTAATAAATGGTGCAGAGGGTGTATTGTAACTAATACAAATGAAATGTAATAGCAAATATTATCATGGTGATAGTTATTTCGTAATCATTCTTTACGTTGTTACAACTGCTCAATAAAATCCATAATATAACTTTCTTTACTCCCAAGATGATTAACTGGTTCTCACAATAGGTCAAGGGTATTAAAGAAGTAAAGGTGTGCATTACTGTTTGATATAATTCACCGAAGGTGTCTTCTATAACCTTACACATAGATAACATAACACCTCACGAATGCAACGTTAAACCTGCTATAATTGATGAGTGCATAATGGGACATTTTACTACACATTACCAATAATACATCGATGTCAAAGGCCTCATCATATTTAACAGCTGTCCCAGTATCATATCAAGTAACATATAAATGCTCATAATAATAGGCACATTGCGTTCAAAATACTTTAGACAAAGTAGTATGTCTTAAGGGACCTTTCTATAACAAGGTTACTTCCATATAAAATGATGAAAAAAGAAAGTAGGCCAACAAATCTTTGTCATGCTTGACAATGTCCCCTGCCATGAGAGGCGAGCTGAATTCAATTACTTATAGCTGTTAAGGGATGGGGGTAATGTCTTTGCCATAGTCTTTCTATCAAGGCCTGTTTCTTTATGCCTCACCAAGGGAGGTCATAGTAAATCATTCTCTTTACCTGGGGAGCTCGGCAGCTGAGTAGGGTCGCCGCTAACCGCTTCCTCCAACACTGTAACGAAAATGAAACATGGCAAATTTTATGCCCGTCCCTAATAGGGGGGCATCTATTATTCAACACGAGTTTTGTCTCAGCCTAGGCTGCACTGGCATTTAGATAAAATAGACCCATGTGAACGGAGCTGTCAGGTGGAGGGAATTAAAGCAGGGTGTGTAGTGGTGGTGGGAGGGGGTGCACTATGTACACAGGGAGAGGTGCTGCTTTTGTCTGTGACAGGGATTGGGGGAGGGGAGTTGAGGGTGTCAGCATCTCCTAGCTACAGTCCCACCGACTCACTGAGTATTTGCCTCTAGTGCGCGCACCTGCCTTTCCAGACCACCACATGACACTGATAAATCACCCCGAATCTACTATAGATGAAGATTATGGCTCCCCATAGATCAGTCTGGGAGAGTGTTTTACGCCATATACAAAGCTTGCAGTTGGTATTAGCTATTATCCTTCCTGTTTCCCTAACCTAAAGGGCACTGGAGAGGGGCTCTATAAGGTAAGAAACTATGGACGGCAGCGAAGTTGGATGTCTCACCTTTCCACACTAGGTGGACCTCATTGAGCACTGGTATTTTATCCGTCCCTAGAGCTCACTTGTAGGTTTAGTCTGGCAAGTGTCTCAGTATAGAGGTCTTGGACTGTCCTTCTTTAATATACTGAAACAATGAAAGACCAATTCACTTTTTTATCATCTTTGCTGTATTGCCTGCAATTCTATTCTAGGACTTCACACAAGACAAACAAGCAAGCCATATATACAGTAGTATTTTGCTACTATGTAATTTGTAGTTGAGAAAAGTAAAAACTAGTGCGTGCTCCGTCTATCCAATAACACCAAGCGTCCTGTCGTATATTGGAAGGCACATTCTAGTATTTGAGGCATGAAGCCCTCCAAATGGCCAGCAATACATGCAATGGACAGGAGATGGTTAATGCCAGCATCAGTACAATTGGTCGTCTCTGGTAAAAGGAAGTGCAAACAGGAGTGAAATGTCAGCGCTGAATAGCATGTATTTGGTGGGTGTGTCAATGTTACCACCTGGGAGGAGGGAGAGTGTGGAGGGGGTCAGAGTCAGCGTAATGGGGATCTAGAGAGGAGACATGCTCAGGTGCAGCATCCACCCTGGAGGATCACCTAACGGTCTGCTCCCAATCTCAGCAGCTGCTCCATGCCCACTGTGCAGGCTGGAGTGTGGGAGAGGTGGTGGGAAGAGGAGAGCTAGGGGCAGTCAACTGATCACCCTTATACAACACAATATTCAATGGGTGACCTTCAAATCGTCCATTGCTCTATCTGGAAGGAATTGAATACATGCCACTAACGGGGAAAGCACATTATAAGATAAGGCCCACAAGAACTGTCAATGCAGTAGTAGACATACAACCTATTTAGATCGGCATTGGTGAGAGAGAACATTAGGTACTACGGTACCTTGTCAGTCTTTCATGCATGTATTTTATTTTGATACAGCATATAGATGCATTTCCCTGCTGTTTTCTTGTATGCATCATTAATATGGCTAGAATGCAGCGAAAGGAAGCAAATGGGTTGCATGGCATTTTATAAGATATGACAGGGGACTATCTGCCCGTGTCCCTAATGTGTAATCAGACGTAGCCTCTGGTTTGAAGTCAGCAGTGACGGCTGCAATACGGCCTTTCTGACAGATTAAGGCCACCGTTTCACAGCCAGATGACTTAGCACGGTGAAATAAGCACAGAGTGGAAAACGCCACTTTCTTTATATGTACTTAGATCAAATAGAAGCATGGCCGCTGTCAGTCAGAGATGTGGTATTATCTTGACGGCTGCCCCCGGCATGGGGGAGGTGATTGCGGATTGGGTGGCGACTTGCTACTACTGTAGCGTGATGACCTATATTCTTACAGTTGCTCACTATCATCAACAGATTTAGTGGCCGGAAGTCGCCAGGCGCCGGGCACTCGGTCCCCCCGCCCTCTTCTTACTGAGGTGAATACAAATGGCCACCTCCAGTAGTATGGTACCCCCTCCTCCTGCTGTTGGTCGGGCCTCCAGTAGGTAGGGGACTGCCTATAAGCCATCAATGGCTACAGGTAGATGTGGGGCTGGAGATGGGATGGTGATGGCGCGCTGTGGCTATAAGCTGTGGCTTTTCCTCTTTTATTCCGCCCCTGCTGCTCTACTTGCCATTTTAGTGGATCTGGTAGCGAGGTGATAGCGTCGGTTTAGCTACTCGGGAATGATCACTAACTGCTAGAGAGTGAGGAGAGTTTGTGTTAGGAAGGGTGTGTGGAAATGGGTGGGTTGGTAGGGTGGGATCAGGGTGGGGATGGGAGCTGTATAGCATGCAGTCAAGGAAGAGGGTGGAGGATAGGAGAATGGATGGTCAGTGACGAGATCAATGGGGAGTATGTGGGAGCATGAGGGAGTAGCACAGGTGAGGTGAGCTGGTGGGTAGTGGTGGTGGGAGGGGGCAGCAGAGGGACCGCTGAGGTCTGAAGGATGAGGGTAGGGATGGGTGAGGGTGGGGAGGAGTAGGGTGGCAGGGATGGGTAGGTGGACACGGCGGGGGCACTGGCACCAGGGGAGCTTCCCTCTTTATGGCCTTTTAATGGTTAGCGTCGTTATCCCTTGTGCACAGGCCCCACTACCGGACACTCAACCAGACGGAAACGCACACCGGTCCTGCTGGGGTTTACTGCTCCTTCCGTTCGCGTGACGCCTATCCCGGTGCACGAGTCTCCTCACTGCCCCCCCCCCCCCCACACACACACACACAGTATGTACCCCTTAGTCCCCTCTCTCATCATCGCCCCCAATCTCTCCCCGACCCCCAATTCATTCAGTTTCTGAATCCGTCTCTATTCAATAGAGTTCTGTGTCTGGCCATCTTCCCCGTCTCCGCCATTGGTCCTGTAGGATTATTTCACTAGAAAGAAGGGTTTCCTGACCCGACCCCAACAGTCTGTCTCAGTGGCTCGTCCATCATCTCCCACTATGCATACCATTCCGTGCCTTGTAATGCCTACATTGGCCACGACCCTGGAGTAAAGACCTGTATTCCCACGTCCATAACATCGGAAGTCCCCAAAAGGGACTAGATCTTCTTCTGAGGCGACTCAATACTGCTTCTCACTTTGATCATCATATTCTCCATCTATGCCACAGAAAGTCTATTGCTCTATATAATGTTACTCCAATGGTTCCCAGAATTGTATTGTGTTGTACTGTGATTCTTCCAATTTCAATTATTATGGAAAGGCATGAGCTTACATAGCCTATGTTAAATCAGATCCAGCTTGTATATGGGTTTTTAGCTCTGGGATTTAGTATAAACTTTCCCATGTTAGTAAAATGAAAATAAATAAAGAATACACAACTCAGTTTGAGTCACTTAATACTTAGAGAGTAGACCCATTTTAGATAGGATAGATAGTAGGGTGGGGTTGAGCAGGGGAGGGCGAGTTTGGAGGGTTAAAAATATAGGTGTGAGATTGGCGTTGGGGCTGACGTTGAGGTAGGAGGGGGTTTTCTATGCAGTAGGGCATACTGGCTTTTTAGCTACTTAGTACCCAGCCAAAAAAAAACTCCTGGTAACTAACATAACTCTCTCAGTCTATTACAACAGTTAGCCCCCGTATACTGTATGTATAGCGGGTGCATTATAACTACATACATATATGAGATAATCTTTATTCACGGATGCATTTATGTCCAACAGGTGGCCGTGTCTGGTTCTCAGTTGGTAGACCAGGCTTGTGTTTTCCCATCCAAATGTGTGGTTGTAATTAGACACACCCTTACATTGATGCATGTAATAGGAACAGTGTACCCATTAGTTCAGAAGGGGAAAAATTGATCAGTTGCATCTAAAGAAGTTCAATTTCAGTAGCCCTAGTGGAGATACCAACCTTAATTCATAACCCTTATTGTATAGCAGATATGATAGGTTTAGACCATCCCCATTAGGCTCCATCGGTACCCTCCCCATGCAGTCCTTCCCTTCACCTGATGGTATATATGGTGAGGAAAGCCCCACTATGTGTCTAGTTTATCGTCCAGATGCAGGTTTCACTATGTACTGCAGTGAGTCCACAGCAGACTTAGGTGCTACAATAATCCATACGGCGCTGTGCTGTTGCGTGACGCGACCCCCGTGCCGTGGTCCCCTTTTACGGCGCGCGCCCACTGACCGCTAGGGTGCGCCGTACGAACGGCGGGATCAGCGACACAAAGCTCGATCCCACCCGACACGCAATCACGGTCGCTGTAAGCGCGCCGCCTACCGCCAGATCCTCGCACCATGCACTGATTTGTGTGCCTGGTGATATAGGAGCAAATTAGAGAACGCACGCAAGGGGAGCCCGATACTTTTGTACGTGGGAACGGATATGTGGGTGATAAGCGTTGGTGGGTATGTCGCATGGTATTGCTGGTTTATTGGTGGGATGAGGTTGGGTTGGGGGTGTATATAGTTGCAAGAGGATGGCTACCTTAACTGCACTCACCGCTTGTTCTTTAGTTTGTGAGCTGCTCAAATAGCTCATATGCAGGCCAAGTCACTTCGTTATCGGGAAGCAGATTGCGACCTGATCCTTACAGCGGTAATTCTAGATTCCCCACATGCGCAGCCATGTTAGTTCTGAGCTCGGAAATTCTCGTGAGACTCAGGCAGTGACCAAGCACACACACACACCATAGCTTGCCGGGAGCAGGCTACATTGTGAAAGCAGAACCAAGATCTCACAAGATTGCCGGTTTTAGTGTACACACAGAGGTTGCGGGAACAGGTGCACAGCAGTTACAACGCTATAGGCTATGCCTTTTCTCAACTGAGCAGAGAAATGATGTATGAAATATACTGTCATCGGCTTGAAATTTAACCATGTTGCCCTCAGATGCACACACATGTAGCTCAGCCTTACCCGTCTAAATTTTAAATACGATAATTTAGGCACACTATTAATTTTACCAGTGTTATACCCAGCATAGCACTATGCACGTATAAAACCCAGGAGGAGAGGAGCGGTTTCCCAGGCGGGAGTTGCTCGCCGCCCCCTCTAGGAGGCGCCAGCGGCGCCCTGGGACTAGTTCCCCGGCTCGCCGCATGACATCAGCGCCACCGTGACGTCATGCGGTCATGTCGCCTAGCAACATTCCTTTTGATGACGGTGCACTATAATAGCCCACACTGGAGTAACGGTCTTCAGTTGACCACAGCAAGTTCCTCCAGTAGGGTCGTCACCCGAGTCTCCAAATATTTCAAATTTTTAACGGTCGTCAGCGGTCGTCAGCGGAGTCTCGTTCGTCATGGCGCCTAGGAAGTCACCAAAGAAGGCCGGCAAGAAGGCAGCGAAGGCGGGGGCGTGTCCAGATGTGGAAGAAGGGGGCGTGGTCAGCTCGGGAATTATTTTGCAAAGAACACAACAAGCGCTAGCGGAATCGGAGGGTCGTCTGGCGAGGGTCGAGGGTGGTTTCGATCGCCTTGCAAGGATGGTATCTACCGTGCAGGACCACCTCGAGAAGCTGAGTGAGGCCAAGGAATCCGAGGGTCGTCACCCAAGTCCCGAGGGTCGTCTCCCGAGTGGTAGTGGTTCTGGAGCAGCGAGCAGGAGCAGGAGGCGTGCAAGACAGCCTTCCCCTTCGTATGCCCGTGGCAGGTCGTCATCAGAGGACTCCTCCAGTAGCCAGGGTCGTCACAGAGCTAGCAGTAAGCATGACTCAGCATTTCGTCAGAAGAATTTTGTTGAGAGGGGTATTAGGGTAGATTCCTTTGAAACCTTAATGCTTGTGTCAGTTAGAACCGTTTTAATACTACTAAAACAGGGGGAGGAGGTTGACGGCCTGCTGGCCCATATGGAGATGCTCTGCGAGAAGGCTATGACAAAAGTATACAGAGTAGGGTCTTTAGTTTCCTATGATAAGAGTGTGAGAGAGCGGGCGGACGTGGTTGGTGCTGATGCCTTCGGTACAGTATTGACTTCAGATGTCTTCAGATTCTTCTCCTACGATAGCACTATAGTGTCGGCAGCTAAGGTTGGGAACAAGTCTAGGCCTAAAGCTGATGGTGTAAGGGAGAAGAGACCTTGCTTTGCCTTTAATAAAGGCAAATGCGACACTGCTGGGTGCAAGTATGCTCATAATTGCATTTTTTGCCGCAGCACTAGCCATGGGTCAATGACCTGTTCAACAGGTAAAGCTGATAAGTAGGATGGTTGGGGTAGACAGGTGGTTGGTGCCTTAAATGTTTCCCCTGTTAATACCCACTCTTTATGTCTTGTAAAAAATTCTAAATTAAATCCAGCCGCTCCTGCGTTCACCCCTGACCCTATGGGAAAGGGTGCTGGTGTTTTAGATTTATGTACAGGTATTTATGGCACTTATAATGAGGGTAAAGGTACCGGTAGTATGGTTCCTCAAGGTGACACTCTAGAAGTTTTTCCCCCGTGTGTTACAGTTGGTACAGTCAGTAATCTGAATCCTGAGTGTACCCCGTTCGTCCCCCGCCGGGCTACAGAGCAGGCGGTGGCGGCGGAGATGTTAGTAGTAGAGGTGCCAGCAGTTGTCGCTTTGAATCAGGCGCCTCTGGCTATTGAGCCACTGTCCCCGGTCTCAGCGGTGGACAGGGTTCTTTTATTTTCCATTGATGGTGTAGGTTCTATGCCTACTGTACATGTGTATGACGATTGCCTTAGTGGCTCTTGCAACTGTATTCATTATATAGGTTCTGAAAAAGCTCAACTTATGCCTTGCAGGTTTGCCCCATACATATCTGGCAGTGCCAATGTGTGTGTGGGTAGGAAGGAAGAGGCTAAATTTATCTGGGAGGGGGTCCTCCAGGGCTTTGCTATTGTAGATGAGGGTTGTGATACCTCTTACACATGTGAAAATTATAAGACCATTCTGGAAGATCCTTTTTATTCTGAAATGTGTGATATCGTAAAGCAAGAGCTAGAGGATGGTTATGTTACTAAGGTAGTTCCTCCTCCCAGGTGCGTTCATGCCATGGGGGGTGTAGAAAAATCCAATGGGAAACTTAGGCCTATTACAGACTGCTCTATGCCTGATACCTTGGCGATAAATAACTTCATGTTGAACACATATGAGCCTTTTTCCTATAATTCTGTTTATACTGTGGCTGACCAGTTGAAGCCTAACATGTACATGGCTGTGGTAGATTTGAAGTCAGCCTATAGGACGGTTAATGTTTTAGCCTCTCATGCCGAGTTCCAAGGTTTCGCTTGGGACGCGGGGGAGGGTTTGGAGTATTATAAGAACAACAGGTTAAGTTTTGGTCTTAGGTGCGCCCCTAATATTTTTAATTCCATATCTAACTTTGTGGTTAAGGTAGCAAAGGCTCACGGTGTGGGCACCCTGGTCAGTTATTTGGACGACTTCATTGTTCTAGCGGAGTCAGAGGCTGAGTGCCTTCGCCAAAGAGACCTTTTGATAGAGTGTATGGAATTTTTGGGTTTTGTAGTTTCTTATAGTAAGGTTACCCTACCTAGCCAAAGGGCGGTGTTCTTGGGTATAACCATTGATTCAGTCGCTATGGAACTGTCCCTCCCCCCTGAGAAGGTGATCAAATTAAAAGAGGCTCTGGATGATTGTTTAAATATGAAATTTGTCCATAAGAAAAGGCTCCAAAAAATTGGGGGCTTGATGTCCTTTTGCTCTCAGGTGGTTAGGGGGGGTCGTACGTTTAGTCGTAGGCTGTACGATTTGTGTGCTAGAGCTAGACCAGGTAGGGCTATCTTTTTGAGTGAGGAAACTAGAGAGGATCTTCTATGGTGGAGACAGTTCTGTGGTGTTTTTAACTCTAAAGCCTTGATTAATAGAGATCTGCTAGACGTTCCTATGGTATCTGACGCGTCCAAAAGGGGTTTCGGCGCCTGGATGGGCGGTGACTTTTTCTACGGTACTTGGGAGGGCTTCAGGGTTGCTGGTAAGGTTAGTTCTTTACATGAAGAGGCTAGCCCGGAGATGGACAATATTAGAGTTCATCGCGGCAATATAAATGTGTATGAGCTCTGGCCTGTCCTGGTGGGTCTTAGGCGCTGGGGCGCGTCCTACTCTAATAGGAAATTACATGTTATAACAGATAATATGCAAGTTTTACATATGATTAATTCTGGTAGGAGTAAAAATAAATTGTGCATGTCCTGGCTACGGGAGATTTTTTGGCTATGTTTCATTCTAAATGTAGAATTATTTGCCACCTATATTAAATCAAAGGACAATGTGCTAGCTGATCACTTATCTAGGCTCCCGTACAGGGGTACTGTGGATAAATGTAATATTTCTCTATCAGATTATAATATGGTTGATTCTCTTTACAGCTGAGCTCCAGACCCTTCGGATTGCACAGTACATATTGGCGGATGAGGGAGTAGCGCCAACTACTAAGATATCCAGGGCGGCTCAGTGTAAAAGGTATATGTCCTTCTGCAAGAAATTCTCTCTTGTACCCTACCCCTGCTCTTCTGATCAGGCGGGGTTGTATGGGACTTATTTATCAAAGGAGGGTTTTGCTCCTGTGTCTGTTAGGAATTATATTTCTGGCATTTGGTATCAGCAGAAGATGTTAGGGTGGCCTGCCCATTCGGATGATTTCATATTAAAACAGACTTTGAACGGTATCGAGAGGTCCTATGATAAATCTAAGAAGTCTGTTCGTTACCCTTTCTCTCCCTCAGATATTTTAGCTATTAAATCTATGTTGGATTTAACTTCTCATACTGATATTATATTTTGGATTGCAGTTGTTCTTGGATTCAGATGCCTTCTCCGGATCTGCCACATGACAGCTTCCCAGCACAATACTGGCGTTTCAAGTTTGCTGCCATTGGACGGATCTATCCGTATTAATATTAAGTCTAGCAAGACTGATCAATTTTCCAGGGATAATTTCTTTGTTTTCTTGCAGGATGTACCTGGATCCCCTTGGTGTATAAGGAATTTTTTATTGGATATTATTAAGGGTTCTTCGCCTGCTGACCCCCTTCTGTACCATAGGGTGGGTGGCTTGGTGTTTCCTTTGACATATGAGGAAGTTTATTCTAGGTTAAAAGCCTGTGCTGTTAGGTTGCAGCTTCCAGTCGACAGGGTCTCTACTCATTCGCTGAGGCATGGTGGCTCTACCCTACTAAAAGATCTAGGTGTTCCTGTGGAGTCCATCATGCGTAGGGGCAATTGGCGCTCTTCAGCAGTGAGGAGGTATTTGCACCAGTCTGTACCTGAAATGACAGCTTTGGAGCATGCCCCTTGTGAATTCTTTTCTTCTTTCTTGTAATGTTCCATTGTGTGTGTGGCGGTTTGGCTGAGTTTAGTGCTATATATTTCCACCACACTAATGTCTCGTGTTTTATTTATTAAATTAACATGTGCTAATTATAATCTCTCAATTTACCGGTAGTAGCTATTAATTATATTATATTAATCTGGAGTACCGGTAACTCGTCTAATGTAGATCTAATCATCTCAGGGCCCGAGTGCCCATACTATAATAATTATTGTATGTAACATAATTGTTATCTCCCCCCTCTCAGACCTTTATACCCAGCATAGCACTATGCACGTATAAAACCCAGGAGGAGAGGAGCGGTTTCCCAGGCGGGAGTTGCTCGCCGCCCCCTCTAGGAGGCGCCAGCGGCGCCCTGGGACTAGTTCCCCGGCTCGCCGCATGACATCAGCGCCACCGTGACGTCATGCGGTCATGTCGCCTAGCAACATTCCTTTTGATGACGGTGCACTATAATAGCCCACACTGGAGTAACGGTCTTCAGTTGACCACAGCAAGTTCCTCCAGTAGGGTCGTCACCCGAGTCTCCAAATATTTCAAATTTTTAATTCTATGGGGATATTTATTCTGATATTTATTCTATTGTGATATTTATTCTCTCTGTGATATTCTGATTATTGTATGATACTTATGTATTGTTAGCTTTCTGTGTCTGTTTAGACCTGGTTAGGCGGTAATGGTCTTGTGTTATTGCGATGCAGGGGGTTATTTCCCCTTTTTCATGCATGTGTTATTTCATATAGGCCTGGTGAGCCTTGGTATATGTCACGTATAAAAAATGAGTGTGACTGCATTTTTGACTCGGTGTAATTGTTATTGCTGTGATAATAAAGTTATAGGGCTGAGTTTAGTGCTATATATTTCCACCACACTAATGTCTCGTGTTTTATTTATTAAATTAACATGTGCTAATTATAATCTCTCAATTTACCGGTAGTAGCTATTAATTATATTATATTAATCTGGAGTACCGGTAACTCGTCTAATGTAGATCTAATCATCTCAGGGCCCGAGTGCCCATACTATAATAATTATTGTATGTAACATAATTGTTATCTCCCCCCTCTCAGACCTTTATATATAGTGAACCTTGGTGGACGATATAGCTGACGACCTGCTCAGTGACCTGTTGTGTGAGCTGCCCTGTAAGCTGCTCCCGGCAACCAGGCGGAATGCGCTGTGACTTTTCCTAAGTGCTACCTACTGGAGGCAGCTGTCATAAGGCGTTTATATGAGCATGGCTCACTCACTAAATTGTATTATGCATATTCATGCATATATGCAGATCAACCATCAATGTGTCGTGGTAGTGATGGTAATATCGTGATAGAATTAAGTGTTGGCTGGGTTTAGATGTATAATGTGACTCTAATTGGTGTGGCTACATGGTAACACCATGGGAAAGCTGAATAATGGCGCTATCCTATAACATCTTAGCATCTTCTCTCAACCTTTAGGCTTCACCATCATGAGCCACCCAAGTATGGAGAGACATATTGTTGTTCCCACTCAGTCGCCTCAAGCAGTGTCTCCAACCACACCACAGCATCTCTCCTGCATAACAAATTGCAGCTCGATTGGAGATTTCTCCATCCAACCTGACTACCTCCCTACTGCTTACATCCATACAGAACCATGCCTCCGGGCTGGAGATTACTGCGCCCTAAGACGAATATGAATATTCCACCTCCAGGGCTGTAGATTGGGAGTTGCGGATTTGTGCAGGCGTGTTATCATCCCTCACTGCAGCCGTTATCATGTCTCAGCCGCGCAGACTCCCCCCATTTATCGCTCACACAGAGCTGGAGAGTGCGACTTAAGGGGTTCTTCCTACCTTATCAAGATGTGTTAAATGTGTGCACCTGGGTCTTCTCAGTAGAGTATCATTCCCCGCCACACACGTCTTAAACTCACAACACACTATCCTATCCGCAGATATCAGTACCTGACAGTCTGACCTCCTCCAGTGTGAATCAGCAACCATTAATCACACTTAGTCACATCAATGCAACACAAAACACTAGTTATCTACACATCTCACTAGGTTTACTATGTACCAGGGACTCCCCACAATTCCCATCCTAACCACTTTCTACCCATTCCCCATTCCCCACTCTCCTCATCCTCTCAGATCCTCATTGTATAAATCATTATCCCGCAACCAAGACAATCCATTGTCAGCAGATACCCTGCGGCCAAATCTACAGGACACCACAAGTCCTCACACTGATATAAGCCTCCCTTCCTGCTTTCCTCCTACTATTACACGTAATATGTTGGCCTGCTTTCACCACTCTACCTTCTCTCTCTCCTACTAACCCTGCGCATCCCCAACCAACACCTGATGGATGGTATTGTAGGTATGCTGCATGGGTGAACTATGCCTGTAGAAGGGATTATGCCTGTAGAGATTGTATGTGATGATAGACGTATATATGTCGGGAGAGTGATGGTGGTGGGAGGGGTATATGCATAGGGTAATGACTAAGGGCTGTAGAGATGAGGGAAGTGATGATGGTAAGTGTTGGTTGGGCAGGGATGCAGTAAGGAGTGGATATAGTGCCAGGGTGAGGGTGCTGTAAACATGGTAGTTGTAGTAGTAGGGATGGTCCCTGGGTGGGAATGCAGTAGGGATGCTGCCTGCGTGGATGGGCGGTAGGAGTGGTGCCTGGGTGGGGATGCAGTAGGGGTGGCGCCTGTGTGGGGTCGCAGTAGGGATGGTACCTGTGTGGGGTTGCAGTATGTATGGTGCCTGGGTGGGGTTGCAGTAGGGATGGTACCTGTGTGGGGTTGCAGTAGGGATGCTGCCTGGGTGGGGTTGCAGTAGGGATGCTGCCTGGGTGGGGTCGCAGTAGGGATGGTACCTGTGTGGGGTTGCAGTAGGGATGGTACCTGTGTGGGGTTGCAGTAGGGATGCTGCCTGGGTGGGGTTGCAGTATGTATGGTGCCTGGGTGGGGTCGCAGTAGGGATGGTACCTGTGTGGGGTTGCAGTATGTATGGTGCCTGTGTGGGGTTGCAGTAGGGATGGTACCTGTGTGGGGTTGCAGTAGGGATGCTGCCTGGGTGGGGTTGCAGTAGGGATAGTGCCTGTGTGGAGTTGCAGTAGGGATGCTGCCTGGGTGGGGTTGCAGTAGGGATGGTACCTGTGTGGGGTTGCAGTAGGGATGCTGCCTGGGTGGGGTTGCAGTAGGGATGGTACCTGTGTGGGGTTGCAGTAGGGATGCTGCCTGGGTGGGGTTGCAGTATGTATGGTGCCTGTGTGGGGTCGCAGTAGGGATGGTACCTGTGTGGGGTTGCAGTATGTATGGTGCCTGGGTGGGGTTGCAGTAGGGATGCTGCCTGGGTGGGGTTGCAGTATGTATGGTGCCTGGGTGGGGTTGCAGTAGGGATGGTACCTGTGTGTGGTTGCAGTAGGGATGCTGCCTGGGTGGGGTTGCAGTAGGGATAGTGCCTGTGTGGGGTTGCAGTATGAATGGTGCCTGGGTGGGGTTGCAGTAGGGATGGTGCCTGTGTGGGGTGCAGTATAGGGGTGGTTGGGGGTGCTGTAACGATGAGGCCTGGGTGGTGTAGGGATGGTGACGGCGGGTGAGGGTTGAGGAGGAAGGATCCTCGGCGGCTGGCGCTTATTAAACCTGCACCAGGGGCGTTATTACCCGCACCTTAAGGGGCCCCAGACGTGAATGCCACAGTGGCTTCACTGATGGCGTGGCTGTGTCGGCCCCTGTGGCTTCCCCGAGCAGCTCGAGCTGCTCCCTACTTAATGCTGAGTAACGGCTTCTGGGGACGGACAGGTTCCTACAGGTGCCCCACCCCACCACCAGTGGCATCATCCACAAAGCATGAGTACAGTGAGGTTGAGGTGCTGGAGGGGTGGTTGGAATGGGGGTGAGAGGAGGGGGATTGGCTTGTAGAGGAGGGGGAGCACGCGGTGTACTTTTGCTCAATTACGCGTGGACAAACGTGGATGCTACATTCTGTGGCCGAGCAGTGGTGGAAGGGAGCTTCAAACGCGCCAGCTAAAATGTAAATGGACGAGGCAAACGTGGAATAATTCCTACAAGTGTGTCTTCCCTTGTGTGTAATGGTGTATATGTGTGTCTAGTGCTGTGGGACTGGAGGGAGCTGGAGGTGTGTAGATATATGTGGGAGGTGGTCGTGTTCATACATTATGTACACGTGGAAGGGGTGAGTTATTAAAGCTGATATGCACCTATAGAGCTGATGAGGATTTATTAATCTGGGTCGGAGCGTTGATATATTTAAAATTACCTTAGAAACCATTCCAACCAACATCTGAGCATTAAAATCAAAGTGTATTTTCAACTAGTGTCTAGCTAGTTTTCTCTGATTTACCCAGTTAGCGTGTATATTCATACCGTTTTGTTTCTATGAACAAGAGTATATAACTATGTGAGTTAATGTTGTATTGATTAAATGAGCATCGTGGTATATGAATTATGATGTGCCTGAAAAATAGATGGCGTCGATGAGGGAAGGGATGGCAATATGATTTGTTGAGGTAGATAGAGGGCTGGCTGTGAGGTCTCTAGAGTAATTTTGTACCATTCAATGCAGCCAAAATAGGCACTGTATCCAGGTAATTCCCCAACTGCGTCCAAACCACAGCCACTATGTCAGGGACCCAAATCACGCGTCGGTATTTTCTCCAATTCGCGCCAATTCCCTTCCGAAAATATTGGCTTCATCTCTTATTAACGGTTTGTCGTCTGACAGGCCCAAATGACTGTTGAGTGGTAGAAGCTTACTCCCTCCACTGCAGTCCCTCTCTCCTCCCCTCCCACATCCTTTGCCACTATACAGTCGGCACAAATACCACTGCCATAAGCAGTCTTGACTTTGTAATTACTATTGCCAACAAAAGCTTGGAAGCTATAGCACTTTAGCAAGTGCTGCCGCGGATTCAACACCTTCACATGGGAGTTCTGACTAAACTGGGTTTCCTTGGTGTTGTGTGTCACTTTTATTTCCACTGAGGACCCTGTGACCTCTCCACCATGCAGCTGTCACAACCAATCACAGATGGGCCCCAAGACAATAGGGGTGGGCTGCAAGTGTTTAGGCGTTGGGTGGCGTGTAGGCGTCAGACGTTGACAGTTCCTGTCCGCCATTACGACAAGCATCTGTCACCCCAAGCAGTACACCAACAACGTGTGTGCCCTCCTTCATTTATTCTGTGTCCTTGTGTGCTTCTGTTCGTCGTCTGGTTCTCTGTGTCTGTGTTTCTGTTTATCTATCCTATCTACCTATCTGACTGTCCGCCTAACTGCTTCATTCTTCTTATCTAGCTGTCATCATTATCTTCCTCCTCCGCTTCTGCCTGTCTCCGTCTGCCTGTCTCTGCCCCTGTACTACTTACATCCCCGACTGTGGACTCTTTTAGTGCACTACTTACATCTCGTAGAAAAGACTATTTTAATATACTACTTACACCGTGAGCAATGAGCTCCTCGATAGTGTATTACTTTAACCTTGCTATGCGCTGTCATGCTTCCTCTCTCTTTCTCTCGGTCTCTCTCTTTATCTATCTATCTCATTAGAGATTCTCAGATACCATTAAGGTAGTGCTAAAGCATTACTTCTTAAGGGAAGCCTTTCAAATACATTTCGCTTCAGTCCGGATTCTTGTAAATCTATGGCTGTCCACAGAAGAAGAAATACCTAGTCTACTCATAGATGTACAGGCATTTTACAGTTTGCTATACGGCTTAGGGAAACCCCATTGACCCCACCCTTGGATAAAACACACCTCAGTCTGTATAGATATACAAACATATTCATTAATTACATTTAGAAATACGGAAGTATATCAGAGGGATAACACAAACATATAGAAGAAGTAAATTATCATTGATGTACAGGAGGAGGCCTATGTTATTAACTGATGGGAGGTACATGGAATATGTTAGATGTACAACTACTGCTTCATACCTATATCATTACTGCTCACGTCCTCGGCTCGTCACGTGCAGGTTAATGAAGGCAGTGTTTTTGATATACAGCTGGCAGTAATAAGACATTCCTAGGGACTACAACCTATTTTTATCAAGTAGGAACTCATATGTAGGGCAGCGATAATGCCGAGTAGATGGAACAGTATGTTTATATATGTAGTTGTTGTTTACTGAAAGGATAGCCCAATACATCAAAATCAGGTTCCCTCAATAACAATAATCATCTTAATGCCATGCAAGCGTTATTATATTAAAGCTTTCCCAACCGTACCCCATCGTTAAGAATGGTCGTCCTTACCCCGTTGTCCTCTCTATATAGATAAATCAGGACATGGTACAAGGACCTAATAGTTGAGGCGGTGTGCCCTTTCCCCAGTGCTACTACAATCTGCCTGTGACCCTGGGATTAATGATCCGGACCTGTTCTTTTTGCGCCGGGGCCTCCTCCCTTCAAAGACGTTCCCAAGTGACCTTCACACAGTGGAGCATATTCCCCAGGACAAGGCTGTAGACAGGTTATCTGTCCCCACAGGCTTTAACAGAGTAGCACGGGACAGTGGGGCCATTTACTGTTGAAAGATGACGGAGGTCTTCCACTGTCTACTCTTATTCTACTGTGTTAAAGGTTGATCTGGATGAACAGTAGTGTCTTCTATAGTTTTAGAGTATTAAAGTCGCATAGAAAATGTATTAAAGTGGACATGACCAGTAGACTCTACTGCTAGTATATCTATAGAAGACAATATGGTGTTTTAGGGTTACTATTTACAGTGCAGCATGCTACTCTGGAAGCCTGTGGTGCGCCTCATCCCTACATGGTGATATACTGTTCTCATCCCCAGTATCTAGACCTTGATTATCAATCAAATTAACCCTACTCTTCCCCTTCCCCATCTCCTCCTGCTTTATATCTGTCTTGTGTTCCCTCTCAATTTCCTCTTCTCTATGCCATTACTAATATGTGTATAGGAACCACGCTGTACTAGTTAACCATAGGCCTATAGTACACCCTGAAGACCTTTGAATTCTAAAAAGACCTCTGCGTATAAAGCAAGGAGTGTGCCCCTTTAAGAAAACCCTACAGCAATAGTTTATGAAAGAACAACAGGTAATGTCAAACCAATATGCAGTGATAACCGTATACATATACGTGTATATGTCCGGTTTTCAGCTTGGTGGGGCAGCGGTTGGGTCTTAGCCTAGATTAGCTTCTAACACCGTCACGTCCATGCTCAAATCACATTTAGGGGAAAGGTTCCTGGGGTAGAACACCTAAACCTTCCAGTGCCCATGAACCACGGCTGTTAAGCTTACCTTCAGGTGCCTGCCCCAATAGTGTGAGGAGGACGAAGGTGGAGGAGAAGGCTGGAGGTAAGGGAGGCCTGCGTGCGCTTAGGCTGACAGACATCCGTGTGGCCAACTGTCACGTCTTGGGGAAATCAATTGGCCTTTCCTGGGGACCCTCCTGCTGAGTGCCCGCCCCCTATAGCCACAGTCGGGCACTCGCCACAGTGCCCCCTGCCGAGCAGGCTCACAGATTCATTTCCCCATAATTGTGGTATAATGGCTCCCCTTCCATTAAGACTTGCCATTCATCCTGCCCGAGTCTAATTCAAGCACGTTTCCCGTCTATGTGGCGGGCAGCAACGGACCACATCTCCTCCAGGGTGGGGGCACAGTGGCGTGCCCAGCCGTCCTCCAGGAGGTCCCTCTCTGTTTTTCTCCCTGGTGTACTCTGAGTGTACCACTCCAGGTAGGGCCTGCCAATAAGCGCAGGAGGCGGCTGGGCTAAACTGTGTTGACAATTATGGAGCCCTCTCTCAAAGTGCCAATAGGCGCTAACCCATGTGTGCCCAGCGATGTAAAATAACCATATAGCACCACCATTCTGCAATTACTTCACCATATGGACTTTGCTGCTGTAGTACCCAGCAAAGAGCAAGCACATAAGACGGTCCTTCTGGCTGCATTATATATGTATACACTCTATTGGCGGGGGTATTCTTATGGCTACACCCTTTTTAAGATGCATAAAAAATAATGCACATGTAGTGACAACTGCATGTTACATCGTACAGAATACTATTCTATTTTTTATGTGAATTGGTTTTAATTGTTGTTGAAGACACTAAGTCTTATTTAAGATATGGGTTTCTTACTTAACTATCAGAATAGTGAAAGGGTCCCCCATGGAATAGGTAAATTTAGTAATTGAGATCATGAGATTATATTAGCACATAAGACGGTCTACGCAAGAATTATGGATACACTCCATTGGTGAGTTTGCAGTTTTTGAGAACTGGCTTCTTCAAGATAGATGGGCACTGTCTGATCCCAAATGCCAAAGTTGTATGTCTTATTTTTAAAAGATATCCCTAGCTAATGGGGATAGTTATAATTATGCTACATGTAATTGTCAAGTGACAATACGGTTTCTAACCTCTGGTCACCACTTTTGATCTTGAAATGATATTTCAATTCGGTTATCTTATGAGCTCTTTTATCAATTGGCTTCTTGGACTATCTAAGGTCATCATTGTGACCCCCTTGGGTTGTCACATCTGATCCATTCAGACTCAAGATCGTCACATTGATTGTGACTACCTTGGGTTGTCACAATGACGACCTTAGGTTGTCACAATGACGACCTTAGGTTGTTAATTTAGGTATCGTCAACTTTAAGACCCAAAATCATCAGTAATGACAACCTACAGGTACAAATATGGTCCTAAAGATCCCCCTCGGTGGTAAAGTTGACGTGTTAACCCACTATAAACTCAACCGAGTCAACAGAAGCCATGGATTAGGATAGTGACCATTATATATATGCCTACATAGATTGCGTAGAGGATGGCATAGAATCTCCAAACAGAGCTACGCCTTACTGGCCTGGGGAATTCAAGCCTTTCGAACTAAAGCCTGTGGGACTAAGCCATTCAGTGTCGGTTAAATGGCATTGAAGTTCTCAGGATGGGACTGGATCTGCATGACAAGTGGATTTAGAAACACGATATTACCATACCTTCACCAGAAATGTATTGTGGTGAGAATACAGAAGTCCCCACAATGTTTGCTTGACATGTCTGATGGACGAAAAGCTATAACATAAATGCGTGAGGTGACTGATACACAATCAGACAATCGAGCGTCACTGTCGCCGAAAGCACTTTAACGTGAAATGTGGAAACCAGGAGCCAGGTGTATATGTCTGCAGTGTCCTTTATTATAGCCCTCTTAACCCTTTAAGGAGCACACCGTGCACCCTCAGAAAAGTGAGAGTCATTGTCGCTAAAACTACCCTCACCTACCCTCAGGTGAGGCTCGTTTTAGCGACAATGACTCTCACTTTTCTGTGTGTGTGCCTTACTGCACTTTGCCCTTTATTGTCATGATGCATCCAAGTTACTTGCAGCCCTGGCAAGTAGGATGAACGATGCATTCATACATGAGGGAAAGAAGTGATCACAAAAACTTGGGTCACCATACAGCTAAGGGCAGACCTCTGAGTTCCTGTTACCGATGGTTCATATTCTGAACTCGTATTGGGCTATACATTCTGTACTCATATATATAGGCCAGATGAGTTGAGGCCAAACATCTGAGTTCCTATTAGTCTACATACTGAACTCATAAATAAAGGATGTCCTCTTTAAGTTTAAGAAGTTCAGACCTCTGAGTTCCCATTGGTCTATATATAGACATTCTGTAACCATATATTATGAAGGCTAGCTCCCCCATATAAAGCAGCAAAGTTGATGCACTATAGTGTGAATGCGATGCTTTCCTGTCTCTCAGCGTGTCCTAGTTCTTCCTATACTATCCGTGTTCAAGTTGCATATTGGTATTGATTGAGTTATTGTGCCGAGCATGGATTGTGCCGCCATAAAAAAACATCCACATCCTCTGATCATAGCTGAGCCGCGTCCGCAGAAAACAAAACTAAAAGAGGAATGGCGGGCTGGTCAGCCTGTCATGCCTGTTGGTGGCGTCATATGCAGATATCGGCAGATTACATTGAATATTTGATGTGCGCAAATGAAGCCATTCATGGAGTTACAAAGCCACCCACATCGTCCCAATAAAGGGTGGTGCCTACCCGGCAGCCAACCACGGGCCGTTATCACTCCTCCAAGTCGTCCCCAAAACACCTCCCAGCCAGTTAGTCTCTGCCACACGTCGTAATGGTTTTCTGCATGATCCCTAACGCAGGGGTGAATTCATTTCACAGATCTTTCAGATGAATGGTCTGTGTTCGGGCTTGGGTGGAAAGGAAGAGAGGGATTGAAAGAGGCTAACCACAACCCTCCCGTCCGAGCCGAAATATGCCAGGCTCTACTGGAGGTGGCGGTGCGGTGAGTTCTCACCGACTAATTGGTGGTACTGATTTATGCATTCCTAGATGTGCCCTCGCCGTGCTGGGGGCCGGGTAGGGGGTGGGCGGACGGGTAGAGGACGGTATCTAAGAGGATAGGAGTGTGGTATGCTGAGGGAGGGGGTGACTCGTGAAAGAGTGCATGGTTGGTGCATTGTGGAAGGTGTCATAAAGGGCGCTCTATGTTTAAAAATGCAGTTTAGCGGGTGGTGAGATGTTAGCGCTTTGGTTGGATGTAGGTGACTGAGGTAATAGGTGAAGGGATGTAGGCCCTGGGTGGCTGACGGTAAGTGGTGGGATGGAAACTATGGGTGGGTGGTAGGATGGGGACAGTGGGTGGTATAGGATGCACATAATGGGTGGTGGGATGTACAGTGGGTGGTGGGATGAGGACAGTGGGTGGTGAGATGTACACAGTGGGTGATGGGATGAGAACAGTGGGTGGTGGGATGTACACAGTTGGTGGTGGGATGAGGACAGTGGGTGGTGAGATATACACAGTGGGTGGTGGGATGAAGGAAGTGGGTGGTGGGATGTGGACAGTGGGTTGTGAGATGTACACAGTGGGTGGTAGGATGAGGACAGTGGGTGGTGGGATGAGGACAGTGGGTGGTGGGATGAGGACAGTGGGTGGTGGGATGAGGACAGTGGGTGGTGGGATGTACACAGTGGGTGGTGGGATGTGGACAGTGGGTGGTGGGATGAGGACAGTGGGTGGTGGGATGTACACAGTGGGTGATGGGATGAGAACAGTGGGTGGTGGGATGTACACAGTGGGTGGTGGGATGAAGGAAGTGGGTGGTGGGATGTGGACAGTGGGTGGTGAGATGTACACAGTGGGTGGTAGGATGAGGACAGTGGGTGGTGGGATGAGAACAGTGGGTGGTGGGATGAGGACAGTGGGTGGTGGGATGTTCAGTAGGTGGTGGGATGAGGACAGTGGGTGGTGCAATGGGGACAGTGGGTGGTGGGATGAGAATAGTGGGTGGTGGGATGTGGACAGTGGGTAGTAGGAAGCACACAATGGGTGGTGGGGTGTACAGTGGGTGGTGGGTGGTGGGATGAGGACAGGGACTTCCGTGGTGAGATGTACACACCCAGGCAGCATTGGTCCCTGGGACCCATATATGTGTTTTACTTGGGCCAGCTGGACAAAAAGGACCAAAACCCAGGGTTGTCAAATCAGCTTGCCCAGGTAAAAACACATATGGGCCCATTAAGCAATGTTGACTTGGCCGGGGATGTATGTAGTGGGTGAAGAGATGTACACAGTGGGTGGTGGGATGTCTGTAGTGGGTGGTGAGATGAACACAGTGGTGGGATGCAGGCAGTGGGTGGTGGGATGTGCATAGTGGGTAGTGGGACACACACAGTGGGTGGTGGGATATACACAGTGGGTGGTGGGACACAGGCAGTGGGTGGTGGGATATACACAGTGGGTGGTGGGACACACACGGTGGGTGGTGGGATGTACACAGTGGGTGGTTGGATGTACACAGTGGGTGGTGGGATGTACACAGTGGGTGGTGGGATATACACAGTGGGTGGTGGGATGAGAACAGTGGGTGGTGGGATGAGGACAGTGGGTGATGGGATGAGGACAGTAGGTGGCGGGATGAGGACAGGGGGTGGTGGGATGTTCAGTAGGTGGTGGGATGTACATATTGGGTGGTGGGATGTACATATTGGGTGGTGGGACACAGGCAGTGGGTGGAGGTAAGTGACTGTGAGTAGGTTAAGGCCAGTAGGCTGGAGGGAATCGGAGATAACAACGACCTTGGGCGACTTGCTGCGATGTAGGTCAGTCTGGTCAGCTTGCCGGGACAGGTCTCATGCATAAAACACACACAGAGTCGCCTCCAGGCCAAACCACCCGTCATTTATCTCTCTTAATTACACGCTCCCATTTCACGCCAACCAGGCAACGGTCGGAACTATGTGTGCCGTGTGACAGCTTGGAAGCGAGCACGTCCGGAGGCGTAAACATGTGTCCACGGGTCTTAAGTCTCCCGTTGGTGGTAAATCTGTACAGCAGCTCATATTCCCCTGGTTGACATATAGGGAAGACAAGCTTAAGTATATTAGGGTCTATTTGGAGAGCTCTAGAAGAGCTGTACATACTGCCAAATGCGAGCTTAGGAACCTATTCATTTCGCTGCAGTTGACAGGAGCAGCTCAAGGCGTGGGATGTATGTGAGAGTAACTCAGGGATATAGATCTATAAATGAGATGCCAACTTTAACTTTAAAAGTTAAATCTTGTTGTACCGTATTACTTACACACCTCTATGTACTAAACACTATTGTACTACTTACATACTGCACAATACAATAGTCTCTACTACTGTGCGACTTCAGGTGTGAGGTATATATATATATATATATATATATATATATATATATATATATATATATATATATATATATATATATATATATATATATATATTTGTGTGGTAGGAGCACACAGTGTAGGATGCCAATGTGTAGGTACAGGTCAATTAAGGTGTGGGTTGCCATCTGATAGGCGTAGGTAAAGGTGTGGAATACCAGTTGACTAAAGCTTCACACAGAGTGGAAGTAGCTCAAAGCGCGGGATGCCAGTTTGTAGGAGAAGCTCAAGTATGAGGTCTCAATTGAGAGGAGCAGATAAAGAAATAGGGTGGCAATTGGTAGGAGCTGCTCAATGTGTGGGGGTTCAGTTGGTAGGAGGAGCTCACGGTGTGGGGTGCCAGTTGGTAGGAGCAACGCAATGTGTGGGGTGTCAGTCGATAGAACCAGCCTATGGTGTGGGGTAGTAGGGTGTCAGTTGGTGGGGGCAGCTCAAGGTGTGGGGTGTCAGTTAGTGGGAGCAGATGTGTGTGGTGTGCAAGGTGGTGGGATCAGCTCAAAGTGTGGGGTGTCAGTTGGTGGGAGCAGCGCATGGTATAGGGTGTCAGTTGGTAGGAGCAGCTGAAGGTATTGGATGTCAGTTGGTGGGAGCGGCTCATGGTGTGGGGTGTCAGTTGGTGGGAGCAGCTAAAGGTATTGGATGTCAGTTGGTGGGAGCAGCTCCTGGTGTGGGGTGCCAGTTGGTAGGAGCAGCTGAAGGTATTGGATGTCAGTTGTTGGGAGCAGCTCCTGGTGTGGGCTGCTAGTTGGTGGGAGCAGCTCAATGTGTGACGGGCTATTGGGAGGCAGTTGTTTACAGACTACTGAGAATCAGGGTTCCCCAGGTCACGTGACGACAAGACCATTAGCACGCCACATGCTGCCAGACTAATCTCCTCCTGCACCTAGCTGAGAACAGGATCACGGGTAGGCGGCTCATAGGTCGGGGTGGCCAAAGGTTAACATGTAGGTTTCCCTCCCAAGCAGCTCAACTCTTTTGATAGTCATCCTACAAAATGTACATATGGCCTTCTCACAATCCTGTAAGAAGTCAATGCAATCAGAACCCCGGGCCGAAGCCAAAACCGCTAAGGCTTCCAACATGTCGGCTTTCCAATGAGTTAGCAGAAAGAAATGTAGGAGGGGGTGAGGGGTGCTTTAAATGGCTGATGAGTCAAGGGCGGAAGCTGGTAGGAATGGGAGTATTTGAAGGCTGGGGTTGTGGAGGGTTGCACGTGTCTGAATGTTGATTCTGCCCCCGGCGTCGGCCGTTTGCCGCGCTTTCTGTGACGCGCGGACACCCAAGTCCGCTGGAATGTCGTCTGCGCTTTTGTCGTTGGCTAATCTGACCATGAGGCATGTGACTCCCATTCCCAGGCACGCAGCAGACGGAGATACCTATGACATTTAAGCCTAGCACAAGTCCCAACTACTTCAGCGGACACTTAATTCTTAAATGTCTCAACCCTTTCTTCCCAGAGGCAGCGATGGCCGCAGGGTTCTAAAACACGTTATGACTCCTCCATTTGACTCCTCTCGGCAGCAGTCTTCAATAAAGTGATGTTTTTATCACCATCAAACACGATAGTATTGCATTTAGCTTCTCCTAGATTTATTATGGGAATGTCCTCTCAATATAACTTAGACCGTAGCTCTGTTTACTTCACCGACCAATATAGAAATATAATAAGGGAAACATTCAATATTTTGAATTGATATAGTAACGCCAAATGTCATATATATATACGAGAGTGGACGGTGTATTTATTGATTAAATCAATTTAAATGCAGAACACTCGATCTATCATGATAAACCTGACTCATGATTCTAAGAATTTAACAGCATTGGAGATGTAGTGTACACAAAAGTCGGTTAGAGGGCATGCATCATAAACTGTTGTTAGTGCTTGAGACCCTTAGAATACATAAGGGGGTTAAAAGCTAAACCCTTTACAGTCATAGATTGCCTGCACCGCGGCACATACTCCATATACTACTACCTCCCACAGTCTGCCGCAGTAGGCTACACTGTTAGAAGTAAATGTAGCTGAGCAGTATAATTGACTGTAGTTTTACAGTATATACTAAGGTGTTAGTGTATAGGGCAGTAGACTATACTGCAGGTTTACGGTAAAGGACGTATATTTGTTCCATTATTTGCAGTGTAATCTCCTCGGCACATGGGATTTACGATACTAACTTTGACATCTCAATATTTTGAGTGGGCAAGATTATCCCAATATTCTAGGAAGATCATATTGATACATGAAGTCGTGTATATTTTGTATTCAAATCTCAGCAGTGCCCATGATATTCTCAACGATATCATTATTCCCCGCTCTTTATAACATGATAAACCACGTTATAGAGCGATGAAATTGCCCTTATCTCAACTTTGTCTGCATAGTGGCCTATGGTTGACAGTTGGTTGTCCCTTAATTGGGTATTGAGTGGAGTAAACAATCAAAGTCAGTATAATTATGTCTAGACCAATCATCAGTCTGTAGTACTGCAGACGACTTTCGATGCACAACGTCACATAATCACGTAGTCTAATTGATTATCTGATACTGGCGCCGTGCACTTTTGCTCTACAACAAACGTTTATTATCCTCGGCTATAACACACATTTTATGAATACCACTATTATATACATAGCCTGAGTAGCCACCATTTTATTGTGATCCCATCTCGTTGCAGGACTGTTCCGTCTTCATATTTGAGAAGCGGATCGCCGACAAGCTTCACAAACCCCGACGCCGGGAGCAGGTGGCCGAGGTGCTCAGGAAGGAGGTCAAACACTTATCACGACTCAAACACCCCAAGATCCTGCGGGTCATTCACCCACTGGAGGAGTCACAGTGAGTACAACCGAGTGCACTCTCATGTTTCATTAGGGAGTGGTCATTATCAAACAATAAAGGGGGGTGGATTTTCTTTTTTTTCCTTTTTTTTTTGGGGGGGGGGGGGCTTTGAAAATATTAACCCTTCAGCGAAAAGGCCCGCGCGATAGTTCACAGTGGGTAGGCCCTATGGGCACACACCCCCCTTGTTGAATAACGACCACTCCCTTATCAGAATTCACGCTCTGTGCCTATGTATACAGACTGATTTATTATTTCACAAAATGTTGCAGTGTTGTTGTTCTTAGGTTTGCTGTTCTAATAAGCTAGGCCGAGGTTTCGGTGCACGCATGGATGCCCACTGGAGGATGATATGAATACTTTTATTGGGTTATGCTTTATGTAGGCCTTCTGAACATTAGAGGACTATTTTGGAATAGATTGGTCTATCATCCCACATGACCATCACGGATATGCATAATTTCACCCACGGCATCTATAGCATCAGCCAGCCGAGCCTTTGGGCATAGATGATAACTATTTTTAGGAAAGTTAAAAAGGCGTTTCTTCTACAACAGAAATTATATCTGATTCATCATCTGGACTGACTTAAGCTAACTATCACCTTTACACTAACTAACCCTTTATGGGCATAGTGCCTTGATGTGCTATGCCATGTGTCGGCATGATGCATTAATACAACGCATGCATTAATGCAGTTCTGCTGAGCTACTGTAGTTGTAGTTTGTAGTTTAATTATTTTATTTGACCATAAAAATCGCAGCATGGGGCGCTTTTCATAACAGTCAAAGAAGAGTACACAATCGAGCGATTAATGTAATATAGACTTATACTAGTTGCTTGGTATTCTGACTAGGTGATCATGGTTGATATAAGATGTAATGAGTGTTACAGTGTGCATTTGTTCATCGTGGCAATAAAGGTCACAATACATTAAAGAAGTATGTGGCCCTCAAATGACTAATATGCACGGTTTAAAGATTGACTGGGCACTGTTTGCCATAGTGATGGCTAAATTTGAGTCCCTAGTCACTCCATTCCTCCTCATTAACTGGTGTGATACGTGACATGCCAAAGTTCTTTTAGTGTTGACTCAGTAGTTTGAAGGATTCTTTCTAATTCAGGAACGGCAGATAATTATGACATTTAAATTTTGATTTGATCACGATGTGGACGACTGAGGCTTCATGTTAAATACCGAGTGATAAGGGCGTTTTTACTTCATTTTCTCCGTAATCACAATGTAAAGCATGACCATGGGGGCATTTGGCAAGTGCTATCCTAGGAGTGTGTATAGAGCCCGTTAAATATCCGCATATTGATGGCGTGTGAATAGCAGCCCTTATTCGCACACTGCACTGATATTCCTAGGCTCCCTATACGCCCAACCTCTCAGTCACTAGTGCCTAACCTAGTTAGTCATTTTTTGGATCCCTATACGCCCAACATAGGTCAGTTATTATTGTCAGGTTGGTCAGGACTGACCAACCCACCTTAGTCTTTTTATTTCCAGGAGGAGCCACCGAGTGGTCATGACAGGTGGCCCCAACTAGTGGTATACAAATACAACACACCAATGATGAACCTAGGTTAGCCACTATTGACTGACCCCTCAGTCATTTTTGAATATAACTTTGCCATTATGACTAACACTCATATGACCAACCTAGGATAGTCTGAACTGACTAACCCTTTCAATCTATGGATTTTCAGTGTGGGCAGGGGTGCATTAGCCAGTCCATGTACACACTGAATAGGGTGTGAACAACACATCGAGTTAATACGCTCTACAGTGTGCGAACACCTCTAATCCACAACCCCATGGTGAATGCACATTCTGTACATAATGCCAAAAACACCCCATGTGCACCCTATACAATTATTTTGTGAGCAAAAGCCTCGCAAAATGCTGGTGCGTTCTCATTCAAAATAAGACCAACGTTAAGAATATTCTCTTCATCTAAGGGGGGCTTCTCTCTTTTATAGAAACTGGAATTCAATCGTATTCCTCATAAAACCCGAAATAAATTGTTTTATCTCTTGGACTAATAATTGCTTACAAATGTGGTTACTCATGTACCTACTTTATAGCACAGCCTGCATGGTGTATCACAACAATTCATAATAGCTGAATGCAGTAATTGTAGGGGTGAGAATGTACATATGAAAAAGATTGCACCGTCGCATACTATATCGCACAATCGCCAACGAATTCGTAACATCGCCAACAGAAGTTACCGCAGTGGAGGTCAGCCATAAGTTCATGAACATTAGCACACCTTCCCTTGTATATAGATGGCTAGAATAGGGACTCGTATAGCAACACCATCTGGGTGTGATAGTTTGGTAAACGAGCAAGAGATGGGCGCCGTGTCGGTGGCAGGAACATTTATTACAAATGACCGACTGTAGCGCCACCTTGAGGCGCGGGCTGATGGCTGTGTCGTATAGTAGAATGCATGCGGCGTCACATTAGCCATTATCTCCAATAAGACTCATTACTCCAATAGTCAGTGCGTTTCGGCTGCTGTCGGCAGTGGGAGGCGGCTGTGGGTATTATGCATGCCAGCTTGCTATAAAATATCTGTATACGTCGCCATCGCCATACGCCTATAATAGCTAGTGTCTAACTGCAGTATCTTAAAGATGGGTTAGGAGCTACTTTGGGGCCAATTTTCATTTTCCAGTTACAAAATGCATTTGTATTCGTTATGCCTTTACAAATGTGTAGGCCTATGTAAACTTTTAAATTCTACTGATACTTAGAAATGCATACAATAAAGAGAAAACCATGTCAGAATAGGTTGTGCGACCCCACTCTATTACGAAAACAGGTCCTCTGACCTTCGATTTATGCATTTCTAAGTGTTAGATAGATTTAGAAGTTTACGCACACATTGATATAGGCATTATGAATACAAATACACTGTGTAACAGAAAAATATAAATCGACCCAAAATTAGCTCCTGATCCATCTTTAACGGCCTAAGGCAGCTCGCCTGGGTTAGTGTTCTTTTCAGTATACTACTTTATACATCCCTTACAATGGGCTCTTTTAGTGTACTTCTTACATCCCTTACAATGGACTATTTTAATGTACTACCTACACCCCTTACAACGGACGCTTTTAGTGTACTACCTACACCGTTAACAATGGGCTATAACTTACACCTAGCTATTCTCTCTATCGCTTCTCACCATTTCTCTCTTTCTCCTCTCTCGTTCTCTGTCTCTGCCTCTCACTTGAGATCTGTCTCTGTCTCTGTCTCTGTCTATCCCTTTTACCCCCAATCAACCTCGCATACTGTAAACGTACATATTTTCGCTGGTACAAATTTTCGCGGATTTGCTTCAAAGTACAATTTCGCTGGGATTTAAATTCGCTGATATTGAAATACTACAGTTATATTGCTATATTGGATAAATTTTCGCTCTGTACATATTTTCGCGGATTTTAAAATCCGCGAAATCCGCGAAAATATGTACAGCGCGAAATAAAATACGTTTACAGTATATGCAAATACATAGGTCTCTGTGGAAACATCAATGTAACGCTATAATATTATATGAGGTCTTTCTATCCCCCAGGCGCGTGAAACCTGCAAATCCAATCCACTTTAGCCCTCAGTAGTGCTATAGGAGAGGCACTTCTACCTGGTACATGTGTAGTAGGTGTGTAGTTGCCGATTACCTCCACCTTTGGCATTAAACTTAGCCCTGTGAAGGTGTAGTGCCTAGACTTTTGTGTGATATAGGAACTGACAACAGTGATGGATAATTGCCAGATACATATAGGATATCATTAGAGTAATTGCCGCATGACATCATGTAGATATACACCTATCAGGACTAAGAGACGTATGTCGTGGGTGTTTCTGTTGAAGTCATTTAAATACAATTCTGTTCAGATGCGATATTCAAATATAACATGGCTGCTCGCCACCCCCAGCCCCCCCCCCCCCCCGCCTTCCTCAGTGCACATGTGATCCCCCAGTCCGTACCACAGACCCTGACCCTGTATGATAACTGCCATATTATAACACTCTACTAACCTTCAAACATCAACTCAGGACATGCCGACCATGTATGTATATATGTATATATGGATGGTGCATTGGTACAAGGGACTACTAGACAGGGCTCCTGTCACCTCCCCTCTGTGACAGAGCCCCATGCTTGTGTCGGCATGATGATGTGCCGCTGGGGCCTTCTAATGGTCCCAGTTTATTGCCCTAGGGCGGGGCACGCCGCTCGGCCCCGTTGGTCCGACTGACAGCTGGCGACCTTTCCCTTTTTACATTGCCTTTTATGGGCAGATGAGGACACGGACTCCTTCCCATGCTACATGGTTGGAGTTCACAAATTGCTGTCCGCAGGGAAGGCCTGCAAGGTAGGATCGATAAGGCCAGTGGCGGATTACATCCCCCTGTACACATACAGACAGTACGCTCCTGATCTTCCTATTCCTCCCTATCCCCCAACACGAGACCACCCACCTACCTTTTATGGCATTGCAAACAGAGCTTGGGGTAAATCTGAAGAAATGGCACGCCTCAATACAATTGACACTTTATTCCATTCATTGGATTTAACAGTAATTAAAGGAGTATCAATACATTTCTTTGCTCTCGCCAGTTGCTTCGGGAAGAAACTAAAAAAAGGAGAAAATATCAGGATGACGATAGATGTGTTCTGAGGATGGTTTCTTATAGGAATGGAGCAACGTGAAATATTGATCTCTTCTTTTTCATAAAGCTCCCACGGTGACAGGACGGGAAACGTGGGCTTTGATCATGAAACATCTGATTGCAATGATACGGGTGTCACCATTAACTTCTGGCATCCAGATGCCCCCCAGACTCCTCTTCGCCCAACCTTTGACAATTTCCCTTTCAGGATTAAGACTTAATACGTGTTAATTTTAAGAACCACCATATTTCCCTGCATCAGTATGAAAATGCACATGGAGGTTTTATTCTAATTTGACTATTTCAAAGCGTATGCTCTAGGTCCAGGTGGCGAAGATACAATGATTAGAGATACAATGATTAGAGATGCAATTCCCTTACCTCTCTTTATCTAGAAACACACTAGGATTATCCCTTTGAAATTTCAGTAATATCCGTAATGGGAATCCCCTCTTGATGAAACTAGCATCGATAGAATAGAAACCATTTTGGTACCATGGTTTCCATGTATGTCTCATTATTTCCTTTGCTTTAGTATTTGCAAAGGAGGCCGTGGTGAGTGATAAATCCCGCCAGAGGTTTTAACCTTTAGACAAGTGTAATATTATATGGGAGTGTAAGCTAACCATGCCTGTAGCACATAAACCTGGAATATGCAGTGCAAAGGCAAGCTGTGAAAAGAGGCAGACGAAGATGGGGTGGACGGTTCCATATAAAAAATGGTCTGGGCATGTGCAGACCAGACAGTTCTCCTGACTGTCACACCACGTGGCATATTCCGTATTCATGTCAGTCTGCCACACCCGCTTGTCTGGTACTACTCTCTATATGTCTGCCCTCAGTGACCAAAAAACGTTTGCTCTGAGTCCAACATTAGCTTGCTACCTGGCTGTGATATATGAATTCACAATGCTTCTCTGATGCAATCACCATTCATTTCTATGACGTTCCATTAGCATTGCTTTCTAAGTAGCATGTGTGAATCTTATCTTGTTTTTGACAATTCAATATTCAGCAAGGTTATCATTCTCATGTCAACCTCCTGAAGCTCCTCCCTTCTCCTAATGCACAGGGTGTGGTAAAACTATGATATTAACATAGAGTCATACAGGTCTGCCTTTTCAGGTTACGTGACAGAAACAGCATCGTACACAATCTAGTACTCATCCCTTGTACACAATAAAGTTAATGTAAAAGGGCCTTTATCCAAAATCGATGAATAGGCCTGAGACTCGTTTCTTTCAATACATACTACATGTGATTCTTCACAGCCCCCAACAATGTTCATTGTTTCAGTGGTATAGTATAGTTGAAATATATGCTATAACCTTTCCTCATATATCTACCCAGTCAGGGAAAGACCATTCAGTAATATGGCTGGTTATACTTCCTGTGTCTATCGCTGCATGGTAGGAAGCGGACAAGTAATAATACAGTCTGTTTAGATCACGTTTAAGGCAAGGTGCCATATAAACTAGGGCATGTCTGCAGAAAAAAAGAAAAGACTCCATAAACCTTGGTCCTGGTCTCTACACCTGGCTACTGGCCACTGGCCACTGCCCAACCTTTGGAAATTTCCCTTTCAGGATTGAGGTTTAATAAGTGTTCATTTTAAGAAGAACCTTATTTCCCTGCATCAGTCTTAAAATACATATGGGGGGTTTGGTTTTGATATAACTATTATAAAGTGTATACATGCTCAAGGTCCAGATGACAAAAATAGAAAGATCAGAGATTCCATGACCTTACTTACTTTTATCTAGAAATGAGATTATCCTTTTGAAGTTGAACTTCCAGTAATTCTCTCTTGATATCCGTAATGGAAATTTCTTTTAGATGAAACTACCATACAAGAAGCAGTAGCTAGCCATTGCTGTACCATGAGTGTCCCTTGTACTAGTAGGCCCTTTATTGCCCTTACTTTAGTATTGGGCAAAGGAGGACTTGGTAAGTGATAAATACCGCCAGAGGGTTAGCCTTTAGACAAGAGTCATATTATATGGGATCCTCAGATAACAGTGCTTGTAGCACATAACCTGAAATATGCAGTGCAAAGGCAAACTGTGAAAGGAGACAGATGGGGTAGGGATGGACAGTTATGTATAAAACGTTCTCTGGATATGTGCAGACCAGTCGGTTCTCCTAACTGCCACACCGCGTGACATATTTTGTATTCACGTCAGCCTGCCACACCCTCATGTCTCATACTACTCTCTATATGTCTGCCCTCCGTGACCAAAAAAAGGACTGCCATCAGAGTGCAACATTAGCTTGCTGTCTGCCTGGCTCCGATTTATGAATTCACAATGGTTGTTACTCTGATGTATTCAACAGTAGTTTCTATAACGTTCCATTAGCATAGCTTTTGAAGTAGAATGTATGGATCTTATCTTGTTTCAGCAATAATCACCAAGGTTATCATTCTAGTGTTGACTTACTGTGGCCCCTCCCCTCTGCTAATATACTGGGTGTAGTAAGAATATGAGGTTAAGTGTATAGATGTGCCAATTGTAGTTGCATACCATAATCACCATTGTGCACAGCCTAGTACCCAGGCCTAATGCACAATTAACTAGATGTGAAATGACCTTTATCCAATTTCTATGAATAGGTAAAATGTTCCTTTCTCTCTATTTGGCCCATCAGAACTCAATATGATTCTTATCAGCACCCAACAATATTCATTGCTTTAGTGGTATAGTATATTTGAAATAAGTGTTATAACCACTCCCCATATCCCTACCCAGTCAGGTGTATGCCATACGCAATATGGCTATACCTCTTGTGCCTATTGTTGCATGGTAAGAAGTGGACAAGTAATGATACATAGTCTGTTTAGATCACATTTAGAGCAAGGTGCCATATAAACCAGGGCCTGTCTGCAGAAAAAAAGAGTCCATAAACCTTGGACCCAACCCCCAAACATGGCCTGGTCACTACGCCTGGCCACTGCCCACTGCCCTGTGAGTCACGTGGACCGGAAGTCCGCTGACAATCGTATAAAGATTATTTACACGCTTCTCGCCGAGATCTCGCGTGGCCGGGCAGTAATGGCGGCACAGGGGAGTGCGGGAGGAGGACTTTATAGACCCTGGCGGTGACAAAATGGTAGTCGGAGGCTGCAGTGGGGTGGGGATGGATGAGGTGAGACGGCCATAAGGTGTAAGTGTGTGGGTGTTTGAAGTGGGCCTGTATATCTCCCCTTCATGAACAGAAAAACAGGGAAAGGAGTAATGAGAGCCTCAAAAAACAGCAACGATAGACAAAGGAAAAGAACAACGGTATTTATGTGTTTAATTGTAGGGTGTTTAATGGTGTTTTAAAGTAATTAACAGACTATCAAAATGAATGTGCTTATATCATATACAATTAAGTCGTGAGGGTGGCGTACACTATATATATAATGGGGGGCAGAATGTATCATACATTGATCTGGGACTGACCAACTTCTGTATACATGTGGTGTGAGGGAGGTAAGGAGAAGGGACAGCCGGGTGTGGCTGGCAAACCAGACCTACTGTAGTCAACCCCTCCTCCTTCTACACCTCCTCCAGGGTGGCCAAGACCCAGGAGGTGATGTATCTTCCCCGGGGGCGGCCACAATGGGTGTGGAGGTGTCGGTGTGCGTCCCAGGTCGGCGGGGGCACTAAGTGGGCTCAGCACTGGAGACGCAATGTAAATGTCCATTGTGTGGCAAGGCCCCAAACCCATCGAGCCGTCTCAATGGGCGGAAAGCCATGTGGCTTCAGTGGGCGATAGTGTAAGAAAGGTATAAGATTGATGGTGTAGTGAGTATTTATATGTGTATGCAGGCATGTATAGAGAGAAATGAACTTATCGTACTGGGACCAGATCGAAGGCCAGGAATAAGGATGCTGATATAATGTGTCTATAGATTATGTTTGCTGCCAGAAAATGTACTCTTAATTATAACATATAACAGACAGTATGTCCTGTTTTACCCATCTTGTGGGCATATTTGTCATCGAAAAAAACATAACAGGTTAAGAGCTACACACCCCTTCCTAAACAGAGAAGTGTACCCACTCCTGGAGATCCTCACAGGCAGGGGGGTCTCCTCTGTGGAGCTCCTCCAGGGCGGGCATGCAGCTCCAGCACCTGGAGGACATGCCTGCAGCCACACATGGTAACAAGCCCAGGTCGGCATGCGTGCAGCTAACACGACAGGTAGCTGCCTGAATGTGAGGGGTGGGCACCCTGGAATCTAGCCGAGGTGGAACGGGTGGATAAGACAGTGATGAATGCTGGCGGCGGCGGCGCCACCGTCGACAGGGCCATGCTGATTCCTATCTCTGTATACAGGGGGCGTTTAATGCCTGAGCCGGGCATCCATCTTGGCCGCGGGGAAAGACGCGGGCGGCCTGGGTGAGCTGCTCGTCTGTGATCGTGAGCAGAATGATAATCACTCACTGGCGGCCTGAGCGTCTGGGAGGGGGTGGGGGAAGGGGTGTATTCTCTATACAACCTAATACTGGTTTGGTGCTGGGTGTGGGACGTGTGGGGTAGTGGGGGTGAGTGGGGGGGGGGGGGGTGGCTGGGATGGATATAGCCTGCAGTGGCCTTGCTAGTCATGGGAGTACACAGTACGGGGATGGGACAGTGAGTGCTAGGTGAGGTGTGTTATTGGCATAGGTGGGTAGAGATGAGATTGAATTGTAAGTAGGTTTGGAAAAGGTGTCAAGGTTCTGAGTGGGGTCGGCGCCTCCAGGGTGAGTTGAAGGTCGATGTGTGTGGTGGATGCACGTGTTCAGGGTTCTGTGCTGATAGATACAGTGGAAAGGGAGTTAGCTAAGAGTTACAGACAGCCCTATTACACCGACCGTACACTTAAGGACTAGTACTGTAGTGGACTGAACTATAATGGGAGATGATGAGGTTGGAAAGATAGGTCAGGGCCTCTAGCGCTCAACACTAAACTTGATATGCTCCCAGGCTCGACAGTGCCCTCACACAACAGCGTCTCTGGTGCCTGTCACTATATATGCCAGATTTTGAATGAAAACGTACCGAGCCCTCCATATATAAAAGGTGGAAGGCTATACTGCTAGACTTTTGGTCTTTTTATCCAGAGCCGTGCCCTGACTGCTGTCGCTGGGGCTATGCCTTAGACCTCGTAAAAGAGACCATTGTGGACTGCTCATAGTGATATTCCTATGCATCTTCGGTGGGGCGTAAAGTCCCTAATTCACTATACTACTTACTGTACACTTACTCGGTCCTGTCCCGTTACTCAAACTCCAATAGCTCTCTTTCTGCTTTAATCAAATCAAATTGATCGTTTTGCTCCGAACCCCTGTTTTCCCTGGGTTACCATGGAAGCTGGTTTATTTCTTTGTATTACACGAGTTTATTCATGCTCGATAGCTATCAAGAGTAGCTAGTACTGTATGTACTTTGATCTAGATCATTGAACGTCACCTTGGTAGCACGAATCGTGACATATTTGATCTTCACAGCCTTACAGGATCGGTTGACATTAAGATACAAAATTAGATTTACATTAAATGATAAAACATGGCAAAATATGTGCACCTCATAGGCAGGAAAGTACTACATGCAAATACCAATAGGAGATTATTTTAAATAACCATAATATTATGTCAGTCAGACATATTGCTTCGTGAATAGAATCACGAATTGGAGATCTTATTTTACACTGAAGGAAATATGTAGAGCTGTAATATGGTTTGCAACCCTCTGTTTACTTCAGGGAAATCATGTGATATACATGAGGAAATGTGCACTGTAAATAGTAAGTGTATGCACACAGTAAAAACTAATGTATAGCTTTACAGCACCTTTGCAGTAGATCGTAGATACTGTTTACCTATGTACACTAAACTGTACACTTGCAGTGTATTCTCCTGTATACCTACAAAACGGCAACCAACTATATATTGGTGCTGTTTATACGGTCTGACATGACAATCATTAGCCCATGGTATGATTGTGGGCAGACCTAGCCCCATATCCAATAGGCATTTCTTCACCATGAGCTGCTCCCCACCCGCCATGAGCTGCTCCCTCGGTCAGGCAGCTTGCTGCTTTAACGCCCAACAGACACCACGCCCAATTTAGGATTAATACCAGACCGTGAGCTGCTCTCAACTGCGGCAAAAGATGTCGGGCAGGAAGGCTTTATCAAATGATAATGTATGGTGTTAATTTAGAGCGTTAGTCGCCCTCCTTACTCTTCCTTCGGCCGACTTTGCGCCGCTCACGCCGGCACGATAAATCTTCATGGCCGAGTGATTACCATCAAGGAAGCGAGTGATTCAATTCATCCTCTCTTCATTACCTGGCTCGGCGGCCGGACGGGGTACCGCCGTATCACCTCAAAAGGTGGCCGTCAGGCACCGACCCCTCCCCGGGAGGGCGTCACCCTGGTAACCGGGGGCCAATGGTGTTTTCCGACGGGGGCGAATGAAATAAATAGGGGCTTATTGGGCGCCGACGGTAAGGAATGAAGCGGAAGCATGACACGGGCCGCCGATGGCCCGACTGGAATGCGCCAGTGTAAACCTATTACTACGGTGGACGGGGGTGTGGTATATATGTGGACACCTTGTCAGGATACAGGCATCGCTAGCTATACTAGTACTATATCCCTGGTTAGGTCAGTCCTGAACGCTTGTCTTTACACTGCTGGAGCACCACGTAACCCTACACTGTAAACAGTGAACCCTAAAATACGTGTATACTGTAAACCATCAGTAGATTCTACTGCCCATGTACGGTAATAGCGTGGGGTATATACTTCTATTTTTTGGAAATACAAAATCTCCTATGCTTAAGCACTGGAAGGCAATGCCCCCCATTGAATACAACGTGGGAATATTCAATGGGCTAAGAAAAAGTAGTTTTTCCTTCATTAAATGGCTTTTGAACAAAAAAATAAACACAAATGCCAACCCCATTGATACCGCTCTGATGTATTTCACTCCTGGCGGCTGGGGCGCATCTCACTCAGGCTGTGGCTTCGTGGGATACTGCCCCAGCCCCCACGAGTGAAATACAATAGAGACAGTATCAATGGGCGTTGGCATTTGTCTATATAAATCTACCCCAGATTCTACTGCTTCCAATAGTGTGCAAAGGACATGTATCGCATTACTGCTCTACAATCATATTACCTACCTCAATGGAAATGATTGATAGTCAATAAATCTCGAAATTTAAAAATTCTTTGTCGGTATTAGAAAAAAACTACTTTTTGAGAATTTCTTTCTTGGCCTGACTGATATTTGGCATGGAAATACTAAAATTGGTCGCCCTTGTTTTAAACACAAATTCTATTTCTATAACGTCGTCCGAGCTTTTGAACACAAAGTGTATTTCTATGATATTGAGTGCATATGATGGAATTACAAAGTGAGGCACTGATTAATAGCAGTAGGTAAAATACAAGGATACAATGTCTCAAATGGCCTCGAGAAGTAAATCAAACGTCCCAGGCCGTTACAATCTGTGTTTTAGGAAAGCATCGTCCGATAATAATCTTATTTCAAATTCACTTTCCCACTGTTAATGCGTACAAATACAAGAGTCAGCTTTCCCTGCTTAACAGTGTATAATTAATACTAATGCCTTTTCATTGTAAGCATTGTGTCATTAAGAAGTGTGTGGAATTTTGTTGAAAGCAATCATCACTTGGCTTAACAGCGCTTGGGCCCCAAAGCCTACGTCTACGCGGGGACTGTTCATTGCTTACTCCCATAATCTTCTCATTGCCTCTGAGTTTCTCATTGCTTACTTCCATACTCTTCACTTTATAGTGACAGTCTTTTACAGTACTACAGTACGATACAACATCTTCAGTTGAACTACCCGTTGCTTTCCTCCATACCTTTCACCTTATTATGTCTGCCTTATAGAGTATTGTAGTAGGATACATCTTCAGTTGAGTTCCTCATAGCTTATTTTCTTTCTTATTTTCCACCTTATAGATCTAGTGACCTTTACAGTTTGCAGTAAGATTGAATATCTCCAGTTGAACCACTCATACCTCTATTTTTTTGGCCAAATAGGGACTGCAGTCGACAATAGTGTACAAGACAACACCTTTAGTTGAGCTGCTCATTGCTTACTTCCATACGCGACACCTTAATAATTATAGTGACTGCGTTTTACAATATTGTAGCATAACATATCCACTTGATGATATAACATATCAACTTGATGATATAACATATCCACTTGAGCTGCTCATTACTTACCCCCCTTACTCTTCCACTTTACAGTGACAGCCTCGCCTTCGCGACGGAGCCGGTCTTCACCAGTCTTGCCAACCTGCTCGGCCACCAGGAGCGTATGCCAGCCACCATACCTCAGGAAATCAAGGTAGGTCACGTCAAGGGCAAACCTCAGGGTCAATTAGCTGGCGGCCGGCCTGAGAGCCTTCGTGTCGGGGAGGTCAGTGGGTGAAACGAATACTTCAAAGTCAGGACGGTGGGGCTACCGTTAGTTACGGCTCAGGAGGCCCTGTCCGTCTCTACCGCCCTCTAATGGCGGAGGCAAACTCGACGGCAAACGTCGATAGCCGCAGGTTATTTAACGTCTTGCATCTAGACATGGGTTAGAGCTGGGGGACGGGCTTGTTAATCTGTGATGTATCCTTGGTGAGTAAGATAGGCGCTGTGGAATTGGGTTTTGCGCTACTGGTTAAAGTGTAGGCATGGAATTCGTTCTTGGTTTTTATCTTTCTCTTATAGCATTTACTGCTGGACAATACTTTCTAAACATTTTCAACCACCTTACAGAATAATCATGTATCATCATTTCAAGAGGAAACTGCGACCACGTATTATTGAATGCCACACAAAATAGCCAAATCCCCCGATATATTCAATATCAACTTTCGTGTTCATAGTTAGGATGCGATCTACACTGTAAATAGCAAGTGTGGGTGCACAGTCGAATATACTGTAGTGTTCCAGCATCATACTGTATCTTTACAGTGGGTTCTACTGGTCACCTACACTAAAATATACACCTACAGTAGATTCTACTGTATAGCTACAAAAAGGCTACCAACTATAGTGTATTTAGATTTCTAAAATTCTTCCAAATGTTTTGAATATCCCTGAGGATATCATCTTTAAAGCGGCATAATCACCAAGCGTATCCCATTCACATTTCTAGTATTGTTCTAGTCTATACTATGTGGTTAAGTGTGAGTGGTGATATTGCTGCTTCAACAGAAGTGACATTCATATTATCCACAAACAAGCAAACAGCCTCACCAGAGCTGCTACTGCCTCTATGACCTGACAGTGTGACCCAGGTAACAGGAGGCCTCCCAGGTGACCATGAGAGGCAGTTGGTGGTCTATAGAGAAGCAGATCTGCGGATCTCGCAGAGATATCAGCAACTGAATATAGACGCCGACTCGACCTTATAATGAATACATGATATCAATCTGTGTTCTCACAGGAGACCTCTGCATATTGACACTAATGCTCTTTAGTGTACACATAGATATGTTGCTACCATTTGCAGGAAGTATTAAAAACCCTTTACGGGTCTAATAGTGCTTTAGCCTGTCATGCGTTTGGTAGTCATGATACATAGTGTATCAGCGCCATAGCGTTGGCATGATGCTTAAATGACACACTCACCCTCAGAAAAGTGAGAGTCATTGTCGCTAAAACTACCCTCACCCGAGAGTCAGGCAGTTTTAGCGACAATGACTCTCGCTTTTCTGTGTGTGCTGCCGAGATACTCGCAGGTCTATAGGTTAGCATTATAGATCAATGTGAAGTAGGTTACTTCGGTATTAAATGCCAGGTTATAGTCATTTTAATGTAGTATACGTACATACAAAGGTCACTCCCATTGGCATACAACATCATCTCATATAATACAAAAGAACCACACCTACATGAAAAGCTATTTTTGACATTGGAAAATCTGTGGGAAACCAATCAGAATGATTTCAGTGTCATTAATACAGTAGAAGTCTGTATTTCATTTTCATTTTCAGCTCACATTAAAAGCTCCAACCCCAAGCTAACCGACGTCGGTTATCCATGCACACAGCCCGTAGACAGCTCAGATGGTTGGAGTCCCGCGGAGACCATCTTTTTGGTCACCACAATCTTTGCCAACCTTTGTGTTCTTCTTCAGTGCTGGTAGGAAACATCTGCCGTCCTTCTTTGACCCTGTTTTCCTGTCCTCCTCTTTTTGACGACGTGTGATGTTTGATTTTTGACTCAGGCACTAGGCATGAGATGATTATTTCAGGAAGGCTCCTGACTCTGTGAAGGTAAAAGGGAGAACGCCTGAAGGTGTCAACGTGGGAGGGGATCCAGCACAGGGGTATTAATGAAGGAAAACCATTAAGATTAGCCACCAACAATGTCGTCTGCTTTTTAAGAGTGCCTTTTGTTTTCATGACACAATAATAGCATGGACCTTTTATGTAGGCCCTATAGCGAGGTCGTCCCATGCTCCTCCATTCACCATGAGTCGGACGCACACCCTGAGACGGACAGTGAAATCTGAAGTTATTCATGTATACTACGATCTCAAGTGTTAGTTTTGGGCAAAGAATAACACTTAAACTTTAACATCATTCACAAATAAATAGCTTGAAATGCTTAATAACTAAAAAATCAAGTGTCCATCTCAAAGTATGTGTCTGACCAGGTGAATTTACCATACAGCCTCGTGTGATAGGATTCAACGAGGACCTTTATGTTTTACAGGCCTCTATTATCATCTATAGAAATGACGAACAAAATTCAGCTTGATTCTATGTGACATGAGTGGGTGCTTTACCCTATCCTATAGGCATACAGGCGTCCCTATAACGTGGAAATGATTGTGTGATATTCAGCATGTAGTAATGCTGAATATAATATATACCCTAAGCCTTGCTTCCAATCCGGGACTTACTCTCATCCACCCACGCTATTTTCTTATCGTCTTTGCAACACCTATAAACTAAGATAGAGACTTCCAGCGGTTCTCCTACCGTGGTTAAAACCAGCCCCATGCACAACCGTCACAGACACCAACACCACTCCTCACAACCCTCCCCCCCCCCCACACACACACCCTCCTCCAGTAACCAGCCTCCCACCCCAACCCCACTGGCACAACACAATTTGCATGGTAGTTCAGTTTTAACCACACGCCAGCGGCCCAGAGGTAATGAAATCAGCCTGGCAATTCTGCCCCCTAACGCCACGCCCTATTGCCATGCATTTCCCTGGGAATCAGCCCAGAACTGAAGCATCAGGCCAGCAGAGAGAAGGCAGGGAAAACACACAGTGCAAGCAGTCAGAGGCAAGAGACGAGGGTTGGGGGTTGGTTGTTTTGATTTCTTTCTCTCTTGTTTCAACTTCATTTTTATAATATCTCCCCTCCCTTTGTGTTTTTGTAAAAAAAAAAATCCCTTGGCTGAAATCCATCCCCCTCTTGATCCGCCTTCCAGGTAGAAAGTCCCGACCCTGGAGGGGACACTTTCCTGGTGTTTCAAGATTGAAAAATTGAAAAGCTTTGCAAGGACACCGACGGCAAAAACAAATATCGGTTTACATGACGCCACAAAATACAAGCGGAAAATCTGTTGAATATTCTCCCACTTTAAACATACTAACAGAAATAGGCATAAACGCTATTATGGATTTCATTCCTATTCTGATAATCTCCCATTCCTGGTTCATGGCACCATTTGTTTCATATTCTTATTACTGTGAATATATATTGAATACCAGCTGCAGTATATAATGTTCACGTATTTAAGAAAAGCATGCATTCTCCTAACGAATGTAAAAGCAAGTCCATTATGGGGTGTCAAGACCTGAGGTAATGCCCGGAACACAACCAGACCACATTCATTAATTGGTATTCCCCCTAACCATAGTCTCCCTCACTGACAGCCTCCCTCACTGGTATTCTCCCTCACTGATAGTCTGCCTTACTGATTCCAAGTCTAACCAGACCACATCGAGTTAGGTGGTGCACGCATAGACGGCGCCACTCTAGTTCTCTTAGCGACCACCTACTTCCGTTGCTACTTCCGGTCCGTCTTGGATTAGAGAAGGCGACAGGAAATCATGTGAACGTTATTAGTGCTGACGTCACCATAAAAGATGCACCACACTTACAGTGACGTCATTACAGCACCGAGGACACTGACTGCTGGTGTCCCCAGTCCTTTAAGGGCCGCAGAGTGCTTTAATGCATTATGCCCTTGGTCGTCATGATGCACGAATGCAGCCCTGGCGAGCAATTCGCAAGTCCTACATTCATGCATTTATACATTCATGCATGAGGACCCGACTCTCGTCGAGTCGGCATGATGCATGCTTGCAGCCCTGATGTATAGACTCGCCAGAGCTGCATGAATGCATCATGAGGATAACGGCCTTGGTGCATTAAGGTCAACATTATGCAGACCTTAAAGGGCGAGCCAGAATACCAGATCTATGCTGAAGTCGTTTGTCTTGATCAAAACTCACATGACTTAAGGTGTTCTTCCCCCTCTACCTCCGGGCTGCCTATCTAAATCCAATTGCTAAGTTAGGAACAGAAAACTCTGCCAACTGGTAAGTATAGCGATGTCCTGGAAAAGTAAGCTTCACCATATCAACAGTCTTAGGATTGATTTTCTCTTTCACATTTATATTTACGATGCTTCTAGCTTGACACTTGTTTGTCCATACACAATACTTTATTCTAGTGCGAGGTTTGACATATACAGGTGAAGGGAAGCCATACGATTGTCACATCTACTGTTAAAGGTGAAGGTTCTCAAGTACAGGTCAATAGTCCCGACCGCTACTAAAAATCTAAGGGGTAGGAGTGGGTCTTCACCGTGCTGCCCTGGATAAACAGAGGCCATAGGACCTATTTTGTTTCTTGCTCTGATGGTCACGTCATGTTCGTCCTACAATATGAATCCTGTGTCATGCCAACACAAAACAATCGTCAGCTCTTTTTTGTTAAGGTGTGACAGAAGTGGATTGAGTGGACTGAGAGGAGACAAGAGTGCTGCAGAGGCTCTTGATGGAGGAGGGATGGGTGGCAGTATGCTCCAGGGTAGCACCAACAGGTATGGACACAGAAGAAACCAGCACCTGAGGCAGATACATTCTCTGTGTGGGCACTGGAGGCTATGTATGGTTATGTTTATCACATGTTGGTAGATAATACAAATGTATGATGCCTATAAAGTATACATTTCAAGTAGCATGCTTATTTAGATATGCGAAATTACAACATAAATTGGACGGAGTTACGGATGTTTAGTAACACACCAGCCATAGCTGTTGCTGCAGTGACAATCATAAAGAGTCATCATGGTACTGATAAAATGTCCAGTATCATCCTGAACTTGAAGTTCACAAAGGAATAATGGTGTATGATGCTCTCTTTTATGCTCTCCCAGCATATATGAGACTGTTAGGAAAGATCGATACCAAAGTGAATGGATGATCCTGGAGATGCCGCTTGCATCGCTACCTTGGTCGAGTATCAAAGTGTCTATATCAAAATATGTATGGAGTAAATTTAAGTTGGCCTTTGTGTATACATACTCCATGGCTGTAGGCTGCTGCTTTAATTGATGTATAGCTGACAGGTCTGTAGACAGGAACATGTGGCAGGAGGAGACGTGAGGTGTCCCCCCCGCCCTCCCCCGCCCCTTGCACCCTGCGGACCATGCTCCCAACACCTGATAAGCCGACAAGACGCTAAGACCTGCCCACATGTTGAGGCAATCACACCTTCCCCTCCTCCAGGCCACCACCACAGCCCGCTCAGCTTAAAGAAAAGGAAGATCCACACACATGCGAGCATAACTCCTTTTCGGCCCATCGAATGACCAACCTGGATGAAATCGATCTCATGTTCTTTCCATACTGTACACATCCCTCTGTGTTCTCTCCTCTTCTTGTGTTCATTTGCTGCCCTTCCATTTAGATTCTCTCTCACAACCTCTGTCCCTACTTCTCCCAGTCATCCTCTGTCTCTGTCTGTCTGTCTGTCTATCGTTGCCTCTGCCTGTCCGTCTCTCATTCCTTCACTCCAGCTCTCTCTTTCTCTGGGGGCTTTTACATCAGAGCTCTGGTTGGCCAATAGTGATGTCAGTATTGCTGTAGAGCGAGGCAGGTGCAACACAAAACCGCCTCCCTCAGAATGGGAATAACCTAGGTTTTAGGTCAGTAAATTGCCATGGTTTTGGCCGGCCTTTGGGAATCTCAGTCTCTGATTATGGCAATTACACCGCAGACAGAATGGTTTCGTCTTAAGCTTTTCAGCTGTTTTGAAGACGCCAATATTTAGGTGTTGCCTCTTGTTTACATAAATCATTGGTAGGTATAAAGACCATAATATGCATGGCTGAGTTGGTGTCAAAACTGGTTTCAGGGTAATACTACACACTGGTAATCTGTAGGTCTGACACGTTAGTCAGTAGTGGCTATCCCAAGTTAGTCATAGGGATATTAGTCAAAATGACAAACTGATATTCAAAATGACTGAGGCAAAGAAATTAGCCTAATGTCTTAGTAAAAGAAACTAACCCTTGCACTCGTAGAAATGAAAGGACTAACTATGTCTAACTAGTATAATCATCAGTGATCAAAATTGTTAGCCACTACTGACTAAGCTCCTTTGCCAAAATAATATCAATGCATGGCAGTACCCGTAGCAACATGCATAAATATGCCTATTTTGATTCTGTACTCTCAAATCCCCATCATCTCTGTAATTCAAGTGACAAAATAGAAATTGTTTCTTGGCGGCTTAAGCGGGAAGTACGGTAAACCCCTTCGGGATGTGGACCCCCCCCCCCCCATAGAAGTCTTATTGCTTCGCCATATTGCCTTGCCGTTCTTTATGTCCAAGTGCTAAGAAATCATTCGTCCTCAGTTGGGACTGGTATTTACGTCGCCGATCGATTTAAGCCAAAGACAGTGGCTTGCAAAATGTATTCGAACTTTGTTGTTTCAAATGTGAAGTCTCCAGACAGATATTCATGCTGAGAAATAAATACAAAATTCATCTGCTCAGGCATAATTTTGGAATGTTTACTCTAACCTTGGAGAAATGCAAAAGCATAAATCCCAGTTCCTCAGTGATATATATGTGAAATCATGGTGGCTGACAAGAAGGGTAAATACGTCTACTGCGCCATTTCCTAAGGATATACCCATGCATGCATTCTCTAGTTAGACCATGGAGCACCAGGGGATTGTGTCTCATATTGGCTCAGGTATGAGAAAATGCTCTTAAAATGGTGAAAGGTAGCCTGACCAAACCGAAAATCCTCAACTCTTAGATATGAGGGCAGGTCTGGCACTGCTGTACTATGCAGTCTGTGATGTCCTTGTTAACGCTTTGCTAATAGGCACCTCAGTCCCTTTCTATGTGTTTTCCTCTAATCATATACACATCCTTATTTCAATTATCCAAACCCTAAAAATATGTGCAGGACTATAATTTATCTTCAAAATATGGTTTCTGGTCGAAGGATATTAATGACACTTTTCTGAGAAAGTCACACAAAAATGAAGCAAATTTGCAATGTCATTTTATACAAGTTCAAATATTATATAGCTCTTAGAGATCCTAGAGCTCTAAACTGAATGGTGAATATCTCAGAGGCTAGCGTACATAGTATGTGAGTATTATACTGGAAACCTGGTACCCAGCCACCTTAGCTCACCTTAACAGATTAATCACAGTATAATCGCCAGGAGCTGTCAATGGATGCACAGGCAGTATAGGTGACTATAACGAGTGATATATAGAGGGAGAGCTCTGTTATAATACAGCCTTAAGGCAGGCCTTTCTCCTTGATGAACATGGCTATAGTTTTACAATGTGGTAGATGGGAGGTGGTACATAGTGGCTTTCTCTGTGTAATGGGAGTAGAAGAAAGGGCCGGAGATTAAGCCTCGCCTACTCCCTCCCAGCCATATGGTGCCACATGGAGCCCCCACCAGCACACACCCGACCCTACCTCCCCTAACACAACCATCTACCCTCCCTGGCCCTACCTCCTTGGGATGGCAACTTGACTCTGGTTGATGTCCTCTCATGACAGCTGCTACTTGCTCGGCGATATATCGACGGGTGGGTCGGCCAATGCTTGGGTAAGGGGTCCACACTGGCATGAGGAGGCCAGTGCGATGGAGCCGGGTGGTTGTTGGGGGGGGGGCAGTCAAAGTACGCAGCAAGTGGCTTTATTCCACTGAGCATGCGAAGAGCTCGCCCACTCATCCAGCTCCAAAAAAGGGTACTCTCAGATGGTAGAAGTCGGGTGTCATTGGGAGAGAAAGCCGCTGTGTTTGCTTTCTAAAGTGGCCAAGGCGTTCTGGCGAAAGAGGCAAATCAATCGTCCCCTAGGCTATTATTGGGCAAGCATTTTGTCTCTGAATGGCTCGAGGTGACCAAGAAATCCCCAGTTGAAACCATAAACGGTTTAGCTTTTTCCTCCTTTCTGCAAGTGAGTGGGGTGTTTAAAACCTATTTATTTTCATCTTTGCAAATCCCAGAGAGATGGGTTGAATGGCCGCTATATACACATTTACCAAAACATTGTGGTTTTGAATAACCAATTGCTGACATGTATACCTTACGCGGATGTGCTTTTCTTTTATAGTATACTGTTGAGTATTCGAGTAGGACGGGGAAGGGTCAGGTTACCAAACATATGCACTTGTGCGATATGATCAGATGACTGAAGTGTGTGGTATTCGTCTACTTTATCATTACATATATGAGCAACAATATATATTTCAACTATTCTATACATCTTTCATCATGTATAACCTACTCAATAGAGTAGCGTCCACAAGCCAATGCACAACATTAAACAATAGATAATAAATAGCCTGATGTGCTTAGTTTCATTTTTGCACAACAGCCTTCGTTATATTTCGGTTTTAACCTTTTGTTGAGGGGGCATGATAGTCTTTTAACGTTTTCACTTAGTGCTTCTAGGATCCCAATTTGCATCCATAGTTTGAATTAAAATTCCAAAAAACATGTTGGGCTCTTCGCATGAGTCGACAAATACCTGAAAAGCTTTTCCTAATTAACACAACCTAATGACCATGCCGTGACTGGTAATAGGTCACATTTCGACATGATTATGTGTTTAATTGGTTTTGAATCCGAGATTCGAAATCCATGGGTTTCTTCACGCGGAGTGCTTGCTTGAAGGCCGCCGATGAACATCATTATTTGCCACGAACAAACTGTTTTTGAGCCAGACCAATAATTTGCCCACACACACACAACTACCTGAAGCGGCCCCTTGTGTGTATCTGTGTTTGTGAGTGTTGGGGGACTACATGGGTGGCAAGCACACATGAGCTGGTGTCCGTTAACCCTTTCAGGGTCGCATAGTGCTTTAATCTGCTTCCTCCCACATCTCCAGAGCTGCATTTGTGGGCCTTAACGGCCATTCCGGAGTGTATCAACCCCATATGGTCGGCATGATGCAGGCATACAGCACTGGTGGGTTATTCACCAGGGCTGCATTCACGCATTATGACGCCAATGATCATAGACCATTATATCACTATGCGAGCCTTAAATGGTTAATCAATTGGTGAGGTAGCAACAATACTGGAGATCAACCTGTCAGTGCATCGCCTGTCAAGTCTAGCTGGCTGCGTGATTTAACCCAGCAACAAAACCAACAAACAATGTACAACATCACCACTCTACAGGTAATTCCCAACCTCACCTGCCCATCCCAGATCACAGGAGGTCTGCTGCACCTGTCTCACCCACCTGGGTACCTAATCATGACGATTCACCACCCCACCCCTACCCAACACACACACCAACATGCAGGAGCCCACGCCTCAGGCCCAGTAGCCTTGGTGAGGTACTCCATGCAGTATGGGCCTACACGCACCCCACCACCTGCAGGCAAGAGCAACTCAGAGCTGCTCACTTTGTGTCTGCGTCGCCTGAGCACTACTCCCCCTCTAAACAAAGGGGTCATTAAGGTCATCTCTGCTGCTGATTTAAAATGGAAATGATGATGTAAAAACAGACGGGCAGGAAGTGTCCGTCTGCCTCGGCTCACTCTCTGGGACGCCGCCCGCGCTCATCAGCACTTGATTTACGAAACGAGCTGCTCTCAGTAATGGCCGTATCCAAGTGGCTATTTTTGCCGCCGTGAGTAATCTGAACCACTCCTATTCAACATTTTAAGTTTTCAATGATGCAGCGATGTCCAATAAGCCCAGTCGGTAGGCATTTGGAGTGACCTTAATTCTGTTTGGGACTGTTTGGGCTGCACTCTGGGTTTTGTGATGCATGGCTGCCATTAAGTTTAATGATGAAGATTGTTGCTGGATTCCCATCACTTAAATGTAGTTACTCTGCTCCTCTGAGTATAGAGATGAACCTGCAGTGATCATTATGCTACCAAGTGTTTTATTTGTTTAGCATTCGGTGTAACAAGCTTCCAAGGATGCAGTAGTTAATTGTATTAAGCCATTGTCATTTCCATATATTAAGATTCACTCGTCTTACAAAAGCCAGGACACCGGTGTAATTTATGTAAAAGCATCGCACTTTCCTTTCAAACTAAAACTAAAAGAAGCAATGTGTAGATATTTTGAACAACAACAACTCCTTCCGGATTATCCCTCTGTTTCCCCTTGCCGGGAAGGAGTATCAGGAGTGGCTTTCATCTTCGCTAACTACTGCAGCAGTTCAAAAGACTGAACAAATACAAATACACTGTTAGAAGTAAGTAGTGTTCCTGTACACCAAATACTGGGGGCAACTTTGGTTCCAGTAGATTGTGCTGTAACCCTACAGCAAGTGAGCTTTTGTATATTTACAGCAATATGTACTGTATAGGGACAGCAGAATCTTCTATTACTGTACAGCAAAATTGATTGTAAATCATAGTCTGAATGTCCTGGGTTCACCTCCCAGTGCTGGTGATATTTTTAACCATCCATGTGAGGGAAAAACGAATTTTAGATGGATGTAGGTAGACCAAGAGAAGTGGCTCCACCAAGGATTGAACTCACCACCGGTGGTGTTGGAGACGGGCCCTGATCCGTTGCGCCACAGAGCCAGTGTTCATATTGGGATATATCTATACTCTACTTCTCAACTGATTAATAATAATTTGTAATGGTCTGGGGTTCGCCTCCCAGTGCTGGTGATATTTTTAATCATCCATGTGAGGGAAAAACGAATTTTAGATGGATGTAGGTAGACCAAGAGAAGTGGCTCCACCAAGGATTGAACTCACCACCTATGGTGTTGGAGACGGGCCCTGATCCATTGCGCCACAGAGCCGGTGTTACAAACATTCATATTGGGATATAATATAATCTATATTCTACTTCTCAACTGATTAATAATAATTTGTTAAGGTCTGGGGTTCTCCTCCCAGTGCTGGTGATATTTTTAATCATCCATGTGAGGGAAAAACGAATTTTAGGTGGATGTAGGTGAAACAAGAGAAGTGGCTCCATCAAGGATTGAACTCACCACCTGTGGTGTTGGAGACGGGCCCTGATCCATTGTGCCACAGAGCCGGTGTTACAAATGGTCATATTGGGATATAAGCTACCTCTGCCATGTCTGTATTAAATTAGCTACAGCCTTGTTGCTAAAGATCCCTGATAAGAGGTGGCTAGACCTAGGATCGATCCCACAACCTCTCGTGTACATATTACAGGGAAAGGTACTGTAGATCTACTAGTCACTACCGTAACCTGCATCTACAGTAACAGAATTGTACATGTACAGTAGAATTTGCTGTATTATTATATACAGCTAAAGTACTGTACATTTACAGCAAATTTTACTGTTCACGAACAACAACTTTTTACAGTGTACAATGAATTTGGAATTGCAGAATTCAAATGAACATCTCCCATGGAGCCTGACTGACCTGATCTCGGTAACGACAGTGTTTGAATTAAGAGAAGACAGTACATAAAAAGCAGGAGACTCCCAGAACCTCCCTCAGACTCTAGGGTTTCTACGATGTCCACCTAATACTGTATCTCCTATGTAAATGATCTAAGGGACCACTGTCACTTTATTTGTGGCGCTGGAGTAGCGCTGGATGAAGCTATCCTTGGGTAACTGATCTGTGGGAGGTGATGGAGGTCAATCGGCCTGGTCATGGAGACGGGCCGGCAGGATCCTTGATGTCAGCCGTATTGATTTACCCAACCCGGTGAGCACACGGCCAATCTGCTCCCTCCTCCGCCCCATTGAGCCCGACATGATCAGGACTCGCCACACACACATGGCTACAAGTCACGCACACAGAGAGCTCGTCTTTTTACACACCTTGCTACCAGTACTACCCCACCCCCACCCCCGCCAGCCACAGCGACACGGATCCATGCAATGAGTCATCATGCAAACGCCATAACACCTTGAAATGGGATGTTACATCGTTCAGAGTCATGATAGGGACTCGATCCTGGCGTCTTACATGGCTACAAAGAACATAATCCTTCCTTGCCACCCTAGACGTTGTCGATCGGTCAAACTCCTAAGATCTACAGGGCGCCATGACTATTTTGGGGCTTAGTGACATGGGCATTTCTTAGAATCGACATGGCAACATTGGCATTTATTGAAATAGACAGGAGGCATGGGGACCGTCCATGCACCCCCTTGTCAGGTATACTTTTAAAAGCCACATGCCCCATCTACAAGCAAACAGGCCTCAGCTGTTCCTTCATATGGACCCACACCATCCCTATACCACAGCCACGACACACTATAGATCTGACCCTCATCACAGATTCCTCCCACACAGGTCTATAGTGAGGCAATATAACACATTGTAAGGCCTGTACCCCCTCACCCTACCTGCATATAGTATACTCGGCACGATTAGATTAGATATAGTCACGCAGGACATCATCTCGACCAGGACGTGGTTCAGAATAGCACTGTCTCGACATCTGTTCAATATCTAGATGGATCTACACTGGGAGTGACCAGTTTGACATGCTGAAAGCCACATGGCACCACTCCCCCCAGCCCCTCTACCCAACCACACATGAAGCCTCGACCTCACAAACCTGACCCTCACCTTCCAGTCCCCCTCCAGGAGCACCCATCGTGCCTTAATACAGTGTCCTCCTCCAGACACCCCTTTTTTCAAGTCCCCACCCAGGAGCACCCATCGTGTCCTCCTCCAGACCAAGCTTATGATTTCACATGTGCCCATATTTTTTATTCCTACTTATGGCCAGGACCCACCGGGGAGGTTTGGCCGTTTGAGCCCATAAAGTCCTATATTATAACATCGGCCGATTAGAGCCCAGTGGGTGGTGGCCATTACAAACTCAGAAGCTGGAAATTCAATTATGTCTATTTTCTTTCAATTCATCTACTCCACAACTCTTGACTATTCTACGAGGGCGTGTAACATGACAGGACTTTGTGATTACCCAGAGGGAAATGTAGCCGGATTAGAACATGAAAGCCGTGTGAGTATGCCGACTAACAACATGGGCCCTAATCCCCCTCTTGTTCCACCTTTGAAGGCGGGTGGCAGCAGGCCTGATCAGACAATGGGCTGCCCAATGTGATGAAACGTTCCACTATTAGATTGCCCCTAGTCTGTGACATAGTAGTGAAAGTAAGAGCGGATAAAAGAGCTGGAGGGGCTCTTTGAATCCTCGGCTAACGGTGGGCTTTGTGGGTTGTAAATTAGTTCAGACAGGCCTATCAAGATTCTGGGACTCGGCCACCAGCCTTTTAATCTTAAGTGTGGCCGCGCGGGCCTCTGTGAGACCCGGCCGAGTCGGGCGGGCCGGAATGCAATTGTCGACGCCGGGTTAGATGGTGTGGCAGGAAGCAGGCGGCGGGCGTAATGTCCTCTTGGCGAGTAGCTCAGCGAGCTGCTCGGTGGCCGCTGGCTGGCACGGAGGCTGCTCGGCCCACTGCCTGCTCAGCCAGGTGTAGGGGTCGGTGTGGCGGGGGGTGGGGGTGCAGCAATAAAGGCCCCCTGCGTCACCTTTAAGGCCCTCAGCAGCTCCCTGCCTGTTATTCAGGCCTCACTGACTACTCCTCCAGGCAGCCTAGTCTGACCAAATCCTCCCCGCCTACGTCCTTAACCATCTCACTCCCCTGGCTCCCACACATCACCCCCATCCCTCCAGCTGTACTGTAGCAGTCGTTGTAGATTCTAGGATAGAAATTGTTATATGTAGTTATACCATGTATAATCTGGTAGACATTGGTTGATACTTGGAACGTCAAATAAATAAATATGTCAATGTATAAAGCTTAAGCTGAACCCTACTCTTAATAGCGTCTTCAGTACATGTTTTATGCAACACCTAACAACTCTAACTATTAAGATACGGGAAAGCTTTCCATGTGATAGCTGCATTAAAAATACATCTAAACTATATCGAATCTCTATACATGTATTTACAGCTATGGATGTTTTCATATGGAAACACCACTTTTAAAGACACCATTACTTCCAAAGTCGGTCCTAAGACATTAAATCACATTCACAGATTGAAGCTTTGATTCCATCATACATTATGCATTATTTGATCTCATTAATACACAGTGCTATGACCCGGTTCGCTAATATGAAAAGAGCTGATCAGAGCTGTGCAGCACCGTACTAACAATGTCTGGGGGGTGTGAGTGACTCACCCAGGAGGTCCTGTGATTATACCAGCAGTATATGGAGACAATACTATGCAGCTGTGAGAGGCTACTATCTCGCAAACGTTATCTATATTGCAAAACCGACCTTTTTACTGTATAGGAACCTTGTTAGGTTCCTATGTAGTCAGAAATCTCCCCTAGATTGTGGTCACTAGTTCAAAAGGTTTGACAGATGGGAACTTTCTTTTTTCAAAATCAAGGTCCCTATACGCTGCAAAAGACCCAAAAGACCCGGTTCGCTAATATGAAAAGAGCTGATCAGAGCTGTGCAGCACCGTACTAACAATGTCTGGGGGGTGTGAGTGACTCACCCAGGAGGTCCTGTGATTATACCAGCAGTATATGGAGACAATACTATGCAGCTGTGAGAGGCTACTATCTCGCAAACGTTATCTATATTGCAAAACCGACCTTTTTACTGTATAGGAACCTTGTTAGGTTCCTATGTAGTCAGAAATCTCCCCTAGATTGTGGTCACTAGTTCAAAAGGTTTGACAGATGGGAACTTTCTTTTTTCAAAATCAAGGTCCCTATACGCTGCAAAAGACCCATATGTAGCACAACATGTTGAGATATTTTTGCGAATAAGGGGCCTCACAAGACGGTCTCACCAACATGTATGGCGATAAAGACCTACCGGATCATCACCCACTGCCTTTCAGTGATAAAAATTAATTAGATAACTCGACTAATAAGGCGGGGACGGCCCAACAACTGGGTCGGTGGACAAAAACACAAGCTCCATTCACAGCCCCCTAATCAACAGTGTCACTGGTCCGTGTCACAATAGATGGCTATTCTAGTTTAGCTTCCCCATCTAGTATGAATGAAATGGCTCCTTTATCAAGGAGGGGAGTCCTTGGGTACGTCCATTAGGACAAGAAAGGGCTGATATTTAGCATTTATAGCTTCAGGCGACATTTGATTACTAGTGGTTCTAAGTTTCTCTTTAATATTTAAACACACATCTACCTGCTGTATGGTCTCCTGTATACTTCTTTAAAAAAGTACAGACAGGCTAATGGTTACATGATAAAGAGCCTTTTAGTTTGAAAAGAACTTAATGTGATTCCAGAGGACTGAAAATAAATCCACTATGCTATTTTCTGCAAATGATGGCCGTAGTAGTAAAGTAATAATGCCTTTTACATTTACAAAGTTAATGCCAGTATCACGATGACAGTGCTATGTGATGAATTCAGTTTAGGTAGGACAGCTTCAAATATACAGGCAGCTTTCATTCAGACATTTGAAAAACATTGTGGTAAGCCTTTGTTACACTCCCGATATCTCATTCCTTCTTGGAAATAGGAAATTGACACTCCTATGATATGCAGTCCAGTCTAAATCTGGCTACTCTTTGCGAATAGAGTCCACCCACGCACTATAGATATCTAGGGGTGTGACCTGCCCTAACTGCTGCTGCATATCTGTGTACTGATCAGGATGCCTGGGTCTGAGTCCCCTCTCCCAGCCGTGGCTGTTGCACACGTTGGTGACGCCAGGATAGTGACGGGCCCAACACTCTGGTGGGACCAGACACCCTGGAGAAACCAAGAATAGCAACAAAAGGGGCACAGGGGCAAGGAGGTTTTTTACCATTAAGAAAGACAGGCGCGCGCGGCTGTATGCAGTGCACAGTTGAACTACTCAGACATGCCACCAGTACCATGTCCGTCAAGCTGAGGTTTCCGGAAGCCAGCCTATAGGTGGCGCCTTTGACCGGAAGTGGCTGCGACTTCCCCTCACCTCCTCCAAACCGTGGTGGTGACGTTGGTTGTGGCAGACAAGGTCATCACTTATTGTCCTCCTGGTGGTGAGCAGTGGATGTCCTGAGATGCCTGCATGAGGAATGGTCTGGTGTGAAGTGCCGGTGCTGGTGTCCACACCCTGCCCCAGCTGTTTCATGTATAATGCATCTGGCCGACTGGAATGGCTCAATCAGTGTCATGGTAACGTCAGCCGAGCAGCTCACACGTTGAGAATGGCTGTCTTCCTGTGGTGTCCCCCTCACATAACCATCACGTGTCTACGTTAAGGGACACCTCTCACAGAACAGAGACCTCAGGTGGATGATAGGGGCCTTAATAACGCACTGGGCTTAAGCATGGCTCTCATTTCAATAGGATCTCGTACCTTAAAATTGTCTTGGAAGCTCGTCATATTGTGTTTCGTGATTACTACAGCTGTACCACTGGGATTCCCTGATGGTATTATGATTTTGAGCTATTATAATCTCATAGTGAGAGTTGATTCATGGAATACATTAAATACTCTTTGTAGAGATTATATAAGCCCAAAGTCTTATCCTATAGGATTCTCCGGAAGCGTTACACTGCAGTTCATTGCATTCATTGAATAACATTCTTAGGTTTCATTAGATATGTATGGGGTAGCATACATATAGTTGGGTGTGATTCCCGGAAGCCGTCACACTGAACGGATCTCAACTGTCCTTTCAACTGATCTTATTGACTTCCATATTTTCCTTTGCACATCTTAATCTGTATGAAAGCTTAGATTTCCAGGCATACTTATATTGACCGGAGCATTATACATCTGGTTTACACTACAACATTTTATGAGGCTCTTCTACATAGTAACAGCTCTGTCGTTACCACTGGGGTAGAAGGATCTAAGTACATCCTTAAAGGGGAAGTAGTGTTCGCTCATTTTTATTGACCAGTTGGTGTCTGACCGATGCTTCTGCCTACTGGAGAGAGTTATGTGAGCTGTCCTGTCTGCGCCCTCTCAGTGTAGTTGTAACCGACCAAGTAGCCTCCTAAACGACTGCCCGCCTCCAGTGGGAAGAACTGGACGCGACAGCCCGGAGCCTTGCCCTGTTCCCATGGGACACGTGATTTCATCGTTGGCCACCAGGGGTTATCCACCCAGGAGGGTGTCTGCTGAGGGCGGTAGCTCCCGCCATAAAGACAAGCATCCATCAGCTCCCAGCACCACATACATAACCAATGAGGGCTGCAGCCGTAAAAGGCCACTGCCCCCTTCATTGCCGTTTAAATGTGTATAAAACGCTGGCCTGAATCAGGCCTATCCACTGCCTGCTCCGTCTTTGTTTCAAACCAAGGGACCCTGTACTGCCTAAAAGGCACTTTTGAGTGCCTCCCACAAAGGCGTAATAGTGCACGGCCAGTGGCCGGATGCAGGCCAGTGGCAGAGCTATGACACGGATATATTGAGTAATGAATCACACTTGCCCGCCGACAGAAAGATAATTACCCTCAATTCCTAAAGCCCTTCGGCAAATAAAAGCCCCAATAGTGATGATTTATCAATGCGGGCAAGCGTAATCTGCCGGCCATTTGTTCTGCTTCAAAGCTTGCCGCCCCTGAGAGCCTGCCAGCCGTGTGGTGATGGATAGCTGGGGGGCTAACAGGCCCCACAGTACTCAGTGCTTTTGATGACCACTGGTCAGTCAGACCAACCACCTGCCTGACCTCAGCTTTAGGGCTGGGCATGGCCCCTGGAGACCTACATTGTCATGTCCACCTACACTTACAGGTTCACATATATACATTGTTTCTAGTAGCATCACTGTGTGAAGCTATGCTACACACATGCTGTAGGTAGGTTTAGTTTATACTTAACTCGCTGTCACCGCTCTATACGATAGGATGGATAAGGTCATGACTGTGGTGACAAGGGGCATTGAACCTATGTGGCGAAGCTGCTCGTCGTAAGAACATAACTGAATCTAACACAGCTAATATAGTAAAATAGTGTGTTGATCACTACACCAGAGCCATGGTAAAATAACGTGGGTGAATGATCTAGGAGTATCTGTCAGTTAGGGGCATTGGGGAGGCGGTGTAGCATAGCCAACGAGTAATCTTCCTACCCAACCAACCCCTCCGCTGTCTGCCCAGAACAGCCCGACTCTGCCGACCACAGCCAACTATCCCCTAAACACCACTCAATACACACATCAATATTCCGCCTCCAGAGGGTGAGGGGGTTAACCACCCCGCGGCCCAGAGCAGAGGCAGAGGTGGTTGAGCCTCCAACAGTCAGCCACTGGGGGTCAATAAATAACAGCCTGCAGCGTATTGTGGTGTCATCATGGTGGATATAACATGTAGCAGACGGGGACACTATAATAAGCCACTCATGTGGGAGGGTATCGATGGTATGACAGCATTAACACTATGGGATTATATAAAGGGGCTGTATCTGGTGATATTCTATTCATTTTATCGTTTTATGTGGTTCAGATAGGTTGGATTACTTCATTTACTTATTAGGGGAAAGCTTAAATTAGTTGTCTAAATATGTTTGATTGCATGGATGTACCTCGACCATAATTAACACATGATATAGGTCCTGACTGTGGATACGAATCACATTAATGGTTATATATGAATATAGACAAGAAGAGAGACATCAGTGATGTTTATTGAAAATGGTTTGCCTTATTCTGAAGATAATAGGTCTGTAATTTGTCCTATGATTGTAATTTGGCAAACCCTTTCTGTACTAAGTATGTACATAGCAATTCCAAATTCAGGCCTCCTGTAATTTGGATATGATGTACCTTACAGTCAGAGCATGCTCGTTTCTTTGTACATGAACATAGCACACACTGATAAGTGAGAGATCTTCACACATCAGTAAACTACCACTTGGTAGGAGTATAAAGCAGAACTTCAGTATTATACTTCCCAAAACTTGTCAGGCTTGAGAAGCTGGTTTAGCAAAGCATGGGATTGTAATTGTGAGGTCCTTGGTTCCAGTCTTCTAGAGTTTCCCTGGTGGAAAATCATGTTTTTCCTTAGATTAATATGTGTCCAATTTGTCTGCTTTACTTAGGCCTTAATGGTGTGTATTGAGTAGAAAATAGGGTATTGTCTTACTGGCCATTATTACTTATAACTATGGACATTAAAGACACAATCAGGATTAGGAGTAAGTATATATTGTATATAACTGGGAATTAGAATCACACAAAACCACATTATTATATTCTAAGTTGGTTCAAAAGAAAGACATCAAATGGGGCTATGGTTAAGTATACTACATTTGCTAGTTATATGAACCATGCCAGTACATGGGGTGAGTGCATGGGCACGTAAATACTGCCTTTGGACATTAAATCATTATTCAATGGCAATGTACTTATTCAACATTAGTGTAGGATTTGTCTGAAGTCACTATTTCATACATCGATTGTCCTAAGTTGAGGTTGTGCCATGTCCTACTGAGTGCACAGCTTATTACTAAGTGCCTCTTGTGTAAGAGTCCTTGCTGATTAGAAAGGTGCACAGAGAGAAGTAAAGGCATCGCTATGACTCTTTTACCATAGTCAACTCTAGTTGACTCTTGTAGCAGAGTCATGATGACTCTGGTGGAGGTGTCACAGCCACTCCAGTCATACCCCTTGGACGTTGTACAGCTTGACTCTCCCTTCAGTGCAGAGTCAAGTGCAGTTGACTCTGCCCACAGCAGAGTCATACATAGTTTGACTCTCCATGAAGAGTCACATAAAAAATGTGTTAACTCTGGTAGTAGCTGTATAAGGAACCACATGATGGGGCAACCTGCACTAGTTTGGTACCAGTGGCAACCACAGGCTAGAGCCACTATCAATACTTCAGACATTTGGTACATGCCAAACAGTTTTGGTCCTTTATAGAATAGTATACTATGTCTTTATTTGTCTAAATAATGTACTTAAGGAATGTCAATGTTAAAGCTTTTCCAAATTAACTTACTTGAATCAAATACGATGATCAACTTTACAATGCATTCCAAGAACATCAACAGTATAGAGCTTAGACACCATATTTGTGGGTAAGGGAAATAAACATAAGGCTGGGCACTAACTGTCTGAGATATAATGTATGGCACTGCTTAAACTACACATAGACATATGATATTGGCATCTAATTTGATGTTTGTAGTCAATGGTCTGCAGAGTGTAGTGTGAATCAGATATAACTTGGCCCTCTCACACAAGGAGAAGTGGTGAACATGACAACATGTCTTGCTATTGACCTCTCTTGGGCAATAACTTCACCTACTCACTTCTCTCACAGGCCTCACCTGGCCTGTCCACTAATTGTATACACCTGTTGCCCCCAACCTAGCCTGACATAATTACACAATCCACCTGACCTGCATGCCCTCATGTATTCAAGTATCAATTTTGACTCCCCCTCCTTTGATCGGTCAACTTTGGTTGACTCTTCAGGAATGGAGAGTCAAACTCATTCGACTCTCCTCTACAGGTGTCGCGTGGGAGACAAACTGTGACTCTAGCTCTCAGAGTCGTAGCGACTCTCTTACTTCTCTCTGTGTGCATTAAGCTCCGGGCAGAGGAGCCCAGTGGGCAGCGCTACTTTCAGGAGGAATATATGGAACTAGAGCAAACTCTTGGAGTAGGAGACGGCAGGGGTATCTTCTGATCGCCTCAGACCTGCGTCATCGTCATTTCCCCCATTATCGTCCACATCAGATGAATCCAGACAGTGATCTTTGTTTATGGCATCATAAATCTAGTCCAATCCTGGGGCTCGTTTCAATAGGACTTTGGCCTCCTCCAATGGAAATGCGTCTTACTGGCCGGTTTCCCATTATGAATACCGTCCATATTCGGGGTAAACAGTTCCTATTACTGAGTCAACACCTGTATCTTGGTATTTATTACACAAGGAAGCCCAGTGTGTCGCCAAGACATCATCTATATCATTAGAGAGGGACATGTAATTACAGAAGCTTCTTGATAATTGGCAGCTAATTATATGCCACCCAATTAATCCAATTATATAAATATGGCCTCATGTACTAAATTCAAGTTGTTTCCAGGGTAATGAGGGAAAGCATGGCGTATATTCATAATGTCTCACAGAGCCAATAAGGAAGGCATCATGCGATTTAGAAAGTAGAAATAAAATAATAAAATAGGGTAGTATTAGAACTATTAGTACAGAATATTATTTGTGTTATGTTTGAGTATATAGGTCTCCTCAGCAAAAACTGCTCTATCGTTTTTGTCCCATATTTCATATGGTACATTTCCGCTGTTGATTTTAAAGATATGTTGTTTACACAATCACACATAGTCAAATATCGTGAATAGACTTCCATCTATATTCACCAACCTCACAAAACCACATTATATATTCTAAGGTGGTTCAGAAGAAAGATATTAGATGGGCCGGGGCTATGGTTAAGTATACTACATTTTGCTAGTTATATGAACCTTGCCAGTACCTTGGTGAGTGCATGGGAACGTGAATACTACCTTAATATTCACAAACCAATGTACCTCTAGTAGCTACCGATATCCATCTCTGCACCACAGAACTTACCTGGCCAACCTTAACAGTTAAAACTGTAATGGTCCAATTATTCATATTGGACGATTGTGTTTCACCATGCAGTATTTTAACTGTCACATTAACAACCAGGCACACACGGTACAATTACAAGGAAGTAACATGTTTTTCTAACCAGCGTACTTTTGTTTCTAAAACACAGGCATTCAGCCTGCATAGATGCAGCTCAAAGCATTCAAAGAAACGTGTGTTTTCTTGATAATGGTAATTTCATCAATGGCCACAATGACTGTCTGGTGGGCCGTTGTATTGGGATAGAGTGGATAGATGCCTATAGCCAACTAATCAGCAAATTATGTGAAATGAGAAGAGAAAGCTCGGTATCAATGACCCCATGAACAGTCGAGCCCACAGGGTCTGATATTGACGTGACGTCACACAGCTATTAAATGCCATGTAGGGGCACGTGTCGTGTGACGTAACGTCAGCCTCATGGTGCGGACCCCTCGTGTCGTGCTGCCCTAACAATGGCTGGCCTCTAATAACCCCCTGTCGGCTCCATTATTCTACATCAGGGACAGGCTTGTTAGAGCCAATGACAAGACAGCGTGGCCGCGCAATTTCGGCAAAACAGGAAGTTATTTCTATGGAAATTCCCAGGTAAAATAAGTGTGCGGTGTGGGCATCATAACTCGACTAGTTCACTAACACAACGTGAATTGCCTGCAGGCATTTTATACAAAAGAGCCGAGACTGCCAGTCTAATGGAATGGAGATTTCCAGCGAGCGTACTTTCATCAAATCAGTCCTCATTTTAAACTTGTTTGGATAGATGGCTTAGTGCTCCTGCAGCGGGTTTTAACATAGGAACATGCCTTGATTATGAGAAGGCCAATGGACGAGATGACTAGTATCTACTGTTACAATAGATAGCCTATGTATTGTAATTTACTATGGACAACATCATAGGAAGGTCTATCTTCATGACTCCTCTGATGTATAATGAAATCGGATATGTGCACTGTTTGACATTTCTTTGAACATTTAAATGGCAATTGGCCAAATGAATATGCTTTTCCCTCTCCTATCCTCCTTCACAACATAGACAGTGATATTCAATATGTTACAGTTCATAGAACATTTCTAAAATTATGATCAATATGAAGTAGTCCTGAATTTTATGATATGGCACACCATACTAATGATTGATGAATGGCATCTCTGGAGTGAGCAAAATACAACCATTAAAAATATACATGTGAGATCGGTTCTCTGAAACGGTCCCTATATACTTAGTAAAATTCTGCTTAAAAGTCTGCACAACATGTTTGTGCTACAGTATAATCAGCTCTATACAGTGCAACCATATAAAAATATCATCATGCTCGGTATGCTTGGATGTAGTTTGTACTTGTCTAATTGCGTCTATCTCTATTTCAGGACCACAACTTCCTAGAAGTAGAGATCAAATATGGACTATTACAAGTAGGTACTGCTTTTTACTTATAACTCTCCTTTGTATTTAATAACATATCCTCCACTCAATACGTCATGGTGAAAAAAGGATCAACAATAAAGCAGAAACGACCATCATCGATATTGCAATAATCTAGATGGGATTCTCTCCAATTATTTACATGATTTGACACTATCAAAGACGTAATAGGCCGATGTGTGTACAGCAAAGTATGAATTTCAGCACATAATTCACAAATATTCACCTGAATCTTATCTCACCAATGTTTATCTACCTGACAGATTGATCCTTTCCATATCATGTACAGCAATGTGGAGCAGACTCAGGTTTATCAAACTTAAAATAAAACAAAAATATCTCAATGTTATACTGCAAATTCCCTCATCCCAAGCTTTCCATATTCTTAGCACTCACCAAGTCTATAGCTAGAGCCGCCCATACTCAGAGATTTCTAGATCAGCTTTAGGGGCAGCTGTGACAGTATTGGTGCTACACAGCCTCCCCTGTATAAATCTGACTGCATTAGGGGGTATAGTGATTGGTCCGACGGGGGATGTCTAATCCTCAATGTGATTAAAACACACCTGCCTCCAGTAAACATCAAAATTAAGTGCCTTGAGACTCAACCAGAGAGACGGGCCTGAGACGGACATTAAATTTCATATTGATTTTACTACCCCTCCTCTTTCAAATCTTTCCATCAGGTGGCATCAGCATTGGGGAGGTAAAAAGGGTGGGCAGGGAGTGACAGAGACAGATGATTCGAGTTGTTCTTGATTTGCGAGGAGATGTGTGGTGGTCCCCGGTTAGCCACGGTTCATCGGTTTAGGCCGCAGAAAATCTGTCATCGCCATCCCAACCTGTCAGCGACACAAAGACCTCCCCACCGCACTCAGACAAAGACAGGGTCCACCAATTGCCTGCCGCGCCGGCCTGCCATGCGAATTAGCACTATATCACACTGGAAAAAATGCAGAGAGGCTATGGACAGGATAGGAGATGGGTGGGTGGGTGGGTGTTTGTAGGGACTGGGTGTGGGCTGTGCAGGGGCGGGGGGGGGGGGGGGGTGTTAACCACCTGATCATTCTTCCCATGGCGCTGTTGCATCAGAAAATAGGCCTGATCCATCAGACCACCTCGCTCCATCTGAGACACAAATAAAAGAAACTGGCCCGAGGAGAGCAGGATCCATGGATGGGACATGGGTGAGGGAGGAGCAGGCGGAGGTGGGGGATCCCTCAGAATTTGCCCTCCAATCGCTCATCTGCCCGCTGTGTCCGCTGATCGGGGGGAAGTGGAGCAGGAGATTGGATGACTCCCTGCCATCCCATACCCAGTCTATTATGGTGCATTCATCTGACGGGTAGTTAAGATTTTAATCCGGCCTACTGGGATAATAGACATCGTGGCTTTAAGGCCGCCTGTGCAATTTAACAGGTATTACGCTGGCGTTGGTTCTTCTAGGGGCTCTGTCGGTTCTTTTGTCTCGGTCACTTCATTTCAACAAATACATTAATTTGGACTAAATTTATATACGACATGACGACAAGTGAATAATGGCTTTTTGTTCTTCAGAAGTTTGAATTACCATTATGAAGCAGGTTGTCATGAGGTGAGGTGATCTAAAGGTTCCTGTTATTAGCCTATGCACACACCTTGGGTCTGTAACTCGAATAACTAATTATAAAATTATACTAAGGGCTCTATTAAGTATAGTTTATGTGATTCTCACAAATAACTAACAACACAAGGGCTTATCGTGCATGAATAATGCCAAAACCAAGTGTCCGCATTAGAGTGTACATACATGCATCCAACTCATGGTGAACAGATAGATCTAAAAGAGTATTTTAAACATATATTCTGAAAGATGCCCCCTACTCTGTACACCAACCATCCCCCACTCATCTCATCTCATCACATCATTCTGATTATAAATAATACACCTGTGATAAATGATGCACCCTGTGTCTGAGCATATAATGGACTTTTATTTACAAAATGTTACGCCATAACCATATGTATATTGAATCTGTGATAAGCTTTTGAACTATAGGGGACCTAGCGGAAGCAAGGCAATGCGCCTCAGCTAGGATGATACATCTACTTTTGTATTTGGTATCTTTTACCCAATAAAACACTTTTAAAAAATGTCTCCATATTAGTTAGGTTATAATATACAAATAATATTATATTGGAGAAGATGATATTCTGCAACTCTCCGCACATGACAATCCATCTCACTGGTTCCGGCGGGATGTCAGGCTCCCTTATCTACAGGCATCTCACCTGTTTTGCCATTTTAAATGATGGCTGTAAATAGCCCACAAATAGTGAGAATCGGGGCTACATTATCAGATCATGCATTGTATAATTTATTCAGCTATTAGTTTGCTTGATAACGAAGCTACTACCAGCATTCACTGTTATTCTATGTGAGTTGTGAGCCGTCACCCTTTAGCATGCCAGTGAATAGTTGAATTTAAGGAGTGTTTTTCCCGAAGTGAGTATAGTATAGGGACCCGTAACCTTTCCTCATGTTAAGGTGATGATATGAGTCAAGGGGAGTAGTATAGGGACTGGTCACCTATTCTCAGGTCACAGTGAGTAGTATAGGGACTGATCATCTGTTCCCAGGTCACAGTGGGCAGTATAGAGACATGTAACATATTCCTCGGCCAGCGTGAGAAGTATATTCTCTCTGTGTTGGGACGTGCTACATGTATCCTACACACTCAGAAAAGTCAGCGCTATTGTCGCTAAAACTACTCTCACCTGAAGGTCAGGCACTGCTTGACTTTCAGGTGAGAGTAGTTTTAGCGACAATAACGCTGACTTTTCTGAGTGTGTATGCAACAGTTAACGTCACCTTTTCTCAGGCAAACGTGAGTAGTATTGTGACATATTCCCTGGGTGAACATAAACCAGTGTAGGGACATATCATCTTTCTCAGGCCAAAGCCAGTACTACAGGGCAAAGGCCTCCTTTCCCAATTTAACATGAGTAGTGTAGAGAAATTCTCCCATGGTGATGATGCAAGTACACAGGGTATCTGCTGCTGATAAATATCATTGGAGATAGATATTAGATATCCAATCGTGCAAGCATATCAAGAATCTAGTTAGTATGCAGGCGATTTATCATTGATTCCCATTGGTATAACTGTGCTATAGCCTCTCTTGCAAAGTGTATGAAGCAATTTGTGCTACTTTCTCACGTGCAATGTTTTTTTGGTGACAGGTGTCGGGCGGGGATACAGGTGTGCTAATCTCACTAGCCGCATCCTACCTGTTCAGGAGGACTCTCCGTAGTGCTAACGTAACACTAGCCATGGGGACAGGTGGAATAGAAACCTGCTAAATGTAGAAGGAAAGGGCAATGCACAAATTTAATAGCCGCCGGAGATGAACAAAATCTGTCAAATGATACGTAGATCCCTCCATCTTTGCATTTTCAGTAAGGAATATGGCAGGTGAGAGAAGCTATGATCATGGGAATAGATTTTCACTTCCTCGGGCTATCTCGGCCCTGGAGACACCTTTCTATGTGGTACCACCTCTCCATCTCCCTCCTTACCTGCCTCCTCCAGGGTCTGTGACATGCAGCACTGCTTTATTGCGGCTAAGGTAGATATAATGGGCGCTGGCATGGTCATCTGTCACCCGACCTCCGCCTCACACATTAGGCGGCCCCACCCTGATGACGTAGGCTTTGACGTAGGCTTTGATCTACGTCCAGGTGACACTCATCCCCAACCCACCTTTACACCCTCTCCTCCTGTGTGGTAATGTCGGGCAGGAGGGTGACCTGCGGGGGGAGGGCTATCACACCGGGGGCAGGGTTGGTCCAAACTATATGCCCACCCTGCCCATGGTATGTGTCACAGTCGTACTGCAGCTGTCATAGGACCCCCCCCCGCACCCCTATAGAAACGTTCCCAGGAGGAATACCTCAAATGGAGTGAGCTATATCAAGCAGGAGCTCCAATCAGAGTACTGAAAAAGTATAGTCCTAGGTTTAGGTTTCTAGTGTTTGAAAAGCCCTGGGAAAATAGCTCAAAACTGAGGTCATTTTGATTATATTTCCCCTTTGCTTAATGCTAATATGATACGGTTTTTCTTGGCTGATATTACATGGGGGGCTTCCTATTACTATGCCACACCATGCTATGTCTCTAGAAGTTCAACATTTTTTTAAACATAAATTTCAATCTTCAGCGGCAGATATTAAGCGCGACACCGGTCTTGCTTCACCTCTGCAAAAACCTTCCTCCATGAATCAAAAATGGACAGAGTCTGTCCATTGCGCACTTTTGTTAAAATATAGCTAAATGAGCAATTTTCCATGTACCATTCGATTCAAATATGTAAATAGAGTCACAAACTGTAAATCTTGCAAGTTCCAGGCGTATCAATCATGATTTAAAGGTGGAAAATCGACATAGTCCTAGGGATTATTTTTGGTGTAGGGATTTGGCTGGTGTGTGATGTGGATAGGAAACCACAGAAGCAGTACCCTATCTAGACTTTTTCCACAGAAGAGTTCTTAGGGTTTGGCAGAGATAGAAGTGACCGGGGGGAGCGGAAGTCTCTGCCGGGGAGATTGTATAAATTTACAGATTAGAGGTAAGAATATGTGCAGGCAGGAACTCTTTAATGCATTGATGTCACCCGTTAATTGGTCTATAATTACCCACTTGCTCATGTCAGCTCACCCCATTAAGTCACTGAGTGTCTGTCCTCATTGGTCTAGACACACTTAAAACAGTATTGATTCTCTTGATTGGGTGTTGTCTGTCCGCTGAAGGTATACCCTTTTGACCTGTTGAAGGTGAGTGGGCAGTGCCATGTGGTTACCATAATATTAACCTAAAGTATAAACTCTGTTGTAGGCATACATTTAGTATGGATTGGACTGTAATAGTCTGTATCTTACAACTGGGGGCTGGGGGACCTTCACACAAGAGTGCAGGATGTGCCCCCCACCACCCTAACCAGTGTGACCATTGCTTTAGTGCAAATGGGTTTAGACCGACTCGATTCGTCATATTGCACAATAAATCAATGAATTAACACCGTTCCAGCTTTACCCACGTCTATCTGCAACACGTGTAGCCTACGTGGTATTGTAGGACCACCTGTCCAACAAAAGGATACAACAGAAGACAGTCCCTGGTGGTAATCTGACAAAGTGCAGGATAGACAGCAGACAGACGTGCTTAGGTAGCAAAGCGGCCCAGGCGGCCGGCATTACAAGGCTTAGCCCTTGTAAGCCGACAGCCTACCTGGTGCTTCTTCTGGTAATCCCAAGTCACCATTGTCGTCTGCTTCTAATAGATTCGGTTTCCTAAGGCGCCGACAGGTGGCGCCGGAGGTCTGAGGACCAGTGGCGCCACCTTTAACTGCCTAGCCAGGCTGATCGGAATTAGAGACCTCTTTAGTCTGGGTCACGTGACACGGGGGTGAGGGGGGATACTAGAGGCCAAGGTACACCTCAAGATCAATAATCTGCAGAATGTTTTACCTTCATGAGCCTCATTTACCTGTCCTCTAATTTATACTGGCTGATGGCTGAGGAGGTGCAGTGTTAGCGTTCTTACGCAGTAAACAAAAAAAATAACATTATACAACGGTTCAGAAGTTTCTCTATGGCTCCTTCTCATCGCCAAACAGTGTAGTACATTAAAAATCATTATTCCGACGTGAAATAATGTACTGCCGTAACCTGAGTAATCCTTTAAGGGTCACATAGTGATTTATTGGGTTATGTCTTTAACCATCATGATACATGCTGCCATGCTGTCCCTTTGAGAGGGTATCAACCGTAGGGTCGGCATGATGCATGGATGCGACCTATAATAAGCAAGTTACTCACCAGGGCTGCATTTAAGCATCATTATGATGAACCGTATAATGCATTTAAGTGCTAAGCGTAGGGACCTTCAGTGGTTTTTGTTTCACAAGAAAATACATAATATAATCTGGGAATCCGGTGAAGGAGACTCTGAGAAGTCCATTGCCACAACCCTGAAGAAAATTAATTATCTCTATAGAGAGCAAAAGCAGTTTGAAGGTGCATTTTCAAAAGCCCACTCTGCCTAGTACATTCCAGTATAACTAGTGGCATCACCCAGGTACACTGTGAACATGCCACTCAGGTGCGGCAGTCAACAGTGGGGTGCATTGTGTTTCATAACAACTTCTTATAAATGCATTTGATTTCTCATAGATGGGCTTTACTAACTACAAGCCTTTCATTACATACTCTCGGGAATTATGGGTTGTAATGAAAGGCTTGTAGTTATTAAAGCCCCTCTATGAGAGATCACTTTAATCAATAGTTGTTATGAAATACTGTATGCACCCCACTGTTGAAAACTAAAGTTATTTTGATTTCCAAAGAAAACGTATGTGTCTATATCTAATGTCATAAATCTATATTGTACTCGCACATTGCAATTTATGAAAATCATAGGCTCCTATGCAATACCTACTACTTTCCTGTAGAATTAGAGTACATAAATATCTTTTCTTGCATAGAATCTCTCCTGTTTGTCTGATTGTGAGGAGCCAAGATGCAAAACGACCGTTTACTTGATTTTACTTGTTCGTATGGTCTCGATATTGATGGGGAGACCCATCATTTAAAGGAAATGACTTCCTAGACAGAGCCCTCAGTACACATACCGGTATACCACCACCGTTGAGGTTAGTGAGTGTGAGTGTGAGTAGTGGGGCCACGGCTGGGAGTTTATAGTATTGAATTAATTAACCAATAACGTGAGGCTCAACAGACAGCATGGTAATTAATCCGATCTAATAGAACACAGGCTGGTGCTGGAACGTGACTAGTCAAAATGTCAGTAGTATAGGCCTACATGCCTTTAGCTGCACTGGCTAGGGACAAGATTCATCGGTCATATACCTTATAGTTCACCCCGTACTTAAACCTACGTTGCTGCAAGGGAATAATGGTGGGCATAAAGATAAAGTACATAATAGTTTCGGCTTACATAATTGCAATTACCCTTTGGTCACAATCAAGATCAGATCTGTAACCATGATGAGGTAATTTGCGTCATTTGAAACTTGCTCCAACCTGTTCTGGCCTTGGACTACCTGCACTTAATGAGTTGTAATAGAGCTGGAATGTCTCTTCACTAGGACGATGAGAGCGACCTTAGGGCACTTCATGATGAAGGATAATGAAGCAAGGGCTACGAGCTGCAATGGCTGTTTTCTGTAACACGGTCCCTTAAATTTGTAGACCTATACGGGCCTACTAGTATACATTAAGTGTTATAGGTCCGATTCTTACTGCCCCTACAGCAAAGGTCGGAGTGGAGCGAGGACCGGTACTGGCAGTATTTTATTGGGAGGCTGGGGGTTGAAAGACGCAGCAGATCCACTGGCTGTTTGGGTGTAAACGCTTTGGAATCTCCTGCCATAGTTTCCAGTATGCTGGCATTTATATCATTGTACTAGTATATTGGCGACATACAAATCTGCCACACTGAATAGTATATGGATATGTCACCCTATCCCAGGCCACACTGAATGGTATAATGATATGTTACCCTCTCCCAGGCCACCCTGAGTAGTATATGGACATATCACCTTGTCCAAAGCCACCCTGAGTAGTATATGGACATGTCACCTTGTCACAGGCTACACTGAGTAGTGATGATGATATAGTTTTAAAACCAACACAGCCGAAGGCTGGTCAGCAGGTCCACAGGGCCCATACGGACCGAACCTGGACTGAGTAGTATATGGATATGTCACCTTGTCACAGGCTACACTGAGTAGTATATGGACATGTCACCTTGTCACAGGCTACACTGAGTAGTATATGGATATGTCACCTTGTCACAGGCTACACTGAGTAGTATATGGACATGTCACCTTGTCACAGGCCACACTGAGTAGTATATGGATATGTCACCTTGTCACAGGCTACACTGAGTAGTATATGGATATGCCACCTTGCCACAGGCTACACTGAGTAGTATATGGCCATGTCACCTTGTCACAGGCCACGCTGAGTAGTATATGGACATGTCACCTTGTCACAGGCTACACTGAGTAGTATATGGATATGCCACCTTGTCTCAGGCTACACTGAGTACCGGTAGTATATGACCATGTCACCATGTCCCAGGCTACATTGAGTAGTATATGGACATGTCACCCTGTCCCAGGCCACACTAAGTAGTATATGGACATGTTACCTTGTCCCAGACCACACTGGACATGTAACCTTTTCCCCATGCCACATTTAGTCGTATAGTATAGGGACAGACAACCCTTTCCCAGGCCAGGGTAAGTAGTACAGGGGATTTAATCCATCAAGTAGTATAACAAATGGCACTTTTCACCGTGACAGGGGCATGATACAGTCTGACAGAAAATAGTATACAGTCTGGCAGACAGGGAGTAGAGACCAAGAAGTGAGTATAGTAGGTATAAGCATAGAAATGGACTGACAGACAATTAGATACAGTCTGGCAGACAGCCAGTGTAGACCAAATTGTGAGTGAAATATGTAGGGACAGATACAGTCTGGCAGACAGCCAGTGCAGACCAGGTTGTGAGTGAAGTAGTAGGTACAGAGACCAAGCTGTGACTGTGGATGTTGCTGTGACATGGTGAGAGAAGGACGTAAGCTGCAGCACGGGCTGCCCTTTGCCCCCGGCAGTGCTTGGATTCTGATCCCGACCAAACACAGGCATCTGTCCATTATCCGCAGCTGACCTTTCAATGCCATCACAAGATGACTGCCCAGAGATAGGCTTAGTGCGTCCAGACACGCTCAGCCAATCCGCCACCCCTGCCTCCATGTCCCAGTCCCCCCCCCCCACCACACACACCCATCTCACCAGCCCCAACCCCACACAACCACCACCCACGGGTACCTGAATATCGCATATACCGTCGGTGTGCCTTCAGAGTGCAATGATTTAGGAATCTGTGTATACACATGTTTATGGCTGCTGGTAATGCACATGTCCATTGTTACCCCTCTACCCCATGATGCGATATGGGTACAGATGTGCATATGTAACGCATCCAATAAGTAGCTGAAAGGAGGATAGCCTCTTCCATGTATGACCATTGGGCATCGAGTCAGTGAACAATTATGTTGTTTCAGCTGCAATTATATTTTTTTAAAGTAAAGAATCCTCTCAAAGCGAAAGATAATAGGTCACATTGTGGTAATCTCTACTGTGTTTGCTGCCAGGCTTATTGCCTACCCTCAGGCTCCACCCATTAACCTACTGGTCCAGTTGTAAGATGATGAGGAGCAGAAACCTTGGCAAGGGCCGGTAGGGGCAGTGGGTCGGGTGATATGATTGTCCTACCCGGGCCCCAGCCCTCCCCGATCAGGTTGCAGGAGGGGGTTAAGAAGACCCTGGAGAAAGGTGAAGGGTGGCAGGCCATGGCCCTGCTTAGCGCGGAGATTGGAACCAGATTGCATCCTGCTGGACACTTATTCCCACCAAGATTCCCTCCCCAGAGAGACAGAGGATCCAAGGATTTTGGGGGTGGCCCTGGCGGTGGGAGGGGCTGGGGGATTAGGTTGGGGACATGAGTGGGCCGGCTAGGTATATGGGAAGGAAGGTTGAATGGATAAGGATGGGCTTAAGTCTATGTAGGGTCGGGTTAGGCAAGCACTGTGTAAATGGCCAAGGGGGATAGGCAGCACGGGCACATTGGTTAGGACGGATGGGAAGCTCGACTGGTCTGGGAAGGGTCGAAATAGAATGCGGGGCAAATGTAAGAAAGAGAACGACTTGGTTGTATGCAGAGTAAATCGGTTATAACTGGTCAGAGGTAGAGCATGAGGCACAGAAAGAAAGCTCTCATGCCATTGGCAAATTCCCCCCAAGACAATGCTTTCAGGCAGTTGAAAGCTATAGCCTCCAAGAATCGAATTTCCAATATTGTCTCCATATCAACTGTTAAATGTAAACTTATATTGGGTTTACATTTTTCTTTTTGGTTTCTTTTAGCAAACGTGAGTATTTTAGATATTGGATCTAAGCTGAATTTCAACTCATTTTCGTAGACATACTATGGACTAAATCAAGTGGGGTTTCACCATTAGTATGCCAGAGCAATCCCTGGCAGTCTTGCCAATGAAAGTAAGTAACACATCTGATGAGGATGAACGAGGTACTGGGAAGAAGGAAAGTGCATGAGCAGGTACATCCCTGAGCAGGATGAGGGCGAGGGATGGGGCCGTGGGGGCTACTGGAGGAGGGTCAGGGGGGTCAGGGAGAGGACCGGTGGGCATGGTCGCCTCCAGGGTGGGGTCACGTCTTAGTGGCCGGCCTGGCGCGTGTCCACCTGTGTCCAGGGATGGCCAGGTCGCTGACCGCAGCTCTCAATGTCCGAGTCCATTACCAGGGGCCGGAGACAGCAACCCCTGCCCTCAGTGTTGCGTGTCGCCTAGCGCTGAGCGCCCAGGGCCATGGCCCCGACGTCCTAAGACCAGCCTTGTGGCCAAATGGGCCTCATCCGACACCAACCCCCTCAGCACCCATCCCCCTCCCCTTTCCCCGTACTGAGACCTCAGGTGCGTCTTCTACGGACCTCCCCCTCTGAAGGTGTGTGGGGTCCCGACCCCTCCCACCCCTCCCAACCAAGCACTACCTACCTTCCCACCAGAGGCACGACCTACGCGCACCCAAGGCTTCAGCCTCCAGGGCTCTATGTGCACTCCTCTAAGCTTTGCCACAACTCACTCTTTGATACTGAATCTCGCAGACAAATGGAAAGACAACTGAATGAAAGGTAAATACCTTGGCCTCAGTTCTCTACAAGATGCAGTGAAATACTTGTTTTCACACTTGATTCAGTTCCCGAGCAAAATGACTGTGCGGGAGCCACCAGGGAACTATTACGTCCTGCCTTGTTCTTGGTAGAGATGGAGGTATATGGAAATGACGGGTGGAGTGGATGTGGCATAATGGAGTGGAGGAAGGAGGCGGTCACACCCACTGCCCTCAGACCATTAAGACGCTGCCGTAGCAATGTGCCTTTCTCTCCTTGCCTCTCCACACTGTCTGCGTCTGGCGTCCATTAAAAGCTTTGTGGATTCTGCAGTAAGGGGAGGGGTTGGGGTTGGGTGGGTCAAGTCTGGTAGGATAAGCGGGTATCAATACCAGTAGTCCCCTCCTTATCCATGTTCCCTGTATTGTGCCCACTGGTTAATCATTATGATAATGACATTATATGTATATGCTCTCTGCATCCAACATGAGGGAAGAACGCTCATTTTGTGTCCTCCTACATTCACCCCGCCTATACCATCTCCATTGCCTTTAACATTTCCACTGTTGTTATCTCAAAGATCAAATGAGCTCATAGCGGGTGTATTACGGCTATACGCCTAGCCTGCGCTATTAGCTACTTTGCTCATCAGTTCATGCGCATAGCAGTGTCTTGTAACTAGCTTATGGGTAAATGTATATGTATGTCTAGTTTAGGTTCAGACACTATTTAGCTGGATCCTATTTGGAACCCTGGCGCTACTAGCATCTGCCTCCAATTGCAGCAGCGCAGTTCACACGTCCGCAACAAGCCCTTGCCGTCCTCTCATCTGCAGAGAACAACCATTGTGAGCATGTTCTACTTTCCCACAGGTGACAATTGCATGCCTACCCCCCGCCGCCCCTTACAGCTTGCCGACCGCCCCTGCCACTTGTTTGCCCTCCCAATCAGCCGGCTGTGGTAAACCAATCCCAACCTGCTCATCCCCCACCCCACCATGTCCCTACCACGCTCCCTCCTGCTGCATCCAGCCCACCACCCAGACCCACACCCAAAACTACTCACCTCCCCATAAATTATAGCCACCCATTACTATATACCCCCATACCATCTGCATATATCGCGTACATCGACCTGAGACTCTGTCAGTAATTACTATGCCCCGTTTCTATCACTTTCATCAAACTGCCGCCCCATAGCCTGCAGTAGTGGGCAGGCCTACCATGGATGCTACACCCCCACCCTGACCAGTGAGGCCGGATGCCTCCTCCCCTGTCCCCCCCCCCCCTGCCCCCGGTGCTATTCCCCTCACACCGCACGTCGTGAGCAGCTCGGGAGCAGCTCGGCCCGGCTCGCTCTGACACTAAATAGAAGTTGCCGAGCTGACACTGTGATAATTAAGCGGGCGGTGTTTTTTCGGCAGGGGCGAGGAGGAGCCGGGCCTATAAATGAGATGAGCTGGCACTGGCCGGCGAAGAAGCCATCGGCCTGCGGAGCTGCTCACCAAATGCTGATCACCCGGCAGGGTGCGGCGAGCTGCTCGTGTGAGTGGAATGGCGACGATGGCAGGGGCTGATTAGCACCCTGCTCGCGGCCCACCATCAGTCAGCCCACCTCGGTGTATACATATGCTGCTCTGCTAATAGTGTAGCAGCACAAGGGTGTTGTGATTGGGAATACATATATTGTACAAACACCATGCTACTAGCCCATTATTAGTCTAACCCCCCTCCCCTCCGTCCGCATGGAGAGTGTAGTGCTAGAAATGCGCCATACTTTACCTTACCGAACAAGTAGCTCAAACGCAATCAAAAAGGCATTTAATGTCATCAGCCAACTTAAAAGCTAATACATCCAATCTGCCACAACCGAACTATACATAATTATGTGTCAGCCTAAATTGGCCTCCAACGCAGGTTTGATTAGATCTGTCTACTTTGTAAGACTCGGGTTACATCCTAGTATAGACCACCAGGTATCTGAGGTCCCTTGGCATTGCTATTCTTATCCGATTGGGGGCAGGGCCTACGGGTCTTGGTAGAAGCAGTATTCCTGGCCTGTACCGTCCGCGGGGTATATAGGTGTACCCTGGAAACAATTTCCCGTGAATTCCACCAGAATAACACGGGTTGAACTGGGGTCAGTCCCGGGATTAACCCGGGTTATATTCCCGTGATTTCACGGGATTCTGTGAGCAGAAAATCCCGTTAAATCACGGGATTCAGGTAAACGAGATTGCATGGGTTCGAATCCCTCTAAAAACAGACCAGCATGGTTCTAGTGAGCATGTATACTTTCATTCAAGCATTTAAAAAACATGTATCATTCATTGTGTTCAATCATTTGATATAGAATCCTTACTGGTCAATCAGAACCATACTGTACATAAACCTACTGGGATACGAACTTGCCATCTCCTGATCCATAGTCCCGTGCTCTAGCCCCTGTGCTATCCTGGCATGTGCAGGAAGAGCAGTCCTAAAACAGTCGCAACACAGTCCCAACACAGCTAACACTAAAACTTTTCCCTAATGGTTGGAAAACGTTTGCAGTAGGTTTGCAGCAGGTTTGCATAAACGTTTATAAAACATTAAAATGTTCACACCAAGATCTTCAGATCCATAGTCCCAGCCCCTCCTCTCTGACCTAGCGAGGCTGTTGATGGGAAATGTATTTAATGAGGGTATACCCAGTAAACACACCAACGTAGCCCAGGCGTAAATCTACGTTCTGTTGGGGTCTGAACTACTTAGTTATGCAAGGTTTATGAACTTCAGAATATTAAGGTGTATTTACCTGTCACAAACCTGCAGGTTTGATTTACGTTTATCAACGTAAATAAATAGTCTCATAATAATACATTAGACTATAATGAAATATTTGGAAATGGTTTCAAATACACCACAAAAATTCCTCCAATATGATCCACCATTCAACTCCCGCATGTATCAAAAATACATTCCATTGTATCATGTATTTACACAAATCATCAACATAACTCAGAGCATTTACGAATTTGTCCTTATGCATGCAGGCTTGAACTCACCACCTTCAGACCCAAAGTCCCAAGCTCTACTGTATGACCTAGCAGGCCATGTACTGAAATTGCTACATGGTGCAGTTATAATCTGATAATTGGAAAACAAAACTTAATTGCCAAGGGTCCCTATATAGGGACCTTTAGCAAACCCGACGTAGCTCATTAAACGCAGACGTATCCTACACATTCAGTACTGCTACGTCTGCGCTTTATGAGCTTTTACGTGATTGCTAAAGGTCCCTAGTACTGGTACCTAGAGATATTCTGTGATTATCTCACAACGTAATTCACCATATTTATGATGTAGATTTACCACGTTTAATTACGTTTATATTACGTAAATAAACGCAAATCAGACATAGACGTAAACATGTAAGAATGTATTGTAAATATATACACTACCATAATTATCTCTATTTAAATGCAGAATCTATGCCCAGATTATGCATTTCCTATTAAAAGGAGGGTTAAAACTAGGCGTAATGAATGGTTCTTCATCATGGACGTTTCATGAGCCCCCTGGGGGTTCGAACCCACAACCTACAGCTTCATCAGGGGTAAATCCCGTGATTTTACAGGATTCTACATGTAGAATCCCGTCCTAGAATCCCGTGATTTCACGGGAAATTTTGCTCACAGAATACCCAGAAATTCTCGGGAATTTCTCGTGACTTGTTACCAGGGTAATCATATGACATTTGCGGGAGCAATAGGCGTGCTCCAAACGAGTCCGCTATCTTTAGTTGTTACGTTCTGCTTTAAAGGTCCTTAAGAATGGCCTTCTACTTATGGGTGGAATAGAGTAGGCAGAAGTATACACGCTGCACATAAGTCAGCCATTATGGTCTATAAGATCTATATGTTATCTTTTTTACATCATTTTATGTATACCCACAGTATCAAGAAGAGCAACGACCGGCCGAGTGCTGGAAAGAGAACAGCTGGTGGCAATATGGAGGTGCTAATACATCAACTCAGATTTGTTCCGACTATTTATGATATTTTTCATTTTATTCCTTTCTCCTAATTGCTATGTCTGTATTAAACGGTCTGCATGAACACATATAGTACGTTTAACTGTAATCTATTTACCGACCAATATAAATGCTCGGTGTCGATACTAAACAGAAGCAGGTGGCGTTTGACGAAGCTTATAGCAGAATGCGATCATGACATATTCTTTAAGTGTAATCATTAAGTCTCGGCAATCATACCAGGTGCATTTATGTCTACTGTATTGAATATATTGTGTTAAATTATTGGTGGGATTTCATTTGATTTATATATTGATACAGCTATAACCTGGTCATCAAATACACCCCATGCTCACAATTTGATTCACACTACTACTTAAGGTCAATCTTTAATCCATTTCATGTCACAGATGCCCATCCTAGCCACTATAAAACTCATCTGTAGCAACATCAGTACGTACATGAGAACCCTTTATAGGATAATATAGTCTAAGCATTGAAACATTATGATGGTAATATTCAATCTATACACGGGGCTCCCGAACATGTCACCCCCTCACTGCCCCACCAGGTATCAATTTGCCTTAGCCGCCCCAATCATAGGTCCATTAATGGGCCTATTTACTTTAGATTGGGTAGGCAGGGCATCGCTTAACCCGTTATGGGACGCACATTGCTTTAATGCCCTATGCTCCTTTGTCATCGTGATGCATGAATGGAGCCCTGGCGAGTCTGATCGGCAGGGCTGCATTAATGCAGCATATTGCCATTTTTTGGGAAGGTATAAGGTTGGCATCATGTTTGAATGTAGCCCTGACGAATAAATCGGCCGCCAGGTTTGCATTCATGCATCATAACCACAAATAACCACACAGCATATTAGCGCACGATTCGGCCCTTAAAGGGTTAACTTAAGCACTTTCCCATGTCTATCAGGGTGTTTCTGTTTGTGAATTCAGATCAGCGAGGCGCTCTCCTTCCTGCACAACTCGGAGCAGATGCTACACGGCAACGTGTGTCCCAACAGCATCATCATCACCCGACGCGGCATGTGGAAACTCTCCGGCTTCGGCTTCGCAGAGAAGGCGCGCGAGGGCAGGGTAAGTTTCAAAATGGCCACCTCCACTGGTACTACCGCTATTTGCATTGTTTTTGATAGGATTGATCTTTGCGTTAATTTGTATGTTATTTGGGCTACTTTTGGAAAAGAAACATTATTTTGTTGGTGGGATAGAATATTAGGCCTCCCCCACCCCCCGGAGAAATGATTAAGAACACTGCATGAATGTTTGCATTTAAGTAAATTAAGTGTGCTTAAAGGAACACATTTAAAAACACATTTAAATCGGGAAAATGCCGCATATCTGCCATCTTGACCATTCAGGAACATTTACATGGCATTACTGGCCGCTTATTAAAGTAGTTCTTTAAATTTATTTAAATGCAAACATTCACGCGGTGTAATGTCCATATGTACTTTGTCCTGTGCGTTCGCCACTTACATGTCATTGCCTAGGTTACATGAACACAATAAAAGACTGTCATATAATCGCCATGGCCCGAGATCCCCGTGTTAACACAATATTTATGAAACAATTTACAAAGCATCAGTATTTATCATTAAATAACATGGGGTGGTGATCTGCACGTGGTCACGTCGAATTCCTTTCGGACCATCCCTCAACGGCACTGAAGTGGCCAAATATGTACATGTCCCTTAATAGCTACTCAAAACAAAGATCCAAATGTGTCCCCACCTCTCTCCTGTTTCTAATACATGACCACTGTCATACATTGCGTGGTTTACTCTCATTTAGCATAAGGGTAGTCACCAGCACTAATATACTATGTGAGTTGATGCAGCGACCTGTTGGCCTACATCTTACAACGGGGTGAGCTGACATATAAAAGGAAGAATATAGCGATGGGCTTTATCATTCATAATCCTATATACGATAAAGGTCGAAGAATGTGGAGGAGTAGCTCCCGACTGAAGCTAATGGGCCTAAAGTACAGGATCCACTGATTTTAGCGGTGAATGTAACATTTACAGACCTAGGTGACCTAATTACTGGGACTATTTCATATCTCGCACTGTACACTGAACAGAAAGTAGCTCCACCCTAAACCTTCCAGGACACGAAGGTTGACTTCTGTATCAAAAGCCCCCCCCCCTCTCCTTCCCGCCACCTGAACAGCTCAGGGAGGCTGGGAACTGCTCACGTAGAGTGATACGATAGCGTGGGGCGGCCCCATTCCCACCAAGGCAATGAGCAGCTCCATCTGTGATCTACTGATACCTGCCCGGCTTCCTTTATTGCTCATACGGCAAGCCTCTGAGCGGTGGGGCCGGCAGGGGGGAGGGAGCCCTCTATAGAAAGGTGGCAAGATATTCTCTAAAGGTCGAGTGAATATATTTCAGGATCATATTGTCATGTCCTGTACCATTGAGTATTAAACCATCTAGGAACAATATTCAATGCATCTGCATCCTAGTGGATGGATGGAACAGTGTGTGGTTGCGATTGACTTTTATTCCAATCTAACTTATATATACAGTTGCATATGTAGGACTAATTCTCACTTTGAAAATCGATGTCTCACTTCCATTGACGTTGGTATGAATGCCTGAGATGTACACGATCCTCCCCACTAAAGAGAGAGAGAAAGATAACCAAGTGGATGAGAATTGCTACAACAGATTTATAGCATGGGCTTTTACAAGACAATAAAGTATACGTAATAGATAACCCACTAGTAGCCGATGCTTTATAGAAACGGCCAGAACAGACTAGCTCTACCATTTTTATTATTGCATAACTCATCTACGAGTGGTTTATCTGATTTAACTCTCGGTTCTTAGATACAACTAAGGTGTGGAATGTTTTTTCTTATCCCTCTACCATGGGTAGATATATACGGAAGTTATGTAGCTTGTAAGCCCTACACAGTTGTAATGATAAACCCCCAGCTTGGGAAACTGACCCAGTTGTATTATCATAACACGTCCGAGTCTACAAAAGAACGGTGATCTAAACTCCCACTGTTGCTATCCACCAGGGAAAAATAACAATAACATGTTCTAAATTTAAAAGGTGAGATCTATTTCTGGTACTGCAGTCGGCTATGGTAGACTCCATTTTAAACCGCCTGTCACTTTTCCAGAGCACTAGCACTCCACCGCCCCATCTGCCTCCTCACCCCACCCCACCCCCACAGCAGCCAACATAATGCATAGCTTTGATGAAAGGATAGGGCGACATGAAAACCTGCAGCAGGGCTATTTAAGGTTGGCTACGGTGGTGAGTTGGTTGGGGCCGTGTACGCGGGAACCTTGATTATCGTGACAGGCTGAGCAGAAATAGAGCAGCTCATTTCAGACAATGCTTAATGACTCGAGGCCGTGCCGCGCTCCACTGAGCCAAATGTCACAGGCCAGTCCTTTTTGTGTGTGGTGTGTGAGCCTGTGGATGGGGGCTTTCTAATGTAGGCCGATCCGCAGCAGAGAACTCCCCTTCTGTCTGAATCGCATGTTTTAAAAGGGATACTGGAGAAATCACAGCTTAGTGCTGAAAGCCCAAGCAGTATTTAAAAGTATAAGATTTATGTCTATTCATGGTGGGGATCCTCTGAACAACTTTTCCTTCTCAAACCATTGGCCATGTCGTATCAATAATGGTGGCTCCTGCCATTTTGTCTGTACCATGGGCGGCAGCGTTTAGACTAACTAGGAATTGAGAGAACATGCTAAAGGGCCACACACGCATGGCGTGTTGCAGACCTAATATGTATTCATGGGTTTTATTGGATTGGCAATTGAATCTTCAGTAGCCATGATTGTAGTTGCACAGGAGTAGCTCCATGTGCTACTCTACTCTCCCCCCGAGCTGCTCATTAACTTAACAGTAGCACACGTTACCGCTTAAAGCAGGCCGTTCTGCCTGGCCCTAGGTAGAAGGCCTGATGAGATATGCTTGCCAATCCCATTCACCGCATTAATCTAGTCCCTCGTAAAAATACCAAAAATGCCAAAACAAATTTTGACCACCAAAGCCATGCCACTCCAAAAACAAGCATCTAATAAAAGATTTTCAGAATTATTTTTAAATGCAGCTGTTATGTTTCCAGAATGAATGCTGCCCTTGTTCTCCTCTATGCTGAGAATAGAACGGATTTTATGTCCACCTTCTTAGACTCAAATTGGCCACCTGTTAAATGTCAGTCAATTTGTTATGGAGGGCAATGGAATTAGTCAAGAGGAGGCAAGGCAAAATACAAATTCCTGCGATCCTTTCTCAGTGCAGCATTGATATCTTTTATTACTCCATAAGCCACCCAGTGTTTGCATAGTTTCCTTTTTCATTCGGAGCATTCTTGTCGGGTGAGAGGGTGTCACTGTTAATTCCTTTTTAAGAACAAACTGTAGAATTGCCAAATGGAATGGGAGATTTCAATCTCCGTGTTTTCCGAGAGGACCACATCGCCTTGGGTGATTGAATCATGATGATGTTCCTACGTGATGTTGAACATGGTCTTAAATGATTTGAAATGTGAATACAAATGCGGTATTTAAGCAGATTCACCTCCTATGGGAATTGTTCTATTCAATATGACAAAGAGACTTTTTCCAATCAGTTGTAGGCATGCTTAATTGTAGGCATGCTTTGTAGGCATGTTTACAATTGACGTGCAATTTGATAAACCTAAATCAGCAATATAGCTTCAGGTGTTTACATATTCCAACACACATACATATCATTCAGCCTACATGCTTAAGAACAACATTTATATTAGCTTCCAGTAATCAATTTCCAATAGATACAATGGTAGGAAAGAAAGACACAGATGTACACTGTATGAGAGACACTTTGATAAGAGCCAATATATATATATGCACAACATATCTTTAGTGTTATCAATATCTTACTTATTACAATACTCATTTTGCACTGTCTTTCTCTTTCCTTACGACGCCGTCCCCATAACATTAGCACACAGTGAGTATGATGCTACCAAACAGGCATTGGGAATAAACGTGACGTTCGTGAACCGACAATTCCATGTTAAACCCGGTCCAGTCCCTCTCTCCCTGTAAGACTGTTTCTGCAGTGCCTTGTGTGATCATCCCTACTCCTATCATCCTTGCTATCTCTTGACATTGTTATCTGTTCTGAATACGCCGATGTTCATGGTTCTTCATTTGATGCCCTAACAATGTGTTGTGTCCTATTTCTTCTCTACTGTATACATGCACGCCTGGTAACAAAAAAAAGACACATCTGCTTAACCCATTAAGGACGACATGTTACTAAACGTCAAAATTTATCATAATGATGAACCAATGCAGCCCCGGCGAGTAACTTGCTGATGGTGCGGACCTTTTGTGGAGTCCATCAACCCCGTAGGGTCAGCATGATTCTTGAATGCGGTAATGGCGAGCTACTTGTCAGGGCTCTGCATTCATGCATCATGACGACTAAGGACATGATGCATTAATAAAGCTCTATGCTACCCTTAAGGGGTTAAGCTAACACTCATTAGCCTCTTTCAGGAGCACACCTTTAGGAAGGAGGTGTCCTCCTGTGTAGAATATGGACCGGAATAATGGATGACCTAGAATCAGGTGACGGTGTGCAAATCCATTGTATAGAGCACAAAGGATTACAATCATTCTCAGTGGGAATTTTTGTGTTGCTTCCTCTTCCTGCGCCAATGTCAAGTTATATAAAGTGCTGATGCCCAACTATTCTACGCGGGGGCGCTGGATACCCTCCTTGACCTTGGGAACAATCTGTACATGCTGGACAGGTAGAATTGAAACATGATCTCTAATACTGAATTCTCAATGCACCTGCTGCAAAACTCCTTACCTGCTGCTTGCATGTGAAAGCTGGGCTTCAACTTTGTAAATGTCTCCCGAAATAGTTGTCATGTCCATAATTATTTTGAATTTTAGCTTTTTTTAAATTTTAGCTTTTGAACAGATTCTCATCAGAATTGATTTAGCAGACCTTATTAATGCTTATGAACGTCTCGTAGTTTATGGGTTATATTAACATATCTATAACTGCAGTGACTTTTTTGGACAGTAATGTACAGCATTGGAAAAGCACTAACCACTTGATACCTCATGATTTATTCTACATGGGGTCGGTCGAACCATAGGGTAAGATAATGTGAGTCTGGTTGAGAAGACATTGATTTAATGAAGAAAACAGGCACAAGAAGCCTGGAATCTGTGATTAGGTTGGGAGGTGTGTGACAAGAATATTATATGTGTTGGGCTGTATTGTGTGTGTGGGCGGGTGGACGGGGATGGGGGTGCTTAGTGTTATATGAGCCTAACAAGTACGGCCTTCATACACCTGTCGGGCCTCAGGTACTCTAACTAACACAACGTCATCCCATCCACTTTTTCCACATTATCTGTGCACCTCTGTCTGTCAACCATTGTCTGTCCACTTTATATTCTCCTGTGATAAACTCTTTACCTTTTTGAAGCATACAATATTTGTATTCTGGAAGTGTTGAAGTAAAATAATTTTAATTCTTAGATATATACCCTTCTACAGACGTCAACACAAAGGCACTATACTATCTATTTTCATTCACTCAGAACATTCCTACTATTTCTATCCCTTCTCCTGAGCTCAATCTGTCCCATCCAACAACTTATCAGCATCACTCGAGGTTTCCAGTGGTTTGAAGAAACAATTTGCGTCGTATGAACAGACGGATTGAATGTGGGGTGTTGGACGATCCCACTCCCCTGCTATAGCCATAGAGCACGCTACAACAAAACGAGTAGCCCCTTCCCGATCAGGAAACCCTTAGGGGGAAAGGGAGATCCACAAAGCTGGTAGGATGAGCTGGTGGAAGCCGCATGTAGGCGTCCACAGTGGCCGCACCACCCCTGATCCGGTTTCATACTAAGAACTGCTCACCGCCCCCTGAGGTGCTCCTCTCCCACTGTGTTGCTCACCGAGGTGGGCGGCCTGGGGCTGGGGGAGCTTACCACCTGTGCAACTTCTAAGTGTTACAACACTGCTAACTGTGTTAAAAACTCAACCAGCCAACCACTATTTGTATCACAGTAATTGCTACGTAGGTCTATATCATCTCATGTGTATCATAAAATAGTTTTCTGTGTTAAAGAAACTCACATTCCTCGCAGTTCATCTGCCTAACTTTAGTTTCAGCAGTCAGCAGGGTTGATACAGTTAGCAAGTGTACACCACCCTCATACCCACAGCTACCCCTTTCTGAAAAGCTCCATGTTCTTATCATTCCTGATTCCAAGGAATATGTATACATGTCAACGTGCAGATGACGCTAGGCGAGATATCACTCACTATCCTGTGCATTTAACATATGTGACACGATCTGTGAAAAGGGACCTTAGTTCAGGGTGAACTAAGGTCCCTATTCCCAGCACACGTCACATATACAGCAATCCTTTTTCTGTGAATGATTGCATTGAATACTCACAGTAAGGCTCTATATGTTTTAGTCGTCTATCAGCAACGGTTGGACTATATGTTCATTTAGCCTTACCTTGTGAGTACACTTTAGCAACGCGTTTGCAGTGAACTATGTGTAGGCAATCACTCTAGATCATAGACTACGTCTTTCTAGGCCTAGGGAGATCTGAACGCTCCTCTATAATCAATGAATATAATGGCACTGAGCCATCTATATGTTGTACTCATCAAATTAGCCTCCTTTTAAGGTAGACTTTAGATAGGTGTTTGACTGGTAGCCGCGAAATTTTCCATCACAGCCTTCTTTGGAAAGTTTCGATAGAAATGGAATTTCACTATTGTGCGATCGGGTTTAGATACCTATATCTTGCAAACAGTTCTCTAGCTATAGGCCAGGGATCTGTTCAAAATCAGTTAGGATGCCATTGTCTGAATAAGGATCATAAAAAAGATTGTTACAAATTGTGAATTTTAATATTGACAGTAAAAATGTCAAGGTCAACCGCACATCTACGTGGCGTATTTCGAAATACACTGGATATGAATTATGCTCTGCCATCTTATTACCTAGTCGTTTCTTAATGTGTGCCCCCGCCCTTCCTCATTAAAGATGATATCTACATTTTGACTTCTTAATGTTTTGGTTGACAGGATTCCTACCAGGTGGCGCCATGGACGACCAAAATGGCGAAGATGGCACAACCTGATCTGGATTACATGGCCCCCGAGATCCAGTTGGAACATGGCAAGATGTGTACCGTTCTCTGTGATATGTACTCCTTGGGAATGGTGATATGTGCCATCTACAACAACGGCAACTCCATAATACAATCAAACCACAACCCTAACACATATGCAAAAAAGATAGACCAGGTAATGCATTGCATAACGCTGCAATTTTTATTTTTACTCCTCTGAGTTGGATCTCATGAGAAGGATTGTATTTCCTAACATTAACCTATACTGTAAGCACCAACATCCATATAAATATCTTATCACAGAAATAACGACTTTAGAAATGTAGCATTTGCATACATTTTCTACACATGCAAGGATGATTGTAACACCAAAGTTTATTCCATGTACATGTTATGTTAGTGGCAGATTCACACTGGAATTCTACGTTTTCTGTTATCCATTTTACTCTAACATTAGTTTCCAAGTGCACAACTCATGTGGCTTCTGTGGTTCTCCTTAAAGGGGAGATAAGAGATATGGCTCCTTATCAAATGGCAGTGGTCTCCTATCTTTACAGATGACAGAGATATTCGGAGAAGTAGCTCACCGGATGAAGTTACAGCTGGTGGAACCTGTAGAGAAGATGATCAACAGGGACATCCGGTATAGGCCCACGGCGCAACTCTTTATGTTGGTGAGAACCTTCATCCTCCTTAACCCTTTAACGACGGCATAATGCATTATTGCCTCATAGCCTTGGTCGTCATGATGCATGTATGCAAGTATCATATAGCAACCCTATGGGGTTGAGACACTCCCGGAGGGATACTCGCTGGGGTTGAATTGCACATCATGACGACAAATGTCACATTTTAACGATGTCTGTCCTTAAAGGGTTAACATGATATCTAGAGCATTATAGCACTTGTGTCATAATATCAGTAAGCATGTTTGTGTTGTAATACTAGTAGGCGTAGTCAGTGGATATCACCTAGTTAACCATCCGTTAGTCTGATGACTACCCTCCGTAAAGAGATTAGACTTGTTATTCTGGTACTGGTGTTATTCTGGTACTGTAATTAACACCTGGTGCATCATTCTTTATAAAATATTGTTAGCCCCTGCCAAACAATCATTTTAGATGTTCAATATTATTATAATGAATTATATAAAAAACATAACTAGAACTTCAGACATAAAGTTTCAGCTGGCTTTTATTACCATTGAAAAGTACAAGTAGTGTGGTCTTATTACAACGTTTTGGCAAAAGGGTGGTCATTGATATTGTAGATTGACATTGTAGATGCTACTAGCATAGTTTATAGGTGCCAAACAACAATGTCTAAAATCTACTTATGTAATATGCCAGCACCATAGACCTAGGTCTGCCATTGACGTAGTTGAAAATGCGTCAAACTGTACATCTAATCTATACTCAAATTGCTGTAAATTGGTAGGTCTACATGAGGGAGTGCAGACAAAAGATCACACAATTGTTTACAATTGGTCAATTACAAGCCATATATCGTCAGAGAGTGGCATTACATTATCCAAAATGATGCAGCAAAAGGCGGCAGTGTCACCCATGTGTTATTTTGTAGCCAAGCCACCTTTGTAACGGGGTCGTAACCGCCTACCAGGTTTACTCAGGGCTTTGCTCCTCATTTGAGGCTCAATTTCACATCCTGTGATAATTAGACGCCGCTGAGTCGAATCGCGTATACCGATCATTAAGGGAAGATACTAATTAAGGCCAATTTTTAAACTGTGCGTTAGGCTGGGACCGACAACTAACCAGGCCCTAATGAATTAGCATATAATTAAGCCTACCGCCTCCGGGCGGGCACTGATTCAATCAGGGCTCCCCCTACCCGCTCCGCTGTCTTAGATCCCAGTATCAATTTGCATACATCAAAAACAACCAACCTATTGTCGCGCCCCCTGACGAATCAGATCCAATTTACCTCCCTATAATACAATTTCCCCCTTGTGGAAACCAAAGTGTGCTCTGGAGACGCTCGGGATGTGTCGGGCGGGGGCCTAATGCGGCTGCAACATGGTCAAAGGACAACTGGGTTAGCATAACATCCAGATCTAATAAAGCAACCTGTGAGGGTGGATGTCCTGGGCTTTAACGTGTTCCTATGTGCAGGGTATGGTCATGGGGTCATGATGAAACCTGACTCTTTAAAACAATAATGTTGATAATATTGGAGAAAGGGGTTAATAGGAACCGTGGTAGCAGGGCAGAGGCCCAGTAGCGGATTTAGAGGAGCCCCCCCCCCCCCCCGCCCTTGTTTTGTGAAAAAGAAAGTTTTAATGGAAACACTTTTGGGGAACGTCTTTCTTTATGTGAATATTGCCCAAAAGGTTCTTCTGGAAAAGATTCTACAATTGGCACTGTGAAACCTTTGTGAGAAAGGTAAAAGTCAATATCCTTCTCTCAGCCTTTATCTTGAAGTAGAATATACCTAGTGCTCAGTTTTATTGGGTAGCTCTATCGGCCGGACTACTCTATATCCGAGCAAACACAAGCGGAGGCCATAACCGTTAGCAGTGATGAATTATTCAACTGTGCATTGCACTCTCTGAAGAAACACATAAGCCGCAATATAATGTTTCATTGGAGGCAGTGTAGTTAGCACTGCAGGTAGCATTCCCTGCGCCTTTGAGGAGAATAAAAATATACACAGCTCTATAGTATTACTATACATATAGATGTGATTCAAGGAATGTAATAGATATGGGATAACAGCATCTAGAATGCATCTTAACTATTGGCAAACTATGTGAGCATCATTAATAAAGAGGGTCATTTGTTACACGTAAACTATGTTAGTAGTATCTACAAACTTTTCTTTACCACGGGTACGCTGTGTTGGTAGTATCTAAAATGAATCTTTGTCACAGGCTAAATGTGTTAGTAGTATTTAGAAATGGGTCTTTGCCACAGGTTCAATGGGCTAGTAGTATCAACAAATAAGTCTTTGCCACTGGTTAAATTCGTAAGTAGTATCTACAAGTGCATCTTTGCCACAGGTTAAATGCGTTAGTAGTATCTACAACGGAGTCATTACCACAGGTTTAGTGTATTACACTCTAAAGAATATGTGTTAACTTAACACACTTTTGTAACACATTTTTGTATACTTATTTTACACACCCTTTTTTTTAACACACTACACACTTTTGTCAAAAGTGTGTTATTGTACATACTTCTTTTACCTACACACATTTGACAAAAAAGTGTGTAAGTGTGTTGAAAAAAGTGTGTTCACGCTCAAGTGTGTTAAAAATATATGTGTGTTACTCTTTATCCATGTTCCCGCAACACACATTTTTTACAGTGTAGTAGTATTTACAAATGAGTCTTTGCTGCAGTAAAATCATATGGTTAGTATCTACAAATGTACTTTGTGCTTAGAGTAGTATTTGCGATAAATGGTAATATTAGTATTTTCGGGGGAGTTAATGTTCCTCCGCTTTTCTTTCAGTTAAAATACTTTGACGACCCTGTGGCTAGATGTATGCAATCCATTGACGCCATTGACTCAAGGGACATTTCACAGAAATGTGATTTCTTCACAAAGCTCGCCCATACAATACCCTCGATACCTAGGGTGAGTGCCTACCTCCACATTGATTCTCTCGTAGTCAGTTCCTCCGCTCTTTATATATGGCACGCCATTGTTGATTTAACACCATAACTGTTATTGAACTGAGAAAACTTTATATCAATAGTGCCGGGGTAGAATGCCATACCCAGGTACATGGTGACATTAATTTTGTGATATACTATTAAAACTTTTACCTTCATGATCAACTGACATTAACTTCTATTCTGAACATTCATAGATTTAAACCTATTATATATCCTAGTTTCTAATTTCTCTAATACAAATTTACAGATTTACTCCCAATCGGTGTCTTGTAACTTGTTTGATGCACATTCATGAATTTCCTTTCATTAAGTGTCTTGTCTTTTCGCTGCTTACAGAAAGTGTTATATAACTCGGTCTTCCCGGTGCTACAAGACCAGTTGGAATACCCGGACATGTTGGTTATTGTGCTACCTGCATTCATCTCCCTCATTGACCATGCATCGGAAGATGACTACAAGGTCATCATCCAACCCGAGTTTAAGAAGGTGTTCACCATGCAACGGCCGGTACATGTGAGTGTATTTTGCTTTATTGTGAGTCTTACCTATAGTCCATTCCCAGATATTAAATATGTAGGCGTACCTAGGTTGAATATCAAACCAGCGGCCATACTTTTTTTCTCTAATAGAAATAATATGTCTGATTATCTCTTTATCACAACCAAAACAGCTATCCCCTATAGACGGCCCACTCGTTCTTTATAATCTACCTGATCACTTCCTTAATTGGTACTCACAGTCAAAAAGAAAGTAACAAATCTCAAGTAATAAAATCAAGTAATAGTTTCCAATACATATGCCCAGCGGGCATCTACCATGGGAATGTGCATCTGGAATTTCTCATTTGGGGACCGGAGGTCCTAAACCCACGGCAACAGCATCAGCTTTCATAAGGCACTGTTGAGACATGTAATTAAAAACGATTATAACACCCAGATGATAAAGCAAAATAATCACAGTCCAAAGTTCAGATTCATTACAGCGACAAGTGGGTGTTGAGAGACCCTCCATCATCTGTTTTACACGTGTTGCTTTTAGACAGGATCCCAATTATCATTTATTACCACTAAGGAAGGGAAACAAAACATCGTAGAATGCCGCCATCCCATACGTCATACCCATCTCAGTGTCACAGCACACCTCCCCTCCCGACCAGCCCTATCCCATTTAGGAAGAAGCAAAAATGAGTTGTTCTGGAGCTCTGGGGTCGGGTGAATGAACGGATGGATTTCCAAATCATCCCAATGTGCACAGTGAAAAACCTTTAATGAAATTATCGTTATTGTCTACTTCTGTTTCAATATCTGATTTCTGCTAACATAATGGCTTGCTTGGCGTAATGGGAGCATGGGAGTGATGCACCCTAAGGCCATGTACCTTACCACGACAGATAGCATATAAAAGTGATGCAACCCTGGAGGGATAAGAGGGAAGTAGGAACTTACGTTATTCCGTTTGCCTTTTGATAAGTCGTCTTGAGAGTTTTGATTATTCATGAGCTTTCCCCAGGGTTCATCAATTGTAACTAAAACTGGCGTGCACCACTCGGCTACCACCAACATTTTCCATTTTGACGAGAGATTCATTGAGTTGGCCTGTTTAAGGCCATTACATTTTCGGTGACAAAATGACAGCTGATATTGGCAAGTAATTGATTTAGGAACTGTTTCCAAAGATCCTTTTGGCCGTCAATATTGCTGCCTGGGTTTTTGGTGCCCGACTCCTGATTAGGATTTGTTGACCAATTTGCTGAGATTGGAAAATGATTACTCCGTTCAATTTGGAGAATTTTCCACGAAATAAATCTAGTTTGTAGGCCCCAATCATTAATCTCCAGGTCGAAATGGACCCTGCCTTGCCATTTGTCAATGCATGTTAACTGTAGAAGGCATTAGGTAATCCCAAATATTATTGCAATTGCCCAGTAGTTCAAAGTAAACAGGAAAGAAAAAAATCAGAGTGGCTTAATTTCCAGATTCAGGTCTGCTCAGATGATTCCCTTTTGAAAGTCAAACTGACACTGGCTGACTTTCTTTCCGGGGCGAAAAGTGAATAAGGCATTGGCTAGACTAATGCAGCAGGGCTTACTTTCTTAAAGTTGGTATATGTCCGATAATTGTGGCTCAAAAATGAATATGCCCAAAAAAGTATCATATTTTCTTCATTACCTTACTCACATTCTTTTGGATTTAACTTACATTTGATCTAATTGTCAAAGTGAGTTCAATTTGCTAATTTCAGGGTATACAATTTTATTCAACACATTCAAAGTACACCGTGACAGTCAGCCCTGTGAATGGGTCCCAATTTACCACAGTCTAATCTCTTTACTGCCAATGTATAACAATTGGTTCTCACCCATCCCAGTAAAATGAGGTGACAAAAACATATATTCAAAAACAGTGGATGGAACAGATTTCAGTCAGATATTTAAAAGAGAAACGTATTTTCGGATGGATTTAACAAAGGGAACCCAATGAAGACTAAGAAACTCCCCCATTACCCAATCTCTCAACCAAGACATTATTGTTGTGAAAATCCCTAAAATAGGCACGCTTATATTACACAACCTTGTACATGAATTATCTTTATTTACGTTGACGACCATTCAATAAGCCTGGATAGAGAGCTAGAGACAGACAAACATATAGAGATAAACATGCACCAAAACAGGGATAGTAAAGAGGAAAGAGAGGGCGAAGAGTGACAAGTAGGGATAATGAGAAAGACAAATTGGTTCCGTTCTCAACACATTGAATCGAAACGTCATGTCCAACGATTTAGTTATTAGAGTTGCTTTTATTAGCCCTATCGAATACCATACAATATCAGAAGCAAGCGATCCTTAAATTGCGTTTCGGGTTCACTCTATACCTATTCTAATAATAAAAAAAGTAACTCTCGGCCATTTTATATGTTGGGGGGATATTGTTGTGTTCACGCATGGAATGTCAATGTAATGACTAAAACAAATTGTTTTTTTCCTGACATTTTCCATTGAGTAAAACGTTGCTATCTAAGTACTTTCACGAAGAGTTTCCGATTTTTGCCGTGTACGAAATGGGATTGCTAAAAAACATTTAAAATTATTACCCCTCCTCTTACCACGTTTTCTTCCCAACTTGAGCCGCTCCGAATTCTATAGGGAGTTCGCATTGAAATAGCTACGCCTGTCTAGGTTCTTGAATAAACCTGAGATTCACAACCTGTACACTTGATCCGAACTGTGTCGACTTTGTTCTTTACTTAATAACATTACCAATATTATAAGGAACAAAGTCTCGTTTATTAGACATGTATTTATAACGTTAGCAACATCGCATATATCCTGTTCATGTATCAAGATACAGCACTTAGGAAAGTAGCCATTTGGTGAATGACTCGATCACATATTGACCGACCTGTACAATATTCTAATTCCATTTTTTTATTTGATACAGGCCACAGTTTTCCTGCTGGAGCAACTAGATATCATCCTAAGCAAGGCCTCGGAGGAAGAGATTAACGCTCATGTATTACCTATGGTCTTCGCTACACTAGAGTCTAATTCAATACAAGGCCAGGTACGTGTTCCTTAATTTTACCCTGGCCAATAACCCGCCATTGCTGCATTCATGCATCCTGCTTACCCTACAGGCTAGATAACTCCCGATAGGGATCGGCGTGTAACTCGCCAACACTGCGTCAATTACTGCATCATAACAACAAATGCATATTGCTTTTAAGGCAACATGCCATGTATATACTTAAAGGGCCAATGTAGCCCAAGACTCCATAATCATAACCATAACCCAACTACAACCATCTCTACCAACCAAACCACTCCCCCCCCCCCGTTCATGCATGCAATCAGGAACAGCCAATAGTGCTGCACGCCTTCCACCACCTACCTCACACCAGATGCACTAACCCCTGAGAACAGAATGCCACCAACAATACGGGGCTAATTAATTCAATTAGTTCTCCTGATTAACACTCCATGTCAGAGGCGTCCACCTGTCATGGCGATCCTGGCTGGGTGATCTTTAATGTAATCAAGCAGTCTGTAGATGCCAGTACCCATATGTCAACCCAGAATCAGAAGGGTGCTGGAGGACGGTGGTGGGGAAGGGGGGAGGGGGGGTACACCACACTTGCCCAATGCCAGGAATTGCAGTAATGCGGTCAGTAGCAAAACAGTATGGACGTACCGATAAGGAGCCGATCGAGTGTAGTATCATGAGCAAGTAGATGCTAGCTTATTCTATTGGTTTTGAATTTTATGTCACAGATACAGAAAGCATTAGTTCTGTATGCTATTCTCTATGCTATTTTGCATATGCAAGATGAATGCATTGGAAGTGTATTTATATACCAATTTAACAATACAATCGAAATATACCTACCTCGTCGTCCCCACTGTATGTACTGCCTTAAGTAATATTTCACTATGAGCTGATAACTCCAATAAAAGACCTGTAGGAAGTATCTCTTTGTAATAAATGATTTAGTTCCTCGACATCAGAGAGGCTGTTGAAATGTCGCACTATGCTAATCTGTGTTTGTATACTGAAAAACTGATGGCCTATCTCCAGAGAAAGCATGCCGTTCTATTATGTATTCATCATACAGCGTGTAACTGTTTCCCTCGTGGTCTATCATATATAAAAACAAATCAGAGTGAGTGCTTTTCGGATTGCCATGGATAAAATGTATGGTGCTAAATTCGATTCTATTTCTATGAATATCTGTGTAACAAAACCGAAGCGAAGGCATCATACACCATTTTACACTACAGATGATGTACTCAATATAACCCAGTATCTCTGTATGCGGCCTTCTTGCTATCATGACCTTTTAAATAGTTACTGAACTATAGCTGAAGTATAAACTTGCAACGTAGTGTGGTGTCAGATCTGGCCTAGGTGTTGTCCACGACAACAGCAACAACAACAACATCAACAACAACAATAACAAAAGCAAAAACAGCACCAGAAACAACAAGTGTAACAGGTGCCTACTGTCAGGCCCTATACTTGTCACTGCCTCCCACGGAGACACAGCACAGTGACTCAACAGATTACTTCGCCTAAAGCATAGACGAATAATGCAACAGCCCAATCGAATTTACACCGATGTCTATAGTAGATCTGCAGGGGTCTTGTCAGCTGTGGGGATACTCTAGACGCTGGAGCAGGAGCATCCTTCTGTAACCCAGTAGTCGGTGTGACTGCATGGCAGTGCTGCAACCCTCAGAGTACTGGCTAATTCATGAGAGTGCTAGCTCCCAGCTTATCCACCTGTTGCTTGTAACCTAAGGCTCCCGTTTCGCGACCTGCCAAGCACATTTATCAATTACCTGCTGCCTCCCAGGACAGCTAGGAGAGCAGGGGATGATGGAGCCTCTTGTAGCAAGCCTCCATAACCCTTTAAGGGTTGCAGAGTGCTTTAATGTGCTCAAATCTTTGTAGGCATGACGCATGAATATAGGCATGGCAAGTCTGCTTACTATGGCTGCATGTAGGCATCGTCCCAATCTTTTGGGAGCACTGGCAAGGTACGCACCAGGGCTTCATTCATGCATTATGACGGTAAAGGACATACTGAATTACTATGTGACCCTTAAAGGGTCCGCTTTCTGCACTTATCGTACAGTATTAAGTCCATGACCTATAACTACACACAGAAGACTCAAAGACACCTGACAGCCTTTAACATCCAAGAGATGTGACAGAGGAAGCTCCTTTAAGGTCACTATGAAGTGATCATTTATCAGGATCCTCCACAAGATGAAACTATAACTCTTTCTTCTCGTAGCTTAACTATTACATCTCATCTAGACAAGCAAATGTGCCAAGGTGAATCCATGTGAAAACGACCAATTATCCTTTAATATGGATATTATTTACCTTTGCTTGGTAAATACGACTAGCTGTATACAATGCCGACCTGTTCCAGTCCTTTTGGTAGAGGTCCGATTATTCTGGCAGGTCTGAGATCAGTGCTAGTAGACAATCATAGCTAACTGATAACTGATTAATTAAGATAATGACTGTATCATCCATTTACGTTGGACATCTGGGACGTGAGAAGGCTGAATGACCCCGGGAGTAGCCCTTAGAGGTCACATGTCTGTCAGATGTCCGTGGAGCGCCCTCTATTCCCCACTAGCTGGATGTCCACTGGACAGCGCCATATTGGACTGGTCCCAGTATGCACCCTCTCCTTTCCAGTCACTAGCTTCAGCAAATCATGTGGACCAGATCAGGGGGCTAAAGCTCTGCTTGGAGAGTGGAACTACTACATTCCCTGCATGCTAGGACACCTGCAATCTTTTACCTGTCCAAGATAGGGTTGTGGTTAGGACAATGGACTCATGACTAGCAGTACCTAAGTTCAAATCCCCTCCAGGCTAGGTGTGGTGACCATTTTAACCCCATTGGTTGCAAAGGCCTGCACCAAAAGTTTTGGCAAAACGTTTTTGTAAAACATTCTATGAACCTTTGCAAAAGGTTTGGGTATAGTCTTTTGGTAACCACTTTTGGTAACCATCTATGTTACACTAATAGCCACACCAAGAACCGAACCCGGGACCCTTAGATTGGGAGTTCCAGGCTCTCCTGGTTGAGCTATCGAGGCTGCTGGTAGATCAAGGTACAATAGGTAAACATAAACTTTGTTATTGATTATCCTCATTAATGATCAATGCTATTAGGGACCTTTAGCAACCACGTAAAAGCTCATTAGGGACTTTAGCAACCATGTAAAAGCTCATTAAACACAGACGTATCCTTTGCCTTCAGCACTACTACGTCTGCGTTTAATGAGCTTTTATGTGGTTGCTAAAGGTCCCTATTGATCATTAATGAGGATAATCAATAACAAAGTTTACCTATTGTACCTGGACCTACCAGCAGCCTCCATAGCTCAACCAGGAGGGCCTGGAACTCCCAATCTAAGGGTCCCGGGTTCGGTTCTTGGTGTGGCTTTTAGTGTAACATAGATGGTTACCAAAAGTGGTTACCAAAAGACTATACCCAAACCTTTTGCAAAGGTTCATAAAATGTTTTACAAAAACGTTTTGCCAAAACTTTTGTAACCAATTGGGTTAAAATGGTCACCACACCTAGCCTGGAGGGGATTTGAACTTAGGTACTGCTAGTTATGAGTCCATTGTCCTAACCACTAGGCTATCTTGGACAAGTAATAAAAGGTGTGTCCAGGTACAACCAATGCATAATACACATGTAGAGGCCTAGTGTAATCATTGATCCACTCTCCCCCCTGATGTTTGGCCCCCTGAGACCCACACTGCTAGTTCTAAGTGTCCCCAATTGTGGCAGCACTGGTATCCCGCTAGTGAGGAATATACCTGGCTGGATTGCAGGTCGCTGCTGGTTGCGGCACTTGTCTGTGAGTCGATTGTCGTCTGCTATCAGGATGGCAGCCGATAATGACAGCCGGGGCTGACACAATCCAACAGGACCTCCTGATGCTGATAGCCCAACCGTCTCCATTGCTCACACACACGCCAGGCCCCGGATCTGACGCCTCCAGCGCCCCCTCGCCGACGACGGAGGAACTTTTAATTTCCGGAACCCCGGCGGGATTTCTGACCGCAGCCATGGGTGATTCACTCACTAGGTGGCGACACCCTAAACGATGGTGGTGGTGGCTGGGGGAGGGGGGGGCATGTGATACTTGACTGTCAGAGACTGCTACAGGCTTCACCGGAAGTTATGAAGCCCACAAAGAGCACCGCCCCTTCGGTTACTTCAATAAAGAAAATTTGCAGTGTATTATTGCAGGCATAGATTTGGTGAGATAAAGGTCAACATTGTATGGTTACCATTATACACATGAATGCAACGTGACTCCCATTATTGAACATTGATAAAGAAAACCCTCACATGGGTGTTTTGATCATGTACAAATCAATTCATTATAAACATGCCCTATTTTCTTCTCCAGGAGGCGGCCATCAGTGTTTTTTCTACAATTAAGAAATATCTAGACGACCAAACGATGAGAAAATTGGTTCTTCCCAAAGCAAAAAGTCTCTTCCACAAATCTACAAACGTTCGGGTAAGTAGTTACAATGTTCCATGTTAGCATAAAACAGCAACTGCAATCTTGATTTACATGTTAGGAGTAATACATCTCGATTTAACCTGAAACTGACATTCTGGCATTACGGTTACATAAAGAAACCCGTGAATTCAAAATTGTGCAATCGGAATATGGATTCTCACAAGGCATGATAACAAATAAACATGAAGTGATATAATTTAACTTGAAATGAAATATAGGTAGAAAATAAACATAATGTGAATTCATAAAGTGTTGCTTTGAATATTGTTCAAACTTCAGATTCAATTGAATGCTCTGGCCTGTATAGACAAGCTGCTGGACAGTCTTGACAAAATGATGATCCTAGATGAAGTCCTGCCCTTCTTGACAGAAATCAAGTGTCAGGACGTCGACATCATCATGGCCATTATAGGTGAGACATAGTGCTGGTGCACGTCATTATATTGCCATGGAAACATGGACCACATTGCAATTAGAGAAATCAAAGAAACAAATTGATAGAATCGACAACAATGTTGAAACACGAATAAACATATCATAAAAAGTTATGGCTATTTGATGATAAGCATAATCATGCTAAGGCCACTCATCATATGGGGAAAACCTTTTTTTAATGAAAAATATGTTGAAAAGTGGTCAAAATATTGGCATATTTGGTCACAAATTAAAGCTAATATTGCCAGTAATGCAATGGGATATAAATGACTTACATTTTCCCACTTTTAAAGGTCAATGAATTCCCAACTACCAAAACGTGAAATTCGGCCACGAAAAACATATATTATCCTATACATTTTATCCTGCGAAGTAAAAAAGAAAAAAGAAAAAAAAGCCTCCCTTGTCATATTTTTCAGACCTTGGTGATGAGAAACAATTTTTTGGGGGAGTGGCCTAATTGGATAGGGATGGCTCTCAAACAATAAGACGTGTAGCTTATTTGCACTAGTGATTTTACAATGCCCACCCATGTTTGCGGTGTTCTCAAAAACTAGTAGTGATAATGATTTGCATTTAATGACATACTCTTTGGGAAGTTCATGATCTCAATTTTGAATTTGGCATTTTTCCTTGAGTATCACTTTACCTTGGCTGCATATTGTATTGTGTGTCTCTGTGTGTAGTTTGAATCATATTGAATCAGTCATTAATTTACACACCCAGTCGGCCTGGTCGACAATTGCTGCTTTGAGCTTCGCCAGGCTGGTTACAGGGTCATTTAATATTCTATGCATTATCATGGCTACCAACTGCCAGGAGACCTCCAGGGAGGACCTAATACAGAAGAACTGTGTGTTGGGATGAGGAGTTCGACATGCGGGCCCGTGGGGCAAGCGGTGCAAATTGCTTGAGCACAATGGTGGTCATATTCCATCTTAGCGTGATGTCTAGTGGAAGGCACCACTCCACTAGTATCAGATGTATTCCCTCTGGTCTCCGCACACCCGGGATAGCTCTCCTAGGTGCGCGGACAAACGGTAACAGCGCAATCTTAACACAGAGTCCTATCTCAAACTATCTTAGACTATCTTAATAGTGTTACTAAGCAAATGAGGATGGCACCACTAGTAGTGGTAAGACTACACAGTCCATTGTAGGATAGGCTAGTCGGCTAGTATGTAATGGGGGGGGGGGCTCTGCCCCCCAACTCCCGTTTTTTTTGGGTATTTTTCTTTTAGATGTTTATAGTCTGGTATAATGCCGGCGAGGTGCACCGCCGACAGCATACTGTGTCTCAATACAAAACAGGGCTGCCTTAGATTAAGACATTTTAAGATGTAAGATTAAGATTGCACTGTTAACGTTTGTCCGCGCACCTGGGAGAGCTATCCCATATTTTCCTGGTCTTCAGCAACCAGATCAAGCAAATCTCGTAGACGAGATTAGGGTGCTAGTAGAGTAGGGTGGCATGATTGGTATTTTGAATGAATAGTCCTTATGTCATCCGTTTGGATTGTGGCAGTATTCCACGTCAGTGGAGTACACCCTATAGGGGAGTGGTTAGGACACTGGTCTATCAATGCAGGGTCCTTTCATGGATCCAAAGTCAGGACCTCAGCATTGTTAGATCAGTGTCCTAAACACTTCCCCAATCCTGACAGGTGACAGGAATATTCAACTACTACTCATTCATAAAAATGTCATGACCCCCTACAGCTCCCGATTTTGGACATGCCAAGTACCAGCTTCAGCTATAAGTTTAACAATGTAGTACTGCTGTATTCCGCTAGTGCGAAAACGTTGCTGAATACCTCACGACGTAAACTAATTTGTGAATCCCCAGTAACCCGGCCTGGTCTTCTCCGATCTCACAAGTTGTCGAGAGTACTTCCATGATTCCTATGACTTTGCCAATTTGCACACTAGTACCAGAAGGAGACATATATGTACGCGTGTGGGTGGGGTGGGAGGGGGGGGGGGGGGCAATCCCAACATCACATTATGGTCAATAACCTTTACCGTTATTCGAATTACTCTCTCATGGCACCATTAGTCAATGTGTGCTCCCGAATAGAATAATGCTGTTCTAGCATTATACATTACTCTGGCAGACAGGCAGACATACAGACAGAGACAAAGGGAAAGAGAGACAGCGAGAGACAGACACACACGGAGACACACATTTATAGAGACCAATGCAGCAAGAAAGGGTGACTTTTTCATAATAATGTGTTTATGTTGATTTTAGCAGATTCCTCAAAACATTGTCAGTAATGGCTATGTTTGTGAACATCTCATACTAGGAGATTCACAGGATGATTTCTTTTAAATTATATATATGTATTGGAATGCAGGATTTTGATGTTATATGTACCTGTCAGTCACACTTCAGAAATGTCCAAAAACATGCATTACAAAAACATTTCTGAAAGTCACCCTTTCTTGCTGCATTGGTCTATAGAAACAGACAGACAGAAAGAGATAGAAAGAGAGAGGAAGAGAGAGGGACACACACACATATGAAGCAGAGAGGGTTTCTAGACTAGAGTAGTGGCACTCCGATCACGTCTCCAACATAGTAGGCTGCTATACGACCTTTAGATCTGCACAGCATGTGCTTATTATGCTGCTGTCCTAATGAGATAATATACCGTCTGAGGGGCTGCAGGCGGCACTGTCACACTACAGGGTGCCTTATGTAAGATGGGGCTGCGTGGAGATTTATGGACAGAGTTTGTGACGTCCATAAATCGAGTATGTCTACAGGAATATATGTCCATTGGCAGGAATCACATCCAATTATGTCAACCAGTGCAAGATACATAGAGCTTCTATTGTTTATCGCTGTACCATGGACGTAACATGGCATACGCATTATTATTTGGACTATATATGGACATTATGGTGTGTCTGAATATAATTTGCAGGTCATATGTGTATCATTAAAGGGATGACAAGAATTGAGTAACAGCCATGGCCCCTTATTATGCCTAATTCTGTGGTGGAAATATGTATACGTATTATAGGGAACTATTCACGAAGATCATTCAAAACTGAAGTCTTTTTCACTAGTGGAGTGCAGTGAAATGCGGCCCAATGTCCAATGAGTGAAATAACTCTCAGTTTTGGATGATTTAAGCATTTGTTGGTATTTATAACATTTAAAAATATTCAACAGGGAAATATGTTAACACAAGGGTCATATAATTATGGTCGTTCATGATGACGTTAGTGAAGTACTGCGTAGGGTTATTTTACAGTGCATATGAAAACACGGGGTTACCAATGCCGAACCAATGGAACTCTCATCATATCTCATGGAGTACATGTGATGCATCTAAATAATATCAGTACTGTTGCAGGTGGCATATCTATATTTTATTTGCCCTCACGGTCTTTTCTTCAGCCTTCAAGTTAGATAAAAATGATAGTTGACATAATCTGCAAAAAGGGACCTTAGTGCATGGTGCACAAAGGTTCACTTTCCCACCCATGTCAGAAATCTTGTTGTACATGTGACTGATAAGGTCCATATAATGTGGAGGACGTTTTATTTCTTACCTTTAGCTATCTACAAACACATGTTGGGCGAAAAGAAGTTCGGCTTGACCCACAACCTACTTGCCACGAAAGTGCTCCCCACCTTGATACCGTACTCCGCCAGTCCAGGCCTAAGCCTTGTACAGGTAAGACACATTATACCCCTCACACACACCTGAGCTTGTTAACCCTTTAAGTACCGTATAGTACTTTAATGTGCTATGCCCTTGGTGGTCATGATGCGTGAATGCAGTCCTGGCGAGTCTACTCGCCAGGGCTACATTCATGCACCATGCCGACACTTCCGTATGGTCGCCATGATGAATAAATCCCCACAGCTGCCTCCGTGCATCATGCGACATATGGTATAGCAGATAAAGGCACTATGCAGTCCTTAAAGGGTTAAGTCAGGGCTCATCCAAGCTATGCAGGACTTCTAATAACATCATCCCTAAATCTCCATTCTAATAAGTCTGCAGCGGCATGGGGCATATTCAAATAACGACTTACATTTGATTTCCTCCTAGGTGCACCTGCCTCATATCAGGTGACAAACAAATATAGACGTTACAGGCGGTACAGAGTGTAGATATTATCCTTTAAGCAATATGGATATCATTAGGAGTTGTATGCCTCAATGATACGCTTATCCACTAAACATGGTTATAATGCGCTCCTACGACAGGGTTAGATACAGAAGCAGTCTTCCTGAAGTAGCAATCAGACATCTTTAGTGTTCGTATCTGCAGGGCTCAATAAGGAAGTTTAAAGTTTAATATCTGTATCTCATGACAAGGATGCTGTTTACAATCCTGTAGAGTAATTACAAAAAGAATATGTATATCATAGAACACAGATTAAGAGTGTTCAAGCACATATGTATATGGCAGGAAACACTGACCGCGGGTGTATTCAGGATCAGGTTTGATCGCAGAATGTTTGTAAAATGACAACTCTACTGTTGGCAGTTTGATGACCTAATGGACGTGCTGCGGGAAATGCTGGACCAGATAGACAGGCAGCGGCGGAACAAGATGATGGACGAAGCCATGGACATTACCAACACAGGCCCTGCCATCAGGTACAGTCAATCTCTAACTGTCTACCATCAGTTAGATTCAACCTGCCAGTCTTAAAGTGACCCCCGTCCCCTTCCATCATGTATATTCACCCTTTCATTCTTTAAGAGAACCTGTCCCCCCGCTGTATTTACCCTTAAAGTGGCCCGTCCCCTCCAAGAATTCTGCAATCAGGAATATTCACCATCAGATATTCTTAAAGTGACCCTGCCACCTCACAGCGATCTGGTATCAGCTATATATTCACCCTGCCGCTCTTAAAATTTAAACCCTCTAATCTTAAAGTGACCCTGTCACTTCCCAGCATCCTGCCATCAGCTATATTCACTCTCAGCCACTCTTAAAGTTACTCATCCCCTCCCAGCATCCTGCCATTAGGCATTTAATCTTAGCCACTCCTTGTCGCCTCCCATCAGTCGGCCATCAGGTATATTCACCCTGCCACTCTTAAAGTGACCCCATCACCACCTCATCATCCTCGCATAAGGTGTCATTATCTCTAGGGTAGGCATACATACAAACATATCCAGTTTAAAGGGGCGGAGTCGCCATTTCGAAATCAACATGGCATTGTACTCTCCATCTAACTATTTCATGAACCTATCTGTTTTCCATTCAGACGGAAGTCTATTGACATGCGATGTACAATGGACATGCCTAAATCCGGCCTTGGCAACGATCTGGCATCGCAGTTGGCGGAACAACAAAGGTAAAGTTCCCATTTGAGCTAGAACTGTCAGGTGGATAAACACCATAACCGAAGCTCAAATATCCAATAAAGGTCATAATTATATGCTATAGTAGTTGCACTGTGCTGCGGCCGCGGCTGTTACATGAACTATTCGTTGTTGAACGTTATCGATATTTAGATCGCCTACATCGCCTACACGACGTACCTTTGGTTTAGGGTGTAGTGCAATATCATAATGTTCATGCTTAATGCATATGTCTTCTTTGCTAGGAGGAAGTCACTAGACATGCGGTATCAGACATACGACCCTCCTTCTCAGGAGAAGTACAAGTACATGCTAGCAGTCGACCAGGAATACTACAAGTTTAGACGTAAGTTACTTAACTCGATATTTCTTACGGACGCTTTGCCTCTCAAGAGCTGCATTTCTCCCCTTTTTGCTTCTACATTTACCATTTCTCCACCCAAAATAAAGTTCCTTGACTAAATCTAGCTACCAAATTTCACATTGAATTTGTGAATGTCTCCCCTTCATTCTATTTCATAGTTGTTTCAAAAATGCCTATAGCCAGATCAAAGTCGTAGATAGTTTTGAAAAGTATGTGGTTTTGTGAGTTTTCAATGTGATTGAAAGACAGTTGAACTCCAAGTAAATTTTTCGTTTGTGTGAGTCCTTATTACAAATTGTGATCAGTTCTGAAAATATCTTCGTGTTCAGTTGGGCCAACCCTGACCAAATACAGAATAAGGCATATAACATCATTCAGAAGTCGAAGATTGAATCATGTTGTGTTATTGCATTGGTAGCAGACATTTGCATCGTCTGAATGACACGGGCCACTCGACATTCAGGAAAATAATGAACACCCATATGTTAATCTAGTTTTCTCTTTCACAGCATCTAACGTTAAATCCTTGATTTTGGTGTTTCATTACTACCTGTAAACTATTGCACACCCACTTCTGTTTCTGTCCTTAAGTATACATTTTACAGATACACTTGCTGCCAACTCCCGTGATGTTTTAGAGGAAATAATTAAGGGAAGCTTGAAGTGCCATTTTGACATTTCCAAAACCCTCTCTGTATCAGATCGATCAACTGGAATCATTTTCCTTCATATGGATTCTAATGACTGAATACAGAGAGATTTTTGATTATTTCCACTCGCTCTCCAAGCTGTGCTGCCCTTTTCTGAAACTGTTTTTACTACACACGCCCATCCATCCACTTTTTGACAATCAAGCCTGTGGTTTTCTATTGTATTCGCAACTGAAGGCGGGCCAAATAATAGGTACAATTGGTACAGACAAGGTAAGGTTAGGAACAGAAAAGCAGTACCTCTCTCCATCTCAGGCCTTTTGCTTTACACCTACTCTTCACTATCACTCAAAGCTCTCTCCAGGCGCCTACTCTCAACTCCAAGACCAAAACTTCACACTTTAACCTGTTTCTATAGCAACGTCCTTGCCCTTGTGTTTGGCATGTGGCAACCGTTCATCCATGTCCACCAGAACGGACGCTACGTCAATAACGTCCGTTACGTCAGTGCGTCACGTCATTTACCCGCCATGGAACTTGGCCATGTCCATCCCACCGTGTTTTTCGTTACATGACTGGTCCCATATTAACCTACCCTTTATGTCTAACAGAAACCGGCTAATAAGTAGACCAACACAAAGGACTTTGTTTGGTTGAACCTTGCATTATTATTACAAACTAGCATAGTGTTTCAGCGTCATTTAAACTTTGGTTTATCTGCAACATACCCCCACAACAAAATAGAATATTTTTAAAGTTAGCTTTTGTCCCCTCCCATTTATTCCATGCACGACACTCACCTCTGTTAAAAAACCCTTGATTGAACCCTGAAACATTAATATGGTATAAAGCTTAGCTGTAAATTGTGGTTTGCTTTGATCTTTTTGTTTCTTTTCATGAGTATCCTACCTTTTTGATGCTTTGCAGGCTACTCTGATATAAATCATGACTATAGTTTTTTCATATCTCTGTGACTCTATGACCAAAATATAGATTATTTGATGTAAGATAAGCTCAATATTCCTGTTTTATGCACGACACATTGTAAGCCCTATAGATATTTTGTACATTAAATTATAGTAATTTATAACTTCCTTTCATCTTGTTTCTTCCAATATTCTTTTATCTAATCTGTATATGTAGGTTTGGCTTACTCTATTGTTTGGGGGTTATTGGCAGCGATACTATCGTGCATTACTAATTGAAGTAAAGGCGGACTTGATTCAGAGACTTTTATTATCATGTATTGTAGCCCCAAGCACACCTGAGCTCCAGATTCAGCGAGCTTCGAACGACTCACTCTGCAACAGAGCCTACAGGCGGCACTCCAGCTTTCAGGGACTCGGAATGGTAGGAGTTTGCATGATTATTACATTAAAATATAATTTTGTAATAATGTTTTTTTTTAATGTTTAACCTCAGTTGACAAGTGTTTGCATTTACTTTCAATGATATTATGTGTCAGCGTTCTACTCATTCTATGCTACTAATATAAAAAAGGAAGACCATAATTATTATGAAAAGAAAAAGAGAAGGTCTATACCATAAGCTTTGGGTAACTATAACAATGCCTAACATCTACATATACAGTATGTGATGAAAAGGTGGTACAGTGTGTGATGAAAAGGGTCACTTTTCCGAAAGTAAACTGAACTGTGGTCTACATTGTAGGAGGAGCAGGCAGTGCTAGAGAAGATAGTTCAGGAGACGCAGCGTCGTGCCAGCCTGGTTCAAAGTCACCAAAATAACATCAATCCAAGCATCCTCGTCTCAGAGCCGTCCGTCTCCGACTTTGAGGATCGCTACTATCTCGGGACCCCGCGGAGAGCATCCACCCAAAGCATGGGGCCTGTTGTGGTGCCTGTAAGTTAGTGACCCACTCTGCCCCATCCCTACCTACCCTCATACCTGTCAGCCTCTCCAGGTGACCGTGCAGCACATGACTAGTGCACTGGTGCACCTGCTCTCCTCTCCTCTCACCTGTACCCTCATCCTATAGCCTGCTCACTCTTTCTCCCCCATCTCGTGACTTCAGGTGATTTCTCGTGGTTTCTGTACTTTGTCTTGAACCTGTGGCCTTTGACCTTTTCCATCCAGCTTCTTGATTCCTGCCTCATCCATGCCTATCGTTCTGTCATTTTGTGAGGTATCTTGGCTACTGATTCGTCTTTGGTAGTTTAATGCCTGCTTGTGGCTGGTGGCATAGACAGTAGACAGGAAGTAGAAAGCATATCTAAATTCAAAATTGCATTGTAAGACAAGAAACCTAATAGACCAAAGTAATTAATATCTGTGGACGGCATTTGCAAGTCTTTTCTATTTGCTACGTATATCATCCTAAGATGGGTATGTCCAAATTAGACTTTATTAGTTGCGTGTCGAAACACACTCTAAAATTATTAGGAAAATCCCCCCATTCAAATTCCTTTCTCATTCTCACGAGAATCTCGCTATACCTTTTCCTCTTCCCTCTCCCAGTTGATCAAATCTTATTTTTAACTACCTGTGTTGTGTAAGGATATAGGATAAAATGCCCTGCCTAACTGATACAATCTCAAAGATAATAAGTGAATTCATCAATAACAGATAGACGTCCATAAGAATTTGATTGAGAACTTACCATATGTTCTAATATAACTGGTATACGTGAATTTTAAAAATGCATGTAGTTACAGGTTGATAGATATGTAGACTTTGTGTAATGATCTGTTAGTTAGTACTCTAAAGTAGGTATTTTATTGAGGTGTCCCTTCTATCTTTATGTTGTGTAAGGGCGTGGCATGTGGAATGTTGATGTTGTGGTATTTTAAGCAATGGCGCATATTACCTGCACCTACAGCCTTCATGGTATTGTCAGCAACCCATATTCACATACAAACCTATTCCCAATTCAAGGATTTTGTCCAGGCTCTGCCAATCTCAATTGCCTTCCAATGGCTATTTTCAAATTAGGCGCTACGTTCCAATAGACTGCTTACAACCAATCTAAAGAAAATCAGGTGTGGCACACCAGGATAAACAAAATCCCTGAATGGCTTCTCTCCATGCCCTTTTATTGACTGGCTTCGGTGCTGGCTTCCCATGGATGGCTTCACACACTTGACTGACCACTTAGTTGAGGTGACACACCGGCAAGGCATCAACCATGGGAGGTGTCCATAGCATACAGAACAAGCCTGTACCTAAATGCAACCCTCTCTGGTGAATTTGAAGTGTAGGGCTGCTATAGGTATGGCTGCTTTGGATCTGTGTGCAGTGGCTTCCGCCCATGGCGCCTGATTGTTGTTTTGTGACTTCTCCCGCTCCGACCGTGCTCGCTGCTTCCCCATGGTGGCTTCTACCGGTGGATACCATAAGTGGCTTCTCACAAATGGCTTCTGCCAGAGGCTTCCATAAGCAACAATATGAGGTCCCCTACATAACCTCCCTCTAAGTGGCTTCTTCTACCATTATCTATCTGGTCCATTGGATGAACCCTACATCCCGTGATGTGGTGTGAACTTGGCTGGCCAACTTTCCAAAAACCCTCGTCATTAGATATACTTGGTTTCGTCATGACTTTTATTTATCATATCTACACATATATCATTTACATATAACCCTGTGTTGAAGATCGATAGGAACACGGTCTGTTCCCACTATTTGGCAACTCTGAAATTATCGGTTTGGGATCTGGAAGAGAACGTATCTGCTCTTAAACAAGGGCCTACAGTGCCTACCAAGTGTCTCTCTGTAAACTAGCATTTATCTAAGAATCACAGGCTAAGGATTTAAGTACACGGGGTATTGTCATGGGCAGGATTAGACCTACTTTATAGACTAATGAATAGGAATGGAAAAGGGAGATGATGATATAGAACAAACTATAGAAAAGAAAAGTTAATGGCAGCTACAGCCGATAATATATTGTGTTCCTGTGGTGACTTGTGACGAAGTGTCTTCCTAATGACCGTGCCACCTTGGTGAATTGTGTTAGTCTTTGGCATGGTATGGCGTTCGAATATCGCACGTAACACATTTTAAAGTTCATCACCAGTTAACATAAAAGTATTGGAAGAATAGACGACATATACTATATCTTCCCATGTTGACATTTTCACAATGTGTTGGTACTCGGTACCAGTTGTAATAATCATGTTATTGTGTTATGATTTCCATTCGTTTACTTTGTTTTAATATGTTAATTTTGACTTGGGTAACAAATACAATATAGCATTGATGAGCTTTATCAATAACCAATATAATGTTGAACTCTGAATTTTCCTCAGTGATCTGGAAGATTTAATTAAAATGCACAATAATTAGTTTGAGTTAAATGTTATTAAAACATTGATTTTTTACCAATTTTGAATTTTGTTCTACTATCTCTAAGCAGCTTTGCCATGACAGAAAATTGGAAACAATATAGGACAACGAATAAAGCACCAATACCTTTGTGGGGATTTTGAAGATGACACCCAATTGCTGATTTTGTAGTGGAGGTGCCTGGGGTGATTTTGTTTGTACTTGGCATGTCCTGGTTACGGTGTGGTTATTTTCAGGTGGGAAACGAAGCATACATAGTGTGGCACCGGAGCCCAAGTGTCCCGAGTGTAAGAATCTTGATTGTCCGCTCACGGCACATGTCGGAACATATGTCTCGGGAAGTCTGAAATTTTGCGCATTAAACTTTCACCCATGTGCGACTGATGCTACTTTTTTTTATCGTACACAACAGCCTGACTTTCTCACCCTATACTCAAGGCCTCAGTTTAGTCAAAGGACCCTCTTTGAAAATTCCTATAAATCGTAGCTTTGCCATCCTTTAGCTTGCACGTCATCTGGCGAACTTTAATTCATGTCTAAAAACTGAACATAGCTCTAACCCTAACACAATCAGAGTAGCTTTAATGTTGTGCGCAGTAAATATCCTGAATGAAATTTGTGGATACGATCTTCATAGGCTTTAATCAATCATAAAGTCAGAAAGTATCAAACAAATAAACCAAGGAAATGTAAATAAATAATCCAAGTCTTCTATTTTGGTTGAATTAAACTCACAACCTATTTTGTTGATTTTTCTTCTACTGAAATTTATTTTTATTTTTTATTATCCTCTAGATAGTTGTGTGAATAATAAATACTGCAGTGTCACACATGATTGTGGTATTTATTACAGCTTCCCAGTTTCCCTTTGTTATATGGTAGCAATACCCTAGTGAATGAAATAGTGGAAACCATTCACATTAGATGTTGTCCACATTCATCAATTGATGCGTGCAAAATTTCAGTTTCCCTGGCGTATGCGCCTGGCTACCGTGTAGACATTTTGCCATGTTGTCATGTTGCTGCGTGATAATCTTTTGATGATTACAAAAATAATTTTTGAATAATCACATTCTATACATTTTGTCGGGATTTAGAGTCCTATACCATTTTCCTTATGAATAATGAGTACTTGATTATTAGAATTTTGCTAAATTCATATATATGGATGAATCAAATACTCCGAAGAATTTTGTCAGTACACTTTTGCTGTGTCTTGATCCCATTTTGTGTACATTTTGATACCCATGTAACCACCAACTTTTGTGCCCTTCATTTAATATTATGCACCTGCCCTGTGCCATATATCCCTTATCAATTGAACAGAACCATGAAGCAATCTATCTTTGACGCTTGCGTGGCTCTCTAATGATTAATTGAACGATTTTCCTAAACATTATACCACAATTTTTAGGACGGGAACATTTTAATCTAGACTTTTAGTCAGAAAATACAGTAATGAGCGTAATATATGAGCGTAGCCAGCATCATTTCTGCAGTCAGTCATCATAATTTTCAACCTGACTAGCCATATATACTTCCATAAACTTTGAGTCCAGTTTTATACAAATATTTCGCGCATTATCCTAGTCACTAGGTTTCGTGTACTAGGCACAAGTCATTACTACTAGAGCTATCAAATGTGAGCCAAGTCAATAGCTGAACGTTTATACAACGGTCACAATTTCTTGATAATACTCTCAAAGTCCTGCAAGCAGCAAGCACTTGGAAGTTTCATTTGGAGAAGCCACCTTTGGAAGCCGCCTTATTCCCAGCATGTCCAGCCCAGTCGTCACTAGTCAAGCTGCCTACACTAATCTCTGATAATAACATAGCATTGCATACTTAAGAAACTCTTTTCCGTAGTCAAGAAACTCTCCTAATAGAGAGTATCAAACAATGAGTGTAAACAAGCATATACTCTTGAAAATAAAGAAAAAGGTAAACATATTATCCGTGCAAACGAGCATTAAGTTAGATTGTAGTTATCAGATTTTCATATTTTGAAGTATAACAGCCTTTCTTCAGAATCTGCTCGTCGTCGCCCCTAAGCTGTATAAGTCACATCTTGAGGACGGCGCCTTGTACACTCGCGTCCATTTGTATGCACGTCTTTTGCAACATGCCTATATTGTTCTGACTGCTCCGACTTAAGTTTTGCTTTAACCCCTAAGTCTGCCAACGATGGCGGCAGCAAAGACTCAAAAGGATCTGGGGTTAGTTGTTTTCAGTAGTTCTTCGAGCACTTAGATCACATATAACCAGCAAGCGCACTAGGCCATCATCTTCCCTGCAATTGTAAACGCGTCTTGTGACAATGACCACGTCTATAGTCTAAGTACAATATGGGGAGGTCACCTTCGTAACTGGAGTTATAGACAACGTGCTAATCTTTGGTCAATATATATATATATATCCCTCCCTATCGGGAACCTGTACTGATAGCTTACTAGTAGAAATGGCAACTGTGGTGATACATTACACGATACACCAACTAAAGTGGTAATATCTATCGAACTTTTAACTTATTTACATCAATACCATACAAGAATATACAAGAAATGGAAAGAAACAGTGAAATTTATATACTTGAATTTTACGTGGTCGGACACGGACTATAAAAATATTTAAAGCAATGATGCATACATTATCCGTGGTCCAATGAGGAGGGTATCGCATGCATTGGCAATCAAAACAATGTCTGTAACTCAAGTAATATAGTTCCATATTATTGTTTACCTTAAGCGTACCTCCAGTATAAAATCTAAATAAGTCAATTTGACCAAACATTAGCACATATCCCAATGGGAAGACACCAATATGGGGCGGTGGGCGGGGGCTGGTGCACTCTCACCAACACATTCTGACAGTTTGAGTGAAAATGACAATTTTGTAATGAAGTGTTGATGTAACTATGGAATTGGCACATGTAGATACAGCACAACCACTCACCTGTCATATTAAAGTATCTGTAAACAAGTAACAAAAAACAATGTTCTCACCACCCTTCCCTCATACTCTAACAGTCTGTGTTGCAGAGTTTGCCACCTCCTGATCATTATAAGTTGTAGTAATAGTAATGGCCGTTATCTTGGGTTACTTAAATTTCAATTAGATCTAGACCTCTGTGACTTTGATGAGTCACTGTATAGGGGAATTAGTGCAGTAGATGATATTATTTCAATTTCAGCAATAGTAGCCTAATATGTATTTAGATAGAAATGCAATTCATTTATTATAAGGACCTAATGAATGACCATTACTTAGCGAAACTGTTAGGATTGAGTAATCACTAGAGATAAATCAAGGACAGGAGATAATAGGCATTTATATGATTTAAAACAACTCTGAGCGTCACAAGACCCCAAAAGTTGTTTATAGTGTATATTCACATTCCTTTTAGCAATTGGAAAAAAAACGATCTTTCTTCTTCCATGAAACCTCTATAATTATTAAAATTATTATTACCCTTCATATACTTTTTTTACATTTAAAAAGTCACAATTTACAGCAATATATTGCATAGGGCATAGCATTTAGAACAGGAAACATAAAATACCTAACAAAAGGAGTGAATTCAGAAAATTTGCTATTCTGAAACCCGTGGTCACTGGGTATCCAAATACTGGAATAGGGGTATAAATATCATGTTGATCCAAACAGTCTGATGACAGATGGTTTATATTCTAGGGTTCGGAGCAAAGTCCATTTGCCGGTCTCTTTCCCTCCATTCCTACTCAAGGACTTCCAGGGCAGCTTACACGACGACTATCCTCTTCCAGTGCCTGCGTAAGCTTACATGTCAATACGCTCACACCTAAGACACAACCTGGTAGCCATGTAGGGTTACATATACGTTAATAACCTATATATCTATACATATGCAAACATACTATAATAGCTTCTATGTATAACCTATGGACATTCACAGATTCTTAATAAAAATACAAATATGAAAGGTTCTGCATGAGCGACAGAAGGTCGGAGATACCTGCAGTTTTGCTGGCAGGCTTGGTAATAGCTTTGTGTTATAATTGCTGGGAAGATGGTCTGAATGTGATGGCACAGTATCTGAATGACCATATTGTCTGTAGCTATATTGAAGAACAAGGACCGCATAGACACTTGGCATTTTTATATACCAAAGTATGCTGCTGGCAGTCCTCTATATGAGTTGTGCTTGTAGATGTGGATTCACTGTATGGAAAAGTGCAGGTACGCGGTAGATATATATACCTCATACATATATAAACTACTTTATTGTGGCTTATAACTTTTGTATTATATCGGTGGGCTCCTCGCAGAGGATAGATAAACAATGTCTACAAAGTAAAAGTGGAACTTAAATTTTGTGTGGGTTATAGTTAGAGAAAGAAATGCATGCCTTTCGTTCTTTTTTTTCACCCTATGTATTTTTTGTAGGTAATTAGTTTTTATCACTTTTTTATTACTACATATTATATATATACATATATATATTTACATTCATGTTTCCTACCTATGTAACAATCTTTGTTTGTTGTGATGATAAGTCGCTGGCTTACTTGTTGGCGAGGTGGCTCACCACTTAAAGGTGGTGGGAGGAGAAAGCGCCCTGCAAACTTGTGACACTTGTAGTCGGCATTAGAAGTGGCCTCACGCCGTGTTAGATATACACAGTGCTGAGGCTGCTGCTGCTGCTACTACTACTACATAGTCCTCCATGTCTGCTGGATTGCATGCCTACAATACCAGGTGAACCCCTTAACCCCACTCTGAAGAGTGGCTACATTAAAGGTGCTCCCTCCACGTGCTCTTACAGGAACCCGGCCGGCGTGACAGCCGCGGACGTTTGTTAGACGCACTGCCCAGTCAGAACCAGAGGAGGTCGTCCTTCCAGGGCATCTGTGAAAGTGCCGTAAGTTCTGTTTGTGTCCGCAAACGCATCCCTTTATAATGCCTTCCCGCCACTACTACCTCTCCAGCTGCCCACAGACAGTGCCTCCTGGGTCTCACTCTAAATTCTACCTATTCTGAACATATGGCCAAAGGCCCATGCATCTCCGAGTGGCAGGCTTGTATCATATAAACCATATTTCTCTCCTGTACACAGAAAGTTACATAATCCATAGCTTGTTTGTGTATGCACTGCATCTAAGCATTTATGTAGGTTGTTATGGCATAATTATTTAGGTGTAGTCTTTTGTCAAATATGACACAGAGTGCCACGTAATACTGTTTCAAACACAGACCCAAGTTAGTCAAAACCCTGATTTCCTCTTTACCTGAGTTATACTTGTCCATATTAATCTGTAGTGAACTTAAATTAGTGCCTCTGAAATTAATCTGCAATATTTAACTGTTTCTTTTCATGTTTCATGTTTGCTGTTGCTGTTATCTTACAGCTTGCATGACATTCCTTCTGTGTCATATATATATGTACATATATCTTCAAAAAATCAAGTTATCAATATTGATGTTATGTTCCAATTCCTTTTCCACCTACCTTGTTTAGGATCATACATGGTGAATTTAATGAAGGAAGCACACAATATACCTGTCAAGCGAAATATAATTCAAAAACCGCTACTGACTGGATTATAACAAGTGTGTTAATGTGGTTGTTCCTGTATGTCTCCCTATGTGTGTCATGGTGTAATCCTGGTTTGAAACATGATACTTTCCTGTGAGTGTCTGGTGGTGATGATTTGCACATGGTCGTCCAGGATTTGCGTTGCTTTCTCATTGTAGAGCCATCACCGTACATCTTCAAGACATTCCTTAGAGGATTCTCGACTCAACGATATTTTCAAGGTATACCCACAACTACAACGCCCTCAAAGTGTGAGCACAGCTTGCATGAAAATCTACATGAAAACAATGAATACACATGGTACAACAAGCACCAAATGTAGCTTTGTATACAGTGGTCCCCTGCATAACCATGCATAACTATCTATTCAGGACAAACATTGTGTTTTATTTTACCAAAGTGAATTCATGTATCTCTGAATTGGGCATTTAATTTCCATAAATCATAGAGTACTCCAATTTGATATGTGGCAGCAGTAGTTTTAAAAGGGGGATAGTTCAGAGTACATTTGAATGAAGTACTATCCCCCTTCTGATACTACCGGGGTAGCAGCTTTCTGGATGATTGAATACAGATGGCCCTTCATTCTCAGGTCTCTTTCAGGCACTAAACACTATAGTATGGCTAACGTAAATGTAACTTTAAAACGGGAGAAACCACTGTACACATACATGACACTTGTTATTGATAGGGAACCACCTACAACCAACTCCCTTTAAGGGATATATCTCAATATACAAGAACAAAATCATGTTATATAGTCTAGACCATAACTGTAATCCAAGTAATGCAATTCATGGATTGGCAACATTATTGACATGGACAGAAATGACAGCTGGAATATACCCAGTGACGACCTATATATACTAGATTTTGATGAGTATAATACTCTGTAGCCCATGATATTAAAAGATAAGTAAAAAAAATCAAATAGTAAAGTATAGCAAACATTGTTCACAATTGAATCTGATAGCTGATGTTCATTGTCCATTGTTTTGTTTTTGGAGGCGTTGCTAGAGGTTGTGCTATTTTGTGAGCTTGTCAGTGAAATGTGTGTATAATGCTTCTGGTATTTTCTTAATGGTCTTGAATCAATGTTATTGTGATTTATAAGAAGCTGAGATCAGTGACAAGCTATGCATATATGTATCTTGTTTTCTCTTTCATCCAAATAACAGTACTCTCTGTGGGCAACTTTCCATATGCTATAAGACTTCCTCTTGGAGAGGAAGTTTCTATCCAACCCCAAACCGTCACCAATGCTAAATGTGCGCTTTGTCTCTGCATGGAAACTTGTAAATGAAACCATATAACTCATATAACCATCTCTCCAACCCATATAGTGCCTGTGTTGTGACCATAACCATTCCCAACCCATTCTTGCTGGATAAAACACGCCCAAAGTGACAAAGGTATCCTATAAGGGGTGGTCATTTTTTTGGAAAGGGGTACAAATCCCCCCTCTATTTGAACTGTAGCAACAAGCTGCATTTTTGCTCAATATATATTGAAGAAAAGATTTTGCACCCTCACCAAGAGGGGTGTAATATTATCCCCAAAATGCAGCCCCCTAATGCTAAAAAAGTGACCACTGTCTAACCTCTCATTCTCCATTATATCTGCTTGTGGTTTGGTAACCATATCAACTTATCCTTACCCTCTATGGTGACATATTCATTGCTGCAAGTCCCTCCCACCAGATGGCATCGTTGTCTCCTCTTTCCATCCCTCTCTTCCTGCGCGTCTAGTGCACAATTCTCACACCAGGTGGCAGGCTGAGTCTGTCCCTGTCTCTCCTAGGAGGAAGTTTACTCATTGACATCCCCATTTTCCCCCTAGCGGCCCCTCTGGACGGGGCCTCCCCAGCGGAGATCCAGCTTCCAGGGCATCTGCCAGAGCGCCGTGAGTGCACCCTTAACCACCAGAGCCTCCAGCTGGCTCCTACACCCACATATCACTAGTATAGAACACATTAAAAAAGCACAAGGCATCGATTGGACCGGATTCGAATCAACATCTTCACACTATAAAGCACAGTTTTAGATAAAAAGGCGGAATGCCCATGGATAGCATTTCCTGTGAAACATACTATAGCTAAACAAGACGTATTTCATTCAATACTGCGGCCATTCTTTTTGTCATTTTGATATAATTCCCTTGGTTAGGTTCGAATTGAAATGCTATGGGCATTCCGTCAAGTGCTTATAATGATGTCTCCGGAAAGGAATCATAGAAGAACTTACATTTTCTATTTCTCTCTATCTAGCTAACTATTGTATGTTGTATGGCAATATGATTTTCCTGGTAACACCTTGGATGACCATGCTGTCATACATATTAGTTATATACAAATTTACATATATTACTTTCTACATATTTGTATATGACATTGTAATCATATATATATATTTAGTTGCATGCCATGAAGAAACTTTTTTCGTTCTTAAACGGACCTAAATTATTACTTTTATTGATAGATAAATATCACTGTAGCTTTGATATATGAACAAAATCTTCTTCTTTACATCGTTTGTATTTTAGAATAGCAACCTTTCTTCAATAGACAGACCACATGTCATCCTAGGATTTTGTCGTTTATCTTTGATAGCCAAAAGGCAATTTTTTTCGTAATTTACATGAACATTTATTGTTCCTGCACCAATTAACAATGTTATTGCATAGCTACTTTCACCGATGGACATTGTTGAATAGATTCCATTTACTGATCCACTGATAACCTAACAAGTCATCTTTAAAGAAACAAATAAACTAGCATTGCGCAACGCATTGCATACTTTGGGATGTGGCTATGCAGTATCATTATAATTAATTTATACACGCACTTCCATTCATTGGCCTTTTAATCACAGTGTATCGAATAGGAACATCAGGTTCCCCACCGTTGTTCTCTATTGATGTGAGGTTACCATCATTCCTTTTCATGCTTTATGTGGGTGTAATGATATGTGTACCTCATCATATCATAATTCCAATTAATATAAGAAATGCCAATTTGCTATGTTAAATATCAACTGTTGGCTAGTTCATAGATAAAGCTCTAAATCTTATAATCTAGTTGGAGCATAGTATTGAGGCCTATATGTAACCTACTTGATAGTATTACCATTATGACAAACACACCTTCTTCTTGTATGAGACACATCTTAACCTCAATTGTTTTACATTCACATTGAACCGAATGTAACACACCCCGTCTATCTATTCATATTCTATTTACTTTTACTTTCTAGATGCAATTCTTCGTTGGGAAGTAAAGGCATGACGCTGAAGGACTTAAAACAGTTGGGCCTTGATGTGTAAGAGAAGGACTGCCTTCGGATTCTTTTGTACGTGGCCTCCTATTGGTCAGCGAGGGGACCCCGTGACCTATGGTCCCCACCACGTGATGGCTACTACCGAACTACAGCACACCCTGGCGGCAACCATGAGCAATACTCCCCTGTACTACCTTCCCTCGTCCCCGGCCCCTGTGTGAGGTTATCAGCTCACCAGTGGGCTCCTGTGGGGCACTTCTGTATTCATCACCAGTCTATGTACAAAGGCCACAATGTACAGGGCGCTGCTTAGCAACAGTCTGCTTCATTGCTCCAGGAGAACTTAGCTCCATGCTAGCTTTCATGGAGAGTGTTATACATAGCTCTACAGGAGAAGTTTATAGTAGGCCCTTTATTACTTGTTACTTGCATAATGGCAATTGTACAAAGCATTATTATGTAGTTGCATTTTTGAGACGCAGTCGTCCCGCCAATAGGGACCTATACATATACATGTTATAAGCATTACTAGTTACGCCTGTATAGTATAGTCTAGACTATAGAACCTACCCCCTGTATTATAAACAAGTAAGTCGCACACCCTGATACCTGCTGGCATGTACACACGCAGGATAAAGAATACTACAATGGTCGTGCTTTCTAGATGAGACAGTCAATGTTTAGATCAGAGGTTTTCTTTGTGCAGACCAATCCAGAGTAGACAATATTTTCGCTGTCAAAAACGGAATAGAAATAGGATAACTGGACCGGCTGTGATCATCCAGCCAAGGAATTAAAGTTAAAACTCAACAATGCTACAAACAATGAGAAAGGGTTATTAAATAATTTGGTCTGGTTATCAGCAAGATAAATATTTACAAGAATTCAGCAAATGCACGAAATAATATTGTAATCTTAATCAATTGTGCCTGAAATTTGGGCCAAACAATTATCATTGTTAATCAGAATGGCATTCCAGGTCTAGTTGCAAAAGGTGTAGGCCTATAGGTTAAGATGAAAAATAGTAGCTACAATCTATGCTGTAAAATAGACCATATGCAAAACCAGTTTGGACTCTACACTTTCAATGTCTAGGTGAGCAGGAGAAGAAGGCTACATTAGCCATTATTTATCATACAGTATAAGGTGATAATCCAATTATCCTATAAGCTTATTGAATTCAAATAGCAGCGAATAGCCAGTCTTTGTGATATGTTATTCAGACCAGTTATGGAATAAGATCAGTAGTGAGTGGCTAGTTTTTGACAAGACCATTGCCTCTCCAGTCAAGTTGTACTTATAGATAGAGTGGTATATTGGCCATTCATGTACTCATACAATCATCTTTTTAAATGGAATGAATAAAGGTAAACATGATAACAACTACCTCTGTGTTTGGTGTGATTGTTAAGGATGATTTATTCAGTTAATTCTAGTGAGTACCATACTCTTTGGAGAATTCAACTTCATAATTCAACTTTAGGATATAACTTCATGAAGGCCAACTTAATCACATAGATTAATATTGAATGGTAATGCATTGTAGGATATTCTATCAATACAAGAAAGGAGAACTTGTCCTATATATACACACAATTATATCTTAGATTAAAGCACCCATTAACATTGTGCTTGCAGTATTCTTTCCAGACCCACATTTAACTGTTTATCTATTTATATGAAGGTCTCAGTGCCTAATGGAGATCTGTATTTTATCTAACAGGATTGGTCTTTGATCATTAGAACTCATCTCAGATTAGTCTAGTTTTGCAAATGTACTGTGAAAGTAGTTATATTCATGAGCCGGGTATACATACATACATACATACGTAGAAGAGTGAACATCGGCAAATTCGCGGGTATTTATTCCATACTTAAAGTTGGTATCCCAACTGTTGCGGTGACGAATTTCCACCTTCAGCATGGGGATAAGCATGATGATGTTGTAAGACATATGTGAAAGTATTAAAGCTCTATGAGAACTATTTCTATACAAAAATCCCCACACAGTAGCAAAAATGAATTTTCACTGAGCAGTCAAAAATAAAGCAATTAGCATGCCTCTCTTCTAAACCACAAGGTGGCAGCTGTGTACAGTGTTTACAAAATATTCCCATTGCAGACCCAGTAGCTCAACTCCATTCAAGAACACATTAGTACATTGCCATCTCTACAGGTGGCAGCATATCTCAGGTGGTTTGCCAATGCTTGAGTTTTCTCCATGAAAGCTGTAGATCTAGATGTTATTACACACTTTACATTAAAGCCTTTAAGACTCTTGGTAACCAGAATTAAGCACCCATTTCAGAAGAAAAGTGTACATTAAAGACTTTCAGGTAATTATTGAGAGGGGTCAATTCTAGTCACCCCAATTGGGATACCAACTTTAAGGTAGCTGTCTAGGATGAAAAACGGATCCTCTGCGTATCTCATTGCACATACCAGAGGGCAGGGCAGCATATATGTTCTTATACAGGCATTTCCCTGTATAGGGGGCAGTAATGGGCCGGTGGGCCAGGACATGCCAGGACATGCACTCTCCCAGCATAGGGATCTTTCACTAGAACATTTTAAGTATAGGCCTCATGGAAAAATGATTTAAAAAACACTAAAATAATGCACGGGACCCTATGTTGAAGTAACTGATTAATTTGGAAATGATGGTATGGATATTTTGTGGGAGTTTAAGCACAATTCAAAAACTTTTACTACTATTTCTCATTGATTAAAACTGTTTTCCCTCTTTGATCTTAGGGAAATACTTTTAATTTTCAAAATTCTATATTTAAGAAAGTAGCCCGGGACCGCCCATATTTCTTTTTGCTATTGGGTTGAGAATTACGCAAAGAACCTGGAGAAACGTTTCGGTGGATATTCAAAAAATTTGATCCATTCTAGACAGCCACCTTAAGCATATAACAATTTTGCGGATTTCTCATTTCCACAAATATAGCAAAAATATATACCCAGCAAAATAAAGTAAGACCACAGTATCTACACTTTAGTTGTTTAGTTTTTGATCTCTATATTGGGAATAGTTTTATCTGTTCTGATCCTAGGGGTTGTCTTGGGTGGGTGACTGAGAATTGACACAAACAGCAGGGGACAAGTGCAGTCACGCCAATATATAATGATAATCTGAGTCTCATAAGAAATATGAATTATATATATATGAGGACTTAATTAATGACCACTTCTAAGCACATATTTAACAGTAAGAATCGAGCAATCACGAGGGATTACCTAAAGGCAGGAGATAATAGACCAATAAAATGACAATGTCTGAGTAGTTCAGCTTGTGAAAAGTATGTTGAGAGAATTCATGGACATCCTGAATAAGTAAATTTAGAACAGAACATTGAATCTAATAGTGAAACCCATATAATTATTACAACTATGCTTACACTCCTTTTGAAGTTAAAATTCATAATTTGCGCAAAATATCACACATTCATAGCAATTATAGAATAGGAAATATGTAATGTCTAACAATAGGAGTGAATTCAGAAAATTCCATATTTTGAAACCCGTGGTCACCGGATATAATATTTTATTATATCTGATGACAGATGGTTTGTACACTAGGGTTAAGAGAAAGTCCATTTGCCTGTCTCTTTCCCTCCATTCCTACTCAAGAATGTTCAGGGCAGCTTACATGATGAACATCCTCTTCCAGTGCCTGCATAACCTTGCATGCCAATAAGCTCGCACATAAGACATATGCTCAGAGCCATGTAAGGTTACATATTTATATGTAATTCTAACAGTAGGCTGCCACCTTGGTGGACACAAAGTCTCATGGCCATGCTCATGCTATGCAGAGTGGTCTCTATACCTTTGGGGCCATCATTCTAATCCATTGGCAACTTATTTATAACAAGTAATGCTACTTAATTCAATCAACAGTACACCAAATATGTGAAAGAGATGCCTTTCATTAAGAGGTGAACTAATTAGAGACTATATTCATATGCCATTTCACAGAGCACCTGCCATTATTCATTATGACAACCTAGGTCGTCATAATGACTAGTCTCCTGCCCCTGGGGTTTCAGTGTAAGAGCGTGAATTTGGGAGATCTCCATTTCCTCTGGGCAGTGTACTAGTGTATAAGGCGGTGGAAATAAGGGGCAAGCTGGTAGAGATAAGGGGCAAAGTTCACTGATTCTCCCTTCACTGTGAATGCAGATCTTTTATTGTTTTGCTTGGTGACACACCATGGTCTTACCCTTTTCAGCTTATAATGAGGAAAAAAGCTTGATGAGAAGGTATATAATTATGGGTTTCGTTTTTTGTAAATGACATGCATAAGCTGATAGAAATGTCTTCGTTGGAAGTGCTAAAAGTAAACTATACAAAGAGGGTCAAGTGACTCATGTCTAACAAATTGTTTCTGCCTCATGCCAATAAGTTGCTCCACCCCTTATATTAATGGGATAGAGCCCTGGATATCAGGGGGCGCTGTCGCGTGCCTCAAAGGCTCCTGTGCGTCAAAGGCTCCTCCCGGGAAGGCTGTCACTAGCCACACAAGATAATTATTTGTCAAAAAGAATTAGAATTGTATACCCAAATTAATAGAAGTCCCGCCTACATAGCTAAGAACAAAATAGTTATATAGAGAAATTTGAATATTATACAGACCTGGTATAGGGGTGAACTGCCTTCTGGACAGCTCCCAGGCGTCTTCTACTACTGGCGTCTTTCCAGACAAAGAATAAGTAGTGGAACTTCAATTTTGTGTTGGTTATAGTTAGAGAAAGAAATGCAATCCTTGTGTTCATTTTGTGCTCTTAAGGGAACCAATCAATATGCAATATTTTGTTTCTTTACATGCTCATCATATTTCCTATATTGCATGATAAGCCTCCTGTGTCATATATATGTAAATACGAATTCATCAATATTACTGCTATGTTCCCATAACCTCTTCTACCTTATTTAGTTTGGCACCTGATGAATGTGATGAAGGAAGTACCATTCATATACACTTTACCTACGTCAAGTGTAATATAATTTTATAATAATAAAACGCTGATATAAATATTAATAAAAACCTGACTGGATTATAACAAACTGTGAACAAGGTTGTAAATGTGGTTGTTGCTGTATGTCTTCTCATGTATGTCATGGTGTGAACCTGGTTTGCAACTTGAACTCCCCTGTGGGTGTCCAGTGGTGATGATTTGCACATGGTTGTCTAGGATTGGCGTTGTTTTCATCATCATACATCTTCAAGATATTCCTTAGAGGAGTCCCGTCTCAATGATGATTATTGTGACATATTAAAAAACACCTTTTATTATCCAATAGTTAACTCATATTGTTACTTATTCATTACTTATTCATAACTACACTAAACCAATGTGGTTTCTTATTATTTATTCAAAAATGTCATTGACAGTTGGAATTGTCAATAGTGGAAAAGGTTCCTGTTTTCACAACTAGAATCAAAATGTCAATAGTGGAAAATCTTCCTGTTGAGCTGAGAGCTCAAAATCGATTTTGGTGTCAAAATAACCCTGCACAACTCATTGCTGCTAAATAAACACATCCCAGCGTCACCTTATAGGGGTGGTAATTTATTCCCCAAAGTGGTTATATCACCCTTCCATTTGAAGTATTGTAACGAGTGGGATTTCTGATTAAAAGAGGAAATGTTCTTTTTTCCCCTCAACAAGAGCAGTTGAAATCATCCCCCAGATTCAACCCTGATGATTTTAAAACTATCTAACCTTCAGTCCCCATTATAACTGCTTCTGGTCTAGTAACCATAGGGACTTCTCCTTACCATCTACAGTGACATGTTCATTACAAGCTCTTCCCATCAGATGGCATCGCTGTCTGCTCTTTCCCTCCTTTCTTCCTGCTAGCCAAATGAATGATTCTTACACCAGGTGGCAAGCTAAGTCTTCCCCTGTCTCTCCTAGAAGGGGGTCCATTGGGATAACTCAGCTTCATTCAAGTTTGCATGTAGAGGGTTATACATAGCTCTAAAGGAGAAGTATACATATAGTAGGCGTTGACCCTTTATTATTGTTACTTGCATGATGGCGATTGTACAACACATTATTGTGAAGTTGCATTTTTTTAAATGCAGGCATCTTGTCAATAGAGACATGTACTTATGGATGTTATATGCAATACTAATTTGTCTGTATAATAAAGCTTTGACAGGACCAAATTACACTTATTGATAATGTTATATTGGTCATTTTAAACCTTTTTTTTTAGAATAAAATAGCATTTTGTTTCATTTATATTCCATAGCTATTGAATCTTCAAATAATGGAACTCATACCCTTGACTAGACACTTCAGTCACAGAGCCTCGGACATCACGGTCTCAGTATAAAAGGATGTAGAAATTACACAAAAGTCTCAATTTCACATAAATAGATTTATTGCACAATTTGAGCATAGATACCCACCAGCGGTTCACAGTTGTACCTTAAGAATATAGAGTGCATTGGAATGTAGGTGCTTGAATACTGATGATCAAAGGTGATCGAATAATAATCATTAAATCTACAATATAAGAACAAGTATTCTATAAATATATGGAATGATCCCTCTAAGGATATTAGATATTCAGCAATATATTATAGACATCATTCTATAAAGCACGAAGGTCAGGCACTGTGATTAGTAAAACACTCTGCCAGTAACGTACATGATTATCCTCCCTGGGCATAACATTGACGGAATAGGGGTCTCTTCCCCAAATATATTGTATGCTTAGCTCTAACAATCTGATTCAATGTCTTTGTGTAAACTGGACGGAGACATATTGAAATCAGCAATTGAGTTCAGAAATTGTCAAAAGTGCGTAAAATATACTATATACATGAGATTCAACAGCTGCATAATTAGTATTATCTGAAACTATATATCTATACAAAATAGTCAAAATACACTTTGTCAAGTATTGCACATGTACTATTGCATAGTTTATGACTAGGAAAAGGCAGTCAACCTTATCTACTTGACTGTCCATGAAACACCCGTAACCTAATAGTAAGATGTAGTAGACAATATTCCTTACTACGATATTGCATTTGCGTTGTACCTACAACTATAAAATTTAGAAATTGTCATAAACTAGGATATCCACCTGGCATATTTGAGTATCTATAATAATAATACTACGTTCAGCATTGCCTGCTGCAATTCCCTACTTTCATACACTTCGGTGTGCAGCATTGCCTCGTGCAACCCCCTACTTTCATATTCTACTATGTGCAACATTGCCTGATACAACCCTCCTACTTTCATATACTACTGTGTTCAGCATTGCCTGGTACAGACCCTTACTTTCATATACTACTGTGTTTAGCATTGCCTCGTACAACCCCTTACTTTCATATACTACTGTGTGCAGCATTGCCTGGTACAGACCCTTACTTTCATATACTACTGTGTGCAGCATTGCCTCGTACAGACCCTTACTTTCATATACTACTGTGTGCAGCATTGCCTGGTTCAACCCCCTACTTTCATATACTACAGTGTGCAGCATTGCCTGGTACAGACCCTTACTTTCATATATTACTGTGTTTAGCATTGCCTCGTACAGACCCCTACTTTCATATACTACTGTGTGCAGCATTGCCTGGTACAGACCCTTACTTTCATATACTACTGTGTGCAGCATTGCCTCGTACAACCCCTTACTTTCATATACTACTGTGTGCAGCATTGCCTGGTACAACCCCCTACTTTCATATACTACTGTGTGCAGCATTGCCTCGTACAACCCCTTACTTTCATATACTACTGTGTTCAGCATTGCCTCGTACAACCCCTTACTTTCATATACTACTGTGTGCAGCATTGCCTGGTACAACCCCTTACTTTCATATACTACTGTGTGCAGCATTGCCTCGTACAGACCCCTACTTTCATATACTACTGTGTGCAGCATTGATTACCAGATTGTACCCACTATTGCCCAGTTTAGTCCCCGCTTTCATAGGCTACTGAAAACCATGAAAATCTATATTTATTTCCTGTACACTGGAAGCAGATACGGGGATACAAGTATGATGGCACACTGCTACGTACTTCCGGTTTTATAGACCATATACCGGAAGTACCGTCGATATGACGTGAAACGTTCCTCTAACTACTCAGTCACATGTGAACCTTGTCAGAGGCATTGGAGAATACACACACCAACGAATTGCAACTTGCCTCTCTACATGCACAGCAATGAATGAGCATACAAGACCTTCAATAGCTGATAGGCAAAATAATATAACAAGGCTATTGGAATGGCTAAGATATTGCCTATCGTACATGAATTTGAATTTTTTTTTTTATGAGATTACTAACACTATATGATCAATAGTATTGCCATAGACTGACCTGAATTCAGAAATGCTAAAATATTATCTTTTAAATGTTAATAAATGAGAATGCACATTAGTAGCGCCCATATGTAGTGTATTATACTAAGCATGGTGTGATAGCTCTTCCGCTGGTAGCTGCCTGACGTAGGCTGACCTCTTCCCACCGGTTAGGAACCAGCGCAGATCGAAGCTGGATGACGCATCCATCCAGCCCTGACGTATACAGGTCTGACGTAGCCTCTGCTACGTCCTCAGGCACGCCACCTAGGATGAGATGAAGAAAGCTGTATTGAAGCATTGTGGCTAATAGGATCCAGATCGTAGTGAGTATCTACAATGTATTGTATTGTATTACTATGCATAAGTACAATGTGAATTACAACTAATCCTTGGTGAGACCAATCTGACTGCTATATATCCGGAACAACCCGTATAAAATTGTCGGACAACGAATGTAGTTGTGAGTAAAACTTATTACAGCATCACCTGCTGCAATCCCCCTACTAAAGATCTTACTTTTCCAGCAAACGGTAAGAGGCAATCTGCGTCGACCCAAATCTTATTCCAGATATATATACAATATAATGAGGAATATGTACCACGTGTTTGGGATACATGGATACCTGGCTTGTCAGACTATACTCAGCTGACCGGGAGTGGTCTAGAAATTGAAGAAAAATCGAACGTGTGACTGCATCACAAATGACTCAGGTTCGGGGGGAAATGTAGTATCATCATATAGGAGTATACATATAATAATATTGTTCATCCCCAAATCCCAAGCTAATGTCCCAACCCCCGAGTCCCAACCCCGAGTTCCACCCCTGAGTCCCAACCCCGAGTCCTACCCCCGAGTCCCACCCCCGAGTCCCAACCCCGAGTCCCAACCCCGAGTCCCTTCCCCTTCCCCCGTTAACTAGACTCAGGGTCAGGTAGAGGTGTGAGGGGAAATGTATCATTTATCATAGTAAGAATCAAGTCCGTAATGTACTGAAAATCATGGCAATAAACTTGTTATGAGTCATAACAAAAAAAAAAAAAAAAAAAGAGAAAGGGTGCACTCTTGTATTAATGGGATTCTTAAAGATGTGACCTTTGACCTTGATTTTGACCTTTTTCCGACCTAGATATCATCCTACACATAACAGAAATGAATTCAGCACCTTTGGTTTACCCTAGTCCACTATCCATATCCATCCATTGCTCCCTCTATTATATCCTGGCTGGACTGTTTCGGATAGCATACCCAAATTGTGCGTCACAAGTCAGGAACTCACAACTACCTATAGGCCTGCACCACACAACCTATAGGTCGCATGACGCAGGTGCCCTAAGAAAGCCACACCGAGTGAGGCAAGCCGGGCAAAAAAAGGGTATACTCAAAAAAAATGTGGACATTGACTTTTTTTTGGGGGGGTTCTTAGGCCCAAATTCAAATTTTCATGTCCCCCGATCTTGGCTATCTATGTCTTTTGTCCTCTCACGTCTATGTCAGACACACACTGAATAAAAAGCTCCCATGTCCATATTGTAAGTAACAGCGAATAGTGCTTAGTAGGGTCTGAGCTATATGGTACTACAGGGTTGTCTGTTTTTGTTCTCAAAATATTTGTCATGTATTGAACAAGACTGGACAGCAACATATATATTAAATTACCATTAAATTACCATACCGGTATCTAACATACTGCAGCGTATGTTGGGCCTAGTATATGATATAGGATGGCATCTCCTTTGGGAAATAGTGTAGTACTTCCCTGTGTTAAATTACCATTGGATCCAGTCAAAGCTTGCTGAAAAAAAGTGTCTCACCCCGGTTTGGTCGGCTGCCGAGATCTGTCCCATTGACTTAGCACTGAGGCCGTTCAATATGTAACTGTTAAATGTCAAGGGTTATCTACAGGCTCCCATAGGGCTCTATGCTGAAGCAAATTACCACCATTTTAGACACAAAATTAAAATCATGCTTTTCAGGGGGAAGCGTTTGAAAATGGATTAAAGCGCGATTACATAGAAAGGACAACATTGTACCGCATCTAATGACACAAAATTGAGAGAAAAAGCTCCAATTTTGAAGGAATGACAGCTGTTTTAAATTTTAGGCTGAGAGACCCCCTGCTACCCGTCGCACAAGACTCAGAGTAAACCTGAGTCAATAAAATGACTGAAAGAAGAGGTAACGACTACATTGTGTACTAACCTATGTAGAGTTGACCGATACCACGCGTCATCTGTACGTCAGTGCCCGGCAGCTGACCAACAAACTGTGTCATCCTGCCCTGACTGTCCGTCACGTCCAGCGTTATGTCACGTCCGGACCTGCAACAGACGTGGCCGCATCCACACGTATTAGTTTATTTCCTTTCATTGACGAGGTTCATTCATTCAAGACAAGACATAAGACCTGAGACAAATACCTGTTTTGTTACTGTGCCACTACTGTGCCACTCGATATTGCCCTTTTCCATATACTACTACCATGTTCTACCCTTGGTTTTTAACTGGATATAGGGACATATAGGTCTGGTAATATGCCTTACACTGTGTTGTATATAATACATTAGTGTGGTGTAACATAACAAAAGGGCCGCTGGGGGCTGGTAAGGAATTTGTTTATGATTTTTGTTTAGTACATATAAATGTGTTGCTGTAAACTTACTGTTGTGCTGCCACCTGGTAGAACTGGTTGACGTTCACGTTCAGAAAGTGAGTGGTGATGATTAGCGCCCCGTCCCCAGCGTTCATACGAAGGTCAAGAACACCTCCCCGCACCCCAATCACAAAGTATTCTGCCGACATCTGGTAATCAATTAGCAGACAGGTTTTTACACAAACAATTTTACAATTATCATTCAATGAACAGATATATGATTTGATAATTATTAATATTATAAATATTTATATGGTATTTCTAGCATTATTATAAATCCTCTACAATTTGTATGGGATAGTCTATAGAGGATCTATAGTGGATTATTCTAGGTAATTAACATAATGATTCATATAAAGGACTTACCTTTCCAGCTAACAGTAAGAGACCATCCGCCTGGGTCGTCCTGAATACCATCTCAATGCCGAGGAACATCACTCTACATGACAAACAAATGAGAAAGATTGAGCGTGTGAGTGACCTCACAGATGACTCAGGGTAAGCTGGATTTGTAGCTTATCATGTACTTAGATATAATCCTCCCTTATATTCATTCATTGGTCAATTCTGGCATCAGAAATGAATTCCTTGTTAAAAAGTACCCTCAAGTCATGTGTCATACATGTATGTTATTCCATAACAGGCCAGCAGGTGGGTGTGGGTGAGCAGGTGGGTGTGAGAGAGCAGGTGGGTGTGGGTGTGCAGATGGGTGTGGGCGACTGTTGCACTTGCAGGCCGCGGGCATGTACCGCCTTTTGTCCCTATCAAAAAGCGAGTCGATTGAACAATAAGGGAGTATTCCACTGATGTAAATCGGCCAAGATTCCCATACGTTTAACATTGTAGACTTTTATCAGATGACGGAATCTCGGCCGACCGACGTCAGTGGAATACTGCCTATAAACGGAGAACATATGGGTGGTACAATTTCGCTCTGCATACGTTGAGATCTGGCGTGTTCTTTTGCTTTGCTTTTGTGTCCTGCATTTAAATCTAAATTAAAGAACCTAGATGGGTTTTTTCTGTGTATATGAGGGTATTTCTACTGTAGTAGAGGGCATTCCTGTATGTAAAGAGAAAGATATGAGGCTCTGTGGGTGAAAATGTGATTTCTATCTTTGGTTTAACATTGAACCCTATGTAACTTTCATTTAGAGGGTAGCAATTTAACAGTACTTAAGAGTTTATGCGAAAGAGAGAAATCAGTACCTGAAGATCGCAGCTCAATTTCATGCAGAAGGAAAGACATTTCACATTTCTTTTCGAAGGAAACATTTGTCCCCCGATCTTGCCTGTCTCTCCATGGTCTTATCTAATGGCTGTGGGCCATGGACATTGAATGACAGCACTTCTCCCATGTAACAAAAACGTCTTAAACCTTGGTTGGGTCGTTTAGTATTACTCAGTTACCCTGAGTCAACAAACATGTTCATAGATATGACCAGATAAGGGGACATCCTGAATACATCTAGCATATTTAGGTGTTCTATCATACAAATTTGATTACGTAAATATATCGCGTATACCCATGCTAAAGAGAATATCCATTGATATTCTGCCAAATTCACTCTAAGGATTTTTGCTTAACGTGACTAGACAAGCAAAGTCAACACCATTAAACAAGTTTTGTTGATGTAACCGGGCACCCTAGTTTACATGGTTACCTGGTAACCCTGTGATGTCATGTCGCTAAGGCAAAGAGGGGGTCCACTATAAAAGAGCGCATCTCATTGGATGTTCTCCATAAGTAGGGTGGCCGAAGGATTAGGCTGATCGCCCAGTCTGTATCTGATCCTATGTTAAATTGCCCTTTTATGATGTGTTCCCATTTTTGCTAGAGGGAAGATTTAGAGTTCTAGAAACATGGTATCAAGAGATATTGAATGGGTCTATCAAGTGCAGGCTGGAATAAGCATAAAAAAATATATTACATAATGTAATTGAGGGGCAATGTTGACAAACCTTCAGATTTCGAGTATATGTTGAGCTCTATAGCTGGGTGATCTCTTGAACCTCTCCCTTGGGAGAATTTGCACTGCTAGATGGCAAATCCATGTATCAACGAGATTCTTTTTTTGTTTGAAGCCTCTTGAATGCAGGTGTACCGTGGGAGGTCTTGTTATCACCTGACAAAATTGTATCTTTTTCGGATAAGCTATCTAAGATAAGGATTTTTATATTTCAATATTTTTATAGAAACCCTCAATTGGCAATTTACGGCAAACTACTGAAGATAGGGCTAGATCAACTAAAAATAATGCATTTGGAATAAAAATAAAACAGCCTACCGCCTGCCAGCGTCAGGCAATCTGCTGGGGGTGATGTGAGGATCCTAATCAGGTTGGACATATTGTAACACCAGGTGGTAGCAGTGGGTACCCTAAGTTATGATGAGTGAGATCCGTGCAAGGAGGGAGGTAAGGCCAGTAGTTTAGCAGAGTTACCCCAGGTGGCATGGTGGTACAGTAAGGAGACTGCTGTCAATTATAGCCTTGGGAATGGCACGAATTTGAAACCTGTCAGAAGGTTTATCAAGGTGGGGTACGTTCAAACAACCACAGCTAATTCCCTATTTATTGCATGTCCATACCAAAAATAGTTTCGGAAATGTGAATATTAGGGCTATTTGTAGATATGAATCTTTTTTAGGTCATAGGGTTTTATAGAAATGGTCCGGCCACCCTACCATAAGCGGTCGCTGTAAAGTCTGGATAAGGTCTGGCAACGTTTTGATCCAAATGCATATAAGGAATGTGTTTTACTGACCAGTGTGATCAGATGAGTATTTCAGGCATTCTTCACCTACCCATTGAACAAGGAGAATGGATAACCGAGGTAACTAAACTCCCTGAATGCCGCAACAGTAAACTGCAGAGCTGGAAACATGAACAAGGAACAGCTTAGGAACATGATAGTGGGATACTGTTACTATATCAGTGGGATGCTGTATCAGTGGGATGCTGAAAATGGTTTAGCACGAGTTTCCTATAGCGAAAAATACCATGCACAATCAACTAAAGAAAGACTGTATACAAATGTAAATGATAATGGTGGGACCATTCATTTATTCACAATTCATTAAAGCATACATGTTAATTAACATCAAGGGCTGCATTCAATCGACACTTCAGAGGTGTATTAACTCTTCCTCTACCGTACACGCATTTATGCGAGTTGCTCGCCAATTTTCGGCCGATTTTGGGCGATTTCTGACCCTCTATGGTTTGCCTAAAAGTTGGTAGCATCCCACATTTTTTTCTGACAGTAGTCTAAGGCATATTGTCTCTGCATATCTTAATCCATTTGTAAATACATCCAATATTTCAGAAATGCTGGGCATCTCAACTTGGACGATATTTAAGTCATTTTCAATATGATTTGAGCAATATTTAAGGCAAAAATCGAAAAAATAAATAAATTTGGGGGATGAAAAATGGTTTTGTCCATTTTTTCATGCTGAAAAAGATAAGTTAAGGTCTATTTTGATGCATTCTGGCCTTAATGTTAGTTTCAATGGCAACATATAGACTAAAATAAGCTATATTTAATTTCAAATAGGGCTTTATCTCCCTAATTGGAACACTTAGGGCGATTTGGGTATCTTACTTTCTGGTTATTCAATATTGTTCATTTTGTCATAGATGTACTCCTAGATTGAATATTTACAAAATTCTTTCAATTTCTAAAAGGTTATACCATCCTCTAAATCCCAATATCCCATTTGATTTTCATCTGAAAAAATCTGGTTTTGGGGTGGATGTCTTTATGTGGAGCCTGGTAAAGGAAGAGTTAACCCCTTAGGGTTGGCATGGATGCTTGGATACAGCCCTGGTGAGTTACTCACCAGAGTTGTGTTCATGCATCATGACGACAAAGGGCATGGCCCATTAAAATACCCCGCAGCCCTTGAATGGTGAGGTGTTGTCACACTTACCCTGGGTACAGGTAGAGCCCGTATAGGCCAGGGGACACAGACAGTCGGGTGTCCCCCCAGCTGTCACATGACATGAGGCACCGTTCTGACATACCTCGGCAGGGGGCAGCACTTCACAGACGCTGCTACTACACAAGGCTCCTGTTTCAATATAAGGTATGGTGATAAATACCATATTACATATATCATGGACATGGCAAAGTACATGTCCCATTGCCTACACATACATAAGTTAGGTTGGTACCAAGATATTTATTATAATTTGTTATAAGTACAGTTTTCATTTACATGTCCTACGCAATGTCTTAGATGACACTTACAGTTTTCTATTTACATGTATACATCAATATCTCAGTGGCCTGACAGATTCCTGTTTTGATATACTGCTATGCCACTCAAGTGACTAAACATGGGTTAAAAATCGACACGATCGACAAAGCCCTTTTTAAAATCGACACCGGTGACACCACCCTTTTAAAAATCGACGGATAGTCTAATAGACCATAATGCACTAGATAAGAATCGACACGACAACATGGCCCTTTTGCTAAAAATCGGCACGGCGACACAGTCAATTATTTGGGGACCCATGTATAGTCACACTCGATCACCTATAAAGCATGCCCTTTTTTCATCTGTTTTTCAGTTAAGCAGCAGAGAGAAGCTTCAGGTCCCATATACCCAAAAGAGGGTGTTACTAGTCAGGGGTCCACCTGTTGTTACCTAATTAAACGTGTAACCCCCGAACATGGATGCCCCAATGTCCTAATCCCTAGGAGCCCTATATGTAACCCCGTGGTGTAACACACCTCCAGGGTGTCTCTAATTATCACTCACCTGTCCGCCCAGGAGGACACACACACCTGTAGCCGTCCTCAGCTAGCAGACTGCGCACACAGGTGGCACCACTGGCACAGCGGTGCGACTCGCAGGCCGGGTACAGACACTGGGTGACGCCCGCCCCGCCCAGCGCCGACGTCCACAGCACGGGCCGTGACTGTACACTCACTGCCTCTATACAACCCTGGAACCCTGTGGTAACGGATAGACGTTAGAATGGGGACAGGTATGTTGCCACCACAGGGCGAGACAGAAGTTCAATGCCAACAGGGGTTGACACAGGGTGCGTAATATTTATTGATCGAATCAAAAGCAATATCTGTGAAAATTCCACAGAGGTGTTGGACCTGGGTTGATTGCACAAGGCTAGGTCTAACTTGCGAAGAATACTCTTAACAGACGCTGCACAGGAGGCATTCGTATTATTACATGTAAAAGAAAATAGATTAAAATAGCATTAGTGACCTCATGACGTCGCATTCCACTAGGAATAGGTTCCAGTATAGAATGGTGTCTTCATCATGTAATACATTACAGTCACACAGTGTTGTGGTGCTGTATAAGTACCGGCTTACCCGATGCTACCTTAATAGCTGGAGGTATGTAGGTGGAGCGCGGGGTGCCCCCCAGGTAAGTAACCTCCGCAACGCCAAGGTCAAGGCTGCCGCCGAGTGAAAGGCCTGTTACTTCCGGGTCGTCGTCTAGCTGTAGACGACCTTCACGCCCGATCAAGGTCACCTTGATGCGGTGCCACTTCCGTAATGAGACACTTCTAGTTGACCTCACGTGACCTGGTCCTGTACCGAGGTCAAAGGTCAGCACGACCTGACCCTGGTCTAACCAAATACCTAGTGATGGGACGCAAGAAGTATAACATAAAGACATCAAAGCACACAGGGAGTTTGTCCCTCATTATTTAGTAGATTGTCCAAAATTGGGTATTGCTTGGAAAGCATCGCCTGTTACAATTTGCCTACCTTTATATATACTACTATGTACAGCATTGCCTGACCAGTGCATACCCCCACTTTCATATACTATTTTGTACACCATCGCCTGGTGCAATCCCCCACTTTCATATACTATTTTGTACACCATCGCCTGGTGCAAGCCCCCACTTTCATATACTATTTTGTACACCATCGCCTGGTGCAATCCCCCACTTTCATATACTATTTTGTACACCATCGCCTGGTGCAAGCCCCCACTTTCATAAACTACGTTGTACACCATCGCCTGGTACAATCCCCCACTTTCATATACTACTTTGTACACCAACCCCTTACTTTCATATACTACTATGTCCAGGATGGTCTGGTGCAATCCCCCACTTTCATATATGTACAATGTACTACAATGTTATCAGTTTACGTGGCCGCTTGTCGTGATCGGACGTTGAGGGACAAGTTGTGGCATTATGAGTTGATGCTAATGATAATCTTTTAAAGTCCTAACGCGCCAAAGGCATGTGACAGGACAGGACCTGTTTGCAATACAGAACCGATCGGGGAATAACATGATATTAGTTACCAATGTAGTCGTTGAGGAGTGAGTTGTAGAACAGCAGACCGGACAGTGCTAAAGGCCGGGCGGTGATGGTGATGGTCGGCCGCTTGGTCTCCGTGGTAAACATGGCCGGCGTCATCAGGTACCCGGTACCGTTCAACGAAGGCTGTGTTAGGGTCAGCAGGGCTGCAATATCGGCAATGAGACCAGGTCATTGTTTTAGGCAGCTTTTTTAATTAGAAGAATATCCACAAAGTTTCCATAATGATTAAATTTACCGTCCCTGATGATAGGTTTTCGCCTCCCCTGCCTCCTTGCTGGATCGATAGTTTTGCACACATATCCCCTCCCTGTTGTTAAAAAATGACCACTCCTCTAGCTATAAACCGTAAATACAATACATGGAACAAAACCATGAGTGCTTATATGGTTTTCAAACTTTTCATATTAGTTGAATCTGGGTGTTTTTAATGTAAACCAAGTGTCACTTTTAATGTGAACAAATTGTCACTTACTCGTCTGACAGAGGTCGCCATAGAAGCCGAGTTGGCAAAGGCAGGTGGTGACTGAGTCCTGGTGCAGCCGACAGGTGGCGCCATTACTGCACGGGTTGGGTTGACATGGTGAAGACGTACATGACGTCACGTTGTAGTTCACCTCTGCTGACGTCCAGGATAAGAGCATTCCTCGCTCCCCACCAAACTGCAAACACAAGTTAGTTGAGACTATCAGGACAAATCTGACGGGTATTTAGAATGTATTAAAATCTGGGTCTAAATTCGAACTTTGCACATGGGCTAGTGTGCCCGGCCATTGAATTACGCAGGGTGCTGAGTAGATACACACTGACAATAGTTAATCATGATGGGTACTTTTACCCCTCCCCCCTAGGAATTATGGAGTATAATATATACCAAGGAATGATCCCATTCGTCTGAGTCCCCGCTAGTGTCCTGTAAAGCTTGTACAAGTATCAGTTATAACACAATGTCTCCAACATCAACCACTCACCTCTATCTCCCCGATACATCCCACAAAACCAGTGTCCAGGACAACAGAGGGGTGCAGCTGGTCGGGGTTGGGGGTGGCTCCCACTAACAGCGGACTCCCTAGTGTGAGTCCCGAGTTGCCTCCAGGAGTCTCCCCCCTCACGGCACTAGTACCGTCCACCCCCACCAGGGGCGCGTCGGTGCCCACAGACAGCCCCACCAGCCGGCCACGGCGGGACATGTGGACGGTCTGCCACTGGTTCAGGGTGAGGCTGGGCCCGTCCAGGGTGAGGACACCAGAACCTACAGGCACAAAGAGATTACTATCAGCAACAGTACATTACCTTCACAAGAACCGTTTGGAAAAGCATAGTCATCTGAATAGTAGAAGGCAATGTAACTCACCCTATTAGATAATACCGTGTGTTATGTGTCTTAAAAACATGCTTTTGGAGATGCAGACGTATACCTGTTATATTCAAGATATTTGGTCATGTAATTTAGTCACAACGCTGGTTTAAAAAAAAAAAGAAAAAGATCTTTTTGTGTCTAGTTCAGGTTGTATTTAGCCCTTAAAGGACCACGGAGTGCATTGATGCGTCATGCCCTTTCTGGTCATGCTGCATGATTGCAACTCGTAACTCGTGAGTAACTTGCCAGGGCTGCATTCATGCATCATGCTGACTCTATAGGGTTAATACACCCCTGAAGGGTTGGCATGATGCATGAGTGCAGCCCTGGTGAGTAGGCTCTGCAGTCAAACATTATGGCGATAAAGGGTCAGTACAAGACTACAGTAAGTAGGTACCCAAGTTGAGCTGCAGCAGGAGCCGCCCCTCACGGAGCCCCAGCAGCAGGAAGTCCCGCTGCTGCCCGGCAGACGGCTGACTGGCGTACAGCAACAGGCCGGACCGGGCGGCCGGGTACACCTGCACCGAGACGGTCGTCGACGCCGTGCCCACCTCAGGGAGTGGGAACCGGAAGTAGGAACCACCGCCAAAACGAGGCACAAACCCTGCGGCACCTGGCGGCAGGGAGAGGAAGTCTGGTAAGTGTTCTACTTCAGGTACACAGGGCATTAAAAGGTATCGGATGTTATAAAGGTTGTATTCAAGTCAGTAAGAACCTGTTATCAAGGTATTGAACGTTATAAAGGTTTACTCAAGTCAGTGAGAGCCTTATTATTAATGCATTGAACGTTATAAAGGTTGTATTCTAATGAGTAAGAGCCTTATTATCAATGTATTGAACGTTATAAATTAAGAGCCTTATTAATTAGAAATAGAAGTACAGTATATGTAAGCAGCGATATAAAGTACTACGGTATACCCCATGATGTAAGTTTGTACTCACGTGTTTCACAGTTGACGCCTGCCCATGACCCCTGACACATACACACGTGACCTGTGAGTGTGACGTCACAGGTGCCCTGGTTCTGACAGGGCTGGGTGCTACAGGGACTGACGTCACACAGCGTCCCACTGTAACCTTGGATACAGTCACAGCGGAACCCGGATGTACCCACAGCTATACAGTCTCCATGGCCGCTGCACGTCACACCTGGAGCAGGCATAAATAGGGTGTGTTTTAATGTCCTTAATGTCATGATGCATGAACGAGTAACTCACTGGTGCTACATTCATGGCCCATTACCCAGTGGGCACAAAATCCAGTTCAACGTTGATTCAACATTGAATTAACATTGAATCAACATTGTCAACCATTTGTCAATGTTGATTCAATGTTTTGTGCCCACTGGGTAATGCACTATGTGACCATTGAATTGTTAATTTCCTTAGCATTGTGTCTGCATATGTATATAAGTTTGAGGGGTACTGTGAAGATGAGCAATTCATGAAAAAGGTATTTACATGGAACTCAGATCTACTCACCTTGACATCCGGTGGCACGTTCACTACATGTGGTTCCAACAAAGCCGGGAGCACAACGACAGCTGCAAATACAGAAAACAAGCTAGGCATACATATATACCATGATTCATTTAGTTCTTAAAGTGGCATTCTAACACAGTTCATTTCCCAAAACTGTTCCGTTCTCATAAGGACAATCTGGTATGATGATATAGTTTTAAAACCAACCCAGCCGAAGGCTGGTTAGCAGGTCCACAGGGGTAAGCATTCTCACACCTACTGTAAGTGTCAGAATACTTAGAATGCGTGTGTGAGATTTTTACCAATGTAGAGGCACATTCTGCTTATACATGTACTATAGGATTTATTTTTATTTTTTACCTGAATGAGTTGGGCAGGTTTGTACAGGTGGCGGCATTGCGGCAGGGCAGGGCGCGGCAGTAGTCCCTTTGGCGGCAGGTGGGGCCGGTGTAGGTGAGCGGACAGCGGCAGGAGAAGGGGGCCGCCCCGGGGGCAGGGGCCGGCACAGACTCACACACACCCCCGTTATAACACGGAGACGTGCCGCAGCTGTCCCGGTCTGAGCAGTACAGGCCCGAGAAACCAGGCACACACTCACACCTACAGGAGGAGAAGGTACAATAACGACAACAATTTGATGATACTTCACACCACATTAACTGCTAGTGTAAGGGACCACAGAGGGTTGTTGTTGTTGAATGATTTTATTGGCAGTAAAATCGTTGGTTACACCGCTGGAAGTTTTCCATTGTAATGCCATATACATTTGTATGTGAATCACCTTAAATTGCTTAATCGATAAGATTGTTGGTTGACAGAAAAGTAATGTACCTGAAGGCATTTGGTAAATCCACACAAGTCCCTCCGTTTTGGCAGAGTCCACCGCTGCCACAATTATCTATGTCCGTCTGACAATTCCTGCCTGTGAATCCTGAGGATAAAAATACAGTTACAGTTAGAATCAGTATATAAAGCAGAATTTGCGAGTCTATATCATTATACATGTAGCGTGATATGACTACATAGCAAAGCTCCGCTCTCTCCTCTGTTGGATTAATTAGCCTATAGTATATACTATGTATATTGAGATCCAATTCGAGACCGCGTACACCCGCCATGTCAAATATGTTTCTACTCATAGGTTCACATTATAATATGTTTCCCAGCACCACCAGAAGAACAATGTCAACAATGACCACGGGAGTGTAGGTATGATGTGGAATAGGAGCGAGAGTGTGTGTGTGTGGTGGTGGTGGGAGGCGGGGGCTGCTCAACGAGGTGTGACCCGGGTGGGCGTGGCGGTCCGGTGGGCGCTAGGTGTGAACAGCCGCCGGTAGGTGTCAGTGACGACCGCAGGAGAGCAGCTCCCGTCACCACAGCGCCACCACACGGGACGCAGTCACACCTCACCGCGCCCTGCTCACCCCGCCCCCAGCGGCCACCACGCACACCAAGCTGCCCGCAGGTGTGAAGTCTTATAGCAGGTGAGTAGGGACAAGCATCTGAGTGGATCAAGTCTTGGTGATTGACTCACTGCTACCTGTCATTAACCTGATCAACACCCTGTCACAGGGCTTCATATAAAGACCGTGAGAAGCCCTCTACCCTCATCACAGTCACATCACTAGGAAGCCCTAACACCACACCTTAACTCCTCAACTCAGCGTAAGATTACAACAAATTCCGTTTTGAAAAAATCATTTGAATATTCTTATGATAGATAGGGATTATTTTCGTTAAAATATTCCCTAAGTGAATTGGTGCCCCCTTTACGAAAAGTGAGGGGCTTTAATAGTGATATTTTTTCACATCATCCGAGCACGACATTTCATCCACCTGACATCAGCATGGACTCCTCTACCACTACACCAGCTGCACTAGCACTACCCCAGGCCGACACCACCACCCAACTTCCCGCCCTGCTTTTCGGTCATTTCGCCCAGACACGTGACAAGTTTGTGCGGGCCTGCCACCAGGTGGAGGCCCTGTCAGACCGCCTGGGGGCGCTGCAGTGCCGCTACCAGCGCGCCACCTGTCGGCAACAGTCGGTGTTTGCCTATCACTACAAGCTACAGATGGTGTCGGTAGAGGGCGTCAAGAGCGTCTATGAGCAGTACATCAGGGGCAAGTCAGAGGAGCTGCTCGCCATAGCTAAGATGATTGATATGATGCATCTCTATGCTACCACGGGTAGGCCTGGTGTTGAGCATGTACAGGGTAGGGATGCCACAGACCTGCGGGGAGCTGTGTGGGGCCTTAGACCCAGGAGCAGTACACGACTCCTGTCTCAACACCTGGAGGAAACAGGACATGACGACCAACAGGGCCTGGAGGAGGATATGGAGGAGGCGGACCTGGAGGAAGGGGAGGAGGAGGACCTCGGGGATCACCCCGGAGAGGGCCTGGATGAGACCATGGAGGACATGGAAGAGCTGGAGTATCACCTGGAGGAGGACATGGACACGTCATACAGTGACAGCTCCTCTGACCAGGAGGACGCAGAGTCTACAGAAGGCGTCTTCTGGTGGAGAACCTCCAGTGAGGATACGGACATGGGGGAACCCCACGGCGACATGTCGGCAAAGTGTACCCTCACTGGACTGACTGAGCAGTCTGACGACTCCACCGTTACTGATACCGAGTGGCTCCATAACATGCGGCAAACCCAACCAGTACTGCTCTGAGGGGCCTTGTGATTCATGGGGTAAACCTGGGGTAATGACCTACCCCGATAGTCAATTGGGATACATTTGTAGATATATTGTGCGATATTTAATGGGGTATAAATATGTAGATAATTATGTAGTGAAATATCCATCTGGAAAGTTACAACTTACAGATGTGTGATGAATGGACAATTATGAAACTGTATTACTAGTTTACTCATGTACATATGACGGAATTGTACCATTAGGTAAGAATAAACACCTATGCACACTTGACAAACTGTCTATATTTACTTGTTTTTTTTCATTCATAGCAAGCTCACGGTCTATAAGCAAACATTAGAAACCAGATGTTTATGTGTTAGCATTACTAAAGGTATTATGTATACCTGATACTATAAAGCGAAATACATTCTCTGTGTGACCGACTAAACCATGAGTGAGTCTTACCCATGTCTTACTGAAGTCTTACAACCGGAAAGTCTTAATATAGATGAGGGTCGCTGCCCCCAAACCCCATTTCTCTTTTTCCCCTTCTTTAGTAATGGTGGAACCCCAGTTAAATACCCTTTCCAAATTTTTAAAACATACTCAAGACTACACATGGCCTGTGTCATGGTAAATTTCAAGACTAAGATTGCAGTAAGACTTCCCTAAGACTCACTCAAAACGTTTGTCCGTGCACTCACGTGCGCTAGGTACCATTTGCGTATAATACAAAGCAAAACTTACCTGGAGCACAGAAACATATATGGGAGGATATAGACCCAAAGTCGGCACAGGTGCCCCCATTAAGGCAGGGCGCGCTGCTACAGGCGGCCATGGTGGTAGCGCACTGGGGCCCAGTGTAGCCGGGCAGGCAGAAACACCGGAACGAGGCAGCAGTGGTGACGCAACTTCCGCCGTTACGGCACGGCTGGGCTGAAGGAGGGAAGGAGAGTTCTGTTCTCTAGGTCTCTATGGTAACACAAATATCACAGTAAAAATAGTGATCGTTTTGAATACAGTACAATTGCTCTATTATTTATTGTCATGATAAAAGACATAGTGACCTCTTTGGGTAAATGGGTATTTCAATGGGTATTTCACATGGAATTATTTCCTGAATAAAATCTTTAATCTAGTATTTTGAAATTACAATTCCAGTCCATACTAAATAAAATGAATACCTCCTTTTAAAAGCGAAAAGAAACCTTTGGGATAAATAAAAACACACCTTGATATCGAAATATCACCTGATATATTGTATAATATATCGTTAGGAGATATTTCAAACGGAGGACGTATTGGTAATGAGCATGATACCCAAATAAAGAAAGATCCTTGTTCTTAAATATTTCAGCACCATTCTCACCGAAAAAGATGATAAGGATACTTTATATACGAGACAAACCTATAACAATGGTACATACCGACTACGAATCAAAAAGAGAGTATAGAGATAATGATGCATTTATATTTATGTACAGTGTCATCGTGTAAATACTGTATGTTTGAACGTCTTCAGTAGCAATACATTCATTTGATAATGCAGAGTTAACATGTGAAAAAAATGAGACATTCGAATGGCTTGTATCTTTGATAAACTACTTGACAAAATTAAACATTTTTAATCAAACTATCTTTTTAACTACTTGGCAAATGTATTTTGTACCCGAGACATTATATCCCATGCAACAGACTTATCCTACTTACAATGGCAGGGGTTGGGTATCTCACAGCGGCGTCCTGTGAAGTTGGGTGGACACTCACACTGAAACTGTCCCTGGGACCCCTCCACACACCCGCCGTCATTACACGGGCTGGGCGTGCACCCGATCACAGGCTGCAGACACGTAGGGCCCTGCAACATAACCCAAATCAAGATTTATTTTTTATTTATTTCTATTTATTTTTGATATGAGTATCATGTGATTTGATTCATTATAACAGTGTGGTCTTGCACTCATGTTTTTTTTGGCCACGCAGGTTTAACTTGCGAAGCTCGACATATTATCACTGTTGTGACTTTACCATATTTATTCTGTGAATCTAGATCTCCAAAAGACACAAGATTATTTAATTTTTTATTGTATTTCCATATAAATGAAGGAATTCCTAAATCTCCATTTACCTGGTATCCCTTGAGACAGTCACAGACAGCGCGGCCGGCCACCTGACCGCACTCCCCACCGTTGTAGCAGGGGTTGGGGGTGCAGATACCGACCAGTAGCTGACAGAAGAGGCCCTCCCTGTCAGGGGGGCAGCGGCAGAACACACCTAGCGAGTCACTCAGACAGGTACCCCCCGCAGCGCATGGGTTAGGGACACATGACGTCACCTGCACCTCACACACGCCACCTGGGGAAGGGAAAGGGTGTCATCACCTTGTCATATACCGTATTTGGCCTATTAAGTGCCCTCCCCCTAATAAGCACCCAATCCCTTTTTCAGATTTTTTTCTTAAAAAATGTCTATGTGTCCATTCGATTTTGTTACTGTTTTCACACCTTTGTGTGATGTGGAGCACCTCACACCTGTGTAGGTGTTAGGGCCAAGTCAAGTGTGAAGGCAAAGGGGTCAGTAGAAGCCCTGTAGAGGTGGGCCAGTAGTTCCCAGGCCCAGAGGGAGGGGGCACTTATTAAAATGGATATTTGAGCCTGATTTTTCCACTCAAAATATTTTTTACATCGAATACGGTATTGATATTTGTTGTTGTTAAAATTGAGATTATAGGTTTTATCTAACATAATTCACTACACGTAGTACATGCATATTAATACATGTAGTTAACAAAGGCAAATACATATACAATGTACATATTTATGTATGTTTGTACTAGTTAGTACATACGTGGTAGGCACATTTAAGTACATGTACATATGCATAATTATAAGTTAATTCATGTATACATGGGCCTGATAACAGCCTGAGGGTACAAACAGGAGGTATAATACTCACCTCTATAGGGGGGTTGACAGACACAGGAGTAGCCCTGGATGGGATCTTCCACACACCGGCCCCCGTTCTGACACGGCCGACTGCCGCACGCGTCCCCCAGCCTCTCACAGTTAGCACCTATAGAACCATACATCAAGTGTTTATAATCACATTATTTCTGTACATTTATGTTACATACAGCCATCATGTTTAATCTGCCTTTTAACCAGCTAATAATGTGGGATATAAATATATATTCTACTTTTAAAATGCAATTATTAATAAGGTCCAGTTGAGAAGGAATTCAAGGTGCATAAAGTGACATCAAACTAGACTTTTGAGAGATGAAAACAAACAGCGACAGGTACATCATTTGAGACAAACAGTTGAAGAGCTACTAGATGTTGCACTAAAATCAGACAGATATATTATTAATGTTTAAAATAATGAATAAATGTACAAAATCCAACCTGGTTGATTTTTCGCTCACCCCCGTCAAATAAGCAATAATATGCTGGTTACAATTTGGAGACATGTAGAATATGATATGTATAGCTCTAAAGGATTGGCCTGTGGTGTTTGGATGACAGTCTATTCCTAAAAAAAAGATCTAGTTTGAAAGACTTGTATAAACTATATCGGGGAAATAATATCAGCTTTATGAATATAAAAATATTATACCACCCCTCTCCCTTCCCCTTTCCATATAATAGCAGGGAAGATCAACAGGCGCATGATGATTCTACTTTTTCCTCCGGATAAATTAAAATATTTTGAACTTGAACTTGAGGCCCATACCAGAGTAGGGCTGGACACAGGTGCAGAAGTACTCGGAGGAGGCGGCGTCCACGTTGGTGCAGGCGGCACCGTTGAGGCAGGGGGCCGAGTCACAGGGCAGGATCCAGGTCTCACATTGACTACCGGTGAAGCTGGACAGACAGGTACAGGTGTAGCTACCTGGGGCGGGGCTCAGGCAGGTGCCACCATTCATACAAGGGGAATTGTCACAGGTAGACACAGCACTCTCACACCCATAACCTAATGTTCAGCAAGCAGGCAAAAGAAACACCACAGAGAATGCTAGTTATTATGTAAGTAAAAGGTAACAAGGTAATTATGAACACATTGGTGAGAACCCAGGACAAAAATATATACTATTTGCAAATATGTTGTATAATTAAAGGAGAAAAATAGGTTTCCAAGCGAGATATTTAAATCAGGCGAAGGAATATTTTGTTAGATGAGTAATAGGGCGTATATACTGACCAAAAGGGAAATTGCAAATGTGTAGAATTGAACTTGTGCTTTAGGAATTGAACTCAACATCACAAGGTTTCAATGAAAATAGCTGAAACATCAGATACCAATAATGAAGGAATAGGTAAGGTATAGTGTCGAGTATGGTAAGCAAAATGTCAAAAACGGGTTCCAAATAACAAACAAGAATGAGAGTAAAGCATTAAACAAAACTCTTACCTGTATAACCCGGGTCACAGACACAAATGAAGTAGTTGGCCTGTCTGCGGCAGGTGCCGTGGATGCATGATGCGGTCGTGCACCGCAGGATGGCATCACAGTTGTTGCCGGTGAAGCCCGCTTCACACTGACACGTATACTGGTTACCTGCCCCGTTAACACACGTACCGCGAACACACGGCGCATACGCACACGGTCGGATCGCATCACATGTCTGTCCCGCATAGTTCTCCAGACACTGGCACACAAACGATGTCCCACGGATGTTACACGTGCCTGCATTCAGGCATGGGTTGCTCCCACAGGGGTTATACGTTTCACAGGTGAGACCACTAAATGTGGGTGTACATTGACATGAAAACTCCTGGCCTGGCAGATCTTGGCAGATCCCACCATTTAGACAGGGTCGGCTTGCACAGGCGAGAAGCGACTCGCAATGCAGACCGGTGTAGGCAGCTTGGCACTGGCATTGGTAGGTGCTCATCTCTGATACACAGTTACCGCCATTAGTGCATGGGGAGCTAAGGCAGGGATCGTAGATCTCACATCGCTGTCCGCGGTACAGGTCTGGGCAATTACACAGGTAGGGGGAGCCTGCCTGTCCAGCGGCACACGAGGCGGTGCCAAAACACGGGTTGGGTGTACAGGCCGCTGGGAGACCGCACAGAGGACCAGTGTACCTCGTAGTACACAAACAGCGGAACTCCCCATCTAGCTGATCCATGCAGGTTCCATCGTTTAAACAAGGTGATATGGAACAAGTCCGGAATACTTGACAGCGGAGTCCGGAGTAAGCCGCGGTACACTGACAGGCGTAGCCGGATGCTGATGGGATGCAGCGGCCATTGTTAAGACACGGGTTACTGGAACAAGCTAGGAATGTCTCACAGCGGGGGCCTCCATAGTTAAGGGGGCAGTCACAGCTATAGGAAGCACCCACATTGGTGCAAGTACCTCCATTTACACAGGGGCCACTAGAGCAGGGCAGAAACACCTCACACGTGGAACCTCCGTAAGCCTGGGTGCAGGTGCAGAGGAAGTTCAACCCCGCAGCTGTACATGTTGCGCCGTTCTTACACGGTGAGCTGAAACAGGGCAGGAATATCTCACAGTGTGTGCCGGTGTAGTCGGAGCGGCAGTTACAACTGTATGTACCTGCTACAAGGTCCTCCGTACAAGTCCCCCCATTCTGACACGGAGCGACACTACACGGCTGGTACACCTCACAGTTAGTACCCATATAGGCGGCCGGACAAACACAGCCGTAGGTGGCGCCACGGTCCATACATGTGCCGCCATTAAGGCAGGGTGAACTACTGCAGGGGATGTACTGTGCACAGGTGGGGCCTGTGTGTGTGTCGGGACAGCTACACGTGTAGAGGGACCCTCTGTTGGTGCACCGCCCACCATTCTGACAGGGTTCACTGAGGCAGGGAACCGGTCGCTCGCAGAAGTCACCGTAATAATTGGCCCCGCAGACGCAGGAGTAGCGTCCCTCGCCTTCATCTCGACATACTGCATTGTTCACGCATGGCTGGCTCGTACATGGTGAAGGAATCTCACAGTGTCTGCCTGCAAATATCAAGACCAAAGTACTTTATTATTTCTGAACAGTGATTATATATGCTAATACCGAGATAGCTATGCTGAATACAGTTTGGCTTTTCATCACCACAATCTATATGTGTATCAATAGACAGATACATGAGGATAGAAATAGCTGATCCTATTCTGGTGCCATACTGACCTGTGAATATGAGCGGACAGGTGCAGTGGTAGCCGCTGCCCTGCTCGGTGCACCAGCCGCCGTTCTGGCATGGGTCTGGTGTACATGGGTTGACTCTGGTCTGACAGCGTGTTCCTACCAACAAACATGTGAAGAAAACTTTTGTTCAATGGTAAATCCTTTGCATGGAAAAATACAATCTCTGTTTGCATTAAGCACATATGTACAACACTTTTAGCTCCTTAGCTCCTTTTATAAACATATAGGTTTTTCTTTCAAGTTATGTCACAAAGAAGAGTCCAACATCCTGCGCGATATCAATCACATGTATTATTTCATACGAGTCACCATATGCTAAGAACCAATCTCTCGAAAATTAAAAAAATCACCAAAATTATGTTCAGCTGCTAGCAGGAACCACCAGTATATCCCTTGCTAACATACAGTAATATTTTCAAACAAAACACTTACCAGTGAAGCTCTCTGTACAGTAGCACTCATAGTAGCCGACCTTCAGGCGGTTACTACAGAAGTCCTTACCCCGCCGGCAGCAGTAGCCGGTGTTGAGGCAGGGGTTGGGGCGGCAGGGGTCGAGCCGCACCTCACAGCGCCGCCCCGTGAAGCCCGCGTGACACACACACTGGTAGGAACCCACACCATCTAGACAGGTTCCTGTGTAGGGAGGGGATATAGAGTATGTGGATGTGGTACAGAAATGAATTAAAATGAAAGGTATAGCATTAGCGGTCTGTTTATAAAGCTATCAGTCCTGCACTGTCCAGTACATTCAGTTTTTGGTCAAGCCAGACTATGGGTACTGTGGCAATGTCAATGATCTCTTTTCATTTCTTTTTGTAGAATTCAAACATGTACAACCTTATTGCATTTCTTCCCAGAAATCGCACAAACATCTCAGATTGAAGTTCCCTGACTTTACCTGACCAAAAGCAAACATCTTCCCTTTTAACATTTAATGTATACCACAATAAAGCGCTGTATGCTATTTAATTGGACGAAGCTTTACACCCGTGCTACTGGTAGATTTTGTTATTTTTGTTATATTTCCATTTACCCTGACTCATGATAACATTTTATAAGATTCCCAGACTTTCCTTGACCAATCTTTCCCCATGACTTTCCTTGACGCTTGGGAACCCTGTAATCTCTGAACATGTGTGACTTACCGTGTGAACCACAGGGTTTGGCAGCACAGTCGTCCAGGTTGATCTCACAGAAGCGGCCGGTGAGTCCCTGTGGGCAGTAACAGCGCGGCTGGCCGGGCTCCGCTGTCGGATAGCACAGACCATCATTCTGACATGGGTCTCCTGAAAATGAGGAGAAGACTTTGTCATTCACTCTATTATCTCATGTATTTATTGAGTCCCCTTCAATAAAAAGATATGACGTTGAAATATCAACTAGTGAGCCCGACCCTAGATGTTCCGACGATTAGATGGCTAATCCAAGTTGAAACGTTGTGAGCGATAAGGTTTATATGGTAAATAAAGGTCAATTCAAAACAAAATTGTTGTCATTCTAGTTGTGTCCATCATATAATTATAATATTCTTCATTAATAATTACAGAATACTATAGGAATAGGGATCCCTTACCCTCAGTACAGAGTTGGCTCCGCTCACACCGGCGGCCAGCCCTGGAGGCAGGACACCGACATGTGAAGCCGTTGACCAGGTCCACGCACTGACCGCCATCCTCCAGGGTGCATGGTGACGACCCACACTCGTCAATGTCAAATTCACATCGTGAACCTACGTCCAAACAGTAGTGTTAGTATACCATACAATGTGATAAGATTTAGATGAATAGATTGATATTGGAAGGTTTCTAATGGGAACATAGGTACGATTACATATACCGTTTGGTAAATATATGATTTCATACACTGTTAAAGCCAACTGGAGAGCTGTAAAAACATCCAGTTCTACATGGGGTCAGCCAGTGTCATATAAGAGAGGACTAGTAGTATAACAAAGCGTGGGTAATGCCAGGGCAAAGATTGGTGTAAGTAGTACATGTATACCGAAATGTGGGTAATGTCATGGCACAGACTGGTGTAAGTAGTATACCGAAATGTGGGTAATGTCATGGCACAGACTGGTGTAAGTAGTATACCGAAATGTGGGTAATGTCATGGCACAGCCTGATGTAAGTAGTATACCGAAATGTGGGTAATGTCATGGCACAGACTGATGTAAATAGAATATGGAAATGTGGGTAATGTCATGGCACAGGCTGGTGTAAGTAGTATACCGAAATGTGGGTAATGTCATGGCACAGGCTGGTGTAAATAGTATAACGAAGGGTAATGTCATGGCACAGACTGGTGTAAATAGTATACCGAAATGTGGGTAATGTCATGGCACAGACTGATGTAAGTAGTATACCGAAATGTGGGTAATGTCATGGCACAGACTGATGTAAATAGAATATGGAAATGTGGGTAATGTCATGGCACAGACTGGTGTAAGTAGTATACCGAAATGTGGGTAATGTCATGGCACAGCCTGATGTAAGTAGTATACCGAAATGTGGGTAATGTCATGGCACAGACTGATGTAAATAGAATATGGAAATGTGGGTAATGTCATGGCACAGACTGGTGTAAGTAGTATATCGAAATGTGGGTAATGTCATGGCACACTGGTGTAAGTAGTATACCGAAATGTGGGTAATGGCATGGCACAGGCTGTGGTAAGTAGTATACTGGAATGTGGGTTATGTCATGGCACAGACTGGTGTAAGTAGTATACGGAAATGTGGGTAATGTCATGGCACAGGCTGGTGGAAGTAGTATACGGAAATGTGGGTAATGTCATGGCACAGGCTGGTGTAAATAGTATAACAAAGGGTAATGTCATGGCACAGACTGGTGTAAATAGTATACCGAAATGTGGGTAATGTCATGGCACAGACTGATGTAAGTAGTATACCGAAATGTGGGTAATGTCATGGCACAGACTGATGTAAATAGAATATGGAAATGTGGGTAATGTCATGGCACAGACTGGTGTAAGTAGTATATCGAAATGTGGGTAATGTCATGGCACACTGGTGTAAGTAGTATACCGAAATGTGGGTAATGGCATGGCACAGGCTGTGGTAAGTAGTATACTGGAATGTGGGTTATGTCATGGCACAGACTGGTGTAAGTAGTATACGGAAATGTGGGTAATGTCATGGCACAGGCTGGTGGAAGTAGTATACGGAAATGTGGGTAATGTCATGGCACAGGCTGGTGGAAATAGTATACTGAAATGTGGGTAAAGCCATGGCACAGACTGGTGGAAGTAGGCTATTACAGTAGTAGATTTCAGTATACTTCTTGCCTGTGCCATGCCTTTACCCAATCATTACCAGTATGCCAATTGTGTCGATCAGTATAACGACATTGGCCCCATTGCAGGAAAGTATTAGTACATGTATCATCCAGAGATCTCAGCCTTGAGAAAAGTCATGTAATGGTTTAAGTCCTGTAGCCGTTATTACCGACCTGTGTATCCGGGGATGCATGTACAGGTAAAGGTGCCGCGTCCGTCTGTACACGAGCCCCCGTTCAGACAGGGCAGACTGGCGCACTCGTCATCCTCTATGTCACACTGACGGCCGGAGAACCCCAGCGCACACGAACATGCATACTTCACACCCTCATTCTGAAAACATTAATATTTGTTATCTACACGTATTAGAAAATCATATATGTATTATATTCTCGAAGCAAATAGTGCTACCAGATCCACTGGAAATCACAGGAATATTAAGTTCAATTCTGATCTTACTGTAAAGATGTTGCCATAACAAAAGCCACAAAAGGATGCCCTTATTGTCATAAATCAACAATACTTCTACAAGAGTGTAATTTTACCTTTTGGTTAAATATACTTAAAGTGCTGTACATTATATGTGAATAGATGAGACTAACTTGTACATTTACTTAGGTGTGACATATTTACATGGACTTACTCTACAGACACCATTGTTGATGCACGGCTCCGAGGCGCATGGATTGGTACCAGTATTACAGAGACGTCCGGCGAAACCTACCCGTACACGTTACACAATACAAGACAAATAACCACAATATCCACACATTAATCAGAGTATCAGACAAACATACTGAGCTAGACCATAAAAGGACAACAGTCTTAATTCCTACTTACAATCATAGCGGTTAACGCTATATAATACTACAATGTACAGGGTACAATACCTTTAACTGGATCTCAGTGCAACATGTGTACCAAGATTTGTCGCCATGATGCACCAACGCAGTGCTGGTGAATGACTTGCCAGCACTGCGTTGGTGCATCATGTCGAGCATACGGGCGAGTATCAAACTCGTAGGGTGGGTATGATGCATTAATGCCCGCACCAATTACTTGTCGGGGCTGCATCCATGCATCATGGCCCAAAGGAAATATAACTCTTGGTACATAGTAGGCTGCACATCACAGAGATAGAGACATGAATAGGATACAACAGACCAAAATACATCGTTTACTAGCGATATACAGGGTATACAGAGGAGGGGTGAGTTTCTGTAAGTCCTACCTGGCCTACAGCTGCAGTGGAAGCCGTCTCTGAGTGGTGTGCACACCCCATTCAAACACTGGCTGGGGCTGCACGACGCTGGGTTTGGTGTCGGCAGTGTTGGCTGCAGTAAGAGTCAAGTCATTAAGTTGGTGATGTTATTGTTAAAGAGTACTTGCATATAACCAGTGCTAATAGCCATACATGTAACATGAATGACACAGTCGTATAATGTAATTTTAAACAATGATTTTCTTCCCACGTTAAATCAAATCGTATGGCTAATATTAACACCATGTGCCTTTCTAGGAAATACAGACTTTTACAAGGCTTATCGCTCGTTCCGATGATCGAATCTATAGGATAATTTCTATCTCCATGTACTTACCTGTGTTACCGCCGTAGTTGGACTGGTGGTTGGGATAGAACCTGAAATTGTCACAGGTTCTTGTGTGTTATTGGAGGTACCTGAGGGAGTGAAGGCTGTAGTAGTAACTGTAGTAAAAAAGCTGGTGTTACTAAAACCTGAGGTGGAGTGCCTAGATGTGCCAGTTATAACAGTGCTGGGCCTACTTGAGGTGGTTAGGTTGGTGCGTGGGGTGGTGAGAGGTGGTGTCTGGGGGGTGCTGGAGGGGGTGGATCCCTGTGCGCTGAACTCACAGTGAACACCCGAGAACCCTGGAGGACAGGTGCACGTGTAATAGGCCACAGAGACATGCTGCACAGCCGGGTAGCCGCGGCACAGACCGCCGTTCTCACAGGGTACACTGACACAGGGATCGCCTAGGTGAGAGAACAAACAACATTTAACATGACAGACACTTACAGCAACATACAATGGAGAAGGACATCAAGAAATGGTGTACTTTAACATGCTTTAGACAAAAAATGTACATCATACGAGCTACAAGTCCAGCTTCTTTTGAGATAGATGCATCGTCAGAGATAATTCTGTAGCTACCCCTTCCCATCCCCCATCTCTCTAAAACACATATGGTACCATCTGTGAATATAATATTTTCTATATCTAATATAATTATAAAAATTTACAAATTTTACTTGAACAATGGAAGGCATGCTGATAGCCGCAGCGCCTTTGCGGTGGATCTTTCAGCAATGCAATATGGTTTAAATTAGGAAATATTCCCACAGAGCTATGCATGCAAAATGTTGTCCAGTTTGGAGTCAGTACATCATGGTTTATGGTTATACTAACTCACCACCATTACATGTTTCAGACGTTTCGTCTTGTCCCATAGAACAGTCAATCCTTCCATCACACAACCACAGCTCTAGCACACACTCATGGAGGTTTGACGGGTTGCCACAAAACACTTGGTAAAATGGAGGCAAACTAGGACAGTCGTGCATTAGGTGGGGTGCTGCTGTGGGAGAGGCAAGACGAGAACTGACGAATACTTGCACATACACATTGTACTAGTGGTACAAAGCAACTGGTGGTAGTGTTAGACTGGAGTGAAAGGTGACAGGTTGGTGACGGGGAACTTAAGTTAAGTGAAGCGTATACTAGACATCATGCAGTTTTGTGAAAGGAAAAATCCTGTGTACCCATGTATAATCATTGGACTGGTTAACGAATGTTCCTATCATTTTGAAACCAGTCTGCGATACATCTACTTGAATTTAACTTTTATCGCCTTATCATTGTTGAAGTAGCTATGGTTATTCCTTATGGGGGTAGACCCCTAATTCGGCACAGCGGTAAGGGCATTTCTTAAAATCAACATGCGACATAGGGCCATGTGATATGTGACAGGAGACTTAAAAAGTGGGACATGGACATCCCTTAAAATCGACATGGGACATGAGCATAATTTAATCGACATATAGACATGGGACATGGCCATTTCCTAAAATCGCCATGCCATATGTATGGATTGACCACCCCCCCCCCTTCCCCGCCATCTATACCCCCACAGATAGTGGTTTAATAGATTGCATTAGCTTTTAAATAGGCCTTTCTTTACAATGTGGTACCCCTCCCCCCTCCATGAAAACTGTCCAGTTTTGGGCATCCCTCCTCCAAACATTGAACCCTAGTATATTATAGTATATTGTAATGCACAGGGGTTTTCACTAAAAAATGCTAAAATCATTTTGCACCCCACCCCGCCCAAGTGGGGTCTCAAATCCGTTCTGTTCATTGTTTTGTTTTTTGTCAAACTTAAAGCAATTGTCTCAGGGTAAAATGAGAGATCCAATTGCAGTGTGGGGGAAAGTAGTATAATGTGTTATTAAAGTTAGTTAGGCCCTAGCCTAGGGTTTGGCCTAGGCCCTAGGCTTATTTAGCCTTAGGCTAAGCCTACTGGTAGGCCTACTAGTCCTACCGGGCATTTAATTAATAAAGTTAATATATTAAATATTAGTGTCCACGCACCTTGTGAAAGGACTGGGTTAGTATGTAGACATATGCATAGCAATGTTAGAACTACCCATTGTAGTTTAGTTGGCCGTGTGACAGCAGGCGATCCTTGACGTAGGCAGTCATACCACCTGTCACCCGGGCAGAGGGTGAGGGGGGCGCGGCGGCTGCTGCTGCTGCTGCGGGGAAAGTCCCTCCACCCCCGCCACCTTGAACCAGCGTTAGCATCATATTCACGGCGAAGAGGCATCTTCATGCCTCATAATTACATCAGTAGATACACTTGAACTCCATGCAGGATTAGCATACGCCTGTTTCCAAATATTGACTCATCAATACCTTGTTTACAGTAAGGAAAGTCTGGTCTGTGATGCTGGCGGGGAAAGATGCAGCGCTGATGTAAACTTCCGCTCGAGCGTTGCAACACATTCGGCCGATACCCATGCTGTTAGCTCGCGCGTAAAGATGCGTGCAAAGTACCAGCTTCAGATACGAGCACAACTTTCGCCAATTTCAATGAAAGTCCAAAATGGCCCAAAAGTGACACGTCTTGTGTAGAAATCTGCTATTTAGCATGATTTAATCATTTAGACGGGTATATTTTAGTGATTTTGAATACAAGGTAAAGCAGCGAAGTATGACGTCTGTTAGTATACAGCGCGTGTGCCAGGCGGCCTGGGACGAGGTGCTGGTGAAGGTGAACAAGGCGGTGGTGTTTCTGGACGGTCCAGCCGCCGAGTGTCTGCACTGGGCCTACGGGGGAGAGAGGCTTGTGACATCAGGGGCTGTCAATATTAAGGAATTCTCCTCCTTTGAGGTGAGTATAGCAAGGGAAGTGTTTAATACACATACCCGGTAAACTTGTTCATCAGCCAGTTTATCAAAATGAAGAGGCTCTTTTTAGGCCTAGATCTACACAAAATATATCTCCCGGTATTCTTAGTTGAACGTGCCCAAACCAAGTGATCGCATAGAAGCTGACAGGTGCTCTCCTACACGCAGTCAGTATAGTCTCTCTCTGTGACTAGGTATTCTTGCAGCTTTCAATGATACTAGGCCTATTGGTATCAGATTTTCGAAAATTATTGCACAAATGCTTTTTTTTGTTTTGTTTTTAATAATAGACAAATGGGGTTCATTTTTAATTCCAATCTATGTTGAAATTAATCATCACTGCCATGCCCATGCAATGCCAATGTTGACTTTAATACCAGTACCATTAATCCACGGTGGACGGCTAAGACAAAGGCTTCACACCTTGGTTATTTTGCATACCCGAGGGTTTAGTCAGATAGAGTACACCTGGACACAGTTCTCCCATATACCGTACCCACTGCCCACTGGTCATCGACTTAGTGCATAACACCTCGTCTTGACCCTGTGGGGCAATGGGTATATGGAAGAACCGTGTCCAGGTGTAGTCTATCTAACACATACCGTAATACGGATGAGATATATGACAGTGTGAATCTGTATAAAGAGTATAGTCTACCGGCCAGTACCGGTACACCACCTAGATCAGTACATGTACTACTACTAGATGTTTACCTAGGTCCATTGTTTACAGAGTGGCTCTCCAAATCAAAAGAAGGCTGTGTTCATCTTGACATCTCCACTGACTGGAATGACACGCGACATTCTTAAAGACATACTTGAGGCTAGTGAGTTCCAGTATGTTATCGTCGTGTCCACCCTCAGTCCAGCCATGCACAGTCTGATTGATGGATCAGTCGACGATGAGATGAAAACGTTCCACGAACTAGAGGACTTGTTGTTGGAATGGATGAATAATATGGTAAGTTAAACTAGTCAATGAGAATGTGCAATTGTACCTGATAATATAGTTATGATTACAGTATCTACCAACAGAATATAGTCAGTCCTTGATAGTCCGACATACTTAGCGGTACATGAGGTCCGTCAGACTCTTGACTTGAACAGAACAGTCGTAGGGTAGATTCACCCAAAGACGGACACACACCTTAAGTCGGACACTTTTAGCACTAAAAAGAGCAACACAATCTAACTTATTTGCCCTGTGTGTGACGACCATTCCAAACATGAAGTGTTTATATTACCAATAAAATAAATGACGGACATGCACACCTGTCTTATCTGTGTCTAAACATGCCCTGAAGTAGTCCTTTTTCAGGGTTAGGAGCTGTTGTAGAGTGTGGCTCAGTATATTGTACCTGAAGTCGGACAGGGTAGTGTCATACAGAGTACTGCTGTTCTATCTATACCCAGACAATACTTCTGGACATAGGCAATAAGGCTTATGTATTTCAAAGGAAATTAGAGAAAATAAGTACATAGTTATTACCAGGAAATAATGTTTTTAGACTTTTCAAATATATGATGTAATTACTCCAAGAGACGGACAGCACTGTGCACTGCTTCTTTATCTTTGTCTCAAACATAGAGTAAGCAATGCTATCACTCTTCCATTAAATGATATTAAGTCCATATCACTCAAAATACTATATCAAATGTCATATGCTAGAATATATCAATTTAGGTCAGCATAAGGGAAGAATGTGTAGATTTTCTATATGGGGCAGGTTCAATGGGGTTAAATATGTATTTCTGGTGCAGATATATTTATTATCATTAATATTCCATAGCCTGGATGAGTAAAGTCATGCCTGATATACTAATAAAACAAATCAGTTAATTTTACTAGTAAAAAACAAAGGAAACCCAAGGTGTCCGACATCAGGTGAAATTGGGGCATTTAATTTCCTAACTTTGATGAGGAATATATCATTTAATACCTCACATAATGTATGGATTATTGGTGGGACATAATGTGCGAATACCCCTCTTTTCATAGATACCTGCAGACTAATTCTGTGTCAAATACTAACAGAGCCTTAGCCCTTAGAAAATGGGTCACGTTTGCACTGCCAACGAGCGTCCGAAAGTGGTGAATCTACCCTATACCGGTACTTAATGTCATAAACACACAAATATGCTTCAATAGTCCGTCTGATTTGATAACTGACATAGTCGATTTTTGCCTGCAATGGGACTATTCAGACTATATTGGTCTGTATCTCAAAAGTGTAGGACGTGCCCAGATCAGCTGCATGCTGCCTAAGCCCTAAGGTTAGATGAAGGGAATGGTGATTAGCATCGCAACTATGAGTAGCACTATCGCAAGACATATGACCTAACCAGACATAATATTCCCTCCCCTCCAAATGCAGAGTACCGTTACATGCTATATTGTGTTGTCTTTCAGAACTACAGCGCAGAGGTGATGTACCGTCCCCTCATGTCTGCACCCATCAGTCCCCACCTGCTCGTGCTGCCTCAGCACCGGGACCTCTTCCCGCTCATCCCGACAGACGTACAACATCTACAGAAGGTGCATCAGGTTCGTATTGACTAGGCCTAAAAAAAAACACGTTGTGTTCCGGTAACATGGCCAAAATAAACAGGGTCGGTAGGTCGGATTTTTTTTTTTTTCAATTTTTTTTTTGTAAAAAATAGTCAATTTTAGTAGTAAAAACGGTAAAAATGTCATAAATTCCCTCAAAAATTCCAAAAATGTCCAAAACAAATTAGGGTCGGCCCCAAAAACGTAGGGTCGGTCGGGATACCGGAACACAACTTCTTTTTTTTAGGCCCTATTGAGGCCCTTGTACACGGACGTCATCTGCCGCATGAAACCATTAAATTTATTGCCGCGGATGAAACAAATAACATTTTGAAGGCATCTCACCATGCCACAGACATGTCGAACTTGCATTTGCAGCAAATGCCGCAATCAATTTAGTGGCAGATAAACGCCAGTGTGACACGTCACAAGGTGTTAACATTTGGGAGAATAACCTTTCACAGCTATAATAGTACAGATACAATTTTACTGTATTTAATGTAAATATGGTCTCTTTTGATATGGTATTCAACCATAGTGATATCGAAATCAAATTCCTTTGTTACCAGTTTTCTTTTCACAATCGCCTTTAGATATACATGTACATACACTGTACCAGTATTTGTTTGCAGAAAGACGGAGCTGATACGTTTGACCTGTACTTTACCCATCTTGGTCGGGAAGCACAGCTGGAACTAAAACTCTTGGTGTGTTCTCTTAACTCTCTCATGGAGCAAATGTCCATCTCCGAAGACTGCTATGGTCTAGGTCCGACAAGCAAGATCGTTGCCAGTGAGCTAGCTAGTCTCTCCTGGGCAAAAACACGTCGAAAAGTAAGTTTGCCTAAAGCTGCTATTGTGCTAATCACTAGGAGTTGGAATTCTTATAACAAACCTTCGTGGGAAATTTTCATGGACTTTTTGTTAGTTAATTTTTTATTTTTCACTCTGTACCTATATACTTTTTAATTATTCATGGAGTATTTTGGTGTAACTACCCGTACCAGTATTCTTATAGCTTAGCAGAACAAGACCCACTGATGTGAATAAAATTCAGGCTGTGATTTCTGGTGTTGTCTTGGCATTATTATACACCTTAACACGTGTGTGTCGTTCCCGCAGAATGCCCAGAACAAGGCGTCACTGCTCATCATGGACCGCACGTTAGATGTGGCCAGTGTGGTCGGCCACCACACGGAGACGCTACTAGACAGGATCCTCTCAGTCCTCCCCCGCCTGCCGGGTCACAGTGTGGATGTCCAGGTCAACATGACCTCACTCTGCTCAGTCCCCAGGTACAGTCATTTATGAGGCTGATATTAAACATGGAAATGTCAGAAAAATATTTCACTTTTAGCACAAATCGGTATCCAATATTATGTGCTACTGACCCTTATCGATCAAATCATTTTAATTTGACGTGTTAAAAATGGAATAATTAGAAAAATGTCGAGCTCTAACATGTTTTGTAATTTTCTTTATCATTATTACATTTTTCAGTTGATTAGGTAGCGTGACTAGCGTCGTGTCAAAAACAGCTGACCCACCCGTCACATTAGATTGTAATTTTCTTCATACAAAATGTATACACAAAGCTGATCTATTTGATATTTCAATACTTTCAGCAACTCGGACAGTTCAGTTATCGTCCCAGGCTGTCTCTCACATCCAAACGATGGGCCTGCCGGCCAATTATTCAATAAAATCTCGTCAGTGAAACAAAAAGTAAGTTGCCTCGTTTTTGTGATTCTGAACAAGTGTTAAACTATGTGAGATTACAGCCGTAGTGTATATATGTAACCATCGATATATGTTTACAGGAGGCCCTAATGGACATAAACCGACAGCTGGTAGAAGCAGCATCAAGTAGCGGCCTACCACTGAAACTAACGGGCAAACCAGGCCGAGTGAACGTAGAGACACTAAAAACCACATCTGCATTATTCAAGTAAGTGTTAGACATGATTACTGAATTATAACCCATTTAAAAGTAGTACATAATTATAAATAGACACTGGCTCCCAGCTCAAAATGCCAGCCATTGAGCACCAGTGGTATATCACGTAGAAAGTGCAGCTCAAACCAGTATAAAAACAAATAAATTAAATGATTTCTTTTGGAGACAAGGCACCTAGCCGTCTACTCCTTGTGAAAGAAAATAATAATAGAATTAAGAATTGAACACATAAATAATAACGGTGCGTTGTGCTCACGCAGAGGGAAGTCGACGGTGGTGCGGCGTCACGCGGGCCTCCTGCAGCTCGTGATGGCGACCACCGAGGCGCTGTCCGACGAGAGTATGGGTAAACTGGACAGCCTCCTGGGGGTGGAGAAGGGGCTGGTGAGTTGTGTGGGTGACGAGAGTCTGCCCCAACTCATCTCTCAGCTCACACACACAGTCAACAAGGAGATGGAGCAGCCTGCAGCTGAAAGGTAGCCTACTCTGTACCCTTTATTTTAAGGATGGCATATTGCTTTAATGTGTTGTGACCGTGCCCTTAGTCGTCAAAGTACATGAAGGTAGCCCTGGGCAGTCTACTCACCAGTACAAGGCTGCATTCATACATCATGCCGGCTCTTGGGAAGTGTATCAACCCTGTAGAATCGACATCATGCTTAAAATAAATGTGTATATTCTACGTTTTGTTATTTTTACTACGGTACCTGTAAACACGTATTTATTGGTAATATGACTATGGCAAATGGACCAGCTACCATTACATGCTGAATGAAATTTGATATGATACAAATTCATATATTATGCTTTATTTCATGATTAAATTAGTTCTTGATAACAATTCAATATGATTATTATACTGTTAAATTTGCAGAATGTACAATTTGGAAGACATTTTCCTGCTGCTTGTGTTCATCTACTCGTTGGTAGACATTGACGACATTCAGGACACTCCACAAGAACGTATTCTGAGGGTAAGACAGGCAAAGTTAATCTTGGAAATTACATGTAATCAGTTTTGAAACATCTTCATCAAAGTTATTATGTAACTGCATTCCAGTATTGTTCTAAACAAAAACTGGCTGCATATTGAACTTGACCATCAGTATCGATTATGGTTTATGATTTTTTGTGCAGTATATAACTATATTATCTGAAGTTATCTCTAATATGAATTCACTGTTCTAACGATCAGTATGTAAATGTGTAATACACATACTACACGTACATAGTAGTGCAAATCAAGTTTCCTCCATATGAATTCAGTGTTTTTCTTTCATCAGGCGGCGCTTGTTGGTGCTATTTTAGAAGAACCTGATACACTGCCACCCTTCCTGTCAGAACTGTGTAAGTACTGCCTTATAGATTCTTCTTTAAAAGACAACAATCATGCAACCTAAACTCACTTTTGCCCTTGCTTTTAATCTAGCAGCTTATCCGCTTTTATTCCAGAAACCTATAATAATGTATATTCAAAGTAGATTCAGGCATGTGTCGGTCTTAAATAAATTTTCTTTGTGATACTTTAATATCAAAGTCAATCAACAATAAAGGCCACCTGATATTTTCATATTGCAGTGGGACCCAAGTATCGGGAAGACAAAGTGTGCCAGGTACTGGACGACATCTTCAACAAGCTGAAAGGTTTAGCCACAGCACGGGCACAGCTGAAGCAGTTCAGGTGAGACAAACACCAGGCATCTTGTACAGTGTCGTGTTTAGTCAGGTTTAGTTACAGCTGAAGCAGTTCAGGTGAGACAAACACCAGGCATCTTGTACAGTGTCGTGTTTAGTCAGGTTTAGCCACAGCATGGGCACAGCTGAAGCAGTTCAGGTGAGACAAACGCCAGGCATCTTGTACAGTGTCGTGTTTAGTCAGGTTTAGCCACAGCACGGGCACAGCTGAAGCAGTTCAGGTGAGGCAAACACCAGGCATCATGTACAGTGTCGTGTTTAGTCAGGTTTAGTTACAGCTGAAGCAGTTTAGGTGAGACAAACACCAGGCATCTTGTACAGTGTCGTGTTTAGTCAGGTTTAGCCACAGCATGGGCACAGCTGAAGCAGTTCAGGTGAGGCAAACACCAGGCATCATGTACAGTGTCGTGTTTAGTCAGGTTTAGTTACAGCTGAAGCAGTTCAGGTGAGACAAACACCGGGCATCTTGTACAGTGTCGTGTTTAGTCAGGTTTAGTTACAGCTGAAGCAGTTCAGGTGAGACAAACACCGGGCATCTTGTACAGTGTCGTGTTTAGTCAGGTTTAGTTACAGCTGAAGCAGTTCAGGTGAGACAAACACCGGGCATCTTGTACAGTGTCGTGTTTAGTCAGGTTTAGTTACAGCTGAAGCAGTTCAGGTGAGACAAACACCGGGCATCTTGTACAATGCCGTGTTTAGTCAGGTTTAGTTACAGCTGAAGCAGTTCAGGTGAGACAAACACCGGGCATCTTGTACAGTGCCGTGTTTAGTCAGGTTTAGTTACAGCTGAAGCAGTTCAGGTGAGACAAACACCGGGCATCTTGTACAGTGCCGTGTTTAGTCAGGTTTAGTTACAGCTGAAGCAGTTCAGGTGAGACAAACACCGGGCATCTTGTACAGTGCCGTGTTTAGTCAGGTTTAGTTACAGCTGAAGCAGTTCAGGTGAGACAAACACCGGGCATCTTGTACAGTGTTGTGTTTAGTTACAGCTGTACGGTGTAGTGTGTAAAGTAGATGGTAGTTCCCTGTTGTAGTGGTTGTATATTGATTTTACATGTTTATTTTACCTACAGGCACGTATGTGAGCCAGGTGGCTTTACATCTCCATCTGCTCTGAAGCCGCTTCTCAAACAGACAATCGAGATGATCTTCTCCCCCGACAAGCGGGAACTTACCGACATCACCTACAACTCTACCGGCTTCAGAGACCTGCTCAAGAGTGGGTTCGGGTGAGTGGTCATTTGGATATTTGTTCTGTCCAAGATAATGATCTATAGTTGGTTGTAGGCCTGCCCCTGATTGTATAACTAGGCTATTCAATTTCAGGAAACCACAATCCCCATGCTAAAATAGCTAATTCTAGCATGCTGGCTCGTGTTTCAGGTTGTTCATGAACGTGAGTAAGCCGCGTCCGTCTGACCACCCCCTCCTGATTGTGTTCGTGGTGGGCGGTGTTACGCCGACAGAGGTGAAACAAGTCAAGGACGCAGTGGCTGCCAGCAAAAGTAACGTACAGGTACGTACATAGCACAAACGTATACCTTATCAACGCTCTTTTATTCAATAATAAAGGCCCCTTTCCCTTTTCCTTTTAGGGACGTTTTTGAAAATAAGCAAAAGTTAGTTTTTTTTTGCAAGGAAATAAATTTCTTAAACTACTCAAATGGGTTTAAAAACACTTATTGAGCTCTATAAATATCGAATACAGTATATCACGTACATCACAAATCTTTCTGGACCTACTTTATCTCAGTACTGTAGGTACTTATTACTGTCTTAGATACCTTAAAATTTACTCTTTGTATGGAGTTGGTGGTGTCATGTTGGACGTTTTTTCTATACTTTCTGTTTGCAGGTGATTGTGGGCAGTACGAGTATTGTCCGACCTGAAGATGTCCTACAACGACTCCTGGCGCAAGATAACCTATTCCCTACCATACACTCTCTCTAACTTAAATAGCCAGACAATGTATATAATGTACTATAATTACCAGTGATGTTCAGTCACAGGGAGATAAAATCCATATTCTTTGGCCACCACCATTAATTATTTAATCAATTGATATGCTAGTTAACAGGATAAGTCAGCTTTCTTGTATTTTTTTTTTACATAATTGACGTGACTGACTCAAACGCTGCCAACTTTATTATTATTAAAGTCAGTTCTATAACTGGTGTATATTTATTTGTCAATATGTAAGGCAAATATATTATTACTGGACATCGATTCTCTGTCTCTTTGTAGCTCTATAGTGATCGATGCCCAGTTTTATACTTCAGACCAGTGGCTCATTTTGGCTGTTTTTCGCCTCACAGATTGCTCCTAGCGCAAAATCCTGACTAGGTGTCAATATATTCTCTATGCCAATGTGTAATATGAGGGTAGAAAACAGTGGAACCTCAGTTAGAAAAAATCCTACTGAACAGTTTTTGAGAAAATTAGGGTTTTGTTGCCCTTTTTTGCTGTTTTTAGTACATTTCCTACATAACCCGTGAACGTCAGCATTTCTCAATTTTCAGGTATTTAGAATTAGAATTTGACATTTTTTTATTCGCAGTAGGATTCCTGAATACCGAGCCATTCTAGAAAAGCTATTCTTTGGAAAAAATACTTAGTATTTCTTGATGATTTTCGTTGCACAAATTTAGGTTGTAATATAAAAACTGCATTGTCATCCAATCAAAGTGTTTGTGCACTGTTGATGGTCACCCCCTCCCACCCTCTTCACTGTGCATTGAAGGAGAACAGGCAGGGGAGGTACACGTGTCTGTATATAGCTGTTGACCTGGGTGCTGGGTGCATTTTTAATTTATGGGGTGCCAACTGTTCATGAAAGAAAATTCAAATAGTTGTTTTTTTTTAGTATCAGATTAATGCAACTACAAGTCGTGATAGCACTTAAAGCATTCTATTTGCATTAATATGAATGGTGGCCACCTTATGGGGTGCCAAATATTCATGAAAGAAAAATTGATAAGAATTTGTTTTTTATTAGCATTAAATTGATGCAACTACAATTCGAGATTGCATTTCAAGCATCGGGGCATTCAATGAATGGTAGTCATCTTAAATATATGGGGTGCCAACTGTTCATAAATAAAAAAAAGAATAGAATTAGTTTTTTTATTAGTATCAGATTAATGCAACTACAATTTGTGATTGCACTTAAAGCATTGTGGCATGCAATGACTGGTAGTCACCTTGAATGTATGGGGTGCCAACTGTTCATGAAAGAAAAAAAAGAAAGTTTTATTTTTAAGAATCAAATTAATGCAACAGCAACTCAAGATTGCATTTAAACATTATGGCATTCAATGATTGGTGGCCATCTTGAACCTATGGGGTGCCAACTCTTCATGAAAAAAACAACTAAATTGGATGTTTTTAACAGTTTAAAATTAATGCAACTACATTTCAAGATTGCATTTAAAGCATTGTGGCATTCAATGAATGGTGGCCATCCTAAACCTATGGGGTGCCAACTGTGTTTGAAAAAGGTATCAAATAGAAATGTTCTTATATAGATATCAAATTAATGCAACTACAATTCTTCATTGCACTGAAAGCATTGTGGCATTTACTAAATGGTAGCCATCTTGAATGGGTTGAATGAAGGAAAAAGCAAATAGGATTTGTTTTTTTGGTAGTATCAAATTAATGCAACTACAAGTCAAGATTGCATTTCAAGCATCGGGACATTCAACAAGTGATAGCCATCTTGAATCTATGGGATGCCAACTGTTCATGAAAGAAAAATAGAATAGATTTTTTTTTATTAGTATCAAACTACTGCAACTGCAATTCGAGATTACATTGAAAGCATGGTGGCATTCAATCAATGGTTGCAATCTTGAATTTCGAAATGAACATACACACAGACATATAGGCATGAACATGGTGTTCTCCTTCATATAGATATTCATGGATTTCTACTTCTAATAAATATAGCTTTCTGTTACATGGATGTCGATGTCCAGTTTTAGATATATATCCATATAGTGCATTGGAGTGCTATAATGTTGGACTGCTGTATATTTCACGTGGACATTTATTTGCATGTATGCTGACATTAATTGAGAAAAAAATAATTGTTGATCATTATTGAAAATATAGCGGATTATGTCTCATTTTCTGTAAGAAAAGTATCGAAGTCTTATTAAACTAGAATCTGCGTATCCGTTTGGCCATGTTTCCGGGGGCTGGACAGTTCTGACCATCTGTCATACTGGTAATCCTCTGTTCTAGCTCAGCAATTGTCTTTCTCAATGCAGCACTTTCTCTCTCCGACTCTGCCTTGGCATGTTGCAGTTTCTGAAAATTAAAATAGCAGGGAAGGCGAAGCTATATTTCAATATTTCAGAATCCATTTGATTGTGATCCTGCACTTCAATATTATATATTAAAAGGAAATCCTATAGGACACCCAGTGGGTTGACCATTTTATATTTGGTTGAGTAGAGAAATATTAAATCATAAGAGATACCATCGTGTCCCCATGTAATTATAATGGCTGATTTATCATTACATTTTCTTGTTCTCCATACTATTAGACCAATATTGTGAGTGGAAGTAGAGGTAATAAGTTCTATAATATTACTAGACCTACCTTCCTGAAGATGTCTTGGTTGAGGTTACTGGATGATGGTAGTTGTTGTTTCCTGGCGTTTTCCTTTTGTAGTTTCAGCATTTTTGTGTCATACTTTAATAGAGGTAAACAAGACATAATGCCATGATAAACGAACCGAGAATTATTTTTTTTTAAGTTCCACCTTTTAAAGAAAAAAAAGAATCTCAGTGCAACATGATCTGCCTGACTACATGATCAAACAGGAATGCAATATTACAAAGACATGGATAGAGGGGATCAGGCAAGGGTACAGAAACAAACCATGATTGTGTGAGTCAGGGCTTACCTCAAACCGTAGCCTCATGATGTCCGCCTGTTTGTCCTTGTCGGCCTGTTTAAGTTGTTCCTGTAATGACACAATCTGGGCATCTTTCTCACAGAGGGTTCCCTCCAGGGTGTCTTGGTGCTCCTTGGCTACAAAAAGTGAAACAGAAATGTTGGACCTCAAATCGTTCGTGCGCGCCCCTTTGTACATTTTATTATCAATAATTAATCATTATTAATAATTAATGGCAGTTTTGTTTTGGCTGAAACTAAGAGCCCCCCAAAAAGGCTCTTTAATATGGCCCTCGAAGTGGAAATGCTATGGTACTATTCCACTATTCCATATTGCCTAGCATGTTCCCTATTCCATAATACCTAGTATGTCCCCTGTTCCACTTTGCCAAGTACCAATACAATGTATATCCCTGATTTCCCTGGTAAGAAGATAAAAGCAATGATAAAAGAGCTGACCTGTTTTTTTAACCTCGTCTACTGCATCTTCTATCTCCACTTTAAGCACTTCCCGTAGTTCCTCCATCTGACCCTGGGCGCCTTTCAGCTCCACTTTGTGTGCCTTATAAAGAGTATTAACACATGCTGTCACTGGATAATCAATGTTAAACCCGTTAAGGGTAGTTAATATGATATGGTCTTGATCGGCATGATACATAAATGCAGCTTTACTCGCCAGGGCTGCATTTATGCATCATGCTGAGGTTTTGGGGGTAGGGGGATACAGCCACGGACTCACTAATGCATCATTGTAGGAAACGAGGAATAGATCTATGTCGTTATACCACAACTACAAAAGTGCCCGCCAAACCTGCTGGCAAAATCCAGCTGGACTTAATTATGCATGATTTTTCCCTCCATTGGGTCTCATTGGTCAACCTGTGGTCAGCTGGTCATTCTAATGACTAATGCATCATGTTCACAAGGAACATGATGCTTTGAGGCAGTCAGAATAGTGGTGCTAACTGTATCCGCCCAAAGACTAAATAGAAACATCTCGATCAATGAATCAAATAACCATTGGGCAATTCAAAAATCTGTTTACCTGTTCCATCATGGCCATTTTTACTTGAATGTTGTCACATTCTCTCCGCAACTTTCTGTTTTCATCTGAAGAAATTCAGATTCAAAGATAGTTTTTTTTAAAATTATATAGTATACTTAACTAGAATATCTAGTACCCACAAAATTGCCAACGGTATTCGAGGGACATGGATTTCGTTAAATGGTTAATGCCTTGTTTTTTGATGAACTAGATCACTAGAGATATTACCCTTAAAATATTCATACGGTATTGAAATTATATGAACAAGTGATGAATCTGTATTATAGAACATTGTGTAGCCTACCTTCTATGGATACCCTTTTAGAAAGGATTGCATGCAATTCTGAAACTCTATTGTTGCTTTCTTGTATCTCTGAAGAAAAAACAACATATTGGACACAATGATGAGCGTTGGAGGTAGACACGATACAGCAGTGCACCTGTAATATAATACTGTCTATAATTAAATTAATATACATCTTTTACTCAATTATCAGTCAAGAAATGAATGCCCATAGACTATGTACAGGATCTCGTTCATTGGTACTCTAATGGTAATCACATTAACCCGAAAACATTGGTTTAATACTTCTGTGGTGCATTCCTTACCTAGCAATTTCAGTTTTTCAACTTCTTTGAGTTCAGCAATCTCCTTCTTGAGATATGTTATCTCCTGTTCTGATTGCATGTTCTCTCTGTACGTGTTGTAGATTTGCTGTGGAATAATGTACTAGTAACTAAATGATATCAAGGTTTGAGACAGAAATAGAACGATTCATGATAATATCCACCACCCCCCCCCCGACTCGGCCCTAATGAACGCCATTTCTTTTTCCTCCATAACTACATTTTTATTTTACACAGATTTAAAACGCATATGTATGTGTGGCAGAATGCATGGAATATAATTGCTCATTTGAAAAAAAGAAGAATAGATAAATAATTTTTACCTTTTGCCAGCTGCTGACTCCTTCAATGAGCTCATTCAAATCAATTTGCTTGCGTTTGTTCTTAGTCTCATCCATCATTAATCTAATTGAGGAAAGTGACATATCAACGTCAATATAATCATTTGCAACGAAATGCACAATTTTCGCTCATACGAGGGTTTTGTTGGATAGTATTAAATAAGCAATTTTCAGAACCCCTCTGTGGCTTATAGAATTCTCCCAAGTTAGGGATGCGGCATATATGAGACAGGGATTTCGCTCGAAGGCACAAAAAATGTTTACGCCTAATGACATCTTGTGATAATACAACAACGCCCCCCCCCCCCCCTCGAGGGCACTTGGATGTTTCGCGCCCCCCCCCCCCCTCGCCGAACGCAGCGGAAAATATTCTCCCCCCCCTTCAACTATAGTGACGCGTGTTTTTTTTTGCTAAAAAGGGGCTTAATTTGTTACGCCCCCCCCCCCCCGTAAGAGGGATCAGAATTTTTTCCTTCCCCCTCTCAGGAGGGGACGGAAATTTTTACGCCCGCCCCCATACCCACCAACCCCCCTGTTATCAAACTAATAAATGATCACTCCCTTACACCCCCCCCCCTACTTAGGGCCAGACCAAAAAAAAAGTTGGTCTACGGATTTACCGCACCATAATTTCGGAAATGGAAATTTCAATCATTTTTGAAAAAAATAATTGTCTACGGACAGCGCCCGCATCATTATTGACCGGCACTATGTGTCCGGTCAGGTATTAAGATAGACAGATGGCCGTAAGCTAAGACAGACAAACGGCGAGCCCATTGAAATAGCATTGAGGGATCGGACCTAGCACCCTAGCAGCATATCCTCTATTCTCCGTAGGATTAGTACTAGACACCCTGCACTGCTGCCCTCTGCCAGGGTGATTATAAACTAATTCCGCTGACTCCTCCCATTCCTCAGCATTGCCTAGCTCACAATCCGCTAAAATATACCTAGCCCCATATGGTCTATTGACTCCCACCCAGAATGCACTGCTCATTCCGGTCTGATGAGTTTTCAATAGGTACATGGCATTTGAAAACTCACTGGAGCCCGCCCAAGGTTATCACACCTCCCATAGAAGCTCCCCAGTACCACCGCGGTGGCTTAATCTGTACATTGCGGCCCTTAAAGGGAAGTGGCAACATGTTTGTGACACCTGGATAATAACCCATTAAGGCCTTCTATATACACCCATCCCCAACACACTGTACACCTTGTAATACGAATATAGTAATGGGTAATGTTGGCCTCAAAGGGTTAACTATATGGTGAATGTCGTCTGCTATTTCCTATGCCGCTCTCTGCTACTTACCAGGCCACCACAAGCCTCACACATACCGCTTTTGTCATTAGAAAGTCGAATGAATTATCTAATTTGAGTACAGTACGTTATTTCTCATTTCTGACAGCAGAATCGTAATCGCCAGAAGAAGCTACCCTAATTTCATATATTGGAAGTCATATATAATCGAATTCCAGGTGGTGGCTATAGGTGAGCAGGTGGCTGTGGGAAAGCAGGTGGCTGGGGGCGAGCAGGTGGCTGTGGGCGTCAGCGCCCGGCAGCGCGTAACCGCTGTTTTACGTCTCGGCTGAAAAAGCGAGTCGATCGGAGCGCCAGCAGCGACACCATCTTCGTTGCAGCTTCGTTTCTGGTTCGACGTGTCAGGTTGGCCGGGGGGGCGGCATGAGCTGCAGATGATTTTGCCTCCAAAACCGATTTTGCCCCCAAAACCGATTTTGAGCCCCTAAACGATTTTGACCCAAAAACGATTTTGAAGTTCTCCTACCCTTCCGAAAATCGGGCCGATCGGAGCGTACACAGCGAAGATATTTGCGATTTTCGTTTTGTCGGATTATATTGGTACCTATGTGTTCTCCGTTTATCCCGTTCTCTGTTTATCCCGTTCTCCGTTTATCCCGTTCTCCGTTTAACCAATTCTCCCTTTCTTCCGTTCTCCGTTTATCCCATTTTCCGTTTATCCCGTTTTCCGTTTATCCCGTTCTCCGTTTATCCCGTTCTCCGTTTATCCCGCTCTCCCTTTATCCTGTTCTCCGTTTATCCCGTTCTCCCTTTCTCCCGTTCTCTGTTTCTCCCGTTCTCTGTTTCTCCCATTCTCCGTTTAGCCCGTTCTCCGTTTAGCCCGTTCTTCATTTATCCCGTTCTCCGTTTATCCCGCTCTCCGTTTATCCCGCTCTCGCTTTATCCCGCTCTCCCTTTATCCTGTTCTCTGTTTATCCCCTTCTCCCTTTCTCCCGTTCTCCGTTTATCCCGTTTTCCGTTTAGCCCGTTCTCCGTTTATCCCATTCTCCGTTTATCCCGTTCTCCGTTTATCCCGTTCTCCGTTTATCCCGCTCTCCGTTTATCCCTTTCTTCCCTTCTCCCTTTCTCCCTTTCTCTCGCTCTCCCTTTCTCCCTTTCTTCCGTTCTCTGTTTCTCCCGTTCTCTGTTTCTCCCTTTCTCCGTTTAGCCCGTTCTGCGTTTAGCCCGTTCTCCGTTTAGCCCGTTCTCCGTTTAGGCCGTTCTCTGTTTAGCCCGTTCTCCGTTTAGCCCGTTCTCTGCTTAGCCCGTTCTCCGTTTATCCGTTCTCCGTTTATCCTGTTCTCCGTTTAGCCCGTTCTCCGTTTATCCCGCTCTCCGTTTATCCCATTCTCCGTTTATCCGCTCTCCGTTTATCCCGCTCTCCCTTTATTCCGCTCTCCCTTTCTCCCGCTCTCCGTTTATCCCGTTTTCCGTTTATCCCATTCTCCGTTTATCCCATTCTCTGTTTATCCCGCTCTCCGTTTATCCCATTCTCCGTTTATCCCGCTCTCCCTTTATCCCGCTCTCCCTTTATCCCGCTCTCCCTTTATCCCGCTCTCCATTTATCCTGTTCTCCCTTTATCCCGTTCTCCCTTTCTCCCGGTTTCCCGTTCTCCCTTTCTCCGTTTATCCCGTTTTCCGTTTATCCCATTCTCCGTTTATCCCGTTCTCCGTTTATCCTGTTCTCCGTTTATCCCGTTCTCTGTTTATCCCGTTCTCCGTTTATCCCGTTCTCCGTTTATCCCGCTCTCCGTTTATCCCGCTCCCCCTTTATCCTGCTCTCCCTTTATCTCGCTCTCCCTTTATCCCGCTCTCCGTTTATCCTGTTCTCCGTTTATCCCGTTCTCCCTTTCTCCCGGTTTCCCGTTCTCCCTTTCTCCCGTTCTCCGTTTATCCCGTTCTCCGTTTATCCCGTTCTCCGTTTATCCCGTTCTCCGTTTATCCCGTTCTCCGTTTATCCCGTTCTCCGTTTATCCCGTTCTCCGTTTATCCCGTTCTCCGTTTATCCCGTCCCGTTTATCTTTGACAATAACCTTTTAATCCTAATTTGGTTGCCGGTCATCACACCTACGGTGTGCAAATCCTAGAGCAGAACCTTTGCATCCTAGTATTGATAATTGGATTATTTTAATTTTATTCTTTTTGGGAGGTGTTTTTATTTTAATCTCGTGGAGGCCGGAAATTTAAGCTTCTACAAAAAATTGTCCTTCAAAAAAAAAAAAATTCGCCCGCACCACTTTATTGAAGGTTGAAATCCGTAAAAAAAAAAATGGGGGAAAAAAAATTAAAATAAATTAATAATTCGCCCTACCGCACCTACTTTTGGAAAACAAAATCCGTAGACCAACTTTTTATTTTGGTGTGGCCTAGGGAGTGCTCATTATTTAACAATGGGGGCGGGGGTAAAAATTTGGGTCCCTTGACTTGGGGGGGGGTCAAAAATTAAGATCCCTCTTTTGGGGGGGGGTCAAAAAAATTCAACCTGTTTTGAGGGAAAAAGCTCGTGCGTTACTATGCTATAAAGGGGCGCGGATGCGCACGATATACGGCCAACGGGGGGAGGGGGTAAAAAATTTCGACCCCTCTAGGGGGGGTGAAATTTTTTTGTGTGTTGCGCGCAAAATCTCGACCCCCTCCCCCCCCCCCCCGTTGTTAAAAAATGAGCACTCCCTTAGTAGACCTAGGCCCGGGCCTAGCCTAGGGCCTACTTGGGCCAAAAAAAAACACACCTATCATTGTTCTCATTTTGCATGTTTAGGCGCGCCAGGCCCAGCATAGCCAGGCAGGACAGCAGTAACAGCAACCGGAGACGAGCACACAGCATTGGCAGCGCCAGCACAGCAGTGCCTGCCCAGTCGGCAGTGTGGCAGTTGCACTTGCAGTGTTTATTGGATTATTGAAGTTAAACTGATGTCAGATGCGAACAAACAAGCACGAATAAAACGCATGAACTGTAAACTGGTGGTAACATATACTGGTGAAAACATACACTTGAATTGATATCAAAATTTGTCGGAATTACGTTGAATAACGTGGATAGCAGGCGTGTCTGGGCAAGTTTGGAAAAAGCCGTCTGCTACGGGTTGCTGGTGTCGCAGCTAATGTTTGAAGCAGGATGATTTGTCATTTGTCATTTTTATTTTATTTCCTTCTTATTCATACATACATTTGATATAGACTGGTTGATATAATCATATAACACAGTTTGAATCAACTTTAACGTGACTTAATTAGATATAAACGTAGGTATCGAGAGATACATATATATTCATGGCACAACTAAATGCTGTGACACAGATAAATGCCATGGCTGCCGATCGGCGCTGATTTCGAAGTTGTTGATAAGGTAAGTTCTCAAATTCGCACATTCCTTTTAAAATACGGATCAGATATCACACCACTAGTACTATACGGCGACTTTAAGATACAACTCTTCAATATCTAGAAGAAATATGCCCCTTGAGTTCCGAGATTACGACAAATTCACTCACTAACACTAACAACATTCAACATTCAAGTCGCCGTACCCACTGGCACTGCCCGCTACTGACACTGTCACTGGCACTACCACATAGTACTATGTCAGTAAATTGACTCCCTCCCTCATTCAGTAATTTAAACATGGTACAGAACCCTGCCTGTGCCCCCCCCCCCCCCCCACCAAATTTTATTGGCTGGACAGGAATGTGATTCCTTCTATACCCAGATAGCAAACCTCGTAGTTAATCACGTCATCTCTACATCTTTTCTCAATAGATATTTACTACATTTGGTTACGTCGTATTCTTAGCCTCATTACGTCCTATATGCAAATGGTTTAGACATCATTCTGCAGACATCTTTTCAATGTAACATAATGATATTGATATGACCTGCTTTGAAAGACATCAGGAAGATGCGATATAAAGATGTAAGTAAGTGGAATAATTGTAACATTGTGTGTGATGGGTATATTCCAAAATCATTTTAATTGTGGTATAAATTTATTTCATAAATAAGATGCTGGATGCAAACACATTTTAGACATCATGAAAAGACATGTATCTAACGTCTACCCTACACCTAGAGTAGGACTTCTCCATCAGAAGTAGGTAACATCGAAGGCAATTGATTTAATCCGGTATTTTGCCTGTAGACACCACCAATATTCCTGGAGAGGCTTTGCACATTGGTCCTAGCACAGTGGCCAAGATGTGATGTCAGCTCATGGTCAGTCTATGTAATTTGAATAGATTTAGCGACCACAGAAAAGGTGTGCTCGTGTTAATCTCCTGGTTCTCCCTTTAATAATCATTCTATAGAAACAAAAATAACAGATCATACATGCCAGGCAAAAAGTTATTCAAGTTTCATCTTCTATGTAAATTCATTGTGTTGAATAGATACTAATTTATAGTCAAACTACTGCCAATGTAGATTGTATTCTATTGATATTGGCAGAGGGAGACATCTTGTGTCAAAAGTGTGAACTATTTGAGAGTTAAAGAACAGATGTCTCATAGACGTCATAATCTGACAAGATAAAGATGTACTACATATGTAAAGTATGCGTAATGTTGATGTCAAATCTATTATGTCATTTTAACATACACCTTAGGCCACACCAAAAAAAAAAGTTGGTCAATGGATTTCACTTTTCAAAAAATGGTGCGAGCGAGGGATTTTTTTTAATTTTTTTTTAAAGAATTTTTTTTTGTCAATGGATTTTGTCGGTGGAAAACTGGAGCGAGCGACAATTTTTTTTTCTTTTTAACCAGCCTCCGACAAAAGTTCTTAGTGGACCCCTAACATAAAATTTATTGGTTGATCTGGGGGAATAATTGGAAGAAAATTTGAAAAAAAAAAAAAAAAATCTCAATTTTGAAAAAAATGAGGCGAGCGAAATCCATTGACAATTTTTTTTTTGAAAAAAAAAAAAAAATTCCATTTCCGAAAATAAGGTGCGCGAAATCCATTGACCAACTTTTTTTTTTGGTGTGGCCTTATGGCATGAATTTGACATAAATGTTTTATGTGTATAATTTCACGAAAAAAAGATGTGATATTCTGATCCAGATTTAATCACTTGTTACATCAAATAATGACCACATACCGTATTTCCCCGTTTATAAGCCCGGGCTTATATTGATTTCAAGTGGTATATTGACCCGGCTTATAAACGGGGCCGGCTTATAAACGGGGCCGGCTTATAATATTTTGCCAGGCCATTTTTTCTGACATCCTGTTATATTTTCAGGTTGATTCTGTACTTTTCGATAATATCTTGGAATAAATCTAGAAAACTTCATCGAAAATATAAGCTGATCACCATAACAAATATTTCTATAGTTTATGAATTTAAATGTGTTTTGTATAACTGCAAGAATTATGTCAATACTCCAATTAGATGCAAAGTTATGACCAGATAAGTGTTCCATGGTGATTTTTGATTCCTTGCCCCGGCTTATATTCGGGCCCCGGCTTATATTGGATCTAGTGCCCTTTTTGACCCGGCTTATAAACGGGGCAGGCTTGTATTCGAGGCCCGGCTTATAAACGGGGATATACGGTAGATATGTATGGATGATATCAAATGGTTATGTCTCTTTCTAATTGGCATTTAGATGTAAACAGTACATCAGTTTCCTGTCAAACTGCTATGTACAAGGGTTTACTCCCTTGAGACGTCATGATCAGGTCATTTTGACGTATCAACATGAATATGACCAGTAAAAGACGTGCTTTTTACATAAGATGCTAGCTGGGTAACTATGGTAGGCCTACACTACTCAGGCTAGTGTTAGATAGCTGTTTAGGCTATATAACCTGATTAAACTTCATTTAAAGGAGAGACATATCCAGTTTTTTTGTGGCATGTCCAACATGATATAGTAGTGCCTGACTGCCTCTATTAGAGTCTACATGGGTCCCCACAATTTTGACCGTGTCGATTTTTATCCCTAATTTTCCTGTGTGTTGATTTTTAAAATGGCCTAAAAGGGGTGTGTCGCCGTGTCGCCCCGTTTCGATTTAAACCCATGTAGAGGCACATAGTCTAGGCTCGCGCTGGGATATATTTTTCTCTCGCCAGATTGGCGAAAATGGTCCATTTTTCTTTCGCCAGTTCCCAGGAGAATTCGCCAGACATTTATCTCTATATCATTCAGGTCTGATGGCATTAGAATCCGGAGGTTTTAGGACACATATATAGTTGATCTTTTGAAAACGAAAAAGCACACTTTTTTACAGGCCTTTCTTTCAAATCTATTTACCTACATTCTTTGTCATGATTGACAAGTCCTTTCCCAGTTTCATGGGAGAGAAATGCAGCCAGTTGAATTCTCCACGATATCTTCTTTCCAATGATATGTTACATGACTAGGTGCAGCCATTTTATTTTCGCCAGTTGGGTAATGTCTGGCGAAAATGAGGGGTCTTTTTACAATATATTTTCGCCAATTACAACTTAGTATCGCCACTGGCGAATTGGCGAATGGCTAGCGCGAGCCTAGATAGTACATAGCTCCTAGGATGATTCTTATGTTATACAAGTCCAGCCTCCAGCATGGCCTCCGGCATAGCCTGCCCGTGAGGCATGTGGGTGGTGCTTGGTGTACATACTATCCAGGATCCAGAGGGTAAGACTAAGAGGGTGCTGACCGTGGGTCAAGGGCAGTATTTCTACACCACTGGAGGATGGGATGACGTGTAACCCTTTAAGGCCGACCAAAAAAAAAATTTGCTGGTGAAGGGGCCGGGGCATTTTCATAGGAACCCTACCAGGGCCGAGCCTTTGCTGTTTCCCATAGAGTTATGTTGACTGTAGTCGATGCTCGGCCAGCCATGGCATCGACTATAGTCGATGCTCGGTCAGCCATGGCATCGACTATAGTCGATGCTCGGCCCTAAAGGGTTAAAGGCGACGTTTCACCTGCAGGGTGAGGGAGATGGAAGTTAGGAGACGCTTCTCACCCCTAAGCCTAAGGACACGTGTTGCTCTCAGGGTGAGGGAGACAGGGCCACTCCACCCTCTGTCACAATCCCCACTCCTAATGTCACTAGAAATGTTCTGTTCTGTATGGGGGCAGTGAGATGGGGAGAGCTGTTCCCAGAGTGACATCATGGTGCCCCAGCATGTCATCATCCATGCTGGAGGACCGTGACACCTGGAGGAAGATAAAGAAATCACACCCCGGCAGGGTCATGTAGTGTACCGTGGCGTGGTGTGATCCAAATATGTTGAACACTGGGTTTTGCTTCTCTCACCTCCCTGACATGAGGCCTACAGTAGGCCCTAGGCTACTGGTACAGTGGTAGGATTTCCTACATTTTTGAGTAAAAAAAGTTGACCCAAAGACCGAGGAGGATAAGTGTATAGTTGTACTTTTGTAGTCATTTTGCAGAGGCACCCCATCTACATTAAGACACACTAGGCCTACAAATGCGGAGAGGGCCAGAACCGATAATCTTAAATCATTTGTTAACTTTAAGATGCTACACTTTTAAGATTGGACAGATTTTCTTGTTGACACTCCCACGTAGTACCGCTAAATTCATACTCTAGTACTGTAGATGAAAATTACTAGTTTAATGAATCGCTGTTCTGCTTCCTACGATATTAATATAGAGATGTGGGCCTCTCCCTGCGCTACTCTCGACACCCCATTTTAGAGAAAAGTCCTGCATGTTACTATAACTAAAAGGGGTCGGATGCAATAACTTTCAACCCTGCTAGGTGCAGGGGGGGGGGGTGGGCGGAAAAAATGTCGGACTCCTCTCGGAGGGGAACCGAGGAAATCATGGCATAATGTGCTATCCCCTTTTGTTAAAGAATGACCACTCCCTGTTAGAGTGGATATGTATTAAATGTCTCTCTCATGAATGCTAGCATGTTACTTCTCAGAGCAAGGACCGTCAAGATGTCATTTGTCAAGATACCTCGTCGAACTGCACGCTCAGGTGCTCCAGCGAAGAGGAAACCAAAGAAAAAACCTGAATGGGATGTAAGTTACGTTCTTTTCTTAAGGTGACATATTTTATTTCTGTAGGTCATAATAATCATGCAATGTTTCAGATAAAGCCTGGTAATATGGAACGGCCTTTGATATGTAAGTTGTCTGTGAGGACACTTTTTAATAAGTAGTACATGTATAGTAAGAATTGCTACGCTTTCTTTTTCCTTTCTTCTTGACTCGGGAAGCACGAAGTGTTGGCATTATAACATAATTCAGCTCATATTTATCAATTTATTATTTCTAACAGGACTCCAACAACGACCTTACAGTGCATGCAGCCACACCTGAGGAGGTGGTAAGTGAAACATGTACATATTCAAAAGCAAGATTGCTCCTTGCTATCAACTATTGTTTCTGTAATAATTAGATAGCAGGTTTTTGAATTCATTCATTCCCGATTTTAGAAAATGATATTAAAATTTGTAAATATCAAATAAAAGTCTTCACATCATCAATCTATGCAGAAGTACATTTATATTTTTCTGTACAGATCCGCAGAAAGGTGGTCCACGAGTCCAAAAATATGGAACTTGTTAAAGCAGAAAAACTTCACCAAAAGATTAGTAGAGGTACGTCTAATTTTATTATCTGATCTATTGTATTCTCATTATCTTGCCTCTGCTAGCATTCGAATATTGTAGGCTCGTCATATATAAAAATGTAGGCACTTGGATACGTCGATTTACGGTAAATTCTCACGTATAAGCCTAGCTCTCGTGTGAGTCGCATCACCAACTTCTAAAATAAATTCCTCTAAGCCACATCCCGACATTGGAGAATCCTATAGGCCGCAACTGGGGTATGACTCTCGTGCTATCCGCGCCTTCTACGCGAGAATTTGCAGTAAGATTTAAAATACTCGATAGTGTATCCTGCCATTATTTATGTAAATAATATTTTATTCTAAAGCATCTAAGCAAAACCGGAGCCAAGGGAAAAAGAAACAAATACCTCTAGTTCGTGAAGTACTGTATGACCAAAACCAGGTACGTAAATCTTTCAAATAGTCATAAAGTGGGATCTTACAACAGTAAACGTTATAAAAAAAAAACACGTTATTTATGTAGTCTGTTCACTAGAGTAGTAAACAGAATATATGACATTTAACAGGGACATACAATGGCTAATGTAGAATCGGGAATTTTACCTTTCATCTGCACATCGCGAACTGGACCTGGTTCAACTGTTATGCAGTCTAAGTAAACGAAATATCAAATCATGCATTTCTGGTAACTCAATGCAGTTTGTGTGCAAATCCTGCGTTATATGGTGGAAGGGATTAATGCGTTAGGGATAATTGATGATACATGTATTATTTTCCCTATATACTAGTAATTGTAATAATAATGATGTATATCTTCCTTGTTAACTAGCTTCAGGATGTGCTGGCCAAGTCGGACCGAGCCATGGCTGTTGTGCGTGATTTGTTTGGGGATGATCCAAAGGTAAATTTACTAAGATAAATTACTTTAAAGCATAGAGCATAGAGCTTTTACGTCCTTGTTTAAAGTTACAAGTAATATTATTACTGATTATTGCATAACACTATCCTATCCTTAATAATAATAATAATAATAATAATAATTGCCATACATATATTTATTAGGATGTGCTTTTATCCCTATTACACCATAAACAGTGTAAACGATCTCTTTTCTACATCTAGGATTTTATTCATGCAAGTCAATTGACTGGGTTTCTTATTCCTTTCATACAGCGTTATCGCGGCCTACCCAATGTGACCGTAGCACCCAATCAAGTGTATCTGGACGGGTAAGTGTGTGCTGTAGGATCCTGCTGTCCTTCGATAGAATAGTTTTAAATAAAAACTACGAGAGAGAATATATTACAAAACCAATATCAACAAAAGGTTTCAAGGATGAGAGAATAGAACTAATAAAAGAATAAAATGAAAAGAATTTTGCAAAATTCAGACACACGGTATTAGTTACAATGTATATATAGTTTTGTTATCTCACCCGTAGCTCTCTACCAACGGGAACTAAAATCGATGGCCCCTCCAAGTTAGACATGCTAAGTGATAGTGTGATGGACAAGACCGCCCTCAATGAATATGACGCTCATGGCACCGATACCGAAGGTAATACGCTTCTAAACCTTTCTTTGATATATTTACCGGTATATAAAGCATGTGTTGAACGTATTATTAGATGTATAGCACTTTAATTTGTGATGAACGAGTTATGTGTAATAAAACTTACCAACATTCAGATCAATTCAATAAAAATTGTATTTATGCATTTGTTTGGACGTTTGTAATCTAACATTCCATTTACACGTCTGAATTGGCCCTGTGTGTGACATTATAGATGAGGACGATGGGACGCTCCAGTTTAAGCCACTCCTGGATTTTGGACGCTTCCGCAAGTTTCTTGAGGACGAACAGGAACGTGCGAAACAAGACGATAACCTGCAGAAGGCACAGGACGCCCAGGATGTGGCTAAACGTATGGAAGCCGAAATGCACCAACTCGGCATCAAATCACCAGAGGAAGGTGAGCGCTATTTCATAGTTGCCTGATTTCTTCAGTCGAAAAAAATTAAGAAGGAAATCTATTGAGATATAAAAAAGTAACTGATGGGCTTCAGGCCACATCCACATTGCCGCCTACTTATTCTGCTGAGACATTTAACTATTTTTAGTTGTATATACCGGTAGGGTATATATACCATAGGTCAATGATCACCATATTTATAAAAGCTATTAGTATAAGTTTAAATTGCCTACTGCTAAAATGTGCAGTAGCCAAATTAACATCTTTAAAATTAATCACATTTAATAGGTATTTGATTTTGAACTCTTGGCATTATGTTTTTTTGTTTTTTTAATATTCATCTAGTGGATGCAGGACGCCAAGTGACCTCACCACATGATGGTAGTTTTATAGAAGAGCAAACTCCTGCACAAACCCCAAGGGCGAAGGCGATGAACGACACCGGGAAAGTGAATCGTGTACGATCACGCCTTGGCCACAATGATCAAGAGCAGTCAGAGGTCGACAATAACAATACAAACAATAGCACCCTCAGTGGAACCCTGCAAATGGACGACTTAAGAAAGGTAGACTGTTTACCTCCTAATCTACTTTATTTAGAATGAAAAAAATTACACCTATCAGAGACAATAGGAAGACAGTCATAGTGGCAGTGACAACAGTATTTGGCATAAGTATATGAAGCAACTTCTAATAGTTATGCAACACTTGTTTTTTCGCGGTAAGTTTGATTTGAATTGTTGACTTCTGTGAAATATTGATATAGCTTAGTCCAACTAAAAAAAACTAATGATTTACCTTAATACTCCTTCCACGCTGTCCAGGTGCTTGATGGGTTAGAGGGGAATCTGGCAGCGTACGAGCGGCAGACTGGTCGTGCCCACCCCAACCGCAGTGCGCCTCCGACAACCTTCTCCGGCTACACCATGTCTCTGGTCAATGCTGTCAACAAGCTCACTGTCTACCTCAAAGAGGTAAATATCTGTGTTCTTATATGTACGATATATGAAACTTAAAAAAAAAAATATGGACAGAATAACATTCAAAACAGTTTACTTATAATTTATAGAACCTCTGCTCTTTAGTAAGTGTATTAACTAGAATTTTGCAGAAACGGTCATTACAATTTTATTTTGTCTCAGCTGTTCAGGATCTTTATTATATGGCCTTTGATAATACTTTCCTGTTATAACGATCGTTCTTAATCAATACCATGATTGATTAAAAAAAAACTTCTTCGTTTTAACAACCAGAGTGAAGTTCGTCTTCGAGCGGAGACTATGGTGAGAGAACAGTTGACGGAGGATGTTGACCAGTTAAAGACCCTCATTGACACTCTAACTTCAGTAAGTAATGCAAAAATAAGCCATGCTAGAGAACAGCTAAAAACAGAGAAGAGGTTAATTACTTTAAACCACTATGGATTATGGATTTTCATTGTAATGTATTCGTCAGAATTCAGTGAGATCAGACAGAAACCGAATGACAATTTCCGTCAGGCAAATCGATTATTTAACATCGGTATTATGTTACAGACTGTTTTGCACCTAAGAGATCTCTTCAAAACAGCTAGGCGAGTACAGTCTGGCCTTTGTATACAATGTAGTTTAATACCTCGAGAAATCATTAATGAGCTCCTGTGGCTGCAATACTATTATAGTTAAAGAGATTTTAAAAACATTCCTGTATGATAGGATATTCATTATTGGCTTTTGTTGTAGGACTTGATAGCAATGCAGGAAGATTACTCCACCCAACAAGACGAGTTCTACAAATACCGTCTCGTCACTCAACAGGAGCTGCATAACATAAAGGTCAGTCATAATGTGGTAACTACTGCTTATATCATAAATCACCTTATAGCTAAGGCTACAGATCTTAGCTATGGTTTACAGCTTATATAATTGATAGTGCCTAGGTATTTTAGTCATACTGAAGAAGACGAATGATTCTCATACATTTGTTACCTTTGCTGTAGCCTTCAACATGTATATCAATTTTACAGACTGTACCAAAAATTCCTTGTTATTTTCCATTGATTATGCTGAATCTTTTTCATCATGGGGTTTCTTCCCTTACAGACGGCTCTGGTCTCACAGGGAATACCTGTACCCGGTTCACAACCAAACGGAAATGGTTCCCAAGCTGCCAATCTGCCTCCCAGTCAGATCCCCGGTAATTTACCCCAAGATCACAGTATACAACCACAAGTCAGTGCTAACCCCGCTAACCCTTCTGTGCCGGCTAGCAGACAACCCGTGCCTCCACAAGGACAGGTCCAGCAGGCCCCTCAGACAGGCAGAGGCATGCTACCAACCCAGCCCACCCAACAACAGCAACAAGACCTGCAACAACTACAACAGTCACAGGCCCAACTACAACAACAATATCAACAGAATCAACACTTGTTGCAGCAATATCAGAACCAACAGCAACAACTCCAACAGCAGCAGCAACAAAAGCAGCAACAACAGCAACACCACCAGCAGCAGCAGCAACAACACCAGCAGCAACAACATCAGCAGCAACAGCTACAGCAGCAGCAAAGACCCCCGCCGTCCCAAGTTGAGGGTAACCTGTTGGCGCATCTGTCTGGGCAGCAGGACTTGTCTACGCTGACCACTCACCAGTTACAGACCCTGCTGTTACAGCAGATGACCCTGTCTCAGAGACAAGCTGGTGACCTGGGCTCACAGCACAACCAAACTACAGGTGGGTCACAGTGTGCTTATTTACCTTCATAGTGTTATATCACATGGTTGTTTTACTGTAAGTTGAAACAGTAAATGCTCAAAAACGTATTGAAGAAGAGATATTTTTCCTCACACCCCGAATCATGTTTCGACTAGGGTAAATTCTTGCATAGAAGCCACGGCTAGTACACGAGTCAGATCGCCAGTGCAGCTTATAGAATCGGCACAAAGTCGTAGTGTAGCTTATATCTAGGGCTTATAAGTTTACTACAGTACCGAATTGGCAATTTTCAGACCCTCTCTGAGGCTTGTAGGGTTTGTCAATGTTAGGGGTGCGGCTAATATGTGAGTTAGGCATAAATTATATATGCAGGAATTAACGGTATATGGATTTACTGCCTTGTAGATTCTAGTCTGGAGCAGCACCCACTGAGCAGCTCGATGACGTCACAAAGTACACTCCAGTCAGTGTCATCCGGGCGCCCTGTACCCAACCTTGCCATGACGTCACAGCCCCCGCCCGGGCCCCCCGCAATGTTGCTCACTCCGCCCCGGCAGACCAACAGTCCACAGGCCCAAAGTAAGATACCTCCCTGCAGTCACTCCTCTAAGCCCACCGCAGATCGGCAGACTCGGTCAGTAATTAGGGAGATTGGCTCCGTGTGTGGTGACGCTCTCTCGATCGACATGTTTGATAATTCGCGATGCAGTCGGACAGCTGATTGGGTCGGCACCGTCTATGCTGGTCTTTAGTGATCAACTTCAGTGATAGATCCATTAAAGTAAAAGTTAATATAGAAAACGGATTATTATCAGGAATACGGTATGCCTAAAAAGAAAAAGTCAACCCAAAAAAGTGTCAAAATAATTCAAGTGTTTTAAACCTGTCCCTTTGTTTTATCATCAACAGACAAGACACAGGCGCATGCCAACAGTCTGGCGGCTGCGATGCAAACATTTAAACAAGAGGGTCGGTTGGATGCCTTAAAAAGTGTGATATACAAGCAGCAAGTTGCCGTCCAGAATGGCGACATGCAGTCACCTGACCAGCAGCGGGTGGTGCCACAGCGGCGCGGTCAGTTCCAGCCGATACCCATGGACTCTGACCATCAGGATTCACTCTACTTCTCCCAGCATTCCCAACAGTCCCAACACAACCCCCAGAGGTCACTTCAAGGCCAACAGAGGATGAATCAAGGTCAAGGACAGCAGCATATGGCAGGTCAGGGTCAACAGTTCCAAGGTCAAGGTGGGAGCTCCCAGCAAGGTAACAGTAGTGTGGTGAGCGTGCAGAGTACAGGGCCCGCCGAGCGGATCGAGGTCAATCGTGAGCTGCTCGCTCGACAGATTGAGGAGCTCAACCGGCAACACGCTGAAGCTGAAGGCAAACTGGGACGGCTGCTGCAGAACCAGTACTCGGCTGTCCAAGCTCTGACTGAGGTGAGTAGAACCAATAAGTCAATGTTCTTTTCAGCTTGTTTGTTAATAAGAGGGTTGATTAGAAATAGCAAAGTTATGCTTTAAATAATACATTATACAATACATGTATAAATACATGTAGAACAATGGATGCACAGTCTAACAAGTCATATCCAGGAACCCTTTTAAACACAGACTATCAAATTAAAAAGCTACCCATGGCCAATATACTGGATGTCTACCAGTAGACGTGTACTACAATGTATCCTCATTCATGTGGTTCACCTGTTTCTCACTAGGTGGCGCCTGCGAGCCACATCTCACCCTCCATCTCGCCCATCCCGGCGGGATCTGAGTCGGCGCTTACCGTTCTCTCTGATATGAGCTCATCTGTGAACTTTGCCAGGGAACAACTCGCACAGGCATGTACAAGTATAATGCTGGTCCCTATATTAAAGTACCAAAGTGTTTTTGACAGTGCTTCTCTTGTATGCTCTTGCACACATTGTTAAATGCCAGTACCTTGGAAACAATCATTTGGAATGGGGAGCTGCGGGGAGGGAGTCCTGTTAATTATTATGCAAAGATAATAATGATATTGGAAATAATTATATGATATCAACCTATGAATTTATAACCAGATCATTTACCCTATAACCATGCTTATTAATGCAGATCAGAAGAAAAGGCATATAATAACGTTATCCTTTTCTAATGATCTTATTTTCATCATTGTAGAGACCTGGAGGAGGGACTACAGGGGCACACAATGGTATAACCGTCTCCCTACCCAGGATGGAGATGCTGAACTGGTCAGACACGTCCACTCCCACTCTGTCCACCAGTAAGACTGTCAGGTAGGCAGAGATGACATTTTTCCCACTTTTGATAGAATTGCTTCTTTTTAGCAGACATCACTGCATTCAATTGGTATCTCGGCGATTTACACAGTCCACCAGTGGTATTCAACTGTCAGGATGAATCATTGAAGGAGGGGGTAGGGGATTGGTGAATATAGGATTGGTCATCATCACTCATCAGGCATAGGATTCTTTTAGGAATATTCGGTAAATTTGGAGGTTTGAATGCTAAAAGGGGTGAGTAAACCCACCAGGGCTGCATTCATGCATGAAAAGAGTGTAGCATATTAAAGCACTCTGCAGTCATTGAATATACAACAAACACATTTATAACACGCGTCTCAATAGCAGTGGTACAATATTTCATTTGGCTGTACCTGTAGAAATAGGCTCCTCAGATAGACAAGTCTTACCCCAGCACGGTATTACAGATAAGCAATAAGTGAGCTGTAATTAAGGCACATTGCTGCCCGGATTTATCTGCCCCGTGTCAGGAGTAATCCCAGCAGGTGATTAATAACCAGGTGATAGACACCCAACCCGCCACTAAACGTCGTAGATTTACTCACATAACGTCGTAGATTTACTCACATTTACAGTCCTCCCTTCTGTCACCTCACACTGGGTGACTGGGGCGCCCAATGATAGGCTACATACCTGCCACCCCGCCCTATGTAACTCATGATGGAACAACTAACCGAATTGAACCTTTTTAGTGCTGTACCACGCTGGTGCAATATTAACGGGGTGTGGGTGCACTTTAAGGGCCGCATAGTACTTTATAGCGCTACAACATTTAGGGTCATGATACATGAATGCAGCAATGGCGAGTGCATCATGCCGATCCTATGGGATTGGTACAATCAGAAAGGGTCGGCATGATCCTCAATGCAGCCCTGGCGAGTCTAGTCTCCAGGGCTGCATTCATACATGATGACAACAAAGGACATAGCACATTAAGGCAGGCTGTGGCCCCTAAAGGGTAAAACAATACTTGGACCAATCATGGAGTCTCCATTACCAACACACTAGGGTTATAACAAGGGTAACACCACCTGCCGATAGCGGGGGCCATACCAGAAATAAGAATGTCACTCCAGGCTGCCGGGGGGTCCTTTTAGTAGTCCTTTATTACGTAATAAATATATCAAAGTGTCAGCTGAGGATGGATTTATGGTGTTTTGCAGCCTGAGGAAATGGTGTCAGCTGTTAAATTCGTACTTGAATAATTTTTTGGATAGCATATTGAGACTATCAGCCATCTTAGTTCTAAATTCCAATGTGTCTTCTTTAATAGTGACATTCTATTCAAGATTTGGTTGAAGCAAAGATTTATCACAATCATTAAATCGGCACTCCTTTAATGCTGCTATGGTATATCTTGGAATTGTTCACGAGCGACCACACCGGAAACACTTAAACACTGGTAAAGATTTTCATTATGGGACTTAAAGGTATATATGGGGCTTAAGGTAAAGGCTTAAAGGTACCGCGACTCTTACTATATTCCCCATTGAGGTTAGAGTTTAGTTAGAGGCCCTGTTCATTTCCTGAGTCCTATTCTTTATTTCCAGCTGACCTACATAGTTCAAAGGTGTGGGTGTCACACCTGCAGGCCCTTTATGGAGACCGGCTATATACAATGTAATGGCAGATGTTTGCAGCAAACTCTTTTTTAAGTAGATACTTAATTCTATGCCAAGCTACAGGCCGTAGGTGGTGGTTAGAATAGAACCTTTATAATTCCTATTCGGCTTATTACTCTGTCATGGCCTAGTTGACTCAGGGTGCACCCCTGAGTCTAGATAGACGATCTGAAACCTTGGTTAAGAGATTTTCCCAATTTCATTTTCAATCTATCATATTTCAGAAAGTCGCCATGTCAATGATGTAATTTATGTATTATATGGTCGTTTCATATCTCATCTAAATCATCCAATTCACTGTAGACGGAATTGTGAATTTTTTCTGTGAATAAAAGGTCATCAAAAAATTTGCATTTTCTTGAATCAACAAAACACCAAACATGCCCTCCCATTGGATCCTATACTGAAGCCGTGTGCACCATTCTAGACAACCCTGCGCCGTGCTATGTTTTGAATTCAATAAAAGTTCTATATTGTATACCAATGTGTGCTTGTCTTGCTATAGGCTTAGTGCACAAGAAAGTGTTTTAGACTAGACAACCCGTGTGTGCACTGTCATTGCTCGTTGACCCAGGGCACCCGGGTTCTTAGGGAGACGGTTTCTGCCGAAATGGAGTGGGTTTGTTCTCCAACTTCAACCATATTGAAAATTGGGAAATGGCCTATAATCATGAGGGAGATGTTGCCCATGTTGCCACTTGGGATGTTGCTAATGTTGCCACATGTTGTTGGGAGGTGGGGGGGATGTTGACCATGTTGCCACTTGGGATGATCATCATGGTCTGTCACCATCATGGTTCATTGTCATCATGGTTCATGGTCATCATGGTTCATTGTCATCATGGTTCACGGTCATCATGGTTCACGGTCATCATGGTTCATGGTCATCATGGTTTACGGTTTTCATGGTTATCATGGTACAAGGCCATCATGGTTCATGGTCTTCATGGTTCATGGCCATCATGGTTCATGGTCATCATGGTTCATGACCATCATGGTTCATGGTTCATGGTCATCATGGTTCATGGCCATCATGGTTTATGGTCATCATGGTTCATAGCCATCATGGTTCACGGCCATCATGGTTCACGGCCACCATGGTTCATGGTCATCATGGTTCATGGCCATCATGGTTCATGGTCATCATGGTTCACGGCCATCATGGTTCATGGCCATCATGGTTCATTGTCATCATGGTTCACGGTTATCATGGTTCACGGTCATCAAGGTTCACGGTCATCAAGGTTCATGGTCATCATGGTTCACGGTTTTCATTGTTATCATGGTTCACGGCCATCATGGTTTATGGCCATTATGGTTCATGGCCGTCATGGTTCATGGCCATCATGGTTCATGGCCATCATGGTTCACGGCCATCATGGTTCACGGCCATCATGGTTCATGGCCATTATTGTTTCATGGCCATCATGGCTCATGATTATCATGGTTCACGGCCATCATGGTTCATGGCCATCATGGTTCATGGCCATCATGGTTCATGGCCATGATGGTTCATGGCCATCATGGTTCACGGCCATCACGGCTCATGATTATCATGGTTCATGGCCATCATGGTCCATGGCCATCACGGTTCATGGTTCATGGCCATCATGGTTCATGGCCATCATAGTTCATGGCCATCATGGTTCATGGCAATCATGGTTCATGGCCATCACGGTTCATGGTTCACGGTCATCATGGTTCATGGCCATCATGGTTCATGGCCATCATGGTTCATGGCCATCATGGTTCACGGCCATCATGGTTCACGGCCATCATGGTTCATGGCCATTATTGTTTCATGGCCATCATGGCTCATGATAATCATGGTTCACGGCCATCATGGTTCACGGCCATCATGGTTCATGGCCATCATGGTTCATGGCCATCATGGTTCATGGCCATCATGGTTCATGGCCATCATGGTTCACGGCCATCACGGCTCATGATTATCATGGTTCATGGTTCATGGCCATCAGTGTTCATGGCCATCACGGTTCATGGTTCATGGCCATCATGGTTCATGGCCATCATGGTTCATGGCCATCATGGTTCATGGCCATCATGGTTCATGGTTCACGGTCATCATGGTTCATGGCCATCATGGTTCATGGCCATCATGGTTCACGGTCTTTATGGTTCACGGTCATCATGGTTCATGGCCATCATGGTTCACGGCCATCATGGTTCACGGCCATCATGGTTCACGGTCATCATGGTTCATGGCCATCATGGTTAACGGCCATCATGGTTCACGGTCATCATGGTTCATGGCCATCATGGCTCACGGCCATCATGGTTCATGGCCATCATGGCTCATGGCCATCATGGTTCATGGCCATCATGGTTCATGGCCATCATGGTTCATTGCCATCATGGTTCACGGTCATCATGGTTCACGGCCATCATGTTTCACGGTCATCATGTTTCATGGTCATCATGGTTCATAGCCATCATGGTTCATGGCCATCATGGTTTATGGTTCATGGCCACCATGGTTCATGGTTCATGGCCATGGTTCACGGCCATCATGGTTCAAGGTCATCATGGTTCATGGCCATCATGGTTCACAGTCATCATGGTTCATGGTCATCATGGTTCATGGCCATCATGGTTCATGGCCATCATGGTTCATGGCTCATGATTATCATGGTTAAGGGCCATCATGGTTCATGATTATCATGGTTCTCAGTCATCTTGGTTCACTGCCATCATGGTCCACTGCCATCATGGTCCACCATCATCATGGTCGTTATGGTTCACAGTTATGGTTTACCGCCATCATGATTCATGGTCAGCATGGTGACACCCTGAGTCTCCTGTGATGTAAATCACACGCCTATTGATTTAGTTTGTAACTTTGTCATAAACTGTAGGAGATAGCTTTCCAGTTTGGTCGCCTGTATTTGAAAAGAATATATATTCTTAGCTAATCATTAGAGAGTCCATTAACCCATTGGAAAAAAAACTATTTGCAGAAAGAGGTTTTGGCACAAATTGCATTTCTTCAAGTAAATGTTCCTTTGTGCGCATTTAGGTTGCTAAGTTGTTAATATGTCAAATGATAGGGTTTTCTTTAGTATGTGGATCTGAGTTAATCCCCAAATGTCAGGGGGGGATTTATATCGATGTACTATCTTTAACGTTAACATAAGTACCAATATGTAACATTGTCAATTTCAGTCGGCGTGACAGCAATTCACCGGTTCCCATTATGACCATCAGTCCAAGCGAAGGAGAGCAAACTCCATTTAAAGACAACCAGAAGGTAAGCTAATAAGATCTTCTTGAATTGGCAAGTTCCCTTTCAGAGAAACCAATAACAAAGTGAAAGTTGGCCCACGGTTGACTGCACCACCAAAGTCGAACATATAAATGTAAGAAAGAGATGGATTTGATAAGCATGACTAACAGCAGGCGGGCTAATTATAGTGAGAGATATAGATAGAAAGGTTCGCTGACTTAAAAAAAAGATGAACCAGGCCTGGAGATTAAAGGGCTTTGCCACGCTTTGTCCCTCTCCCCTCCAATAGTCTCCGAGGAAAAAAGTTTCTCCCTTTCTTTTTTTAGGGAACGTTCACAAATGACGTCACTGGCTATGGGGGGGGGGGGGGGGCTTTAAGGACGGCATGTCGCTAAACGATAACATTTGTTGTCATGACGTACCAATGCAGCCCCTGCGAGTAACTCGCCGGGACTGCATTGGAGCATTATGCCGACCATTTGGGAGTGTCTCAAACCTGTTGGGTTGGCATAATGCTTGAATGCAGCTCTGGCGGGTGACTCACCATGCATCATGACGAACAAGGGCATGATGCATTAAAGCATTTTGCCGTCCTTAAAGGCTGGTTTGGGTGTGGCTGATGGGTAGATACAGTTGTGTTGTGTAATATAATGTAGGACATTTGGTTGTGTGTAGTCCTGTTTATGTAGTGTTATCCGCCATTGTAGATAGTGGTGTTTATATGGGATAATAGCCAGGGCTAAGTTACATGACAGGTCACTAAAAGATAACAACTCCTGGTGACAGTGATTGAGACAGTGACAGGAGCAGTGATAACTCCCCCCCCCCCCCCTCCCTCCTGCCCGTCCCCCACTCCTACTCCCACCCCTACCCCTGCAAATACGGGATAGCTCTCCAAGGTGAGAGGACAAACGTTTAATCTAAAATCTTAATATCTTAATTCAGTATCTTATTTTGGAGCAGCGGTGTAGAAGAAAAAGAAGAAAAGAAATACTAGTCCCGAAATGTAAAAGGGTTCGCCAACCGGAACCAGATTTTTTTTTGTAGTTATGATAGATTAGGGTGACGTTAGGGTAGGTAAAAGGGTTCGAGTGGCAGTGTATAGGCGACCTCTAGGTGCAACTTCTGGTACTAAAGTTAAAGGGGGGCTAGCACAGATCGTAGCAAAGACGGGTACCTGCCCCATAAGGCAGTATTCTACTGACAGAATCCGCCGTGATTCCGTCGGTCGGATGAGATTCGTCCATAAGTTTAATATTATAGACTTTTATCGGATGACGAAAATTCGGTCGAATGACGTTGGTGGAATACACGCTATAGCAGCGCAGCAAAACGGCGGCACCCTAAGGCTAATTGGTCAATCGGTGGTCACGTGACTTGCTAAGGCGGTGCTAGTCCCCCTTTAAGACAAATAAGAGTCTTAATAAGATAACGGTCTAAACGTTTGTCTTCTCACCTAGGAGAACTATCCTGTGCGTGCCCCACCCCTAGTAGCCGTCATATCTACCACAAATATCCCATCCACCCCCGCGAATTAGATGATGCCCTGAAGTAAACAAACAGGGCTAAGCCTTTCATCAAACGCCGCTCACCAATAAAAAAGATGAGGTTGAATAGACAGGGGAGGGTCTACATACCAATTGCCGTATTTACCAAGCAACGGTATATGTTCAAAATAATGGGATGCAGGTCTAACAAACGCATTTATTTTACAATCCACCCTCTATTGCAGCCATCCCTCTGATGCAGACACGCTCAAACATAGGGGACCTTGTAGAAATTGACTCCTCTAATAAAGCGACCCCACTGATGCGGCCACTTTCCCATAGACCCGAGACTCTTAATAAAGGTCTTTAAAGGGCGCCTAGTGCATTGATGCTTTATGCTCTTTATAGTCATGATGCATGAAATGAAGTCCTGGAGAGTAGCTCGCCGAGCCTTTGAGGTTGATACCCTCCCGGAGGGTCGGTATGATGCATTAATGCAGCACTAGTGAGTGCATTTTTGCATCATGGCGACAAAAATCATAGTGCAGTTAAGCATCATGCGGCCGTTAAAGGGCAAAGGCAGTTGACTAATGTACTTGCCTGTTGTGTGTCGCCTAAAGCGTCTTTACCAAATTTGAAAGTATTCGTTACATCAAATTGGTTGATACATTATAACTATATCATACATGGGCATCCCAGATACCGTGTATTTATTTTAAGTGATATATTTTACTGGGACAACACATCTACCAGGTACTATTTGTTGGGCTTGAAGATGCCATCGCTGTTTAAGTAGTGATAAAAACGCAGGTGTACATTACTATTTCGAAAGGGGTGGGGTGAGGTTGAGGGTGACATAAAAACAGGGAAGAGGACACAAACAAGTTTCCCGCGTGCCGGCTGTATGTTTGTGAGGCGGATGCTGGGTCAACAGGTGACGTTACACACCCTCACATACCCCAACACCTCACACACACACTCACACACACACTCACCACTGACCCCCTGCCCCACATAATTCAACCTTCAATGTGATACTTTCACAAATTCTACCCGTTCATTTAGGCAAATTACGAAATTTTTTCCTCTGGGAAAAATATAATACACACTAAGTGATCAAACATATACAAAAGATATCCCATGTAGGGTTTCTCTGTTTAATACTTTAATATATATGTGCTAGAAAAGGGCAAGTCGGAAGCTTAGGCGTTGCCATATCTCATCATGAAAATCCAAACATTTTCTATAATCTCAAGAAGTAACTTGTAAGGCCCAGGATCTATGAAGTTGGCCCATGATAACGCTGACTGCTCCGTTTCCGAAAACCATGTCACTGTCCTTAGGTTTACATGGGAAACTACATTTATCATATATTCTATGTCTGACAACTTTCCCTCATATCATCTCACATTCTGTATTTCCTTCTATCCACTGGTGCAACACTTTTTCAACTCCAGGAGGAGTTTGGGAAAGAGGCTTCCATTTGATTTATACTTGGTAGGAAACCAGGACAGAGGACTGCGGAAAAAACACCTCACCAACGGGCCTGGGATGGATTGCGGCCCTGTGGAACGCCTCCCCCACTAACTCCCTCCACCCCCTTTCTGCATCCTTCCGGCCTTTGTCCCCCAAGCGGCTCCGGTCCTAAGGATGTTGTTTTGTAACTTGACACTTCTAGATTTCCTGTACAAATGTACCCTGTCCTCCCAACAGCTGACAGTGGCATTGTTGTAGCTCTGTGATAGATGGTTCCTCTTTAACCCCCCCCCCTCCCCCTCTCCACCACTACCACCATATATACACACACACAGCAAGAAAAACAAACACTGATATATTTTGCTATTTTTTTTCTCTCTCTCTATTATGTTGATCTCAAACTCTTATACTGCTGGACATTTGTGGAGGCCCTTTTCTGCTCTGCGTCATTATGAATGTTAACTGACTGTATATAACTGATATATTCTCAATGCAAGATCATACGGAGTTTATTACATCTGATGATAATTAAGTGGCCTTAGTCAGCTTCAATAATTTCGAGAAAGGGTAACGTTCACGAATGACGCCACTGTATTTGGATTTAGTGATGAAACGTAATCTGAGCCGTACTAGTGACGGGGGGAGGGGGCGAATAAAAGGTTCCAAGATAGGTGACGTCATTTGTGAACGTTCCCAACCCATTTTAGAAATAAGGTATTGATCAATACTGGACTGGATTTGTGGGCAATTGGATGAGCAGCCCTTCCTGTCTCATCTGTATTTTGTATAGCTATATCTAGGGTTGTATCCTGCAGTTGAAAAGGTATACCATGGATAAATAAAGGGAAAAAATGGGATAAATGGAAAAACAGAAGTCGAAATTCAGACAGCCTCATTTATTATGTTGTGCTATCAGGGTTGTCATATATGTAATTGCAGTTTCCTTTCACAAAACCACGTTTAATATTTTAATGATAAAACCATGCGGGTGTTGAAATAATGTAAACTTAGTGCACCCGTGGTGTGTAAAGGACGAAGAATACTAATGTGTTATTGCTCTCACTACTGGCCGAGTGTGATGTTTAAGAGGCTATTATTTACCTACCGGCACATTGTGTGGTCTGTGATCAGATAGACATAGCCCACATGTCGTTCTAGATTGTAACCTCGATTCCAGAAACCATACTTGTTGGAACGTCAGTATAGTGAATATCATTTGCCATGGATATAACTTGTTTGTGCATGTACAGGTTGGGTCCAAATTAGCTACAAACGGTGGAGTAATAGTTGTATTAAATTTACCTGAACGTTCAGTTATCTTTCTCTCTCAAGTGACAGGTTCTTGTCTATCTTACATGTAAAGAATGTGACAGAATTAAGGGAACTTCATTGGAACCAGGTAGAGGTACCACAATGTTATCGTTAGGGGAATGGTGCATATACCCTGAAGTCCAGGGTACCACCACATCCTCATGTAATGTGCTATTAGTGGGTTTTAACACAAATACATAGGTCTAGCCTCTGGAATGATACGGCAATCAAACAACCACTCCTTACCATGTGAGAATTAGAATGTATGATTATCACAAACCACACCTAATTGGGGGCGACCTCTGTGAAAACCACAATGATCCTGTTGAAGCTAACAGAGACAGTATGAGGTGTAGATCAGGGTGTTTTTGACGTGGACTGGGTATGTCAAGTTATTGTTTCTGCATTGTTTCCCCCCTGTTTGTTTGTGGCTCTGACATATCAGCCCATCAGTATACTGAACCTGACTTTTTTACCCCTACCCATCTCCGACCCCCATAGCATACACATTACACAATATACATATCCAGGCCGTGGATGTTGTTGATCGCCGGCCCTGTTCTTTACCTGTTGGTTCTGTGTCAAGAGTGATCTTTTTACCCCGTTTGCTGCTCTGCCCGGGCCCTCCAACGACTCTTTTATGTGTTTTGTGGATATTGTATATATTTTGTGTATATAGGATTGTGTGTTTAGTGTTTTTTTTATGTGAGGGGACAGTGTCTCTGATGTTTACCCTGCGGCAACAGGTGTTTTCCCAGCCCCATGTGTTGTTGCCTTCGGTTGAGGTACTCTCCATCAACAACTTTGGAATTATGCAATGCATTATTAACAGTTTACAACCCCTCATAATTCACAATGTGGCAATTTAAAAACTCGGTGATTAAATTAGAGGAGACTTCGATCTTTAAGTTTTAGACAATGGGCAGCATTTGACTGTCTATTACCCCGGTAGATGTGGCATATGGAACATTAAATGAACTGTACCTGGCTACCGATTGAAAAGATCAAGAGACATGTTTCTTCCTATGTCTTCGCAGGGCTCTACATATATAAATATGATACTTTTCTAAACACTTCCAAATGTTTGGGTTGGGATATTCGTAATGAGGAGACAATAATTGCTGCAGATATTTCTGGTCTAAAATAGAAATTTGACCAAAAACGGACTATTTCCAAATGTCTTCAATAATAGCTGTGGCTCTCTATACCTGGCCGTCTGATAAACCCTAAATAAAAGGCATGTCCATGTGCAACTTAACAAACAAACACTTTAACCTAAAACAAACAAAAACGTTTACCTGAACAAGCAAACACGTTAAAAACAATCTGAAGAAGGTGGCAAGTCGTTGCTTAGTAACAACACAAAGGTGATCAAAACAAACGGGTCTCTAATCTCCTAGACCAGTCTTTGAAGTAAAGGGAATTCCCATATTGACTCTCCCCCACCCCTGTAGCTTACCCTTTGTGTAGGCTGACTTCAATCCCTCTGGTGCCTCCCAGAACAAAACAGGAGCTCATCAATTAGGAATAGCGTGAGTCAGCTGCTGGGGTATTCCCCCTTGATGGTGATGGAGGAGAACACATGACACTTTCTGCACGTCACGGTACCTTGTAGTAGAATGTAGGGTGTAGCGTGGGAGAGGCCCCGCAGCAGTCAGCATCGTGATGACATGGGGGACTATCCCAGAGCTATCTGACAGAATTTATTGCTGTATAGGCAATGAGAGTAGAGCTCTCATTGACCACCAGTATAGGTGACCCCCCTGAAAGACATTGGGGATGGGGGGGGGGGGGGGGGGGTCACTCTATATCTACGTACTGCTGAGAGGACAGCCACAAATGACGTCATCAGTTTTGGGACCTTTTTCAACCACTCTCCCAGTCCCACGCCCACCTTTTATAACTGATTCGTAAAGGCTCTCCAGATCGGACATCCCTTTATACAAAACTTTGTTCAAGTACTTAGTTATGAATCTGCACCACTGACCGTTTATGTACAGTTGGTTGTGTGGGAACAAATCAACAATCAGTATAATATGACCGTGAAAATGTGTTGTCTTCAACCTTACAACTAGAGGCAAAAGGAAGTCCCTTTCGGAACTATTTAACCCAAGTGTTAATGTGGAATTTTGTGGTGCCTATGATACAGTGCCCTCCAGCGACATGCATACAGTAACATGCATGACTATAGGTAATCCTTGTGACTGGAGCAGGCCAGAAACTTCCCCTTAGCACCCATCCTGATTGCACAATAACCATGTTGCATTAAACATGCGACACTTCCTCAATTATAACACTACACATGTACCTATGCCCCTGATACTGAACTCTTCAGTAATGTTAACCATTGAAGTACAATAGTGTTTTAATGCACTGTGCCCTTTTTGTCATCATGCATGAACGCAATATCGCTTTACTCGCCCTTGCTGCATGCATGTATCATAACGACCTTAAAATGGTTCATGCACTCCAGGTAACAGTATACCTGCATGATGCACTAATGCAGGTACTGGTACTACTTAGTGCATCATGACGACATATTTACATATGAGCCTTGAACCATCATCCAGTCCTAAAAGGTGTTAAACCGTTTGGTGTAGAATGTAGTTGAACCCCCACCTTTCCTATATAGGGTACAGAGTACCGGTCCTCACTCCACTACAAATCCCGGTGAAGGGGCAGCAAGAATTTGGCATTTAACACGGAAGTTACCATATGTTGAATTTTCATGTGACCCTGATCCAAGCCATTGTAGACACACCGGTATCAGGCAACCGTAACCACCTGACTTATGTAAATCCAAATGGTCAATACTCCCTACCTTTGTAGATATACGTGGAAAGAGGAATAAACCACGTATATACCACTTGTTTTGATGAAACCATTTACCATCTGTGTAACCACTTTAGGCTTATGCAATTTCTGCGAAATCACTTGTGCCAGTAGTATGATATGCAGCAACAGCTTTGTTTAAACTGCTATCTATATGTTGGATAATAGACCCATAGATAACTCTTTTTTTTAAATTTCTAATTACAGCATTCAACTCATAGCATTACACGCATGAGTATCCACATTAATTCCAAACACACTTATACAATTACAGGAAGGTTAAATAAAATAAAAAACTGATTATTTTACCAAATACTGGTGCCAGCATTCCAACTAAAGTTCAGAGAGGTCATGTAACAACGTAATATATTGCGTACAGAAAGGTGATAGGGTCGGGCACCTGCTATAAATGTCCATAGTTAAACACCCCACATAGCCGGTGCCTGTATAATTACGTTATGGTCAGTGTGCACAAAAAGGCAGCCATGTGTAATACCCCTATGTCAATATACGCAGGTAAACCTCCCCAATAAGGAAAACCAAAGAGGCATGCTCATGCTATAAGTTCTTCTATAGTTAAACAGTCATCCAATCCCGTTAATACGGTGAAATATTTAATCCACACATATAAGGCTTTGGCGCAGAGCCCATGGGAACGTTTTCAAATTACAACGCCATTTTTCAGGACCTACCCACCCCCTGCAAGTATTTTGGGCAAATTGACCAGATACAAACTTATATGTGACCCACGTTACGTTCCGTCACTGAATCCAAAGACCCCCCCCCCCCCCTTCCTCCCAAATCCCCTAGTCAGTGACTCATTCGTGAACGTTTCCTAGTCTCAATAGCCGCGATTCAATATATACATATAATTATATGTGTGTATTTTTGTATATCCATGAAAATATCTCAGTGTAGATATGTATCATGAATTTCCATATGGAAACACCTGGCTCCAATAGATTTATTACTTGGAAATGGATATAACATGATGTGAATAAGTTATGTTATCAAGCGTCGACCTGGTAGTTGAAACACTTTGTGAAATATTCAGGTAATGGTGCTTGATGATGTGCATTAGTCCCATGAAACTACTTTGACCAAACAACCGTTGCATATCCAACTTAATCCTGGTTGCTATACTCCACAACATGTGTTGGATGGCCGTTGACAAGATAGTATTAATGTTGTCAGTTTCAAAGCTGGGAAACTAGTAGGTGTGAAACTTAGTTGGGTAATCACACTTTAAAATTTTACATCTAGATTCTAACACTAATTTTTGAGACGTAATAAAGTTTTCATGGAATAGGGTAGGATATGACCAGCTCTGTATCGTTTGTTTAAAAAGGACATAGTTATAAAACATGTACCCGGTATAAGGACTTAGAGGACAGAGAAGAGACGTCATATGTCTCCATAACGTCAACATCTAGGCGTCCACACACAAGGGAAGGACCTAAGTAGAGTGGGCACATAATTCTATTGATGTCTCATACAATCGTACTGTATATATACTAGCGGAATTCTAATATTATGGTTTTGGGAGAGGTCCCGTGCATTTGTCCTTGCCTAGAACCATGGCAAATACATGTATATATATATACATGTCATACATGGTGAGAGCGTATACGTGCATCTATAGATTAATGCAATGCACGATCAACACAGCAATTCGGTACTTTAAAACTGTATGTAGGCCTATACCTATATGGACCTTATGTTTATTGCTAGGATGTGTGAAAAGCCATCAATTCAGTTACTATTAAGTTACACTACCTGACACCCACACATTGGCTTGACTCATCCTTTTACACCAAAAGTACTTTTCTTGTGTATCTATCTCAAGTATTTTGATAATGAAATGGCAATTTCGGCGTCACGCAGACGACTTTTCAATATACTTTGGTGGCGATGGACGCGCGAATGGAGGATGATAAAGGCGGGAAAGAGCACGTGGTGTAGCGCTTTTTGCGCGCGTGGTGTGGGGGACGCCTTGAAAAAGGGAGAAAACAGAAAAGGGAAATAAAAGAGAAAACATGACCTCATAGCGTCAGGCCTGGCGTATGTAGGCTACTGCGTTCCTCTGGGCCCAGGCGTTCCAGCTTATCTTGGTTGGCCAACACGTTCTCTGGGCTGATAGAGTTTCAAAATATCCATGCCCTCATGTCCCCAACCTGCCATTTGTCAGCAACTCCAGGCCCCAACCCCACACCCGTGGACCCAGGAGGGAGGCAATAGTACGTGTTGTATGTATAATGGACAGTGACTCTTGGGCGCATACCTAGATAACAGGACAAAGATGTTCAACATATGGGTGTACATGGAGAAGTGCCCAAGGTCTAAACTGTAGATTTAACCATTTTAGGGCCGTACAGTGCTTTATTGATGCCCTTTTCGTCATTATACGTGAATGTAGCCCTTGCACTAGGGCTGCATTCATGCATCATGACGACCCGCTGGGTCATTATGGTTGGTATGATCCTTGGATACATTTCTGACGCGTTACTCATTTATGAATGCATCGTGATGATAAAGCACATACTAGCAGCGCACAATGCAGCCTTTGAAGGGCTAATCCCTACATAGAGACCACATGGTCTCTTCTACAAATGGTAGAATTTGATGAAAATCACAATGAAAGCATCCACAGTTTGCGTTTGTCATAAGTATTTAAACCTCGTCATATTTTCAGAAAATATACAGTTTAATATCAGCAGAAGAGTCATGAGGGAGCCAGCTCTTCTCCTCACACCCTGTAACTTACTTAGTCAGTATTAATTTCACACTGCAACAATACCGTTACCTTCAAAGAGAACTCAAGAATGACACAAGTTAGAAACTTGTGTATTTCCCAGGAAATGCACAAGCTTTATGCGCAAGATAGTACAAGATAGACACAGGAGATTCTCGAGAATACTGAGTGAACATTCCTAGTGACATTTTCATTAGTGATGTGTATTTCCTGAGTTTTACTCGTACAAAAAACCAGAAGTTAATAGAAGAACCAAATAATTCCACAAGTAGTATGAAGAGGTGTATTTCTCGAGTTTCACTACAAGAAATGACAGGGAATACGACACAAGAAAATTTCCAAAAAAAACACGTGCAAGAAACATTCTGAAATTCTGGAGTAATGACACGAGTTTCGCTTGAGATTTCGCAGGGTTGGTATCACGCAGTAGGCCGCCCCCATGTGTCCTTATCTGCCGGCTGTAGCCATGATGAGGCGGTCACCACTGGCAGCATACATTTAGCACCATGACCTGTGCTGACATATGTAGAATGACACCATACAGGGAGCCCCTGGTAGAACCTACAACAGAACCACGTATTATATATGAGTACCCTAAAACCTCGCGTATAGACCGCGGCTAGTACGCTAGTCAGATCGCTGGTTCGGCTTATAGGAACGGCCCATAGTCGGGGTGCGTCTAATACGCGAGTTACGCGAGGTTTTACAGTACGTGTGGTACATGACTTATCTGTAGTATCAGATGTGTACCAAGACAAGGTACTAGTACCAGATGTGGTGAGGATAATACTGATTAAAGGCCGAATATTGCGTCAGTGCAGAATACCAGTCATGGTCATGAGAAATGCATGAATGCAGCAATGGCGCGTAACTCGCCAGAACTGCACGACGGGGTTGATACATCCCTGGCAGGTCAGCATGATGCTCGAATGCAGCCCCGGTCAGTTACTCCTGTGCTGCATCCATACATCATGGACACCAAGGGCTGCACAATGCAGACCTTTAATGGAATAATGGCCTCCAATGGCAGTAATCAATAGGTGACATATCTATGGTTGTCATAATGTTGATATCGTGAGATCATTTAGCTACTGCATGTAACCCAAACCGTCTCTTTCTTTCATTGATAAAGTCGTGATAGTCAAGGTTCATACCAGTTTACACAACACTTTATTCTGCTAAATGGATATTAAATTGATTATATATTTTAACAGAGATGTGGAAAGAGAACCGGTCATTGAATACCGGTAGTATCGTTTAGCTTGGATAACAATAACTTTAAAGTGTTTGTAGGGCGAAATATATGTGTTGACAGTAACATTATGAAAAACAAACAAAACAAAAAACTATGTAGAATATCTGGTGTGAGGCCCGGGGTAGTTTATCTGTGACGTACCGTCATAAAGGAGAGGCTTTGTTGGGTCCGTCACAAACTGTTGATGGGATGTTTTGTACTGCCCACTCCGTACCCCGAGACATTTACTGCTGCCATATGTCACATACCCTTTAAGGGCCGCATACCGGAGGTGCATTAATGTGCTATACCCCTTGTTGTCATGACCTATGCATGCAGCTCGACGAGTGTACTCACCTGTGCTACATTCATGCATCGGGAGGGTATCAACCCCATAGAATAGGCATGATGCTTGCATGAAGTACTGATGGGTTATTAATGCACTATGTTGCCCTTAAAGGGTTAATGTGTGTCAAGTCCCACTGTGTGATGTTACTTCACACTTAGTTATTCTGTCTCACCAAGTAACTGTCATCACTGTCTTGTTGAACACATATTATATGAGTTACTTTTGACATGATTTGTTCACAGGCAAATGTTGTTTTCCTCATAACCATGGAAAGAGCCATAATGACAATAATGAAGATTTACGCCATAATGATAACCAACTCCAGGCTAACCTAGACAGTCGAGAGACTTGGGGGAACGTTCAACAATTACGTCACTGCTACTAAGGGGATGGGGAGAGGGGGGGTCTTTTGGTATGGCCTACAAATACCGTTAGCAACGGTGACAAAGGGGTGGGTCGGTCACGAAAAAACAGTGACATAATTTGTGAACGTTCCCTTGTGAGTTCTTTGTGTTCTGTTGCCGTCATGTGTGTTATGTTAGACTGACCTTAAACTGTCAGTAGATGTTCCATGTTTAACATGTCAGCCTTAAGATATCAGATCCTGACGACTGTTCACCTAATTGTTGCCATAACGCGGCGCTAAATGTGATTTATTATGTGCTATTATGGTTGCTTTGTTGTGAGAGGGTGACCAAAAAGATCCGGGACATCCCAGGCATCTAGTCCCCCTGCCAGTAGTAGAAAAAGAGCGTCATGTATATATATATATATCAAAATGATGAGCCTCAGAGCTGGGACACCCGGTTAAAACATCCAGGGAGAAAGAAACGTGGTAAACAGTTGTGTGTTTTAGACTACCCATGCTACATGATTCGTGCTACGTACTCTGCAGACTGATAAATGGTACCACAAAAAAACGAAGCAGTGTCTACCATGGTTTTTCAATTTCAACTGAAAACTGTGACAGGACAGCTGGCCCGCAGAACGACTGGCCCACCTGGCCACAGGACAGTTGGACCCCAAGAAACTGGCCCAGGGTAATTGGCCCCCATATAATAAGCCTGACCAGAGGTTGTGCCCAATATTCTATTTCTGGCCAGGGTAGGCCGATGGAGATAACTCGCCCCACCATTTCAGTATCTGTTGATGTGTGTATGTGGAATGTCAATTCAGTATTTATAATGTGTGGTTATTGTGGATTATACATAAAGTATGTCACGTAAATTTCGGCAATCAACACACCCTACTACCCTAGCGGTGCGGTTAGGGGCAATCATCCAGGGATCCATTTTCTTGCTTGTATCGGGTAAAAAGGGGGGACAAACAGTTTAGCTTTCTTCTCATCATAATCATAACCCCATCAACCCTTAATTATTCCCCGTTTCCAAGATAAAGCAGACAACCTTTTCCCCAGAAATTTCCCGGATTTTGTCAGAAAACGAGGATGTTTTCTTTATATTAATACATGTTTTTAATTTAATAAGATATCCATAATTCAACCACAGAACTTCAAGCTGGCAGTGACACTAGTATCTCCCTTATAACCATGAGCTTGGTGTTATAAATCTTTGCACTAAACTGTAGGGACCAGTAACCTTGTCTGGGTGTGTGTACATACTCCTCACCCACCAGACATGTTGACAGGATCTGCTGCCCTATCAGCATATATCCGGGTTGAATTGGACACATACTGATTAGCCATGCTGTAATGGCCACCCAATATAGAATCCATTACACCAACGTTATAATTGACTTCTACATGTATGTTGACAAGGCAGCCAAGAGAAGGGCCCCAGACGGGGGGTAGCTGTGTCACTTGTCAAATGCGAGTATAAGAAGTGCCAATGTCCCTTATTCCGCCCTAGCTGGTTGTCCACTGGACAGCGCCATATTTGACTGGTCCCAGTGTGCACCCTCTCCTGTCCAGTCACTAGCTTCAGCAAATCATGTAGACCTAATCAGGGAGCTAAAGCTCTGCTTGGAGAGTGGAACTACATTCCCTGCATGCTAGGACACCTGCAATCTCTTTATTACCTGTCCAGGATAGGGTTGTGGTTAGGACAATGGACTCATGATCAGCAGTACCTAAGTTCAAATCCCCTCCAGGCTAAGTGTGGTAACCATACCATGCACCAGGAAATCTCTTTTACTTAGGTCTCCTCGGTTGAGTTGGAACATTTGTTACCTTAGATTCAACCCTATTGGTTGCACCAAAACGTTTTTGTAAACCATTTATGAATGCTTGGATTAGTTCTTTTGGTAACCACTTTTGGTAACCATCTATGTTACACTTAAAGCCACACCAAGAACCGAACCCGGGACCCTTGGATTGGGAGATCCAGGCTCTCCTGGTTGAGCTATCGAGGCTGACGGTAGATCCATGTACAATAGGTAAAATTTGTTATTGATTATCTTCATTAATGATCAATGCTAAATAATGGGATACTGTAATAGGGACCTTGAACAACCAATGGGGTCGAACCCAAGGTAATAAATGTTCCAACTCAAAGGAATGTTCCCTAACAGATCGACCCCAGGACCTAAATAAAAAGAGATTTACTTGTGCCTGCTATGGTCACCACAATTAGCATGGAGGGGATTTGAACTTAGGTACTGCTGATCATGAGTCCATTGTCCTAACCACAACCCTATCCTGGACAGGTAATAAAAGGAGTGTCCTGGTACAACCAATGCACAATACCCACATGTAGAGGCCTAGTGTAATCATTGCTTCACTCTCCCCCCAGATGTTTGGCCCCCCTGAGACCAACACTGCTAGTTCTAAGTGCCCCCAATTGTGGCAGCACTGGTATCCCGCTAGTGAGGAATAGAAGTAAGAAATAGGTACTGTCCCTTGTCTACTTATTGTGTAGGTCTTTTCCCTTGTCGCTAACTTCCAGCATCCCTTGTCCCTTGTCACATGGGTTAATACAGGGGCTTGTCGCCTTGTCGATTTTACCCCTCTGGGGCCCTAAGAGAGAACGACGCAGTTGCACAAGTGTGTACACTGTGTGATGTTTTCTACACTGTGTGATGTTTTGATTGCCTCTTCCTAGAAATGCACGTGAGAAATGCGCCGTCTGCATGTGCGTCCTGTTTGGTACTGGTATGCTGATACACAGTGGGGTGTTGGGGTATGCAGTATTTACACCTAGAGTTACACTAGTATGCGCCACTTCCTACATCCAATTACATTGTACATTTTTGTACATAGCTATACTGGTTTCCAGTGTTACCAGTTAATGAGTTTACTGTTCAGTTACTTGAAAGTAATTAAGTAGTACCAAGGAAAATGCTATAGTAATATCAATATACGTTCTATTAATATTAGTATTAAATTCTATGTCAAAATCAGTTGTGAGGCTAATAAAATATCTGAATTTCTAGTATAAACATTATAACCAATGGGACATCTAAAAATGTGTCCTCCATCTAGGCCCGGGGCCTGGGCCCAGGGGTATTGGTCGGTAAGCATGTCCAGGTGCCACTGATTCGGCAAACTTGTTGACATACAGCAGAACACTTTTGTTCTCCTGTCAGTCCTTGGGATATAAAAAGTAGTCAGGTATCCCCTCACCCTGAGCACGTACCGAGGTCGCAGGGATACATTGGGCCAATGTCGACAATGATCGACACTATCGCAATCGTTATTGACCTGCTGGCGTAGCCATCCAGGTCATACAATGGGACACGGAGTGGCCGTAAGCCCAAAGAGAGAACGAGCGCGTCCTATCCTTCAACACTGTTTCCGCGAACATTAGATTAGTACCAAAACGCACTGGACCGAGACCTGGCCGCGGTGTGGCCACATTCGTGTATTCCCATTTGCTGTTCTGTCCAATGCAGGCAATCCCGTACCACAACCGTATCCTACCATACAAGCACATGGCAAAATAGCATTTCCGAACACGTTCACAGTTTGCACACATAAACTATCCCCCTCTCTGGCCTCGGTGTGGCGACATTCGTGTATTCCCATTTGCTGTTCTGTCCAATGCAGGCAATCCCGTACCACAACCGTATCCTACCATACAAGCACATGGCAAAATAGCATTTCCGAACACGTTCACAGTTTGCACACATAAACTATCCCCCTCTCTGGCCTCGGTGTGGCGACATTCGCTTATTTCCATTTGCTATTCCCTCCACGTTTTACACCATACAGGCGATCCCCTATCACAACAGTCGTCTACCATGCAAGTACATTGCAAATTAGCATTTCCGAACACGTTCACAGTTTGGAAACATAACCTATACCCGAATCTGGCCTCGGTGTGGCGACATTCGCTTATTTACATTTGCTATTGCCTCCACGTTTTACACAATACAGGCGATCCCCTATCACAACCGTCCTCTACCATGCAAGCACATGGCAAATTGGCATTTACGAACACGTTCACAGTTTGCAGACGTACACTTTCCCCCCTGAGGTTTAGCTGTCACAACCGTAGCAGACTATTCAAGCACATGGCATCATAGCATTTCCAAACACATCCACAGGGTAGGCACGTACACTCTCCCCAATAATTTATACCTAAATGAATAAGAAAAGCGGCATAAAATGTGCTTGGTGATTATGCCATTACATGATTCACCAACCCCCCCCCCCACTGCTCCGTTCTGACACCGCTGTTGTCACACCATATGCCAACTCACACGAATACAGTAACAACCCCCCCCCCCCCCACCCACAGGCTGCTCACTGGTGGACGGGTATATAAAGAATGCTACACATGGAGTTCACTCAGTTGGTATTTTATACCGGCTGAGTGTCTTCTGTGCCTTACGTTCAAGTCTTATTCAGTAGACTGCCAACGTAAACTACACATTTGATACAATCCGTATTTGTGTTAGGTTTGATGTATCAACACTTGTTTGATTATCAATCTGATACAGTCCTCATGCCGAAATAAACCAAACACCGAAATAAAGCAAAAACCGCAAATTCAAATCAAATAATCACAAACCCATATAATAGAATCCGGATAATACATTTTGTAAACAAACATCAATTGAAAGTAGCTGTAGGCATTTCAAGAATTAACAGTCATGTCCCACATTGTCAGAGCTTCTTGGGATCAAGGTCACAGTAAATATAATGCATATTATAGGGGTTCTCAATGTGTTGCAAATTCAGCCATGTTTCTTATTGTCTCGACATGGGAAGACTTAGATACAATGAACGCTGATGATTTAAATCATGTTTTGGATTATGGAGATATACTATATGCTGACATTCGAGAAATGGTCTCGCAAAGTCATCTCATGACTACTGAAATACCGAGACAGATTATCGTTGATAATACAAAATATCATTTGAAATTGACTGGGAGTCTGATCAATTTGTTATCTCATGATATTACTAACCTGCGCCATCTTGTCATTAAATGCTTTAATGTTGGGAAATTGGCTATATTTAATTGTAGAGACTCTGCTGTAGCCATTGTGCACAAAAATGGTAAATATTTCGTATTCGATCCACATTCTCGTAATAACTGTGGAATGAGAGCAGAAATTGGTACAGCAGTATTGATGAAATTCACCACAGTAGATGCATTTGTTCAACATCTTTACAAACTGAACTATAATAGATTCAAACAAGAACCCTTTGAAGTTACCACATTTGAAATAGTGCATGAGAATTTATCACAAAGTTATGAGAAAAAAGTGATTGGATTAATCCAGACTATCAAGAAAAATGAGATTGTTCCGATCATTGATCAAACTAGCAACCTTGATACATCAGTTCCTCAACAGAATGGTACATATACTCATGAAAAAGAGTCAATTTCTCAAATTGGTTCCAACAAACGAAATTCCAAAGATGGATTTATATTGGTGCATAATACTAAATATAGCAAACAAGCTTATGCAACACCAGCTTCTAAAAATGAGCAAAACATTAGCGTTGATAGCAATGTCAAAAACACTGCATACGTAAAAGTTAATTTTAATAAGGAATCCTCAATAAAATCATCAAACAAACCTGAGCCAACTAAAAAAAGGAAATTTAAACAAACCGATTACAAAGGGCCTACAGCTGCAAAAAAGTCTCCTAATCAATATTTGGATGTTGGTGTATCAAAATGTAAACAGACTAACAAAATGGGACAAAATACATTTGTAATTAACAAGATGGAGACAAAAAACTCAGATTCAAATGATAACTTGGAATATAGAATACCAAAGAAATCAGGAGATAATGGGATGACCAATATTAAAATACATGAAAGTGTGAAATTACATTCAAATCCAAATGAACAAAAACCTAAAAGAAATATAAATTTCATCATTCCAAAAAAAAACCACATCCCAGTACAACTTAGTACAAAAATACCTTCTGGTATTCAAATTCCTTCAAATTTAAATCAAAATCAGGAACACCCCAAAATATGCTCATATTTACATGCTGATTGGGATGAAAACAATTCTCGTTATCCTGCAGAAATTCGTGGTAAACAAAGTTTAATCAATTGTGTAATGTATCATATTTATGCAAGAAAACTTAACAGTTATAAATTGACAGCACATAATTTGAATACCATAATGGAATATGGGGCACTGTTGCATACGGATATTGCTTCATTTTTCAATCAACAATTTTTGATGACAAATCAAATTCCCAAAACAATAATAACGAACAATATGGAATTTCAGCATACATTAATGGGACAAGTTATCAGTTTTATTGGAAATGATATTAAAGATATTCAAGAATCTATTCATATGGCTTTCACAAGAGGCAGTAGGTTGTATTTTAGTATTGACAACTGTACAATTGCAATTAGTAAAGAAAATAACATGTATTATGTTTTTGATTCACATAAAAGAAACAATAAGGGTATGCCTTGTACAGCACAGGAAAAGGGATACGCTGTGTTATTATCATTTGAAAACTTTAATGATTTGTGTAAACATGTGCATAGACTTTACAAAGTGCCAAATGAATTAATGCAATACGAAATAACTTCAATCAGAATTAGGCCAATAGGAGTTCAATTAGGCTACAGATGTATTTGGGGAAAACTAGATACAATTGACACGACTTTTGCAGTCCCACTTATAGTAAGAAGGTCAGGCAATATGCTAGATAACACAAGGTATAACCAAGAATGGCCAACATTATCCCATAAAGTAAATTCTCAAAATGATTTTGTAGAAATGACTTATCAGAATATTGACAATGAAAATACAATAAAATCAAAGCCAAAAAAAAATACAATACAATCTAGAATTGACTTTGAAAATAAGAATGTGGTTAAAAATGACAATCATAGTTTATTTATGGATAATGAAAATTCACTTAAGAAAAGAAAGAGCTCCACTGATAATTCAATCCAGACCCCGGAATTAAACAAAAAAATCAAAATTGAAAAATCTGCACCCCCTAAGCATCCTATTGTACATTATAAAGATTATGCTAGTAATAAACCTATCAAAGAATTCAAATGCGGAATTTGTTTAAAAAGTTTAAGTAAATCGTCATTGAAAATTCTGCAACCTAATATTCATTCATTGTGTAATAAAATTTTAGGATATGGACTGAAAGTTGAAGAAGGGGCATTGGTGTGTCATACTTGTAGAAACAATATTTCAAATAAGAATAGACTTCCTGATAAATGTCAATTTCTGATGAAAAATAAAATATATAATGATGAAGGTAAAATATTATGCATTATTTGCCTTAATAAATACAAAAAATCTTTTATGAAATTATTGACCCATGAAGTCAAATTAAAAGCTCAAGTACTCATTAAACATGAAATTTTTCCTAAAGGGGGTAAGGAAATTTGTAAAACATGTGATTCACATATTAAAACTAAAAACCAATTACCAGATAAATGTTCATTTTATAAAGATAATGAAGAAAATGTATGTGAAAACCCTTTGGAAGAAATATTAAATGAAATTGACATAGAAGTTGAAGATTTAAATCAATCAATAGATCTTGAAAATGAAGAAGATTGTAATGATAATTTAGATAGTTTAATAACACAGATCGAAAAAAAGATTGGTAAATTGGATGATATAGCTTTATTTAGAAGTTTGGGATTGCAAGGACCTGATTATACCTGTAAATTATGTTCTCAAATATGGTTTTTTACACAAGTTCATAAAATAACAGATACAATCAGGAAGAAATTATATGATTTGTGTCAAATCAAAATGAAAAAAAATGAAACAGGATATCTTTGTAATACATGTAACAGAAATATGTACAATAATACATTACCTAGAATATGTCCTCAAAAAGGATTTAAATTGCCCTCAATACCCTTGGAATTGAGATTACACCCAGAGGAGGAACGTTTAATAGCTTTGAGGATCCCTTTCATGAGAATCAGGGAATTACCAAAAGGTGAACAATATGCACTTAGGGGATCAGTAGTAAATGTTCCAATTAATATCGCACCAACAATTGCTCAATTACCAAGGTATATAAATGAATCTGGATTAGTTCCAATCACTTTAAAACGTAAATTAGAATATAAATCAGTTTACAGCAAAAAAAATGTAAGGCCTCTTGTTGTATTACAAGCATTAGAATGGTTATTAAAAAATAGTGATCTATATAAGAATGAAGACGTTGTAATAGACACCAATTGGTTAGAAACCACCATAAATGAATTAAAAAAAGATAATACATTAGATACCAATATAATGGTTATGTCTCCAGAACATCCAGATCCAGTTGACCAGCCTGAAACAGATAATGAAGAACCTATAGATATTCACATAATCAAAACTAAATCTAACCCAAATAATGATGACGCGGAAGATTCTGACATTGATCAAAATGATAGTTTCTGTGAGGTAGAACCAAACCGCGAAATTGAAACTGAAACTCTATTGGAAGGGCCAGCGACCGATCATATTTTACAAATTGCTCCAGGTCCAGTGCATTTACTTAGTGATACAAATGCAGAATATCTATCGTATCCTACACTATACTGTGGTCAAAACCCTTATGCTGGTTATGAATACCTTAGATATGTGGATATATGTAAATTTGAACTTAGAAATAAAGACCGTAGATTTGCTGAATCCATTTCTAACCTCTTATTTAAGTATAGACGATATCAAATTAATTTCTCCCAAAATGCTTCTAATTTTGTTGTAAGGACACAAAATAAAAAAAATCCTTATACAGCTGGATTAGTATCTGATTTAGATAACAGAATAGAAATGACTAAATATAATAAAGCCTTTTTTTATTACATTAAATTAAGGAATTCTCCAATGTACTTACAAAACATAAAAAAACAGTTATTATCCATGATCAGACAATTAGGGATTCCAACCTTTTTTATGTCGTTAAGTGCTGCAGATTTTAAATGGTTAGACCTATTAAGGACTTTAGCGAAGCTTCAAGACTCAAAAATATATACAGATGAAGAATTAACAAAATTACCTTGGAAAGAAAAGTGTCGTTTGATTAAATCTGATCCTGTTACATGTGCTCGTTATTTCAATCATAAATTTGAAGTTTTTCTTAGGACAATTTTATGTGGAAAACAAGCAATACTTGGTAAAGTAATTGAGTATTTCTATCGAGTCGAGATGCAACATAGGGGTTCCCCACATTTGCATTTTCTGGTCTGGGTTAAAGATGCTCCAAAACCTGAGAATCCTGATAATTATCCAGAAGTTATAAAATTTGTTGACGATAAAATTTCTTGTTCATTAGATGTACCTGAAGACCATAAACAGTATCTGAAATACCAAATTCATTATCACTCAAGAACCTGTAAAAAAAACAATAAGAAAATTTGCAGATTTGGTTTCCCAATTCCTCCAATGAAAGAAACCATAATATTGGAACCAATGGATCCTACACAGGAAAAAGAATTAATTCTTGAACTAAGAGATTTATATAAGAAAATCAAAATATACTTAGATACAGATGAATGCCAGGAAGGGTCAATAGATGATATGTTGGCAAACTTTGATATTTCATATGAACACTATTTAGAAATAGTTAGATCTCAGCTAATAGACAGTAAAGTTTACCTAAAAAGGAGTACTAAAGAAGTCCGAGTCAATCAATATATGAAAAAACTCTTACATGTTTGGCAAGCGAATCATGATATACAAATGATTTTAAACCCGTATGCTGTAGCTATGTATATTGTAAATTATATTAATAAACAAGACAGAGGTTTAAGTTTACTACTAAGTGATATAATGAAAGAGGCCCGTGCTAATAATTCTAATGTTAAACAACAACTTAAAGAAATAGCAAAAGCATTCACATATAGCACTGAAATAAGTGCCCAAGAAGCAGTTTATATCCTTTTGGGAATGCCTATTGCCAAAAAGTCCCGAGAAGTTAAATTCATTAATACAAATCCTCCTCACAATCGCTTAAGAATATTGAAGAAGCAGGCTGATTTATTGGCATTAGATTGTGATTCAGTGGATGTGTATATGGATGATAATCAGACAAAATATTTAAATAGGCCAGTAGAATTAGAGGATTATTCATTTGCTGATTTCATTAGTCAGATACATGCAACAAAGATAACAAATCACAATTTAGATAAACTTAAGAAGAATCCCACTGTGTTAGCATTAACAGATACACATTTCTTTAAAAAACGTAATAAGAGGGCTATTTTGACATTTAATATGTATAATCCAGAAACTCAAACAAATGAATATTATAGAACTCTATTACTTTTATACAAACCTTGGCGTATTGAAGATGATGGCGAAATTGAAATTAATTACAAGGATAAATATGATCAATTATCTATTAAAATGAAAAACCTAATTTTAAATCAAGCAGCATTATATGATCATTATGCATTGGGTGATATCATTCAAAATATTAATAATGTGATGAATGATACGGCTTTGCAACAAAATGCGTTGGATGAATTAGGTTCTAATATATTGCAAGACAATGAAGAATCTGAATTAGAAGGATCTAAAGATGTAAATAAAGATGGATTTTACCAACCTCCCAAAAATATGCAACCGGTTGAGTTCAATCAAAACAACAAAGACCCGAGTACTGTTTCAGAAATCACATTACCAACTATTATTGAATCTATTTGGCCTTTACAAAAAGTATTAGATTCTGTAAGTATGTTAAATAAATCTCAACGTGAAATTTATAATCACATTATGACCAAAATAGTGATTGATGAACAACCTGTACGGTGTTATATTTCTGGTGGAGCTGGGGTTGGAAAATCTGTAGTCCTAAAAACGCTATGTCATAGTTTATTACGATATTATAATTTATCTGATGAGCATGAACCTGATGTTTTAACTGTGTTATGTATTGCCCCTACTGGAAAATCAGCATTTTTAGTGTCTGGATCTACTGTACATTCAGCTTTGGGAATTCCTGGAAACAGCACCGAATATGTTCCCTTATCCGATGATAAAAAAAATACATATCGTACAATATATAAGAATCTAAAGGTAATTCTTATGGATGAAATTTCTATGATTGGTCGTAAATTGTTCAATAACATAGATAAAAGATTAAGAGAAATTATGGATGTGGACAAAACACTTGGTGGTATCCACACTGTTACCTTTGGTGATATGTATCAACTAGCCCCAGTGAAAGACAGTTTTGTTTTTGACCGATTTGATCCTAAAAATCCAAAATTACCTCTACCCGAAAACTCTTGGATATTAGAATTTAAAATTTTTGAGTTATTAGAAGTTGTTAGACAAAAAGGGGACAAGCAATTCGCAGAGTTATTAAATAGAATGAGAATTGGTGAAACCACTGACCAGGATAAAGAAATTTTACGCAGTCGTATGACAAGCCGTAATAATACAGCTATCCGTAATTTGGCTCACATATTTACCCTTAATGCAAAGGTTAATGAGCATAATTCCACAATATATAAAAGATGTGTCACTGAGAAAACAATAGTTGATTCAAATGATACAGTGATTGGAGTGAAAGATCCCGTTAAAATATCCATTATAAAAAATTCAATCCCATTAGATATTGGTTCCACAGGCAATTTAGTAACCCATTTAGAATTAGGAATAAATATGTATTATGAGATTACCATGAATCTTCATATAAAAGATGGTTTAGTTAATGGGACCGGTTGTTATTTACGAAAGATCCAATATGAAACGGGGTACAGAAAGCCCTCCATTGTATGGGTACAGTGTGAATATCCAGAATGTGGACTGAAGAGAAAAGCTGAATATCAACATTTACGTACAGTGGATATTGAAGATTCTTGGGTACCATTGTTTGCAGAAAGTAGATCATTTTGGTTGAGTGACAAACAAGTAGATATTATTAGATCTCAATTTCCCATTAGGCCGGCTTCTGGAAAAACCGTATTTAAAAGTCAGGGAGACACTTTACTTGGAATTGTTTTAGATATGAATACCAGAGTGCTACCACAAATGTATTATGTTGGATGTAGTAGAGTGACTAAATTAGAAGATTTACACATGTTATCTTTTGACCCCAAAAAGATCACACAAGATCCTAGATCAGCAAAAGAAATGGACCGATTAAGGAATGAGATGCAGTTAGAATTGTGTTATAATCCATCTTATAGTAGTCTTCAAAAGTTACACATTGTGTCATTAAATACTCAATCTCTATTTTCAAAAAAGCATCATATTACATCAGATAGACACATAATGCAATCCACAATTTTATTCTTATCTGAAACTCGTCTCAAATCTTGTGAGGAAATAGATTATGAATTAGAGGGCTTCGAGTCAATTATGCTGTCAGGAAAATCATTGAACAGTAGACCATATAATGGTATTGCCGTATTTTATAAACCATCAGTTAAGATTTTACATAGAACTGTTATTCAAAACGATTTATTGCAAGTGATAGCAATAAAATGTTTATATTATCCTCAATTATATAATATTGTTATGATATATCGTCAACCAAAAACATCCATTCCACAGTTCCTTTATTTCCTAAGAGAACATTTAAAAACCCATCAATGTCAAGAAATGAACACGATATTAATTGGTGATTTCAATATTGATGCTTCTCAAGAACTTCTTCATACCCATATAAGCAAGATAGAGGACCTATATTACGTTAGACAAATAGTAGACTTCATTACAACACGGAAAAGAACTTGTATTGACCTTTGTTTCACAAATATACCATGCATAATAGAACCTATTTATTGTCCTTTTTCATACCATTTCCAATTAAATTGTATTGTTTAACATTGTGTCTTTATTGCACACTAAATATATATATCAGAATACCCTAGTTTTAATCCAATTTTATTCTTACAACCGATGTAGTTTATTCTTGACATTATGCACTGATTGACTCTGTTTTAAACCCCCAGGTCTCGTTAACCCTCCACCCACAGTAAGGGCCAAGTCGGTACAGGTACTCAGCCATATTTTTAGGAGAGCTGGGGCTCTAAGGTCACAATGTAGTTCAATGCTCGGCTCTAAACTAGACCGCTGTTACCCAGCTAAAATGTCTTGAGCCCTTACATATAGAGCTAATTACCAGTCCCTACTGGACAGGCAGTAAGCACTGCGCCATTGATATGGTACCACTATTAGTGTATTGTACTGAAAGACCTCTAGTAGTCCGGGCCCGTCTTACATTACCTACCCAAAATCTATTATGTAATTATGTACTATTTAAATTCCCGCCACCAAACTGCGCACAGGACCATTTTTAAACCATCACGCATGTGACGTATATGCGCATGACTGCTTTATAGGGTTATGCGCATGTTGAATTATAATATGCATTGTATAAAAGGTCCCGGGAATTTCAACTCAGCCCCAGTCTTCTGTATTGCAACCACAATGGAAGGTGACAATCTGCCTCCCTCTATGTCTAACGATTCTCCAATGCCGGCAACACCACCAGAGCAGCCGGTTCTGCCGGCTGCCAAGCGTCAGAGGACTAATTCTAGGACCTCTCCTTTGGCTGCACGTGAAACTATCAAACGTACTAAGGGCTACAAGGAGTCACCTTCTGTAGAGACATCCCTGTATGTCAAAATAATGAGTCTGAGTCCCCTGAGTGAGGATGATTTCTCTAGTACTGGAGATATCGACGAGGAAGACGTGGACTTGAAGGATGTGGATATTCCTGATTCTGACCTACAGCATCTTCACAACCGGAGATTTGGAGTGTTGGCAGACAACACAAGTGAGTTTTACAATTATATATCTATGTATTGTTATGATATTGTGTATTAGCATTTACCTCCTTTCCAGCATAATAGGAAAAGTACTTATTTTATCATTACTAGGATTATTACTGCCTTCTCAGTAAATTTGGGGTGCACATTTATATTCGACACATTAACCTGACCATTTATTACAAATAAATAGTCACTAGTAGCTTAGTCACATTTCAATGAAAATCAAAGAAATTACTCGGAGTGGCACATTAAAGGGGCATTTTTACTACTTACACTTACCACATAGCATACTGGAACCGTATAAGAATTGTGTATGAGAAATTATTACTGCATTTATATTCTATTCATTATCATAGATAAAATGTTATTTCATATTGTTTCAGGTTGCATAAGATTCGTCACATATGTGGACATGAAGTTCAAAGAGGGCGACTGCATCCGAATAAACCATTACGGGATACGTATGATGCGACTCGTGATACACCGAAAAACTACTGTGAACTTGTAAGTATGATTTTTACATAATTTGAAAATAAATTATGCATACAAAGGCTTATACGCGAGAATTTACGGTACTGATTGATTATGATTTTATATCAAGTTATATATTGATCAATTAATGCATTGGTAAAATAGGATATGATGCCTTTTTGCTTTTTACAGCTTGGGAGTGTCACAAAAAAGTATGATAAACCTGACAATGCTTGTCCATCCACATTACATAAGCACGATAATGTTTTATGTACTAATAACCTTCAGTTAGGCCAAGATTTTCATTACACTTCCAAAGATCTATGCTGTATTCTTATATTAATGTTAATCTCATTTCTAATTTTTTTCCAGCAATATTCCCATTAGTATCCCCGATAGGATCGTTAAAGAGGCAATTAATATGCATGGAGTGAAGTTCTATCCATATCAGACCTTCAAAACCATGAAAGCCAAGAAGGAATACTGCCGTGGATCCGTTCACAAAGCACGCATCTGCCGTGTAAGTTTTAATTTAATTCATAATTATTAATACTGTTATCCTTCACAGATTTTCTTAAAAGACTATCACTAATGACTGATACGTCATGTGTAATATCAACCTTTGTATACATATCCCATACAATTACTCCACCTGCAAATATATACATGCATAGCACTTTCTGATAAATGACTTAACATTTATCTTAATTAATAATTAAAGGTATTTATGACCTAATCATTGGGCCTTATATGTAACTAATTCAAAAAATAATTTTTGTTTCACTTAATCAGTAATGCTAGTATTTATAAATTTCAGATCAAGGACACCCGACAGACTGAGTGTCGGGGAAAAATCTCAGACGTGACTGAGCTTTATCTCGACGACGGCACTAGCAGGATGTTTGTCTCCATGTGGAGGAAGACAGCTCTTCTGCCTTTCCAAAAAAATCAGGCTATTAGCCTATTTGATTTGATAGGCAAAAAGAGCTTTTACCACAAACAGATAACCCTAAATGCAAACTTCCTTGATGAGGTTTCCGTGAGTAACATTTCTTAGATAAATTAATTTGCCACTAATAATAGAATTTATTGAGTTAATTTGAAACTTCAAACATATTGACATAATTGTTTTATTGAATGAATTATCTACTATATAAAACCAAGGACACCCCAAATCAATTTTATGACGTCATTGATTATTATGATAACCATTTATGATAATTGATTAATTGTTAATATGTTATTATTTTCAGTTGGGCGAGATGTTACCCGAGGTGGTCGTAGGTACTATAGAGTGCATTGAAGAAGGCGATGGCGATGACATGCTTCATCTGACGGTCATTGATGGAAATGATAGTTGGGATGGGGATGTCCCATCTGACATGTTCAAGAAGACCTTTGGGTTTCAGGACATGGATGTGCCATCAATGCAGTCCAGACTCCCACAGTACATTCGGATTCATATGGATAATGATGACACGTTGGAGAAGATGATGAAACTCCCGGTAAAGCCCTAAGAGGTAAGTTATAATGTGAAATTGATTTTGATAATTTAGATTGTAGACCTTTAATATATGTCATAGTATTAGAATTTTTTGTCATTGTATTATTTATTTTAAAATTTAAAAATTTAATTTGAAAATTTTCGAAATAATATTATCTTTTTCAATTATATATATGTAATGCAATGTTGTTATTATTGGTATAGTTAGACTCCATATGTTAACATTGTTTTCTAATTATTATTTCTAATTATATAATTTTAATTTTTCAGTCCTACTGACGAGATGAAAGTGGCCCACAACCGTATGACAGGCCCATTCTAATGAAGTCAAGAAGAAATGCTAGATGTTCCATGCAACAGGAATATACTACAGATTTATTAAAAGCTTACTGAATAACAGTAATTTCTTGGATAAATTATATGTTACTTCATAAAGAAGTCATTGATATTCATTTATTGCTCTTGTAAATCATTAAAGATTACTTTAATTTTTTATAATAAAATGTATTTGTTTCAAAATGTGTCTTGTGTTTATGTTTAATTATATTAGGTAATTAACAATTAAAAATAATGATCTTGAATTATACAATATTTAAATCAAAATTCTGGATTAACTTTTTTCCGGCATGATTATACATGAATCTTTAAAGATGGATAATTGATCTGCCCGCCACGGCATGAACTATGATTAATTTTAGACACTAAAAAATTAATTTAGGGTACTAAGGCATTTATAATCCCATATTAGTCTCTATTTATAAGGGGTAATAAAACTCAAACATTCTATAATATACCATTCATAATAAATCATTCTTGTATCAATATTCGGGTCTAAACCATAAACAATCCATGATTTTCTAAAGATTATTCCTCCTCAACCAAAACCTTTCATTGAAAGCAGGTCACCACAGCTATGCTGTGCAATTCCTTAACCATTGCATCCTAGTATGAAACCTAGCCCTATGTGGGTAAAGTAGACATTGGTACAACAGAGATATACCACAGAAAATTCTTGTTGGAAATCCAATGTTGGTCTAACTCTGATACTCTGTCTACCCTGGTTTGACTGCTGGCCCCAAGATGCTGTTATTGACCTTATGTTGGGCCAGTGTTGTAACAATATTGGGTGGTCAGTATTATTTGAGATTATACTGATGTTGTACCAACTACATTGGCGCAGTTTTGCCTATGCACCCTCCACCAGTGGGATTAGATGTTGAAATAGTTTTTGACAGACAGTCTCCTGCTTTTCCATCGTAATGGTTTACAAATCTGACAGTGAGCCTTATACAAAAATAATATGTTCTGCTTGAAATAGCCAAGAACTTAGTGGCATGAAGACCTAAATAATGCGTATGATTTCTTAGCCTTTTGAGGCTGAGATGGATTGCAAAGGATACATGATTGATCCAATACATCTGAATTTTAATGTTGCCCCAACGTTTAATTTCCAGCTAAGGAATAATTTTACAACATTGAAATATCGGTCTACAATTGTGCTAACATAAAATCAATCAATATTACCATCTTCAGAAGTTGGCCAATATATCCCAGTGTTATAGATAGCAGGCTGTGATGGGAAATGTATTTAGAAAGTAATGACGTTAAGTCTAATAGATTATCATCAAAACCAGTATTATACACCCCCTGCATAAAGCTGGTTTTCCAGTGGATGGTCACATATAGAGAATTCTATATCCATGGGTGTAGCTTCCCTGTGAGGCTGCTCTTACAGAGGCATGTGTAAGCTCTCCATCTGTGAGACCCCCAACTGTGTGTGTTTGGCCACATGATGACAGTAGCAACACGTGAGTGGTCTCATACGTGTTGACGTTCTACCTGCTACACGGGGTGTTTGTGCACCCCCCCCCCCCCACCCCTGGACCCCCTCTCCACGAGCTGCTAATCCCCCCCCCCCCCCGGAGGAGCAGCTCACCCTGGAGTAGGTATGTGGCAGGGTGAGGGTCCAAAGTCAGACCCACCCACCATATCTCACCTCTAGACCAGAGTAGCCCCAATATGACTAATTCCCTTTTCAAATCCGGAACAATGTAGGGCCTACATGTAAGAGTAACTGAATGAAATAATATTTGGTAGCTGTCAATGTCAGTGCTAATAATGACCGTGCATTGGAAGATGAAGAAAACTGAATGAATTCATGAATAAGTAAAAAATGGAATGTCAGCACAACCAATCGAGTGACATTCTACTACATGCAGTGATAAATCAATAGGATTTGTCAAGGCAGATTATCCAGTTGTCACGTTGGAAGTAGTATGGATAGGACATGATCCCATCAGAATCATCATCCGTAGAGCCAGATCATCACCCCTCATATTCTGACAAATCCTTAAAAAAAACACCGTGTCGTATCGAAAAGGGTCTGTATTGTGGGTACATTATATTTATCTCATTGCATCACCTGAATACTTTCCCACCATTTGTAAAATTAAGATATGCCTGATTTACAGCACGTGTTATATGCATGTAATTACATCAGGAGTTGTCCTGTTGTATTGTTGTTTTAAATACATACCCAAATGCTTCACAAATGCTTGACATGTACAGCATGAGTTAGCTGTCATGTACATGTAGCAGTACTGCCCACATACCTGTCTTGTTTCCTCCAGGGGGGTGCCTTAATGTATAAGAGATGCAGGCATGTCACGTGATCACGTGCATCTGCTCCCTCACAGGCCCTGCTGCTGTATCCGGGATCGGCGGAGGTCACTCGGTGCAGTCTGTACTTCCTTAATGACCCCACCCCCTCCTTCACACCGACCTATGCATACTGCTTCATAATGGGCGCTTCCGCCATTCTGATGAATTTGATTAGAATTGTGATTATATTTATTAGAACGGATTTAACCCTTTCAGTGTCACGTAGTGATTTAATGCATTATATGCCCTTTGTCGTCGTGATTTAACTAACCAGCGCTGCATTTGTGCATCATGCCGACCTTTTACCTTTGGGGGTTTATCAATCCTATAGGGTCGGCATGGTGCTTAAGTACAGTCACTGGCGAGTAACTCACCAGGACTGCATTCATGCATCATGTTGATCAAGGGCCTAAATTAAAGGGTTAATACACGTTCCTGCTTTGGCGGCAACTGCAGCTGGCAAACTCCCGGGAGCCGTGAGATCACTAAGTACACTTGGTGTGCTTTATATTACCATTGACATGGCCTGTGGGGAGCACATTATATCCATATGAATTTCATCCAAATGTATATTGTCCTGGGTTAAACCCGGAGTTAAACCAATAAAAATTGAGTTATATTTTATCACTAAATGAAGCACGGTTAGAACTATTTTTTACTGGCCCATTTCGAACGGGGACATGGGACATTATTAAATAAATAAAATCAATAATGACCCAACCAAGTCATTGGAAGTGCATTGAAATAAAAGCAGTCTGAGCTATCACTTAATCCCCTGGTGTTCACTAACAAATCCCATATCCTCGGGTGTATGGAATCAATTCGATTATCAAGTGTTATAAATCATACTCCCCGTAAAGACAAGTGGGGTTAGCTCGGTACTCTCTGGGTACAACTACATCCTACCTCCCCATCAGTCAGGATTCTATGAAAAGGGCCCCATGCACACATGGATGTAGACGTCGATTTTTACTGCCCTGGAGGAGATTGGCTTGGATGACTTTGCACTGAGTGACCCACGTCTCTACTGCCTATGCAGTCTTTGCAAAAACATGCAGGACAGTGGCAATGTCCGCCTAAAATGCCACCAGTCCTGACAAGTGTGGCAGGACCGATTTGTTGTTTCTGAAGTAAAAGAATTTAGTTGGGTTTCTAAAGCTAAAATATGTTTGTCAATATTATTGTGTAAAACGTATCTGTCATAATTTGGCCCTACATGATTTCAAATATAATGTACTTTTAATGGACAATACTATTTAATACTTAAAATGCACAAATCATCAGATTTATATGTGGGTCGGTCCTTCAAAAATGTAGCCGGTCCTGTAACATTGAAAAGTTTCAGTATGAATGTCGATAGGCGCGGTAGTGGCATAACCATGCTACATGTATACGAGGGGCGAGCAGCTCACAAACCGAAATGAACAGACCACTACGGGACCAATAGCAATGGTAGGGGAACATTCACAAATGACGTCACGGTCAGTGACGGACACCTATATTTTTGGGACCCTTTTCAAGACCCTCCCGACACTATTTTGGGCAAATTGGCATATATAAATGTATGGCTCGAGTCCTCTTTCATCAACAAAAGATCCCCCTAACCCTTACTCTTTCTTGTCTCTTAGGACAATACCATTAGCAATTCGTAAGATTCTAAAAGACAACTGGCAAGGGAGTTGTAGTCTTTTAGGTTGATAATGTAAAATAGGTGGGGATATGTTTTAATTAAGAAATGCTGACGCCAGTTGTGAGTAGGTGTACTTAGCACGTAGGTGTACATTGTATTCTCCACCACAGGGTGTCCTATGTCTAAATGACACATGGGGTGGAAACCTCGTGTACCATGTAATGACAAACATGACAGACACACTCAGAAAACTACCATCTCACATGGAAGGCACGCCCATACAACCTCACACTCATGCTACCCCAGCCCCACCAGAGCCAGACAGAAAGGGAGATCTATCTTGGTTTTCATCCTGAATTATGGAAATGTGAGATATGTGCCTCTCATATTCACTAAGATAGTAAGAACAACAGGAGATAGGCTAATGCAGCACTAAAATCCGCATTCCCTGTATAAGAGGATTGTACCAGTTATGACTCATACCACATGCACTGATAAAATGAAGGGATCCAAACTTGTCAAAAGGTTGTCTTATAAGAAGAGTTTAGGGTCTTTAAAGTGACGGTCATAAAATAAACGAGTTAAAGGTTGTCTATTTGATGAACTGTCCAGTTACTATCCCACAAGACAAGACTAGGGTCATCTAACTGACAATGTTAGCCCAGGCAGTGGCCCACTCCAAGGGACAAGTCTAAGGTCGTCAAATTGACAACCCAGTATAGTTAACCCTTTATTGGCTGCAAACTGCTTTAAATGTGCTTGAATCCCTTTGTCAGCATGATGCATGAATGTAGCCCTGGTGAGTCTATTCGCCAAGCCTGCATTCATGCACCTTTGGAAATGAATGAACATTTCGGCGAGTATACTTGCCAAGGCTGAGTTCATGTATTATGATCACATAGAGCATAGCACCTTAAAGCACTATGTACCCCTTAGAGGGTTAACCTGTGCACTATAACCTCTACTTTACTGTAGGTGGAGCTAACTGGGTTCTGCCTAGGCATAATTGTTGTCCATGTCTGTCTATATTTCTGATGTTTATAATAGCTAATTCATACAAACATAGAGGTATGTAGGTTAGGGGAATTCCTGCCATATCCCCAAGTCTATATTGAGAGTATTTCTACCCTTTAGTTACAGACTGCTAACACATATGTGGATGTCATACCAATGGGAGTTTCCTTGCAGCTATTGTACCATAGAAATAACCACAAAAGAGGTGTCTGTGCCCTACACATATTTGTTTTGCCTCAATTATATCAAAACATTGATTCCTTTACCTTTTCTAGAATCCCGAATAGATAAATCTCAGGATTCTCCATAACATGAATGTGTATTCCCATAAATATGATTAAAATCAACATAGAAATTATGCAATTCATTCCCCAACTTTATACAGAATGCATGTTATACTGATGCCACCTACAGGGTAAATCCTGAATCAGACCCTGGTTGACGAGTCTAGGGCTGGCATGAGTCAGGTTTTGGGCTGGCACATACCAAGTGTATCTTCTATCTGACAACTACAGCTAGAGGACCCACTCTCTTGTCACTTAGAAGAGTCTGCAGACGAGTTTACTTTTTGAGTGTGGGTGATGGTAACTCAGTCCTGGGGGAGGGTCTGTCAATGTACACGTGGTGTTTTATGTTTTATTCCGGGATATAGAATGTCATAGAGGCAGAGATAAAGGTCCAGGAACTAGACTTCAATCATACTGTTATTTGTTTGTCGGAGTGAGTGCTGAGGTCGGAATAATAAGACTCAAGTTAGAGAAAACAATTCTTCTCTTCAATGCAAAGGGGCTTTGGCTCTGTAAGCAGTCTACTCTAACCCACACCTACCTTGAGAAACATGTTGTACCAAGGGGATGAAATACAAGTCGATATCTAATACATGGTCTATGATATACAGTAGCATAGGTTTAAGTCAGGAGGGAGATTTTCAGGGGCGTGGCAAGCAGTTTCAAAATAAGGGAGACAAAGCACGTTTCTTACCCTTATCTAATAAATACCTCTTTTCCTTTCACCTCGTAAGTATGAGCTTTTTTTTAGGGTCGACTAAGAGTAGTCCCCCCACCCCCTCCTCCGATTGCCACGCCCTGCTTATCAACCCCATTCTGTTAGAAGTAGTGTCCCTCCATTGGCTCTACGTTACTATAGTATACCATCGTGTAGTTGATGATGCTTAAAGGCGCACTGAACCCAGGACCTAACCATGCGGACTTGTGTACGCAAATGACGTCGTGGGTTCAGTGCGCCTTTAAGATTCGATGTACACTACTGTATGTTCAACCCTTGTCGATTTTGTGAACCCTCCCCCCCCCCCCCCCCCCCAACCTACGTCAACAACAAACACATAAAATAAAACAAAAGTTGCAGAGCAGGGATTGAGGAGATATTACAGATATAGTATTAAATTTTATGTCCTTCCTTAGACTTGCTACATCAGGAATGAGTATGTACCGTCGGAATTAGAACCAAATTGTTTCTATATACATTCTCAGTCGCCTTGGGTCACTTTTCCTGAGATTGGCCCCTTCCACAAGACGCGAGTAGACTCGCCAGCGCTGTATCCATGCATCATGGCGACAAAAGGCATAATGCATTAAAGCACTGTGCGGCCCATAAAGGGTTGGTATCTGAGAGCAGCTACTTGTTTATGTGAGCCGTGACGTGTTGAGGATGCGGTGCTCCGATTAACCATGCCGCCATCATCTGTCGTTATGAGAACAAACAATGACTGGGGCAAATATGATATCACGTTACCACAACGTCAAACAATAACAAGATGCCTTCATTACTCATAAAGCATGAGAGAAAGTGTTAAACAAAAGTCAACCGCAAAAGATAACAATGCTCAGTATTACTGATTATATTTTGTAAGTTAGTTACACATTTACATTCCGAATTCATATGTCTCTATTTCGCCGCTTTATAAATTATATCTAAGGCGAAATGAAGGCTTGCGTCAAGAATGCCAAATTCAGGAATTAGAAATTGATCTTTATGTATCCAGAAGAATACGCTCCTATCTATAAAGGTAGGTATCCTCCAGTGTATTAAATATTAACAAATAGGCCAGAGTACAATAAACATGTATCAAATAGGCTGTGTTCGGGCTGTGTTGAACAGCCATCATCGGTTCTGGATAGTTATTTGCCTGGTGATGTCCCGGGGGTGATATGAACAACCCGCTCCACATGGCGCCATGCTGTCTGCCGATATGTACAAGGTACTTGTGTGTTCCAGACAGACCGGCGCCGTTCTCTCAAAGTAGACAAATTGGCAATCGAAAAGTGACAATCCTAGAACAACCTGCCGATGTCCATTTCATCACGATGCTATGACGCCGTTGGCGCCGCTGGTGGTACTTTGCGGTTTGCGGTCACTCCTGTTTGTCCACCTCATGCCATTATCTCCAGGACTGAGGTAGTGGTCTCCTTTACCTATGTCGCCTCCAGCCCCTTGGAATAGATTAACATTAATGGCGCAACACAATTCATGATACAACAATTTACGTGATACACTGTACACATATGTTTCAACTTCATGGTCTCAATATTCAAAATTTATTTAATTATATCTGCTGCTAATTATTAAGGCCACAACAAAATTAAAGTTTTCTTTTATTTACTTAAATATAGAATTTTGTTTATGAAAAGCATTATAGCGACTGGCAAAATCGTGACACTAAGTGAGATTATGGGTCGTATTTCTACTGAAAACAAGACCCATATACCCAGTCATGATCACAAATGTTGACATATTTGGTATCAAATTAGCACGTATACTGTCAGCAATGCACTTAGCTAGGAATAATTTATCACAACTTTGCAGGTCAATGCATTCTTAAATGCTGAATGTAAATTGCAATTTGTCTATATCCACATGAAAAACACTCGCAATATTTCTCAGTCCTTGGTCATGGGAAACCATCATGTTCTTTATAAGTGGCCTACCGTAGACGAAACACTTATGATTCAGAAGTACTGCGTATTAGAAAATCCCATGGATCCTTAGATTTCTTTCTTCTGATATTAAATAAAACTAATACACCAACTCTAATTTAACCTTCTGTGAACATCCCAAGGAAGGACAAAATCAGCATTATAGACACGACCATAGGCTGCATGGCCTAGAGCCGGTGACTGCCGGGTGGGTGAGTGATTATACATAGACATGTACATTAATTACCAGGTGGGCGGGAGGAGGGACGGTCACGATCTGCTCCTAATTGTCACTACCATGCTGTGCATGCCATCGGTCATGGACCATCCTCTGTGGTCTACATTACAGTGACCTATACCTACAGGGCATGCACATACCGGGCAATAGTCAGGCCATCCCTAGTTATAGGACAAGGAACTTTTTTAGGATAAATTAGAACATTAAAGGCCGTATACTCGGGGCTGCATAGTGCTTCAATGCAATAATTGCCATTTGTTGCCATGATGCATGGATGCAGCCCTGTCGCATCTATTTTCTAGAGTTGCAGCTATTTAATATCAGTCGAACCATTTGCAAGTGTATCAGCCCCGTTTGGTCGCCCTGATACACCAATGCAGCACTGGTGAGGTAACTCGCCAGGGCTATATCCATGCATCACGACGATAAATGGATGCTGCATTAAAGCACTGCGCGGTCCTTAAAGTAGAAATAACAATATCATTGTCAGTCTATCCCAATCCCTGCCTGCTCTGGAGGAGGGACTCGGCGTTCTTATCTCCCTGGTCGTAAATCCAATTAAAAAGCAATATAATGTCAACTTTGGGGCAGAGGTCCTCCCCAAGCCACAGGTTGTAGTAATCTGATACATCCTGATCAGATACCACCACTAGCTAAATTGTGCCTGCAAACCATAAGTAATTGAATGCCTCTTTGAATAGATATTATTCTTTGATAACCATGCTATGCATGTCATGTGCTCTACATAGGTACTTTATTTATGATTCAACTCCTACCAGAAGTAATTATACAAGAAGAGTTTAATGCAATGTTATCATGTTATTAGTTTTCATATTACTACTTCTAGAAGGAGTTGAGCCTTAATCAAACTACCTATGTGGAGCACAGAACATGTATGATACATCTATTTTAGAATATCATCCATGTATCAAAGCATTTTATCATCTTTGATTTTCAGGCATACACTTTTCATCCACCCAACAGCTGTCACCTATTAAGTCTCAGGGCATGATAGCTGCCTGACCATATAATCCGCCACCCCCCTTGATAATGAGCCTCCCTGTCCAGACTCTGCGATTACAGACATTCTTTCACTCTGGAGTAGTCTTCTAGAGAAGGGATTGTGTTAGACTGTTGTGCCAGTGCTATAGCATGTACTTTTATGATTTATTTTATTTAAAGAATCGATCAGCATACCTGAATTTGTTCAGATGTTTGTGTTGAACATGAGCATATATGGGCCATGTATGGAAATACGTTTTGAGAATACAGTATATATAGGATGGCAATGACAAATATACCAATGGTATCACGATAGTTAATTATAATTGTAATACACGTAAAATAATTACGATAAATAATGTATTTCCTAACTATTCTATAATAAGTGAGCAATATATGCTGTATATACCCATGTGTTGGCCTGGAGGTCAGGGATCCCAGTAAAGTGCATTAACATGTCAGTGTAGCAGCGTGTAGTGTATGAAGGATGAGAGACCCCATGACCCTGGCCGTGTCTATGGACACTACACACTGAATGGTGATTTGTCATAGAGCACTGGGTGATATGAAACCCACCCACACACTCAGTAGTTAAGGATATAGATAGCATGGTGTGTAATGACACACGTGCGGCATGTGGACGTGCATATACATGCACATCTTACTCATTAGGGAACGTTCGCAAATGATGTTGCATAGTTTGTGGTTAGACCACCCCAGGTCATTTTGTTTTTTGTGTAAATTAAAAATGTATGGCTGAAGTCATATTTAAAAACTCTCCCACACGGTACACACAATATAAAAAATACTTACTTTGTAGATTATCGTTATGGTGAAGTGAGAGAGGAATTCGTTAATACATGGCATGCATGCTACCATGTGTAAGGTTTAATCGTGGTATTAACATACCCATGAATACCAGCTAACAACTTAAATCGTCCACAAGTGTGCATTTGGAATGTCTGAAGCCTGGTTGGTAATTAATCAATTGCCGCATGGGTTATCTAGCGCAGAGGAGGCCGCTGTTCTAGATTCTAGACATGGCCCTCTATCATACCGTCCAACTCCATCCTAGGTCACACACAAAAAAAATTACAAAATTGATCAATGGATTTCACTTTCGAAAAAAAAAAGGTGCAAGCGACCGGGAATACAAAAAAAACCCCAATGAATTGTGTACATTGTACATGGAAAAGCGGAGCTAGCGAATCTTTTTACCTATCCTCTGGTAATATTGCTCTCTGACCCTAGCCACAGCGATGTGGAAAGTAATGTCCTCTTAATAGTGAAGGTAAACGTCCTACAGGAGCTTTATACCTTTAATAGAGATCCATGATATATACATATCAGTCACTGAACTACGGCGCAATGAACCATCTCTTTTGGGGAATAACTTCTGGATACTTGCACAACTGAATTACGAACTAAACTGATGATGTGGAAGTTACAATAAATCAGACAAATCTTTACCTTTAGGAAAACTGATGATGTGGAAGTTGCAATAAATCAGACAAACCTTTACCTTCAGGATAATTCAGGAAAAATCTCTTTTTAAACTTTAAGTAGGAGGTAGATGTGTGGGAGCGGGGGTTCTATTACGTCTTGTATTAAGAAATACTCTAAGATAAGTGAGATTGTTACTATTTTGGGATGTTTTAGTAATCTGAGGACCCCGACTGGAGCCTGGGTATAATAGTTATGTGTCACCGAACAATGCCCCTCTGCCCATAGTATGTAGCCACCTGTCAAACCAAAATAACACCCTGTCAGTGCCCCTCATCCCCCCATACATCCTCCAGGGTCACAGACCTGATTTATTTGGAAGAAGTAGATATACCTATAAGATAAATATATAAAGAGGAAATAGATCCTGATCGGATTACGGTTTGCTTCTCAGCCTTGGAGTTTCACTACTATTCCGAGTCTGATTTTTTTCAAAATTAACATCTTCTAAGCTGCTACACTCAATTTATGTGTTATCAGACCGTTAATGGCTCTGAAACAATAATGTATTAAATGTGTCCTGTATCAGAATAGCTCCTCCTCCCCCCCCCCCCCCCAATTGAACTGAGGAAAAACGACATGGACCCTGTTTGTCTCCCCCCCCCCCCCTCACTCTCTACCCTGGACAATCTGGCTGTGTCTCATGAGATCAGGCCAATTTGAACGTCTTTGACTGGGTGCCATCTTTGACCGGGTGCCAGCTTTGACTGGGTGCCATCTTTGACCTAACAGAAAATGGTTTATTTAGGGCAGGTGAAGGTATATTTATATGAAGATATTACCACCACAATTTTCTTTATCTTATCTCTCACATGCCAAAGAATACATTTATTTTTCATAAGATCTTTCTTTTTATGGTGGCCGGTCAAAGATGGCACCTGGTCAAAGATGGCACCCAGGCAAAGAGGGCACCCGGTCAAAGACATGCACGTTGGCCCAATCTCGTGAGACACAGCCATTTGTTGTATGTGCCCCCGCCTAGACCACCCCCTCTGCTTCCGTCCCTGGCCAACTGTGGTTTAGACTAGGCAACATGCCGATTAACCTCTTTCCAAGTTTCTTTTGGTCAAGTTTCTTTTCACTGTGCCTCCACTGGATATAACATTTTCCTGTGGAGATCATAAAATTACTTAACTGCAATATATTGTATCATACATGTATATATACCCTGCATCATCTACTAATAAAAACGGTTTTATGATCAATGTACGTGTCTAGAGAGCTGGCCTATAAAGACATATCATGCATACCAGTAAGTGGTGGCGAGTGAAAATAAATGCATAAATAAAAAGGGGGTTAACTCAAATGAGGCAGAAAATAGAAGTATTGGGAATCGTGTTGTGTGGAAGTTGGTCACCTACTTTTTGCATCCAGGGGCCACCTGCATTAGATGAGAAAGATATTATAAAGGGGGCGCCTCACGAAAAGGATATAGTATTGGGTTTCCTATCACCACAAATGACGTCGCCGGCTAGGCGGTCGGGAGAGGGGTCTTTAAGTCAATGACGAAACAACAAACATGACCTAGCCCATATGTTTTACATAGGCTAACCCCCTCCCCCCCCCCCTCAAAAAAAAACAACTAGGTGACGTCATTTGTGAACTTTCCCTAGCATGTAAATATTATAGTAGAAATGGTGAGTATTAAATGGAGCATGTCATGTCAATTATGCATGGCCTTGGGTTTGGAAGTGGAACACATTCCTTTGTCGCGTTTTGAATTAATTATTAAAGACGTCATGGACATGGTACCATTTTAGTTGTGTACACCAAGCGAATTATCAATATCGTGGTATTTCCATTAGAGTAAGTCTCTTTCTACTTGTACGAGAAACACACAACTTCCTGTATCTGCACCAATAAAGTGGTATATAGATTATATATGGAATAGGTGTCCAGAAACTGAATATATCGTGACTCTGATGTACAAAGTAAGTAGTATAAGGGTGAACTGAAGAGTCCTTATCCTGTGGCCATTTATCGTGTTGGGCCTCTATTGTGTGCAGCTTGAAAACACCTGTCCATCCATGGTGTAAGCCATACCCTCTCTACATCCTCACTGGCATTATCCTGTTACATAGGAGGGCGGGGGCACCTCATGGTTTTATACCATGTGGACAGGCTATCGTATACTGAAAGATCCTGAAAGGCTGTCACATGAGTGGCGCTACCCTTTTCTTGTCATGCCTCGGGTGTTTATAAAATTGATCTATGGTCCCAGGGTAGAGGCGCCCTAGATGGTATACAAGGGTCGATGACACACTTCTGTAGTCGCTTCCTGCGCCCCACCGCACACTTCTTTCTTGACATGTAGAGTGCCCTCACCCCCAACCCCCTCACCTACCATATACAATGTACAAGTGCCTGGAGATCATGGCCAGGCACCCCCTTTCTCCTGGTTTCTCAGAATTGTGAGATTTATAACCACATCTCTAGCCTCAGATATGATGCTTTGAGGATGAAATAAATAATGAAAAATGTACCATTTATTGCTCCCCATGTGGCCCACTATCAACGTCTCTAAACATAGTGCACAGCTGACAACATTACTACCTATGTGTGTTTGACCATCTACGGTTAAGTCTCCTGAAATCGTAACAATTGGTTAGTCGTTGACCGGGTGACGTCTTCGACCGGGTGACGTCTTTGACTGGGTGACGTCTTTGACCAATGCACAATGATTTGATTTTTTACAGGGGGAAGGGGGATGGGGGTGTAAAAATATTTTTGGGGGACAATTATGAGGTATAAACATACTTAACCATAAGGCCGTTTTATTTTGATAACTTGGATTACGGATCCGCCTCCAAGATTTTTGGCATTTTGCAAAAAAAAAAAAAGTTTTATTTTATTTTTTTTACCTTTCCCCTTCGAGATTTTTGTTGTGAATTTTCCCCAAAAAAAAAAGTACATGTTGACTCGCAAAAGGTAGAATAAGGCCTTCCAGATTGGGGATATTACTCAACATATCTTCCTTAGATTATACCAAAATGAGGGTTTCCATGCCTTCTTTATTCTTTTTTTTATTCCTCTGCCCTTCGGGAAATCTTTTGATCCAGCTCCACCCTTAGGGCAGCTTTTTTTTTGCTTTTTTTCCTCTGCCCTTCCAAAAGGTTGGAGCCAAAAGCCCGTAATCCAAGTTATCAAAAAAAGGTGGCCTAATGAAGAAATAAACCACTCAATATATTTTTACTATGATAAAATAACGTTTTACTAAATGGTCAAAGATGTGCCAACAAAATAAAGGTAACAATGGTAAATGAACATATATTATGTGTTACTGTACCTAACTTGGTCAGCCTATAATTATAACCGAATCGAAATAAAATTAGTAATATATATATAGTGTTAAAATATTGATTAGCTTTTCCAGGAATTTCTGTCTACACAGCCCCCACTTTGGCCTTTTTAACCTTTGCTGGTCAAAGACGTCACCTGGTCAAAGACGTCACCCACGGTCAAAGACGTCGCCCGGTCAAAGACGTCACCCGATCAAAGACTATCCAATTGTTACGATTTCATGAGACTTAGCCATACACCGATGTATATAGCGCACTACAGACACACTAGTAGGGGATTTAGTGAATCTCGTACCCGTTTTGCATTGCTGTGTCTCTAGCCATGAAATAAATATGTATGATCCCAATGGTACAATATAACTTTCCTTGCGCCCATACAAGACCTGCACTTATTTGAAATGGGTCTAACTTTTCATTTCAAGGCATAAAGCGGGTATTTGGAACGGTAACATGTGTATTCCTGTTTTCACAAATGACGTCACATATTTCATCCCTAAACCCAAAGACTGCTTTCGACCCCCTATTTGGTGACGTCATTTGTGAACGTTCTCTTTCTATTGAAAGACAATCCCAGAGGTTGTGACATTCCCTATTGGCACATTACTGGTGACGGTGGTTTTAGCCTGCTGACTTGGTTTCTTTTATAATGTGTTACCACGTGGAGGAATGGGTCAGTAGCTACACCTGACGCTGTTTACACAGCACAGGGAGGAGAGCTGACCTATCGCCTGCAGCAGGCGCCGGTCTCTACCTGGTCTGGAGGAGCCCTGGAGGAGGTGGTGACGATTGGACACCCAGCACACGTCCCCTCCCCCCTCCACCCTCCCACCCAGTGCTGTCCGTTCCGCCAGGTGCCAAGCTCCAATCGGTCAGCACATGCTACCCCGTCCGTGTGTCTATGTTACAGGGAACGCTCACAAATGGCGTCATGATGGGCTTAGGCCATATCAGTTTGATACCTTGGAGTACGTAGAGGGAAAAAGCTGCCCATCTAACCATGCAGCTGGATACACCAACATTTCACAGCTGCCTTTTTGGGTAAGCATGTGAAGGTATATCTAAAAATCCCTATCCGAAAGGCCTGCTGTTGAGTATCTGTTGGTCAGCAGATTCTTTTTCACCCCAACACCCTCCGAAAAAGTAAAAATAAATAAAACAAAATAAAAAGAAGAAAAAAAGTAAGTCTCTCCAAATAAAATGAGCCGCCAGAAATCCAAGGGTGTGTGTGTGAAAAGATCGCCAAATAGGTTATATGTGAACTACATCTACTGCCTTTTACGTCTGTATGCTATTGAGTCGTCACCATTGACACACTTATAGTTGAATAAGTGTATTTCCTGACATGCAGATCTAAAGGTGATGAACCATCATGCTGATGAAAATGCCATAAGCCACCCGCCGCTTTTCTAAATTGGAAATTGGAAACATTTAAAAAGAGCATTTTTCACATCATATCACAATATGGTCGACATCAATGGCAAAAGCAAATGGTATTATAATTTATAAATGCCATGGCACGTGTAGATGATATATCATAGCTAAGGCTTAGTGGACTTCGACAGGTGCCCAATAAAGGTCCATACACCGGTGCCAACACATCTTGGTACATGACACATTACAGCTGGTACAGATCTATGGAGGGAATGATCTCATTCACATAAATCGGTATAGGGTAGATTCACCTTGAGGCGAACGCATATACCCTGAGACAGACACTGGCATTTCTAATATGACCTCTAGTGGTTCTGTGTTGGGGAAAAATGACATTAAAACTTTACGATTATTCACAACTACGGTAAATATATTAAAATGTCTGAATATAATTATACATGTATACACAGATTGAGGTGTCCATCTCAAGGTATATGTCCGACTCAAGGTGAATCTACACTACTTACCAACTAGCACCTGCTCCTGCTTATAGTCAGTTACCTCGGCACAAGTTTCAACATGGTCCTGGGTGGAAGCATAGAAAAAATGGAGGGTGGTACCATGATTTATGAATGTTTAAGAGGTTGGTAGATATTATTATGCAGATTGACCTGTTTTGTTGTGAATTAAATGAGACTGCACAATAGCTGGCACCCAGGGGCTTGGCGGAATGGGTGCCAAGGTCTGCTTTCTGCATTAGAGGTGGGGGGGGGGGGGGCTGCCATACAGGGACCTATAACAGAGACCTTACTCACAACACATGTATATTGTACATAGCCTTGGCACCAGTCCCGCATTGTACCGACCACCAGCGGCAAACAAACCCTATTGTACATGCAGGGCCCTGACCAGTGCCCTATACATTGTACCAGTATATATGCAGTCGCTGTTGTGCTCCTCTTTGGTTCTGTTCACACGCGGGGTAGGGCTCCATTTGCTGACATTATATCAGCCAGGGTCATCGCAAATGTGATGTATGTGCACTTTCCTGCCATTTTCACTATAGAATACGATATACCCATTATACATAGCACTGATGGGTTGCAGGTGCATCATATTTAGAGAAATCTGCGTTCTGACCCAAATTGGAGGGTATTGTACTAGTCTAGAGGAAATTGATGATTTCTTTCCTTTTTTTTAAAACAGGATTGCCACTGTCAATGAAATTCAGATTTTGTCAGGGAAAAACATATTATCTGAAAAGCTCAGGGAAATATTTTCCAGTCAGAGAAAATCGTTGGATCGCATAAATAAAAGATGAAATGATTGAATTGGATTGCATATTTATATTTGAAACCATTTAAACGCGTTGGGAATATTGGTTACTTATTGTCAGGGAATTTTGAACATCGAGGAATGCAGCTCGAGGAATCTAGAACTATCTAGTCAGTGGCAACCCTAAGGTGTCTAACCTGTGCCACGAAGAACCCCTATCCCGTAGAGGAAGGGGCCAATTAAATGTGACATTATCATCAATTATCAAGCAGTATTCAATACCTTCACGCCACGATGCCATCATTCCCCTCATAATATATATATAGGTTCATCCCAAGTCAGCCACGTACCTGGAAGGGGCATTCTCACCACTCGCACTTACCACATAGCAGACTAGAACAGTACTAGAACTGTGAGTGGGATACGCTCAGCGATTATGCCACTTTAAGTCCGCCAGCCATCCAGCGAGTACTAAAGTCAATATGATGCTGAATGAACATTCAGGCCTAGGCCTATATCAGGTTGAATAACATTGATTAAACTAGTTGGCACTGTTGGTGTGGAATTATCTCAGAGCTGACACTCTTGGACACTGTGACCCCCCCCCCCCCCCTCAGGTGAAGACCTTACATTATATAACACTAATGACAATATAGTTATATTACACAAGGGAATGTCAAGAATGATGTGTCTATGTGTGGCTGGTATTTCCTTATACAGGCACGCCATCTAGCATAGCCTATTGGTGAACTATAAAAAAAGAAAGGTTCCTTTAATGCGGTATACCTATTGTACTTCTATCTACTTGTATGTTGATTTACCATCGCCTGTTTCCATTATGGCCTGTTGCTGTTAGTACGTGACCTGAGCAGCGAGATGACATATCGTCCTAATTAAGGGGTACTTTTCTGGTAATATCAAGAACCACTGTCATATACACGAGGTAATTACTGGTTAGTTACATGCCGTGTTGTATTACATGTACATAGAGTTGGACCTATGCCACCACAGATATGTCACTTAGCTCATGATGACGTTCTTGTTTTATGAGTCATCATGGCATTCCTATTGCTGAAATATCAACTAAGTGGCAAAAAAGGTATGCACTAGTTATTGGAGGTTCATGAGTTGCAGTAATGTGTTGCACTGTTTTCATTTACAATGTAACGTTCTTTTCCTCCAGTGGCAGTGATATTAACTGTATGATGTAAATGCTAAGATGCACGCACACAGAGTTCATCATGTGTGCAACAAATGCACTGACCATGTAACTGAGCTTGTGAGAATAAGAGCCTCATTTGATTAGTCAGTGTCAATGTACAAGGACGCCCATCTTAGATGTAACCTGTATGGACGGGAGTGTCCTTGGTCGCATCCTTGGGATATCCACCTGAAGACAATTCTTTCAGGCCGTCGGTAAGGTTGTGTAGCGGGGTGGGGTTGGAATTGGATACCTCCTAATGACAAACTAATGACAAACGCTTATAATGAGTAATCATGCCATGGGTCATGGTCTCGTATTACATGATGTACATCGTACAGCATAATCATGATACTGCTCTACCCACATAGACCTGGCACTCGTGATAAGAGGTTATCAGAAGCTGAGCCTACCTTTTTTTAATGTGGGGTCACACTACATTGGCATATAGAAGATACAATGTTTATATCAACTTAAAAACAACGAAGGAATGGCTATAACCTTGGTCATGGGTTCACAAACAGTTTGATCTATACATGTAGCCATCCAGAAACAATATCCGGATGGGTCCGGATTAAACTGGTTGGACCCAGTCAGTTTATGCAGGAAATGCATGTTTGTATACACTACTGTGCATGTCATGGTCATCACTAACAGGGATGATACCCCCTAACATACAGGACATGTAGCATGGAGGTGGGGCAGGGTCAGCGGGCTCACTGTGTAAACACAGCCCCAGGGTCCCACATGACACCCTGCCCGCATGACCTACTCACCACGAGCTGCTCATTAAGTGCCCATAGACATGCACTTATAAATACAGAGTTGCTCTGCGTCAGGGATGTTTGGTTGTCCTTGTAGATAAATAGAAATGGTTGGAGATACTGTTCATGGGCTCGGTGCAGTTTGAGCAAGGAGCCTGGATGCATTAGTCGTAGTTGATACTAGACTCCTTGGTTTGAGTTTGATATACGTTTATATAATCCCCCTATATAACCCTCAGTTGCTGGCGAGGAACTCGTGTCCTCTGGATGTCCCCTTTGTATGAAGCCCACTCGTCGTTAGACCTCAATGACAATGCGAAGGACATTTCCATGCCCATTATTAGTTACAACTCAGAGCTGTAGTATGTGTTTACTAGTGTCAGCATTGTATTAATATAGGTACACGTAGCAGGTCGTAGACCCCCATGCACTAGTTGGTCTGTAAACTGTTTTAATCGCCGAGGGCGTGGCTGTTGGCACTCTGACTACAACACGTTTTTACACTGTTTGTCTTTTTCCAAGTTGTATCAGTTTTTATCGGTGACAGGTTGGCAAGACCGTGCTCCCTCTGGTGGAAAAAGATAAACCGTAGTGCTTTAACCCTTTAAGGGCCACAGTGTGCGTTAATGTGCCATCCATTGGTCGTCATTAAGCATGAATGCAGCCCTGGCCAGTAACTCGCTATATAGGGTACGATGAATGTATCATGCCGACCCTTCGGGAGTAGTGTTAATCCCGTAGAGCCAGTGTGATGCTTAAATGCAATACTGGCGAGTTACTCGCCCGAACTGCATGCATGCACCATGCCAACCAAAGGTACAATGCATTAAAGCACTATGCGGCCATTAAAGGGTTAAAAAGTGTGAGTGGCCTGGATGAGCAGCTCTGGACAACTGGCACCTGAAGACTGTTACATGATGTTGCACCAAGTAACACACCTTCAGGTATGAACATCGCAGATTGGTATTGGGACGTGCCCTAACCACATACATGTGTAGTAACAATGTTATAATGACATAATTTAGGATACTTATATTGTAGTCCTCCATGCATGTGTGCACATGCATATATGAATATGGAAGAATATATACATGTACTTCTCACTATACATAGTCGGCTGTATAGTGTATAGGTACACGGTAGCATATTCCCATATCTTAGCTAGCATGCACCCTGGATAATGGATTATACAGCAGATATCCTGATAGCGGTAATCTACTACAGTCAGGGTACTAAGTGGGGCGAGGGGTGATGTATTGATGTGCCACAGAGGTCTGAGTCGCCTATAAACCAAAGGTTTTTATACAGTCAGATCGTGATAGGCTCATACACAAGCGGCCTGGCCTGTGTGAGCTCATCCCAACTCAGAAGCATTAGTAGTATAGTGTTATGGCAAGCCGATTATCATGGTTACATGCCTGTTGAGAGACTACCAAAATAAATGATAGTTTAAGGACAATTTTCATGATTTCATGAGTGATTTTCCAATGTATTTTCAATGTCAGATGGAGGGAGGAGCTATGGTGGACTGGCTATGCATAATGGCTAGTGCTCGAGTCGATAGTACATTTGTACCCTGCTATGCTCCCACTCCATCGCTACTCATTGTATTGCTCTGAGTCTGATTGCACTGAGCTGCTCGGCCCACTACCTGTCATTATTTAAGATGCCTGAGTCAGCAATGAGCCTATACATGGTGGCCCTTTGTCTGTGATATTACTGCTATTAGGTCTACATAACGGCGTGCAGTGATGTAGGTTGGAGGTGGCCTACAGCAGGGAGGGTGGGAATCCGGATGTTGTTGACTAGGATGGCGCTAGCTGAGGCTGGGCCTTCCCCTGCTGCTGCCCCTGCTGCCCGGCTACCCCACGAGCTGCCTGCCCCTGCCCGCCTATATATACCATTTACACGGCCCCGGGCCACCGCCAACCAGCATCGCACCACCTCCAGTAGGGGAGGGAGGGGGCCGCGCCTCCAGGCCGCCAGCTGGCCACCTTTATTATTAATATCACCAGCGGCCCCAATCTGGTTGCTGTACAGCCCCTGGATGACCCAGTTAGACGGGACCCCCTCCTCCCGTGTACCTTCTCTATGCTAGCTCTAGGCAGTGCTATCGTGGCTGCGGTATAGTAAGCCCTATGTAATCGCTAACGGTATAGTCTTATACTGTTCTAGGGCGTGTGCTATCTGGAGATCCCTGTCGGCTTTAAACTGACTATCTGTGGGAAGATGAGGGGCAGAGGGTAGGGTGAGCGGAGGATGAGCTGCTCAGAAGCTGGTGGGCAACCATAAGCTACCATAGACCGATATGCTGCTTTGACTATGAGCGCCCACTTCTAATGAAAGTGTGTCTCATCATGATTGTGTGTCTCATCATGATTTTGTGTCTAATCATGAAAGTTTGTCTAATCATGAAAGTTTGTCTATTATGATAGCGAGTCTTATCATGATACATGTAGTGTGTCTACTTAAATCATGGTTGTGTATCTCATCATGATAGTGTGTCTCATCATGATAGTGTGTCTCATCATGATTGTGTGTCTCATCATGAATGTATGTTTAATCATGAATGTATGTCTAATCATAAATGTCTGTCTTATTTGACAAATCCTGATTGTATGTCTCATCATATCTAATTGTGATTGTGTGTCTTATCATGATAGTGTGTCTAATCATGATAGTGTGTTCTATCATGATAGTGTCTCTATATCATGATTATGTGTCCAATCAATAATATTATACTGTGTCTAATCATAAAAGTGTGTCGTATCATGATAGTAGATTCTTATTTCTGAGCTTTTCTGAGTATGGTTGGGATATGGTTCTCTGAATGCCTTCACTTGCACAGGCCAGCAGCCGATCAAACAGTCCACCCCCCCCCCCCCGACACACACACACACTATACTAGTAGTCTATTATTTTCACCAACACCCCCGACACCCCCGTTCCAATTTTCCTGGGGATCCACGAGTGGAGTGGATAGTGGGCGCCGTTGTAGCCGTGCGGCCAGTAAGACCCGCCGTGTGTTCATTAGGCAATATTGGGCGCGCGCCTAGGCACACCTCCTATGGTGGAGGTATGCCAAATGGCGCGCGCCGCTCGCCAAAAGCGCGCGCCTCCCTGGCCTAATGAACCCCCCTCAGTAAGGTGGTGGTTCCACCCTGGTATGCTAATGACCTTGGGCCCACGGTACCTACGGTGGCACCCTCCCATCACTACCCGCTGCTGCAACTGGACAATGGTCAGCAGTTGGCAGCAGGAGGGGGCTAGTGGTCGGAGGTCGGGTGACTGACCGGCAGGACGGGCTCGTATATTAATGCACGTATATTTTACCGGTATGCTAAACGCAGAACGGACATGCGGAGTCGTGTGTGCGCGCATTCCGACCCAGTAAAGTGGGTTAATTATGTAAATAGATGACGCTTGGAGACAGACGCCGATTGGCCAGCAGTGAGGTGTGCCCGTCCAGCCTGGCGCCTGTTGGCTGGCCGAGCTCTGCAGCATAGAGTGTGTGTGTGTGTGGGGGGGGGGGGGGGGTTGTGGGGGGAGGGGGTGTAGTACTTGATCAGCTGACCACTGCGGTGGGCGCCCAGTGATCAGGTAGGTGGTCAGGCACTGCCCTACCCACCCTGCACTACCAGCAGCAGCACACGTCGTAATATGACCAGGTCAGCAGTATACTGAGTCAAACTGTGGCCAACTCAGGCCGTGCTGCTTGTCTTACAGATAACATGACACCATTGTCAATGAGCTGCTCTGGTGCTGCTCATGACACTATAAACGGCCCCCTAACGCACTGATAATAGCACTGCTGGGTTGGCTGCAGTGCCGCACGCGTGATGCCCCACGCCCCCCCCCCCCCCCTCACCCACATCCCAAAATCACACTCACGGCCATTAGCATGATTGAGCGGTGAGGTCTGCATGGTATTGTTTCTGTATGTTATCAGTTGAGATGCTCTCAGTATGGGAAAGGGCAGCTCAGTCCTATAAGCGTCACCCACGTGCTATCTACTGTCTTTCAAAGCTGTCATGTAGCTCACACTGCGCCCCTCCCTACCTGGTGGTCACGCGGCGCAGTGCGGCTCCGTAAGGCGCCCGGATACGAGTGGGCGCCCCTCGATGGGAGGGGCCGGGGGAGGCGCGGTCCATAGCTTTGCATCGGCAATGAGAGTGTTGTGCTGGTACCATCGTCCTTGACCTGCTTAGGGAGGGGCGGGGCGTGTGTGACCCTGGAGCCGGCGTCAGCTGAGCCTGCTCCAGCTGATCTCCGCCTACCTGCAGGTATACAGTGCCAACGCCGCCCGGCAACAGGAGGAGGGCGCCAGGGATCCAATCAAAGAGCCTCCCAGAAACAGGCCGATTCCTTTGTGTGTGATAGTAGGAGTAAATGGGCGGGGCCGCGACATGACGCTTAATATAGAGCCTCATCATGGGGATGGTCAGTGGGTGGGGGTGATTGGCCCAGTAGATAAAGCATTATTGATTCATGATTGTTTTTTTTTAAACTTTTGGCCGAATGCTTTATTGGGAGGGGTTACCATATTATGCTACCACAATCTATCAACGTTATAACGTTATAATGTAGTAGCCCTCCCTCTGTAGGGGGGTTTGCCCATTTTAGTTTTTCCCCCCTACAATCATCTAATATCACATTTCCGACCTATAAATTTAACCAAATTTGTAATTTAGTATGATTAAACTTTTTATCAAGATTTCATGAGGAATTTTCTTGGAATAAATCGTGTAGATCCATTTTTGTTATGAAAGTGCCTCACTTTCTGCCGATTTTGCCGATTCTTGGCCGATTTCAGCACTGTAACCTATGGAAAAGTGCTTCGTTCGTGTTTAGCCCCAAAAATTGCATACATTCTATCTATTAAGCATAACCATATTGCATTTATTGTGTTCACTGTTGTCGGTGCTACACCTAGTCCAAAAAGAAATTTAAAAAAATCATTTCTAAAAAATGCTTTTGAAGGATCCTTGAAAGCAAGAATTCGACTTTTTTTCTTGCAGGTAGTAGTCTCAAGAAATTGATTGTATTTTACACCTCAGGCATATGATATGACATTCTCTTTTCATAGATCTCACGAAGAGCATACTAGCATTAATTACCTAGCAATATGGCAATGTTAAATATATTCCCTAGCAATATTGGGTCATTTTCTGCTGCTCATTGCAGTTCTTGAAAAAAAATCTAAGATGGCGATTTTTCTGCACGATGGAAGTAGGTGTTTGCATGGCGATTTTTCATTTATTACATATCATTTCACATTGTTCTACCCACCGGTTAATTCTTGATATCTCATGGCAGCTATCATCCGTTTTTATTTTTCATTTGGCTTTCCATTTTTATCACAATAAATGATCTACGATTGCCATTTTTGTGAAAAATCCAAACTGCTAAGTCATGTGCGCACTGCACATGCGCAGCTGTCAACAAGGCAAGTTGCCTGGTTGCTAGGCAAGTAGCTACGGCATCTTAGTACCGTCACATAATGACAGGTGGCGCCACAGGCATGGCGCCACCTGTCATTATGTGACGGTACTAGCAAGGTGTAGGGCGTAGCTGTCAGTTAGTTTAAGTATGAGGGACTAGGCCTACTAGCACTGGCAAGGTGTGGGGCGTAGCTGTCATTTAGTTTAAGTATGAGGGACTAGGCCTACTAGCACTGGCAAGGTGTGGGGCGTAGCTGTCATTTAGTTTAAGTATGAGGGACTAGGCCTACTAGCACTGGCAAGGGGTGGGGCGTAGCTGTCATTTAGTTTAAGTATGAGGGACTAGGTCTACTAGCACTGGCAAGGTGTGGGGCGTAGCTGTCATTTAGTTTAAGTATGAGGGACTAGGCCTACTAGCACTGGCAAGGTGTGGGGCGTAGCTGTCATTTAGTTTAAGTATGAGGGACTAGGCCTACTAGCACTGGCAAGGTGTGGGGCGTAGCTGTCATTTAGTTTAAGTATGAGGGACTAGGTCTACTAGCACTGGCAAGGTGTGGGGCGTAGCTGTCATTTAGTTTAAGTATGAGGGACTAGGCCTACTAGCACTGGCAAGGGGTGGGGCGTAGCTGTCAGTTAGTTTAAATATGAGGGACTAGGCCCACCAGCACTGGCAAGGTATAGGGCGTAGCTGTCATTTAGTTTAAGTATGAGGGGCTAGGACTACTAGCACTGGCAAGGTGTGGGGCGTAGCTGTCAGTTAGTTTTAAGTATGAGGGACTAGGCCTACTAGGGGGTGCAGAGGGGTCCCCCCTTGAGGTCGGAAAATCGCCAAAATTAAAGGCTCCATGTCACAAGGTCGCTTTTTTGAAGCCTTTATCCCATTTGTACTTCTATTTTTTATGTTACTTTGTAGGCCTTGATAGTAGGCCTAGGCGTACACATATAAATGTAGTGAAATGTGATACTATAACCTGTAACCCCTCCCTTTATTTTACTACATAGAAAATTATGATGCTACAGTGGTGTAACGATATATTTTAGATTTACATGAGATACAAAATCTAGATCTCTGAACAGTTTTTTATGCACGTGCCTATTGAAGGCATGTGGCACAATGACCGTTATCTAATCTGTACAAATCTTACAGTGATTCACAAACCAGCAATATGTAGCATAGCTCTAGACTCCCATAGCTCCATTGTATATATATGCAATGGAGCTATGGGAGTCGAGAGCTATACCCAGTGGGTCTGTCATTTAAAACTTCGCTGGTTGCTGTTGAAATCACTGATAGGGTCTAATACGACATGCCACGATGGGTACAAGTAGGGGACAGGCTTGTGCCAGTCTCATCAGCTGTTACCAGTGCATATGACTGTAACCAGTGCCCCTCCCCAGAGCCCTTTTATACATTTGCATGTGCCCGGGAGAGTAATACCTATACGTCCTTAGTTTCTGCCTCCCGCCCTCATGGACACACACTTTTTAATTGTTTCGTTGCGTACCATTGAAATAATCGGAAGTCGTTTGGATCCTCGCCAGGTATAATTAAGTATACTCGGGCGGTAGGTCATGCCAGTTTTCGTCACGTCCAAAATACATTAATGGTCGTGGTGACATTTATAAATGGTAATTATAGGTGTAATGAACATGTCTATGTAGGACTGGATGCTAATTCATGTAAATGCGGACTACTAAACTGATTTTGGTCAGTCATCTTATTGAATCCATTGAATGTTTTCCGCCCATGTCTATTCTGACACCAAGTGGTATTTTCTCTGTGGGTGGGATACTAGTATATAAAATGCAATGGGATACATAATATAGTCTATGAGAGTAGTACACAGTAGAACGCTCTGATGAGGCCGACAAAGGCAGGGGTAATTGGCGAAAACTCCAGGGCATTATATGGATATGTAGCTTTCTAAGACCCCCCCCCCCCCCTCTCCTCCTACCCCCCAACAAATATCCTGTGGTCAGTGTATATGCATTTAGTAAAATTGTGTAATGGAACATAGGTTATCTATACTGGAAATACAGTCCTAGAATAAGTCCTAGCTTCCCAGTCATTATTACATATAACCATAGTGATACATGTATCATATATCACTACAACTTCAAGGTTTGGATACCCCAGAAAGCTCAGGACCCCCATCTTTGTGCATCTTTTTACGGCATGCTTTGGAAAGAACGTGTATACTCTGAGTCTTGTGATGAGACGTTGAATCTTTCTACTTTCTCTAAACCTGTGGAAGCTAGCCACTTTAAATACCCATATTCCAAAAAGTCGTATCGACTTGTATATCACATGTTACTATTACTCACTGAAGAACATGTATTGAAAGTCAGTAATAAAAAACGTTATAATCAAAATTAAATTGACATGTATGGTTTATGTGTATCTTGCATTATTTGTATTGACCTTGTGTTGGGACTCTTTTGTCTTTGACATCTAAGTTCTACAAGTTCACCTTCCTCTTACCTCATCGTCAATCCGTGGCCTTTCCATGGGGGATCCATGGGAAGGTTTAAGAATTAAAGACGTTGGTCGCCCCCGCATAGACACTTAAAGATTTCACGTATGAGTTGGAGCGACCTTGGCGCCTATGTCGAATAATGGGAGCGTGTGGTAAACAAGTTTGTTTTTCACCAGGTTGGATCAGCGGCTCATGTGCAAATCCCCATGGGGGAGCTTTGCCGACTGCCTGTCGGGGGACTCACTCCATGCTGGGTGGCCAATCCTCCCGGCCGCCCAGTTGGTCCGGATTTCATGCACGTTGGTAGTAGTCCCACGTTGTAGTGCCAACTCCATGTCACTTAGTACTCGTACACATGTTGTACCTTAAAGGGGCAATCTCACCACTCACACTTAACTACATAGTAGACTAGAACAGTACTAGTCTAGAATTGTCAGTGGGATAATTAAAGTGGTGATTATGCCACTTTAATTTCCCACATATGTCAGACTTTATTATCATTTATACCACTACGTCACCTGCAACATATACCCTTTAAGATCAGCCACCATAGTGTGATATATTTATAACCTCCGGTGCCCTCCTATATTGAATGATATTATTTCCAGTCGCATACCGATAGTGTACTCTGATTTTCACCCGTTATCGATTTTATTGCCATATGGCGAACAAACTGCACACTTTGCAATAGAATAGCACGTGTTTCCTTTACCCTATCACTCGCTCACTTGCTCACTCACCCACCCACTCTCACTCAATCAATCAATCAATCATGCAAGCCACCAGCTATCAATCTGTTTTGCAGTAAATTCGATTAATATTGTGGGAAAAAAACTACGCAATCAATTCCTGTCACTATTTTCACTGCACACACAGAAAAGTGAGAGTCATTGTCGCTAAAACTACCCTCACCTGAGGCACTGCCTGACTCTCAGGTGAGGGTAGTTTTAGCGACAATGACTCTCACTTTTCTGAGGGTGTGTTCTATTGGACAAGCCGCCTAATAAATTCTTCATTTCATTGGCATTTTCCCCTGTGCCAGTCAGGCAACAAAACATCAATGCTATCAGTCCATTCTCTCCGTATATCAGTGTGTATGGCATAATAGACAGTACTACATCTGCAAATATCAATAGTTAATGATCAGTAATTAATTTTAAACGCACAATAGCAATAATGCTATCGTTTATAACTGCATCACTGATAAACAGCATACTATACATGTAGATGTGCAAACAATCATAACATGTGTATTTCATGGTTTCATAAGCTCTTCGCTTTCTTTGTATAGCAGTCGGTCCCGTCGATTTAAAATGAATTATTGACTACTGACTTTACATTTTAAATGGTTTATAAATACGGGTAGATCAATTCCGCTTGAAAGACAACTGTTTCCAGTACACGTTTGTAGTGAAAAGCCTGACACCAGATACGCACGTATGTACACCATCTCTGGTATTCTATGATATCTAGCTGCACTGAACAGCCCCCAGATGATGATGATGATCTTTGATCCAACCCGATGGCTATAGAGCCCACAACTGGAAGGGCCAGCAAGGGCAAATACAAATTAGACATGGGAACAGCCCCCAGGCCGTAATACCACATATTAAAGGCTAAGCAAAAATGTTTTGGTGAGGTAACATCGCCCTAAAAAAAGAAACAGGATATAGGCACGTCGATATAAAGAAAACGTTTTAATCTTTTTTTCTAAATTATGAGTTGGTAAATTAGTACATTCTACAGTTAATACCATAATTATATTTTTAAAAATGGGGGGGGGGGAGGTAGGGTCAGAAAAGGTATGGCAGGTCGGGTTACCTGAACATATGTGTTTGTCAGGCCTTGTGTGATATATGAGGAGTATTAGAGCCTGTACCAGGGGGTAATGTACAGGGGGTGGGGTGGGGGTGGGGGGATCCCGGCCCTGGAGTACAGGGACTGGGGTCACAGACTTGCACCGGATCAACCCTCCCGGAATAGGCGCCCACCCTTGCCATCATGGACCCGGGGTCAGTCGGTTTATCGCCACCCACCAGCCCCTTGGAGGTACTGGAGGAGGGTGGTGGTGATTGTGTGGCGGGGGAATGGGTGGAAGAGGGACAAGTACTAGGGCCATACTTCCTACATTTGATGTTTGGCGATAAGTTGGGGTATATACGATTGTCGGTATAAACGATTAAGTATAATACTAAAAGAATAATAGTAACGGTTTAATCTGTCTGATATTATGAACGGTTAAATAGAAAATAGAAAAAATGGTAAATGTATTAATAGTAAATGAGTACAACGGCTAGTGTCCACATTCTGGGGGGGGGGGGGGTGTTATAAAGAGTATGTGGTTAGACATTTGAAAATTATAGACCAAGACGGGGGGAGGGGGAATGGAGGGCCCAAGAAATTTTGAAAATTATTTATACCGGTACATTCCTCATTTCCTGTGGAAGTCACTATACACATATGGAACTTTGTCAATATTGGAATACCCGGTATATATAGACAAATGCCAACGCCCATTGATACCATCTCTGATGTATTTCATGAGTGGGGGCTGGGGCCAGGCTGAGTGGGATATGCCCCAGCCCTCATCAGTGAAATGCATCAGAGATGGTATTCATATAGTTGGCATTTGTGTTTATTTTTTATTTGAAGCCATTTTATGAAGAAAAACAATCTTCTCCTAGCCCATTGAATACGGCCACCTTGTATTCAATGGGGGGCATTGAATACGGCCTTTCAGTGCTAAAGCATAGGAAATTCTTTAAAAAAATAAACCTTGAACCCTCAGATATCGTTGCATGCACGAGGTGTCGTTATGGATTTATATATGCTACCTGTTCACGTTCAGGTGGTAATTGATAGAAGACATTACTATATGTAATTAAATTGAAACGACGCAGCTTTCAGATTTTCAGCCATTAGCTGATATGAGTTAGGAGGGACGACGAGTCTAATCGTCACTCCACATGCTAAACTCACCTCTCGAATAATATAGCATACATTAAACATTCAGTCACTGCATCATTCTCATCGCAGTCGTCTATGGAGAGACATAAAATATGTACCCGGTGCATTGTACACATGCAGACTGTGTTCTCTATAGCAGGGTCAACCCCGAGCCCTCTTGCACACCCCCATGGAAACGTTCACAAATGGCGTCACTTGTTTTGGGACATTTTCAAGAGCATTGTTTTTAGAGGATTTAAAAAAAAATGATTTCGTCACTAAACCTAAAGATCCCTACCACCTAGCCGGTAACGTCATTTGTGAAGGTTCTCTATCCGGTTAGACTTAGTGTACCTGCATGTATAGCTTCTGACCTTCATGTTCACGCCGGAATAAAACATGTGCACCTAACCCTTTAAGGACCGCTTAGTGAGTTAATGCGGTATGCCCTTTGTCGCCATGGTGCTCGAATGAAGCCCTGGCGAGTAACTCGCTGCATTAAACCGTCATGCTGTCCGAGAACAACACTTTAAAGCACTATGTGTCCCTTGAATGGCTAATGAATAAAGAATAAAGCAGTACATATGGATGGATGCCCGGCCTGTGTTAGTGATGTGGGGTGGGTGGAGTGAGTGCTAGTCTGGCATGGGGCCAGCACGTCAGCTGATGTACTGTGGGCCTCAACTGGCTGCCACACAGAACTGAATAACCCTTTATGGGCAGCATGGTGCTTTAGTACACGTTAAATCGCCAAGCGCTAGGGAAACCCAGCCTACAGAGTTGATACACTCCCAAGGGGTCGGGATAGTGCATAAGTGTACATGAATGGAGCCCTGGCGAGTAACTCACCAGGGTTGCATGTATGCATCAGACTGTCAAAGGGCATAGCACATTGAAGCGCTCTGCGACCATTACAGAGGTACATAACAAGGTGGATACGGGTCACATCGGGAAATCTGCGGTACCAAGGATGCTGCCAATAGAAATTGAATTGTTTCGAATATTGTAAAGGGTTGGAGCTGTGCATTAATGGTGTATGCCTACCTATAGATACCAAACGGCCACACAATGTCATTGACATTATTCTTGCCATTTAACTTGATATGGCAGCTTTTGGCAGGTTAAGGTATGGGTACAGCTATTTCCCCCCAAAGTTACCGTTAGTAATAGCTAGATCTGTCTTCTCTGTGGCCGTAATGAGTAATGAGTGTGCTAAACGCCGCCTGAGGTCTGCTGGCATGTTACCACTATGAGTACATGAACAGTGTAGTACAGGGAGTATGTGGTAGACCGCAGCTACCACAAGCTCACCACAAGCTTGGGGAGTGGGCATTTTTAACAGGGTGTGTGTGGTGGGAGGGGGGGGGGGGGGTTATGCCAGGATTTTTTTAACTAAATCTTTTTTTACAAAAATCCAAATTATTTTGTCAGGCAGGATTCAAATGTATCGCAGTGGACCCCTTGTATGGGTAACGCTATGGTAACGTACGGGCTCTTTTGCTACACTTTTTTTTTCAAAGAATAAATGAATGAATAAAATGGGGGCGGGAAATGTTTTTGCCTCCCCTTCTCCATCATCAGGGGTATTTTCCTCCTTCTTCATGGGGCGCACATTTTTAATTCCCTTCCCCCCCCCCCCACCCACATTCTCATTGAAAATGGTCACTCCCTTACCACAAGCAGGCTGCCCACCTGCCTGCAGCACGTGACCTTATACCGTGACATAACGCTACTTACCGCTACCACTCAGGGATCAGCCACTCTGTGCCCTCGTCGTGTCCTGGGTCGGCACATGGGGCAGGCGTGGGTACAACGTGGTCACTCTTTTATAGTCAATACAGTATATATAAGTTGTAACATATTGTAGTAAGGCTACTGTTGTGGAAATCTCTATAATGTGCGGGCAGAAGCATTTATGATAAAAACGCCCTTCTCTGAGATTGCTGGAGGCTGAAAAATAGGACATAGTTATATGAAGAAAATGAAAGATGTACCACTGTCGTATATTTTAAAGGGGAAACAATGCTACCTTAAACCGCCAGCACCCCTATATATAGGGCTGAGTACCTGTCCCGGCTCCACTCCGACTGCCGCTGGAGGGGTGCCGAGACCTGCGGCTTTAACAATTAAAAGCCAATTCCAATTCCATTTCACCATCCTGTGATTCTACCCCACTACAGCAGACAGTGTGTTGCGCTATATCCAAGATTACCCTACATCATGTCATTGACAGTGCACGCTCATGACACCTACTGTCCAAGTGGGCTGACCACAAAACCACAAATAACAGGTACCCAGCTCACCGCTGGGGTTGCTTTGTGGTTTTTGTCAGTCCAAATGATGATAAGATGGTGTCCCTCCTACAACCATTTCCATGTGTCATGTTGAAAATTAAATCATTATTCCATCCGTTTCAGAATAATGTTAAACGCAACAGAAGCTTTAAAAAACGTTCTTGGTTCCATTCACATCCCACGTTAAATAACATGCATAAAAAGGAAATAAGTATAGATTTAGCGGGAATACATAAAATATACATGGCCAAGAGATCAAGACAAAGGTCAAGCATAGGAGTCAATGCTGTTCTACACCTATACAGCGTGAACTGTAGTGGTGATGAGGTGGAGGTAGGGTGTCCATTGGTGGGCAGAATCTGCTGTACAGTAATATAGTGGCATGCTGCTCGGACCTTTCAGCATTGCGCCCTGACATTTACGTGCACTGAGTGGAGCCAGACATCGATATTTACCTTTGTTTACCTAGATCTATCCCTGCACTCAGGTGGGCATTAAGGCCAACTCACCCCACTACAACCCCTTACCCAATTGTTGAGTATAGCCAGGCTTAACGCTTGGTATTCCCCCGGTATTCCCACGCCTCTACTGTGCCCTTTACAATAGTCAATTATCATGGTCGTGATGCCTCTAGTACCAACTACTTCCGGTATTTCATTTTCGCATTATCCCCATGCATATACACTAGGCATTGGGTTTTCCAATATCCCTTCCCTATATGATTACTATTTGAGGCTAACATATTTAGTAGAACTACGTGTTTAGGATAAACCGATGTACAGTGACGTATCCATATGACGTATTCGGGTTCATTATGCACTAACATGCCATAGGCATATTACATGTCAACCAATTCATAGAGCACGCTTAGATAAAACAAATTCATTTCTAGACATGCTAGCTGCATACAGAATCATGTACATGTACACATGTTCTCTGGCATGTTCTATAAGTACATTACGACTAGATGGCAATGAAACATGTAAACGTGTACATGTACTATATAATGCCTTAATATCAGTCCCCTGGGTGTATGTTTGCTTCTGTAGAATCGTATATATCTGTACCTATTATTGTAAATGGGCAGAAGCCACAATATCATAATGCACCTATTCTTGCCGACTATAGTGTGGATGATGGGGACCACAGTATCATACATGTAGCTGGTGACAGGGCTTTACCATGGAGGACACACTAACTAGACTCTATGTACGACATCCACAGGAGGAGACCATGTATCTAACAGACCCAGAGGTCTCCTCCAGTCCCTGCCTCATCGCCACCATTACAAAGGTACAGCACAATGACTGTTTGACATGCACTGTGCTTCCTACCCCAGCCATGGGTATAGCACCTAGGTATTGCAAACCAGATGGGGGTTCCGTTATGTACATGTGCTATAGTGTTTAAAAGAGCAGGAGGAGGCGGCATTGCTGTAGGGTGCCGTTATACGCTGCTCCCCTTTAACTCATCTCAACACGATATTAAACATAATCACAGAAGCCTTTCCAATGACAAAAGAAGAGGTTGGAATACGGTTTTATATCAATAAGGTATATCAGTATATGCTATATTTCTCTATAAATGATATTTTCCATTCCGTCAGAAATTCATCGATAGTCACCTTTAGTTCTTACCAAAGAACTCATTTCCTATATCCTATCTCAACCCGGATATAAGTTAGTTACTGTCGGGTTATGGTATTTTTTCTGTAGGTTGGAGGCGGATCCATGGTCCAATGAGTGATTTAACCCTCACTTTTGAATCATTACATTTAATTTCCTTTACTGTATATGATTTAATAATGTTTATGACAAATGACATATAAGGTTTGACTTAGGCCACCCCCCAAAAAAAGTTGTTTCTCATCACCGCGCGCATCATAAAAATCATGATTTGGGGAAAACTCTTTTTTTGTTAAAATTTGAAAAATATTAGCAAATTTGGTATCAAATTAAAACGTATGCTGTCAGTAATGCAGTCAGCTAAGAATAACTTGCATTATAAATGTAACAACTTTTACTGATTGATAAACTGTGAATTACTAAAATGTGAAAATTGACCATGAAAAGTCCAAATTTCCCTAAATTAAAAAAAACGCCCTCGTCATATTTTTCACTGCTTGGTGATGAGAAACAACTTTTCTTTTTAGTGGCCTTATGTGTTTGGAGGGGGGGGGGGGTAGCAGGCGAGCCGGATGCAATCTTTTCTCATGACACATGCACCTGAAAACCGTATACCATAAAATCATTTCAACTTAATTCAGCCACAAATTAGCCACTATCTCCAACAGTCTCGATTCAACAGTATAAAATAATTGTACACCCCTCTAGTAATTAATTACATGGTAGGCAGCTTCATTTGCCCTTGTGTTGTATAGAAAATAACCTAGCTCACAGACTTGTTATGCACATGTACGACACAGGTAAACTGTGGTCGATATTGGGTGAGGGTGGGGAGGGGGGACTGATGGGATTTTGGTGTGGTGGAACTCTGAGGATTAAAACTTTGGTGGGTTTTCCTCCAGATTCAAGGTCCAGTGGGTTGAGTATGGGATTTGGATGGGTGGAAATTCAATGTCGGGAATATGAGTGGGTGAACGTCTGACGGGTGGGATTTGGGTGTGTGGAACTCTTAGTGATAGGATCTCGGTGGGTGGAACTCTGAGTGAAACTCAGGGACTATTGTATACTAGTATATGTTCTGGGTGAAAGTCACTGAATGGAACTCTCACTCTCAGGGGGCAAAGGGAGGGACCAGGGTGGGCTCCTCCGGATCTAAGATCTAAGCTTGGTCCAAGGGGTGGGATCAGATCTAAATGGGTGGAAATGAGGAATGTGATTTTAGTGCGTGGATATCCAGTGGGTGAAATCTGGGTGGGTGAAACTCCGACGGGTTGGTAGAACTCCTAATGGTTGGATCTTGGTGGGTAGAACTTGGTGGGCTCCTCCTGTTCCAAGATCAAGGGTGGGATTTGGATGGATGGAACTCCACTGGGTGAAATCTATATGCGGCCGGAGCTCAAGGCCTGGGATCTTGACGAGAGTTCCAAGATTCAAGGGTGGGATTTGGCTATTTAAGTGTCAACTGGTACCAAAATTCTGCTCTATATAACCAAAAAGATAAAGCTACAGGTATAGGCACATCCTATCTGCATTTCAAATATATTATTCGCGCGACCTTGTGGTGCATGTCCCTGCATATTCAGTTAAAGGAAACAGCCTGTGGTAAGGCCTTATCCAGGGTCCTTTTTACCCACGTTATACATGTATCAGCAGTGCTGGTAGCTTATGTCAGACCAACCCCAGCCACACGTCATGTGAATCTGTAATGTTATAATTACCTACGTGTACCAGGATACAGCTGTGTCCAAATCCGGTCCCTAGTTCGTTTCGGAAGTGCCTGGGACTGTAATAAGAATTATATATAGACATGAGGAGATATTGTCGTCAGCATGTGTGTGATGTGCATGTATAACCCACTCCCGAACCCTCGATTATCATGGGATTGTGTCTGTTCCCTCGAGTGTTAACCCCCGAAATGAGGTTAGGCTTACAAAAAAGGTGCTGTATATTCAGACATGGTTTATACGCTAAGTATAGATATAAATGCATGATACCGTATATGAATATACAAAAGTATGGTGTACCAAAATAGAAGCAGGGGCATATGTGGATTCTTTTATATCACGACTCCCTCCGTTTCTGTCAACGTTTGAATAATAAATACCCCGATGCAATTGTCCATAGGCTAGCGAGGACTCATAGGCTGCACTATTGTTAGAGACCCAATTCTTGCGGCCCCTACGGCAAGAGTTGGAGTGGAGAGAAGATCGGAACTCTGGTACTTATACAGGGGAGGTGGGGGTGTAAGAGGCCATGTCCATTAGGGGCTGTTACACTGCATCGATCATGTACGTGATACACCAGGTATTGTGGAAAGCCGATTTATCTTACGGACATTTGAATCCATAGGGGCGTACAAATCTCCACTTCCCTATGATTCAAGCTGCACTCATATACTGTGGTTTTGAGCTGATACACAGCAATACTTATCAAGGCCAAAAAAAAAAAGGTTTGTTTCCAGTCACCCGACCGGGTCTACCAAGGCAGAAATGGCGATTTTTTTTTTTTTTTTTTTTTTTTTTTTAGCCATATTTCAGTCTGTAATTCAGAGAATTATTAACGATTTTAAACTGAAAAGTCAATTTTTCCCGAAAAATAGATAACCGGAATATCAGACAATGGTGGACCCAGAGGGGGAATCTTGGGGGTCTGGGCACCACCCCTGCTGGATTAAAAAAAAAAAAAAAATCTAATCAAATACTCAGGAATTCACGGTTATCACAGGTCTTCAGGGAGGAAGCCCCCCCCAAAAAAAAAAAAAGAAGAAAAAAAAAATCCGACCGGCCGGGTCATGTCTCCAGGACCATGTTACTGGAAACACACCTTTTTTTTTTTTTTGGCCCAATCAAGTATTGGGACGATTAGACAATCTATAGCGATAGAAAAGAACAGGGAAGATACATCACTCACTTCTAAAATGTGGTAGCCAGGTATAGCCAATGTTGAGTTTCATAGATTTGTGGGGTAAATAGCTTTAGCACGTAATAGAAGACCGCCGATTAGCCCTGTTTTAGCCGAAGCACATGCCTTATTGTTGAATACTGCAATCGTATGCCCAATAATGGCTCAACCACTAGAATGGAATTCTTGGAAATGTTGGCATCATGTACGTGTGCACATCAATTATAGGAAATGGATGGCTGGTTGTATATAGAAGCCAATGGACAGTGGCCAAGCAAGCCATCAGAGCAGGGCTGTCCAATATGTTGCACCGATTAGCCCCATGTCTATCTGTATGTATTACAATTCTCTGAAACCATAAAACAAAGTCCTTCCACTACACCCAGTCATGTGAGTGACACATGTGCGTTTGTGGATCTAAACATTGTTTCCTCATTATAGATACAATGCAGGATCTGCTATAAAAATAAAATGAAAGATATGAAATCATAGATTCCATGGCCACCACGCCCACCGAGCCACCTACACGTATCTCTCCGTGTGATAACCAATCCTACTACTGCCCTGTTTGTGACCTGTCCATATTGGGAACGTTTACAAAGGACAAAATCTATTTGGTACATTTTCAAGGGACAAAACGGCACTGTGACTGTACTGTATTTGGGCAAATTGGTCCATATATAAATGTATGGCCCAAGTGACTCAACCCAAAAATCCCTACCCCCTAGCCGATGACGTGATTAATATTTGTGAATGTTCCCATTCATTCTACACTCACAATATGAGTTATGAGTTCTGTGCATATTATATAAACAGTTAGGTTCATCATGCTGAGGTCAGTTATGGGTGAAAACTTGACCTTAGACTGACTCCATTCCTGCAATGCTACATTGTGTCAACTGTATGTGTCACCCGGTCATGCTTTCAACTATGTCAACAATACCAGCATATAAATGGAGTCTAATCAATAGGGCGAAGCACAGTAGGCACGGGAGGGGTGATATATACTCTGAGGTTAAAAGTGTGCTATGTATGTTTACATATACAATGAAACTTGTTTTTCCAGATATCTAGTTTGTAGCGTTAGGTTAGATTCTGCTATGCATGTTTACATTTTCAATGACCCCCCCCCCCCCCCCCAAGATATCACAATAAAGTGATATACTTTATAGAGTATGGATGTATTACTCAAGCTGTGCTATATGTTATGCAATGGCTCTTTAACACTACATTAACCTGTATAAATTAATTAACACAGACCCCTATGTCAGCAGTAATTTCAGCTGAGTCAATTAACACCAAAAATGATACTACAGGCACATCTTATAGTAACTGTCCAATTTCTGAAGAGATGCAATTCTCCCCACACACTAAGGGGTTCCCAATTGTCATGGATGCTGGCTCAGTTTGAGCCTCATGGTATAGCAGTGTCAGGGGTAACGTGGTTATGATATGACTGCATTCTGCTCATTTGTCAAAGCAGTCCCAATCTTTGGGGCTTTACTTCGTATACTACACGAGTAAATGTATATCCCTTTAAGAACGACATGTCGCTAAAAGAGAAACTCGCCGGTGCTACATTGGAGCATCATGCCGACCCTTTTGGAGTGCTCAACCCTGTATGGTCGGCATGATGCTTGAATCCAGCACTGGCGTGTTACTCGCCCGGGCTGCATTCATGCCCTTGAAGGAATATGGTGCAAGTGGTCCACCAGGAATGGGCCATATTATATGACGTGTACATAATTGTGATATTCTGTAGAGTATTAACACAATCTATAACGGTATAAATGTAACAGGTGCCCATTAAGGAGACCATTAATGCAACCAGACCTGACCCCTGTCCTCCTTTCTCTCATTGCAGGTGAACCCCCAGTCAGCATTCTTCGCCCTCGCCACGCACGTCTCATGAGTGTGACGTGTCAGGAGTATGACGTAAGGGCGACGTCACGTCAGGTCTCACCTGGAAGCCGACCAACATGACATTTAGCTGACCTCCGCTCACCTTGGGTTGACCCCGACCACCGGCACGGGCTCAAACCACACATGCAGGCATCATCTTTCTGAAACCCACAGCCATGTTCATTAAAGTAACATGGACATTATTCAATTATCTAAATTCAAATAATCAGCATTCTTCTTACATTTAGTACTGTACTGATTCATTCACAATGGGATGTTAGAATATTATTCAATGTAACAACACCATGCTTATGGCTCAGTCTCATGAGTTTGTAACATTTCAAACGTCTTTGACCGGTGCCGTCTTTGACCGGTGCCGTCTTTGACCGGGTATGTGATTAAAATGAAGAAAAAAGTAGTGTATAGTAAAGAAATGGGTAAATTTTTTGTGTAATATGTTATAATACATCATTTCGAGGCATTATTTAAAATTGATATATTTCATATATTTATGTTACTGGCTCAGTCTCATGAGTTTGTAACAGTTGAAACGTCTTTGACCGGCGGCGTCTTTGACCGGTGACGTCTTTGACCGGCTGAAGAAAAAAAGCCCAAAAGGAACCTTTAATATGTGCATTAAAATTATTTTTTTTAATTGGGTAAAACAACCATAGACTGTTTATTACATGAAGAAGTTTAAGCTTAAATTTCTTTACTATATACTACCTTTTTCTTCATTTTAATCACATACCCGGTCAAAGACGGCACCGGTCAAAGACGGCACCGGTCAAAGACGGCACCGGTCAAAGACGGCACCGGTCAAAGACGGCACCGGTCAAAGACGTTCGAAATGTTACAAACTCATGAGACTGAGCCAAATGTATTAACCACACATATGATATATATTTACTAATTTTGTTGGTAGTTTAAACTTACCTCAAACCATGGAGAGTGGAGTATTTTGGCTCATTGCTCAAATCCACAATAGAAACAACGACGAAGGTGGTCTCCTCAAATTGAGGCTTTCTTGAGGTGACTTGGTTGTTATTGCTGTCTTAATATGGAATCTAAAAACACTGAAAAGGACAACTGCCCGTGCGTCAAGAGAAAAACTCCCCACAACAGAAAAGTCCATTAGTGGACTTGTAACTCTTGTTTTTAAGACAGCATAAGAACACGAGCAGACAAGTGGCTGTTTGTGAAGGTATTCATGAGCTAGGACACTGCTCTATCCCCAAGGTTATTTACATAAGGATTTAAAATAATCACAAATTATCAGAAAGTATTAAATATGTTCAATATAAATAGGGAACAGCTCATGACTTATCCTGTACCAGGTATCTAGTTGTGAGTTTGGTGTTGTGATATAGGCTGTGTTAAACATGAGCAGGTGGGCTCATGGCTCTGCCAGAAACCTTGTCCTTATTGACAGAACATCAAACTGTGAATAACAACATAATGAATAGACTAGTATAGTAATGATTAAGTGTGTATATTCAGCATAAGATAAAACTGTCTCAGTCTTCTAATTATTTATTCTTGTACATTATATGTAACTATACGTAGTATATATAAGCCTAGTCTAACAGTTATTACACAGCTACTATATTTATGTATATTTGTTTTGGTAATAATTCCTTTTCATTAGCACTCCCATAAATCGAACATGGTTTGTACTGCTGTACATAGTCTTGGATTACTGGGGGTATGGTCTAAAATGGTGGACTTCATTGGGATCGAGATGTGTATTCATATCGAATAAGTATTAGATTTATAGATATGTAGGTATGTAAGCTCACATGTATAGTTCTTGAGTCCATTACATGTGCATGTGGCTGTACCTATACATGATTAATTGCATAATTGCAGATTGTTTACCATGTCCAAAATGCATTGCATACATACTACAGTTCCTTCCAGTTTTCTAAAGACCTGATTTCTGAGTAAGAGTATACTACATATCATATATGAAAGTTCAGGTTTCTTTCTATGTCACAAGAGGAACCATCCCTTCAGGAAACCCCCACTTCATTACCAAATGGCATGTTTCTGTGATGGGCTGAGCAGCGATTCCCTTGACAGGTGAACCATGTGCGCATGTAAATAACCTTGCCTGCTGTGACAGGCGATATCCTTTGTACATTGGATGTAACAGCACTATGAAGTTAGACCTTCCTAAACAGGTCAACAATCAATAACCATACATGTTTACAAGATTAAAGGGAGGTTCTTAGTGCTGTGTCAGCCCAAAATAACTTAAGGACCGAAGTACCCATTAAAGGTATTCTCGTGTATCAAAGACTCCAATTTAGGATAGCATGTATATATAGATGGACGAACGAGCTGCTCTGTGGACCTGGTTGAAAGGTACCATGGGCCTCTTTGAAGACCCAGTATGAAGCACTCTGGACATTGGGGTACTTTCGATAGTTCGAGAAATGGCCCAACGTTCAATATGGATAGTGCCGTACAGCTGTTTTGTGCGGACATTCATATTTGGCATACATATAAAAAATGTATGGTGTATATCAAATTATGTATCGATAGGTATATAGTAGGTTTTGTACAATGTAAACCAAATCACGTAGAATTGTGCTACATGAGTATATTCTGTATTTTCAGATTGGATTTTATAAATGCCTTAGTGATGTGCCTGCAACAAATCAACATTTCATACATTTTTTGTATGTATATTTTGTATTCAGCAGTTCCAATTAAAACTCATTTATTATATACCAAGCGTTGTGTTGTCAATTTAGCTATATTATTTAATTATTTGCTGTTAAACATTATCCTACCTGCTTATACTGAAAAGTGTATAACACAAACTACAACTATTTTGTTATAGTACAAAATACCAAGTAGTCGTATTAGAGCCTCTTAAAAAGACCTGAACCTACAAAAACATGTAAATAGTCGATAGTTTTGGGAATATAACCTTGAATATAGGGATCAATCCAAACTGATATGGAAGATAGTCTAGACTGGCCCTAGAGGTGATGTAGTGCAGTATTGACTTGAACTATGGTAGACGTCATACCAGGGATGATAAGGTCGTATTGATTATGTGATAACATTCATCGGTGTACTCCCTTGGTGCATGTGTTATTATCGCGTCTTCTACGTCTTACAGTCGTTTGTAAAGAACGATGGGTCATTTACCGCTTAAGAGACCTTGCAGCGGATCTACATCTGGTCGTCTATATCATAAGTCTTGAATGCACCTGGGTGGCGATTCATAAGTTTCTACTACACAGAGAGCCATTTTACTGCTACGACCATTACTGATCGTCTAGGGGTCATTTTGTGTCAAACCTATGACAGCTGTATAATAGTTGTAAGGGTGGAGAAAAATAACCACACTCACGACCAGCTTATCTCATTCGACAAGCTTATCTCTAGAAGGTTGTAGAATGCTGTCGTACAAAAAAAGGGGTGCATTTCAAAAGATACTTGGAGCAAATTTCCCAATTGTCCTATTGCACAGAATACCTGTATATGGGGGTTGTAAGGGGGAAAATGCCCATTTCACAACAGACAGCTGAGACAGACTCTAAAGTCATCTCAGCCATCTAAAAATTCTTTAATAATGGTTTGTTATGTACGAAACCAAGATGTAATGACTGATATTTACATGTAGATTACCTTGTAAGAATGCATGCCTCATAAGTTCACAATACATGTATTACCCATTTTTTGAAAATCATTATCTAGTTAACAATTTACCTCTAAATCGTAGTGTGTGTTATATTCTTATGTACTCTGTAATACAAAGTTATATTTTTAGCATGATTACTTTTACAACAAATTTCTAATGGCTAGTGATACGATCAAGTAAAGGAAATGTGTCCTATGATCATCATTGTGAAATGTACCACATTTTTCTGTATGACTGCCTTGTATGAATCCTTCACTACAACCAGTAGAAAAATTACGATTTGCTCTCTTTTCCCTACAGACATGGTTTTTTTTTGCGGTCGTAGCTTTTCTGAGCTGTAGCACAATGTTATGAATCGACCCCCAGGCTTTTATTCATCTGATAAAATAATCAAGACCAGTCAATGTTCCTTTACATGTATGCACTTTCAAGATACACACACGTTTTCTTGTAAAGATTGGGTTCTCTAAGCTATTTACTGATTTGTTATTGTATGTCTACTAGAAAGGTATTCTTAATATGTATACGCGTTCTATAATGGAATCTATATTCGTAGCCTTGGATTGTCATAATTTTTCAAATCTCAGGTGAAACCTTTACGTTCATGATCATTCCGCCTGGGCTGCATTCATATCACTATGCCGATCGACCCTTATAGTTGGGGATCCAAGCAGGCAGAATGTCATTATTTAACTTTGACCTGACATGGAGACCAATACTTGATATGAAGGTTGGATTAGGGTAATTTGAGGGTGCTGAATCCGATTCTGCCATCTGTAAAGCTGTATCTAGGTCGGAACAAGGTCAAATCTAAGGTCAAAGGTCACGATTTGATTTATAACAGGGTACACACATTTTCATCTAAATACCAAAGATATTGTACGTTGTAGATAGGAAATTTATCTTTCCTATAATATTGTCATACTGTCATGTGAGATACATAGGTCAAAGTCAAGGTCAAGGCCACATTATAATTGACAAAGTAACCAGAATCTCAAATTCTATCTGATGAGATAGCACATCTTTCTAACATTCTCTATTTCCTTCCGCACACATATACTCTGCCTTTCTCTCACTCTCTCTCAGTTATGGTTGTCATGCCTACACTGTAAAAATATTACGCTAAATATATGGAGAATCAATGTAAAATTGTACAATGGATCACAATAATATATGATTACAGTGGGGCCAAAATCAATCAATTTTACTTTGAATATGTGTAATCCAGATTGAGCTAGATGCTGTAGAGATACATTTGATTAATGCTTAGTTTTTACCAAATCAGGTGACAGTTTGGTTCGTGGGGAGACTTATATAGATGCTAGGTGAGAGGACATCATAATTATTTAGATTACCCCCCCCCCTCCACACTTATAACACTTATAGTGAGGTAGGACTCATCACCCTTAATGCAGGGTTGAGTCATGGGGTAGATCAGTCTAGGCCCATAAGGTATCCAAGCAATAAGAGTGACCTCATAGTTAAAATAATATACATGTAGAGTTTGGATGCAAGATGACATATCCCATCCCAAAAATGAAGCGTATAGTGTTTTTTGGAAAGCCATCCTGGGGTCTACCCAGTGGGCATAAAATTCAGTTCAACATTGAATCAACGTTAAATCAACATTGAATCAACATTGGCAACCATTTATCAATGTTGATTCACTGTTCTGTGCCCACTGGGTATTATAGTATTTTGGTAATACGTAGAATGTATCCTCCACAGGCCCTAACTTCAACAGATGGTCTGACAGGACCTGAATCAGATGCTTCTACCAAATGGGTGGATGATCCATGTAGGGAGCAAGCTAAAGTTCTGTCAATGAGAGTCCTGATAGTGTAAGAACGTATAATATGATAAGTAACAGGAGTTTCTGTATACTTTGGTATTTATATACGAATGACAGTTTTATAAACAGTTACAGTCTTTGGTTTGGATACAACTAAGAGGATAACATCTACCGTCTAACACAACAGGTTATAGATTTATGTGAGTATACAGGTGAGATAACAAATCAAAAAATGTCCCCAAGAACCGGGGCGGATCCGAGGGAGTGCGTACCGTTGTGGTGACGTCACGGGAACATGGGTAGTACGTAGGAGGCAGCTAGGAGTTTGCCGTGGTAACAGAGAACACTCGTACTACCATTATCCGGGAAATTTACAAATTCCCGCTTAATGGTACATCACCACAGGGAAATAAATGAACTGAATAACACTGGGATAAATAAAATGGATACAATAACAGAGATTCTACTTATTCTGTTGGTGCCAGTAAATCTCTGTTAGTTTAACATATTCTTTTACAGTGTGATTAGGGCAATAACATGTGCTGCACATATGACCTTCATCCTTTTGAAGGGCATATTAAGTAAATAATCATGGTAGATTTAGCTCTGGGTTATTTATCATTCCATCAATCAATCACACTAGCCTGACCTTTGACCTTAGATTTGACCTTGTTCCAATCTAGATACAGCTTTACACATTGCAGAAATGGATTCAGCAGCCTCAAAATACCCTAGTTCACTATCTATACCAATTATTGGTTATCATGTCAGCTCTTCCCCCGAAATCTAGTCTGGATCCCCAACTATTATCAACTCCATAGGGTTGGCATGATGCTTAAATACAGCACTAACGAATTACTCACCGTTAACTTACTGCATCTTTGCATCATGATGACACTTGACATGAGGCATTCACCCCCTGAATATTTAGAAGGGTTGACAGATTCAAAGGGCTGTGAATGTCCAGTCCAAGTGTGAGCGCCGTGTGGATACCCATAGCAGAACACCAAACCCTATACTACTAGGGTAGACTGACCCAAAGATAACCATTACCGTGAGATGTCCACCTCAATCTGGTAATCATTCATGCATGATAATCCCTCTTTATTGTATCACAGTACACTTTAAGGGATACTCTTTCCAGCAAGGGACAAATCGAGACAATATCATACATGAATAGCTGCATAACTAGGGTGGACATCTCATGGTACGTGATTACCTCTAGGTCGGTCTACCCTATTCCGCATTAGCGAGATACAGTGGCTCCACCTTATGGACCACTGGTACCAATCATAACCCTTTGCTCTGCAAGGACCAGCTCAGCCAAATCTCGTGTCCGAGATTAGGGTACAAATAGGGTTTGAGTATTGTGAGTGGGTTGTACCTGGGTATTCCTTATGTCACCTGTCCCTCATAGAGTAGTGGTTAGCATGGTGGATTCAAGATGCAGAGGACCTAAGCTCAAATCTCTCTCAAGTCATATATTGGTGACCATACCATGCATTTACATTCTTATATATATCAAATATATTTTGCTTTGATAGGTAGAAGTGAGTAACAACCTTGAAATTATATCAAAGAGTTATCAATAGTGTTTGGACAAAATGTGTATTCCTATTTCTTCAAAGGAATTTTATATATTATGTATGAATAAGAAAAGGTATTGGTTGTTTATGGTGTGGTCACCAAGATATGACTTGACAGGGATTTGAGCTTAGGTCCTCTACATTCTGAATCCACCATGCTAACCACTACTCTATGAGGGACAAGTGACATAAGGAATACCCAAGTACAACCCACTCACAATACTCAAACCCTATTTGTACCCTAATCTCGGACATGAGATTTGGCTGAGCTGGTTGCTGGAGGTTAGAGGATATACACTGGTACCAATAAACATGGCGCTGTACACAGGTCATCTTGCTAATGCGGAATACTACACCGCCGCTTAACGCCCGCGTGCCGTCTGCAGAACACAGCAGGACACCACATTGTTAGACAACATTGCCACGTCTGAAGATTGCAGGGACGAGAGAAGCAGTTTCAAAGTGGGGGACAAGCGTATCACATGGGTACCACACGTTGAATTCCATTCATTTCGTCGTGGGTTCATGAGTTGGACCAGAGTTGTAACACATTAGGTTATGAATGGGAAACCCATGGTCGTTGGCCTTTGTGTTTGTGTTGAAGAGCGTCAACATGCTATATAAATTGCGGCTTGCTATCGGCTTCATGTCAATAGTCCTTATTTGTTTTGTTCAATTTCTATCCATTTGGGTTGGTGCTTCCCTCAAATCAGATTGGACGTTTTGTCAATGTCATGGGATTTTGCCAATTGTGCTATGCTTCTGTCGGTTGTGTCCGCATCGTTGTTCATGATTTCATACATCAGTTAATGCAGTATCTTGGGCCATGGATTGATTCAGATGAGAGGAGAAGAGAAAACGAGGGGGTGGGGGCAAGCATGTGCCTCTGTAGAGTCATGCTTCGGCAGAGCGCTACATCGAGATAGATGCCTAAACCTCCGGCTATATTTGACATTGCAACATGGTCATTTCTTAGAGTTGACATGCGATATGAGGCCTAGTGAATGGGACATAAGGTTTAAAGAGATATTAGTAGGGGACGTGACTATTTCTTAAAATCGACATGGAACATGGGCATTATTAAGCGACATAGACATTTGACATGTAATGGCCATTACCGAGCTTAGATTACACTTTAAATGTTTACTGGATCTGATATAAGATAGATTTGGTAAAATCTATAAAACGTAACAAAACGGTCCTTTTCCCAAATCTAAACGGGAATGTCAACACAGGAATACATATGTACCATGGTGACTCATTTTTGAACCAATCCTGTACGGTCGGTGGTTGGTTGACCCGGTCATTGACCTGTTTACTATAGGCGCTATAGCAGAGGAGGATCATAGACTTATACCCCGGACCAGGGGCGCCATCCCTGTCCGGATAACCGGACGGAACTCTCCCACCACACAGACCACATACAGATAGCTACAGTCTGACTCCCCATCCCCTCCAATCACTGACTAATAATTCACTTTCACGGAAAATGTACTTAACATCTGTGCCGCTAGGATCTGCCGAGACGGTGTGAGATAGGAGCAGCTCAGTGGAGCAGCTCCTCCTCACTGGCCTATTTTCGGTGTATGGTTACATAGAGGCCTCACCATAACTATTATTCATAATGTTTACACCTTCCTCTTCCATCGGACATGTATGCGAGAGAAGGAACTAATCAATTATGTATATAACTCATTCTAAGGTTCAGTCACCTCGACTCTTTTTCATGTTTAATACCCAGTGCGCACAAATATCAGTTCAACGTTGAATCAACGTTAAATCAACGTCGACATTTATCAATGTTAATTCAATGTACTGTGTCCCCTGGGTGAAACCTGTTGTATTCGGCTTATAGTCTAGCTGGCTGCAAATCCATCCGCGACCTTCTATTTTGAAAAAACCCACAATTTGATCGACAGAGACCGACGGCAACATTATGGATACATTGATAATCAATAGATAACCTACAGAACAACTTCTTACTGTGGTGTTCTACAGTGTATATCTTCAACTGCCTCTCCCACTGCCCCGGTCACTGCCCCTCACCCCCCCCCCCTTCCTGCTCCCATCTGGCGTGACCCCTGGGAGTACCCTGGATGTTTTTAGACAGGAGTTCCTAGAAATACTAAGATTGTCCTTCAGTTTGATGGGTGCAGACTGGTGGGAGGGGGCGTGGTGTCTAGGGGTGTGGTGGTGTCTGTCATATGGTGTCTGGGCCCGTGCCCATCGTCACGTACCCAATACCACTTAGACAGAATCCGTTTTGAAGTACACAAACAAGGTATGCCTCATACACCATTAAAAAAAAAGAGGGTATTGAGCTCATGTTCTTACGTGTTTTCTTTTGTATTTAAACAAGCTAGCAGTGCAGTTCAATCGAATACAGTACGGGAATGTTTGAGTGTAATACCTTATGTTTTATCTCAAGTATAGCTTGCGCACTCTTGATATGACAAATATATTCGGGTTATATGATGCAATAACAATTTCAACTCAAATATGTTGTGCCATGAGCCTAATCTAACTTCACAGGTCATTGTGTTTGCTGTAGTCGCTAAGCATCATCTACCAGCCTGTTGATAGAATATATAGGATATTGAGGTTTATCACAATCAGTTTCCAGGAATCGGTCCTAGAACAGATGTGTACTCAAATTGGCACAGTAATTCAACCAATTGTATCAGTACTCACAGTCTGTAGTAATATTAGTGATCAATTCCCCAAGCTGTGACCACATGGCGTGGCCGTGCATTGCTTGAGGGTTGGATGCTGATGACATCTCGTCAACAACCGCGACCACCCTAAAGCGCCTGGGTTTGCCCCGACACCTGACAGGGTGAGTGTCCTCTGACACCTGTACACCTGACAGGGTGTCCTCAGACCCCTGTACACCTGGCAGGATTAGTGTACTCTGACACCTGTACACCTGACAGGGTTAGTGTACTCAGACCCCTGTACACCTGACAGGGTGAGTGTCCTCTGACACCTGTACACCTGACAGGGTGTCCTCAGACCCCTGTACACCTGGCAGGGTTAGTGTCCCCTGACACCTGTACACCTGACAGGGTTAGTGTACTCTGACACCTGTACACCTTACAGGGTGAGTGCCCTCTGACACCTGTACACCTGGCAGGGTGAGTGTATTCTGACACCTGTACACCTGACAGGGTGAGTGTACTCTGACACCTGTACACCTGACAGGGTGAGTGTACTCTGACACCTGTACACCTGACAGGGTGAGTGCCCTCTGACACCTGTATACCTGACAGGGTGAGTGTACTCTGACACCTGAACACCTGACAGGGTGAGTGTACTCTGACACCTGTACACCTGACAGAATGAGTCTTCTCAGATCCCTGTATACACCTGGCAGGGTGAGTGTCCTCTGACACCTGTACACTTGGCAGGGTTAGTGTCCCCTGACATCTGTACACATGACAGGGTGTCCCCAGACCCCTTTACCACTGTTTACACTTGACAGGGTGAGTATCCTCTGACACCTGTACACTTGACAGGGTTAATGTCCTCTGACACCTGTACACCTGACAGGATGAGTGTCCTCTGACACCTATACACCTAACAGGGTTAGTGTCCTCCGCTACCTGTAGGGCTTACATCTGACAGTGTTAGTGTCCTCAGTACAGGGTGAGTGTCCTGTGGCAGCTATTAACCTGACAGGGTTAGTGTCCTTTGATAACTGTAGGCCTACACCAGACAGGGTAAATGCCCCCCCCCCCTCAACTGGACACCTGGCAGGGTTAGTGAAATATTTGTTATGCTCCCCTTAAATACCATGGCTGAATTATGAGATGTTTGCTGGCTAGGACTGCCCCCCCCTCCAGGTCATGAAGCAGCCTTCATTCTAACACACAATCCACACAACTTTCCAACATGAGATGTTTTTGACTCAGGGTTACCACCCTGAGTGTTATGCGACGCCTCATGAGGGGGGGGTTGCATCAAGATAGTGAAAGTTCAATTTCACATCCAATTTTAAGTAGGAAATTATCAGCCAATATACAAAATAAGGGTGGATATTTAAAGATGGGACATTCATCTACATGCTATACCAAGAAATATTACAAATATCATGTTGCAACCAATCCAAATATTGAATCTAATAAAAGACACAAAATCTGACCAAAAAGTTGGAGAGAAAAATTAAACTCTTAAGTACTAGATTCGACTTTTGTCTCCATTACGGTACACACAACTCCAGTGCTAAGTCAATGGGAGGTATCTTGTAATACTAGGTGAGACGCTTTTTGTAAGACGTTTTTTGGCTAATTCTCTTCACTTATCTTGAATTATCTTGAACTATATAAATGTGTGGACAGAAACTAGTGTGCACAGGGTCAGTGGATACTGGTACTCAGTGGTAGTGGGTAGAGTTGGGTAATGTTGGGTAGGGGAATGTGGGGTAGGGGAATGTGGGGTAGGTGAATGTGGGCCAGGGGTAGGGGAATGTGGGGTAGGGGAATGTGGGGTAGGGGAATGTGGGGTAGGGGATGTGGGGTAGGGGATGTGGGGTAGGGGAATGTTGGGTAGGGGATGTGGGGTAGGGGAATGTGGGGTAGGGGAATGTGGGGTAGGGGGACGTGGGGTAAGGGAGATGTGGGGTTGGGGTATGTGGGGTTGGGGTATGTGGGGTTGGGGTATGTGGAGTAGGGGATGTGGGGTAGGGGAATGTGGGGTAGGGGGACGTGGGGTAGGGGATGTGAGATTTACAGCTTCAAGTTTAATAAATAAATTCAATCACTTAATTAACACGACCCTGAGTCATCTGTGATTTCAATCACACGTTCAATCTTTTTGAATTGAAACTAAAGGATTATGTCAATTGAAGCATGTTGAGAACATTACTAGAAAATGTATTTTCCAACATTGGTCTCTTATGATCTACTGACCCCGGGACTGACCCTACCTTGATAGATCATTAGATCAGTTTATCAACATTAATCCTCATTTGTTATTGGCTTAGCCGTTATTGGTATAGCCTACATAGTAGACGCCTATTAAAGGCCAACAAAGAGGTATTTTAAGGCAACGTGGACCAGAAATTCACCTATGTCGGTTTCTTTTTTACTTTTTTTTGTTTAACTGTTGAAAGTACGATGAATGGGTCATGAATTGCCACATCAACTCGTGGGTCATCTAGGGATGATGACTCACTGATTCATCCAGTTAGGTCCTAGCCTAAGTAACCTAAGTAGGATTTTCACGAAATTGTTGATTATTCCTGTGATAAATCAGTGGGAGCTTGTTCTAACTGACCCAAAATTTGCTAAAATTTAGAAAGATTTGGATATCAAAAGATATGGATAGAAATGCTAGGGTTTTTGAAACTAGGGTTGGGTTGCCTGAAACACCTTTTGTATTGGTCTACCGAAACCGGTCCACTGAGTCAAGCTCTATTGGTATTCGGTCATATGTAGGCCCTTTCAGCATGAATGGGTCTATTAGTTAAACGTCATCTCTAGCTCAACCGTGACACAGGCAGTCGCCTTCTGCCCCCATTCTGTACCACACCACTCGACCACCACCACTTCTGTATGGGATTGGAGTAGGATATACCCCCGATGCCTCTCCTCCCCAAATCCTTCCCCCCTGCCGCCATCCCGACGCCCACGCCCTGCCACACTCATAAACATATCTGCAACCTATGACGTCATTGCTGGCTAAACCGGCCCAAGCCGGTATGTTGCCAAGCTGGCCCTGTTGGTTGCTAAGGGTAGTTTCCATGGGCACGTGGGTGTGCACGTGTGGCCACGTGGCTGACCCGCGAGCTGCTCCCTCCCCGTGGCCGAGCAGCTCACAGTGACTCAACCAGTGAGCAGCAAGAGCAGTCACAAAAAGTCGTTATCTAGTTTTCTCTCACTGCTCAGGGCCAGGTTAATCCAGGTTACGGGACATTTCTCACGGCACAGATAGAACTTTTAAAACACTAGGCCTAGGCCTATGTCTAGCCAGACGCAGCCTCCACAGAGATAAGTCCCAAAATATTAAACTGTTAAAGTGCATTACCATCTCAGGTACCACTTACACATGTACGAATCTGGGCCTATCTAATGTTTGATAAAAAAGATAAGTAGTAGTGTGAGTTGAGTTTGTTAATTTTTATTTGATTATTAATCGCCTAATCAGGGGCGGATCCAGGAATTTGGGAAAAGGGGGGGGGGCGCCGCAATACCTACAGCATTGGGGGTGTTGAACCATCTAAATTAAAATTTACCCAAAAATAGGGGGGGGGGGCGCCCCTTGCGCCCCCCCCCCCTGGATCCGCCCCTGCTAATAGGCCTAAGGCTCTACACGAATTAGTTTTCTTCCATTGAGGCCAGTAGGCTTACCACAGAGTAGTATATCCCTTACAGGACGGTACTCTATGGGCTTACCTGTGACTCTTAAGACGCGAGTGGACAATACGCCTTTGAACGTTTGATGTAAAACCAGAGGTTAAGACTCACATGTTTAAATATGCCTAATGTTGAGTTTAAGACGCATTACTTCCCTTAGGTGTCCGGGTCAGGAGCCCTCGATCTGACAATCGGCCCTAGAATTGCCGTGGAGCCCTTTGCCGACAGGGCCCTTGATCCGTGTAGGCCTACCATGTCCTCTACTCATCAAAATGTAGGGGCGACCTCAACCTTTTTGTGTGAGGGTGATTGATAGGCCCACCCTTTTTTTTTAAAACAACTGTTGTACTGTTGTCCCCTTTAGTAGGCCTATGGAAAATGGGGACAAAGTGCAAGGAACCGTGGTATATTGTCCTTCAGGTTAGAGCATCTTCAGAGTTGCAGCTTGACATCGAGGTGGGTGGGTGGGGTGATAGTGAGGATAAGGGATTGGGAGGGAGGGGAGGGGGAGTTACACCTGTTCCGACGCCCTGCATGTCAGAGTGCATCGCACCTGTACATGTGATTGGTGATGGTTTTGTCTTGTCACGCTGACAACCGTCACAATGTGATAACGACTAACAGTACTCTGGTCGGGTCAATGTTCAGGGTGCTGTAGTATATGGGTCATCATTGAGCCATGAGATAAGATATTCAATCAAGGGAACGTTCACAAATGAGGGGTCCTCGTATGAACTTTTAATTGGGAAATTGTGGTATAACTGCTATTGAGTCGTATATATATTAATTGCAAAATACTATCTACAGAACGCTGTTATTGCAAATAAACGAGTTCATAGATCACTCAAAATTGACCATGATATTAATTTGTATCATACTTTGTCCATCTGCTAAGTCCTACACGTGTCACATCAGATAAACATTGATCTCAGTAAGAGAGCCATATTGTGTAACATTGGTATGCGTATGCTAATAATAGATCAAATTATGCTGTGTGTAACATTATGCCATGATGATGGATCTAGAGGCTATTGCAGCAGTGCACCTGGTGATCTACATTACATAAGACGTACAACGGAATGTCCCATAACTAGAGCATCCACATGGTCCGGTTAATAACTTTAACTGTTATAGCCTACGTGTTATGTAATAGATACGCGTCTAAGAAGTGAAGATTCAATTTTCCAGTTTATTCGCATGCCTATGTCACTTAAAATTCCCATGTCCCATACCGATTTTAGGAATTGCTCACATCTCATGTCACTATCTTTTCAAATCGTGTGTCTCATGTGACTAGGCCTCATGTCGCTTGTCGATTTTAAGAACTAGCCATGTCGCTGTAACGAATTTAGCCATCCACCCCCATGAGATAGGGTTGACCTCACGAGAAGAGTTGAAAACAGATTGGAGCACCAGTGCTCACTGATTAGCTGCATGCCAGGTAATACAGATAACGAGTCTGATATAGAGACCTATCCAGATTGTGGCACGAAAAGGTCAGGTTATTAGGGCAGACCGGTATCTTCGAATCAGGTGAATAGATTAGCTGTCCATTTTTATGGAGCTCAATGCCCTGAGGCCATGACGACAGACTGGACCTGATAATACCCCCCCATATATATATATATATGAAGAGTTTGGTTCAAAAACGCAATAAGCGCCATTTTGAAAAAATGACACCAAATTTTGACAAAGGTGTAGGGCAGGAATAGGTAAATGCAATTTTGAAACAATCTTTCCTCAAAATTCAATTTTTCATGTCTTTTAAGGTCTTCTCTGGTGTACACATTATATCCGAGGCACTATAATTGCAAATATGGTAGCCATGGTGAATACAATTATGCAGGAAAAATACATCCATGTTTCCTTAAAAAAAGTTTCCCAGTTCCTTTTTCTGTAAAGCATCTCTTTCTGATTACTACAGGCAGCAGAGATATAGGAGCCGTGACGACTATATACTAGCGGACTCTACCCGGAACTGGCCTATACCTAGTACTAGGAGAAGGTGAGGCTTTACAGCAGGTGAGCAACTCGTGCTGATGTACGAGCTGCTCACTGTTAAGCTGCTCTTGTCAGGTGAGATGGGCAGGTTAGGGGGTCACGGTATGCCTCACATATACATGGAGCTGCTAGCCGTCAGTGTTATAGTATAGTGTTGCCATCCGGGAGTGTTCCATTGTAGGTATATGTATATGTATATTTGTCTGGGGTTATAACATTTAAATAATGACGTCTTTACATTTCAGGCATTTTTCAAGACCCTCTACCATGTATATATGATACCATCTTTCATTTTGCTCAACAGTGTACTAGTAGTGTCAGAACGGCGCAACCATGGCATCATTCTCCACACGTGTATCAATGAAATCCCATACTTGCCCATACATGAATAACCGATTTGAACTTATATACATGTATATGCTTTAGCACTGCCATAGCGTACCTATGCCTGTTTAAAAAGGACACTGAAAGCCACCATTTTGTGTTAACATTGGATGCTGTGGTAGGGTAACTATAGATATAAAAAGTACCAGGATATAGGAGCTATCGCCCCTCACTTGAGAACTGCACAATTTTCGCGGGCAGGATAGGTACACTAGCACTTGCACTGGCAGAGAGTTTAGATTTATAGCGGGGTCGGTGAGGAAATAGTTGGGGTCGCTACTGGAGTAAGGAGGTGTGGGTGAGACGCTTGAGTACATGGGCTGTGGTAGCAAGAAACCACAATGAGTATATTTACGTGGTAGCAAGACACCACAATGAGTATGTAGGTGGTAGCAGCAAACCACACTGATTATATGATCGTTATTGCGATCTAGAAAATTGAAATCAAATGGTTTGGCCACTGAAATGTCGAGTGTATTACAGGTACAGTCGTTATGAAACCAGGGATAGCCAAAGCGAACATGGATTAGATTGAACACTGTATTACACATATAATCTTAAAGGTCGTGTTTCAATCAACTTGATCTAAAAGGTAGGGTAGGTAGATCGGACGTTTTAGTTTTTTGTTGATATTTGATACCAGGTATTGAAGCTAGGGTCGAATTGTCTGAAACAATCTTTTTTTTTTCATTTGGCCTTATGATGATTTTGCTATCTTGTGTTTTGAAGTATTGCTGAGCTGTCTTCCTGGTAGGTGTACTGGGGGAGGGGGTGGGAGGTCGTTGACACCAGCAGGTACACTTCAGTCAGTCGGGACCCTGGACGTCTCATTAGTGGACGGGTAATTGATGGTCATGGTACACTTCAGGATGGGGTGTCATTCTATTTTTTCTTAGTGTGCCTCACCAAGAGACTCTAGGCTATAACCTAAGACCCCACTCCCCATATACAATGTAAATGTCAACATCATATCTAACTGCATCTATGCTAATCAGTAGTTGCATAAATTTCGTCTTTCAACTTCCTGGAAAATAGGGGGAGGATAGTGGACGGAAAGTACCATGCCTTGTTGGTACTGTGGTCCAAATGATTGATTACAATATGTTGTCGAAATGTGACAATACACGTTCTGGGCCTGATTTACTATGTCATGTACAAATATTACAACATAGGTCACTAAGATTTAGCTGTAACCAGTATCTTTACTCTAATCCCCATGCCTCTTATGCAATATTTCATGTGTGGGGTGTACGGGTTATAGTCGAAGGTGATGCATCATCTTATCTCTAAAAGCTAGGTGCATGATGACGTTAAATTTACAATTAAAACAATTTGAAGCCTAGCTGGATTACATATGGACTGAGAAACATACAAAGACAAGCAAGATCAAAGTGATTCTGATTTAAAATCTCATTTTATTAAAATATCTACAATGTTGTAAAAATAACAAGTTGATCGAAGTAGAAGTCTTATATTTCTATACCTAAAGTGAGAGATGTTGCATTTCCTTTAAGCAACATTTCAATAAAGATAAATCACGTTGTTTTCATATCATTCTCCAAGGTACACCATAGGACATACAGTGTCTGGCTTTAAACCATGCCCTTATAATTAAAACAGTTCATTAGGCCCTGCCCAGTGTCTGAAGGTACAGCCTAGGGTGGCCATCAGAGAAGGCCTGTGCCAGTGTGAGTTGATTGGATGCTGGCTCAGGACCCCAGTGTGCTACATGTATGTAATAGGAGAGTTTAGTCATCAGCAACTGAGCACAACTAGGCACAATAAAACGTTGATACATAGATGTATGTACACATAGACACACAGTATGTTTGTCCCTGATTCAGTTTTGTTTTCGCATAATTATATATTATAGTCTATAATCAATATTATCATCATCATCATCACTACCACAGTCCTGATGTGGTAAAACCAGTGTTTGACCGGTCCTATCTAGCGTCAAGGAGAGCATCCTCAACCGCAGAAAAGTATGTATACAGGTATTCCAATTTTCAAGAAAGTGAAGTATTGCTGGCTCTAGAACTACAGCGTATAAACCAACAATCTGATAGCCAGTCCCATCAAACACGTTTTTTCTCCCAATAGCTCCGTTTATTTTATATTAACATATTTTTTTGGTGAGGATGTATTTCTTTTTTACAAGCAGAATTGAATTAATCCCGCTTCAATAAGAGAAACATAATACAAATCACAAGCAAACGAACAGATCTGGCCACAGTAGCGTCAGACATACCCAGTTGATGATTCCGCTTTTCCTACACACACATCCTGTCACATGAGAATACATTTTAATATTGGCTAAACTTTTATGAGTGAATCTTTAAAACTTGTCACTTTCCCGGTAGGCATTTATAAGTATGTTTCATTGACACGACATTGGATTAGCATCCATGTAAACATAGTACTACAATCGCTGCTAATTTGTTTGTTTTTTGAACAAATGCAAGTTCCCACAGTTGAGTCACATCAGGATCTGGAGCATTCAGAACATATCTTGTACATGTAATGTTGTAATCAAGAAGACGCCCTAATTCCGCCACGGGACTTATAAAATAGCGTCACACAAGTATCGGGGTGCAATGATGGTTATAATGTATCTCTGTCTTTACATAAATGGATACTTTTCCGGGTGGGACTTTACTATGTGTGTGGTTGCAAATCCCTTCGTGACGTCACAGCCGCCGTCACCACTACGTCATACATACGTCAGTGACAGCCTGTCTACGTCACAAAGAGACTCCCCCTGTCATACACGGCTATAGATCTGGATCCACCAGCAATCACCCAGCATGGAGCAATGAAACTACAAATGTGTAGCAAATAGCATTATACAATATATAAATGTATCTCCGTTTTAATACATTTCTGCACTTTCTCACTTCTAGGGTAGTCTAGGCTCAACACGACACAATATGACACAAGTGTTCCTTGGATACCTCAGGTGCACATAGCGGGATGGGTTATGGGGCTGGCTGTGCAAGCCGCAACAGCACTGTGGTGCATGATACAAAGCTATAGTGGTAGGCACTACAGGGCTCTTTGTAGTGTCAATTCAACATATCATCAAGTATACTTAAAGCGCGCCATACATTATCCACGTCATATACCTGCAGTATAGTCTGCACTGTTATCATTGTCATCCTTCATTCACAGAAAACACAACCATACCTTAATCTGTAACAAAATGTAGATGTCCCTGACCTCCCCTTCTGATGTCTCCATCATAAGATATGCTCGTATACACTCCCTTCTTGTAATGAGTACAACATATGGACCCTATGAACCCACAGACAGAAACTCGACATAGACAGTTCCCAAAGTACAAAATTACTTCTTAAATATGTGTGTGTCCAGGCAGTATCCGGGGTAGGAGCATGCTCTTAGCCACACATGATGCCCCAAGTACTGTAATATACATTCATATATAAAGGCGTGGGCTATTACAAAACAAAGAAGTCATGGCTCATAATGAAGCCCTAGCTCCATCTTCACAGAGATGCTCCATTCCCATTTAACTGCTGGACAGTCTCAAAGTGTTACTGTCACTGGCCATGTCGGGGGTCTGTCTTTTAGGTATCACGGGCTCTATGTGTTTACAAATGTTAACAAAGAGTCACCCCATACAAAGTTTATGTCATGACGCATGTCATAGCCAAGGATGCAGAATAGTTACCATCATGTAACCATCATGGAAAATCTGAAAACATCATTCTGTACATCCCCCCCTCCTACCCCCAAAATGACACATTTGTGTACCCATAGGGTCAACTCAAATATATATATGTAAACATTTCTCTTGGCAGAGAAAATTAAATTTGCGAACAAATATGTACCATGCTCTTTTTTTCCTTTTTGCATACGACAATACTGTGTCTTTAATATAAATGTGTATGACTGACTGTCAAGACATTGAAACCACACTAAAGTACGCTGATGGTGTCACAACCCCTGTCTGCCCTGACTGAAAACCGTAAACACATGACTGCACGTACACCGGTCTCCCCGTGAGTTCATCTTGCCCAACAATGCCCTGAATCCTTGAGACACACATGTAATGTACACACAACGCGTGAAAAATACACAAAGGAAAATAAAGGACAACAGAAAAGATGGAAATCATGACATCAAACCACGGCCAGCCGCTCCATCTGCCTAAAATCTACCCCACACTTCTTTATGAATAATAAAGCTGGAGGGATATAAAGAAAGGAAATAATCCAAGCCCCTTCCACAGGTACCACACAGCCCTTATGGAAGTTAGCATGCCACCTGCTAAGGTTAGATACCATCTGTGAACCCTACTCTGTGTATAGAGTAGTGTTTCTACCCCTTTATCATATAATCAGGCTATTTTACATAGAGTAATAATACATATCCTCTGACGCTAACATACTCCCAGGTTGAGGTGGCAGCTAACTGACTGTCCCTGTAGCGGTGGGCGGGGACGGCAGATGGACTAACACTGCACCGACAAGTCGTCTCTCTCTGTACTTCAAGGCCCTAACATTATGTACACAAGCTATACGGAATGGAGGTGAATATGATGTGTAATAAAAACGGCGAAGACAAGAATGATACAACAACACGAGTAAACCTGGGACGCAGTCGTGAGCTTTTTTTTCAGGTTACGTGGTGCAGTATTTATGTGTTATGTACATCTATGTGAGGGGCACAATTAAGGGAGTAAATTATTATTGAAGCAGCCGGGGGAGCGTTTCACACAAAAGCTATGAGAGGGGGGTATTACTGTGCCAAGCGAATAATCCCTGCAGGTACAAAAAAGGCATAGAAATAAAAGAGAAAATGACTGAAATAAGGTATACATACTCTCTCATAGAAAAACAATCACAACTGAGTCAGTACTATGTCCATAGCCACTAGGCTATATGTCAACTACTAACGATTACTGGTAATGCCCATAGTTTTCGTAAGTAACAATATTATTTTTTTTGGGGGGGGGGGGGGTTCTTCCAATTTTTGGGAAGCGTATTAGAATGGTGCTATAACATTAGTGTACATTAGTATCAGCAAGGCTCGTCAGTACACACTGCGACGATCCCCTTCTCCAACTTTGAATATCTATAACTCCAAATAACATTGGGGGTTGGTGGGGGAGGGAGATGGCGCTGGGGTAATGGCAGTCTCACGTATACTCATTCCATTCCACTCATACTCATTTCATTCTCACTTATACCCATTCCATTCTCAGTTATACTCATTTCATCATCTTTTACTCATACACTTTCCACAGGCACACTATAAACTGACTACATTCCAGTAGCACTGTGCATTGGTTCTAGCCGGTTATTTCATCTCTCAGTTACTAAACATCATGTATATGGGAGATGGTGGAGCTTATAACAAGGCTCCCTACTGCTCAGGCGTCATGGCCACTCAGGGGTAGTAGTTGTAAGCAGAATGACCCACCTCCCATCCCTATCCACACCGTCAGCCTATATAATAAATCACATATACCTCCACAATCTGTCTACATCACCTCTTAACATTAAATACTAATCTTCTCTTTTCTTGGTCAGGGATTTTATCCCGCGCGGTACCATTTTCTATATAGACACGAATCATATAATATACATTTCATAGCTTTTTTTGCATTAAGTCCATATCAGTGATTATGGTGATGTAGGCGCAAAAACCCTAGTAAAACCTAGGTTAAGAAGGTATACGTGCAAAAGTGCGACCCCCATACAGGTTAGGTAATGGCGGTGTAGGCCGACTGGTGCTCAAGGACGGCTATAGGACGTGGTCCATTCTGAGAGCTCAAAGGTTAAGCCGGTGAGGTAATAGTGCACATGTTAGGGAGAAAACGCCAGAAGGTGCTTTCAGAGCGGCTTGTCATTTTGTGTATTCTAGCGTCCCCCCTAAGTATTCTCCGCCGTCATGCCCCTTTAACCCTGCCCACTTGTAATATCAAGTCTAGTGTGGACAGGTTCTCTTTTGTTACCAATAAACCTCAATGCTGTCCTATATTAACAGCACTAATAATAGTCAAGTTTTCTGACGTCCATTTGTGCGGGGTTGGACGGTACCCCTGGTATATTATAGTATACCCCCACGTATAGCTAAACATGTGGTTTGGGGTATACTCGAACTTCTCAGTGTGTGAGGTATTGGTAGGGACTGACAGCACCACGCGGCGGCCGTTTGATGAACTACCTCCATCAGGTTAAAATAGCGCAGCCTGACTGGACATGGCAACCTCAGCAGTAGCAGGAGGAACCCTGGAGTAGTAACCCTCCACCCTACTACCCTGACTCTACAACGGCCGGACTGTTCAACACTAGCATACTATATCACATACAACCATACACACACTTATACATCTAGTATTCAGTGACTTCATGCCAGCACCCTCTCCTAGCCCCAGGCACCCCACTATGTCTTCTGGTGGTCGACCGTTAGTCAATATCATCAGTATTATCACAAACAAGAGGACAGGCTCAAATAAAGTAGTCAAGACTTAGGTATCATTATCAGCGTTTGTAACTATGCGAACTTAACATTAACACAGACGGCATAGTTGCAGTGATGAGAGGGGTGTGTGTGTGTCGGGGGGGGGGGGGGGGGGGAGTACAGGGACAGTTTACAGGAGCACCGTTAGTTTTATGAATGTCGTGGTGATGGTAGTACATGTACATAAAAGCTCTTTATATCTCAGGGTATATGCACACTTTTACACATTCTTTCACTCTTTGCTATCTGTTTGTGCGTTGTCTTTTTCATATTCCGGAGTATATCAATAATCGTAATCTGGAGGTGATACACAAGTCAATAATGATGCTCAGGCGTGGTGGACGACAAAATTGCATTATTTTTTTCAGGATCTGATGATACTTGTCTGTGTGACGTTATTGACTGAAACTACAGAAGACACGACACAAGCTATACACGATACCACCTTAATAGCACAGTCCAAGCCACTGGTCGCTCAGAGCGCCAGGCTCACCATCATAATCATTAAAAAGAAACCTTTGGTGAAACTACCATAATGAACAAACACTTGGTTCTGGAAACAAACATGGCCGATTTCACTCCACAACTACTCGACCGTTACAAAGTGTCTCAGCGTTTCAGTTATTGTCTCGCTCAGTTATTGTCTCGCTCTAAAATTCACCTTCTGTCAAACCACTACCCGACACCACAAATATTGTCAGGGCGCCGTATGGCCTTTGCTTGAAAAAAAATCCCCATACAGAACAACCCCTCCCCCCCCCCCCCACAAAAAAAAATCACCTTTATCTTGATAGGAGCAGACCTCTCACAGTTGTGTGCGGTAGTTATTACCCACTACCACACACACACACTGTCCCTCTACTGTCGTGTACGGAGCCAGGCTCCTGCTGAGTTGTATTGTCATTTCATCATGTGTTTCCCCTGAGGCTAAGAGGCCGGTGACCTCATCTTAAACATGTAGGCCGGTGACCTCATCTTAAACATGTAGGCCGGAGACCTCATCTTAAACATGTAGTAAACGGACTGGTTACTGAGAAATGCGTCGGCGTCTGAAGTAAACCAAGCTGCAGAAACTGTTCACTGTCTGCCACCCCCTTCTCCAATGGCGCAAAATATAAGCACAAGACGTATCCTTTTGTTCACTGAGTAGTCGTTGCTGGAGGAAGCATGGGGTAGGATGGCGTATCACTGGTACCACCATCCTCCTTCTATTAAGCCATGAGATGATAAGCTAGCACTAACTCAGGGATTGGTGGTCTCTATTTCATATATATTATTATCATTCTCAAATTTCGGTTTAAGTTAAGCACTGACCACTTGGGAACACATCATCTGGGAGGACTTGATTTTCTCCGTTCATTAATAGCCAGGCCGACCGCAAGCAAGCGAATAGGCTCCTGTGGCGGTATTAAGGAGTAGGGGCTGCTTATACGCAGGAGTAATACACTGGTTACTTGGTAGAGTAGACATGATGATGGTAGTCCCCAAAAGGCGGATCTCTCATTCACGTTCTTGCAATGACTTGAATGAATCACGACCCCCTCAGATTGCAAGTTGCAGATGCCGCTGGAGATCGTTTATCTTTTTTGTTATTAATTAACAGTCTCACGGGAGAGAGGAGATTTGTTTGTTTTTTTCAAAGAGAAATGAAAAGTTACTACAACACACAACTGAGCACATTGCGTACGCACGTGAAGAAATCCGGCACCACCACAAGGTGGGCGAGCAGCTCAGTCCTGCTGCACGCGCACACCGTGTTAAGTGCGCATGCGCCGAGCACGTCCTACCTGAGCAGCTCACAGGGGCTGGTCATCGTCAGGTAGAGCGTCGGGTAGGTGAGGTGGGTCTGGGTGTGTGAAGAGGGAACAGGCCTGCTCACCTCCTCCTAGTAGACCACTCAATGGACACCGGAAGTGGAACTGGGAACCACCGGAAGTGGCCCTGGGAACCACCAGAAGCACGGGAAGTGCTTGCTGTGAGTGGCAGCCGAGTGCCACAGGTGTGATCTGAGTGGTGGCATGGCCTGCCCCCCCAGACCTGCCCCCTTCCTACCCCTCCCGCTGCCCGCTCAGGTGATAATGATGATATTGGCGTCAGATGCGGCAGCGCGGCTGGCGTGGTGCGAAGAATGGGCGGCGGCGTTGGCTGCGGCGTCGGCGTCCGTGTTGCCGAGCCGGTTCTCTCCTCAGACGTACACAGGGAGGCCTTTATAGAGGTCCTTATACAGACTATCCTTACTCTTGTCATACTCATCAATCTCCCACTCCATGTTGTGCATGATGAACTTGACCAGTAACTGGTAGATGGTGTGCTTAGCCTTGATCTGCACCGACATAGCGATGAAGAAGGACACAAAGAAGAGCACCCCACACGACAAGGTGATGATCTCCTCTGTCGACAGTTCCACGTTGTTTCCGGGAGGGCCGTGGTTGAGGGAGCCCTCGTCCGACAGGAAGCTCATCACAGTGGCCACGGCACAGCCGATCATCATCACCAAATTGACGACAAAGATGATGTGTAGGATCTTATCCTGCCGCGACACCCGCGGGAAGCGCCAGTGGTGGAACTGCAAGTAGACAAGACAAACAGGGTTAGAGTCACTCCTTATAGTGCAGGCCAGTGGTATTCTCGTTAAAAACACGGCAAACAAGGCCTTCTAATGCCTCCATTTAAACATAATATAGATCTATGCCACTTGACAAAATCACTTTGTGAGATACCATCATTTAAAGCGCATACCACCGTATTTTCTGACTTCAATTATATACCGTTCAATCATCAGACCATGTATATAAATATAGACAGTGTACGTTTATACTATTGTGCTTTACTGTGTATATTATAAAGCCACTAAACATTGTTATGCTGAAGGGGGTGGAGTTGGTGGGGGGGGGGGGATGTACTCGACACTAAACTTGAGAAACATGACTCTTGCTCCCACCAAACAAAGTCTGTTTACGGTAGGCACCAAGATGAGTTCGGCCTGTGTGGGTGCTGAACCACAGCTGATTAACCTTTCTGGTGGACAAAGGCCTTCAGTCGGAAATAATACCCCCCCCCCCCCCCCGGCGTCCTGTCCTGTCCTACTGCATGGCGTCACATAATGCCAGCCCATTCGTTGGTCTGCAAATCAATACTTGCGTAGTCAAATCTATTTGGGATGATTCAGTTTTTATTAGCGTTGCCCTTGATCATTTTAAATTCCAGGTGAAGTAGTTTCTACAATAGTGCTGGACACTGCCACAGGGTGATCCCATTGAAGCCTATGCTAACTAGGTTGGTGTAAAGATTTGTTTGCCGTTTTTTTCTTTATTTGAATAGACAGTAATTTGGGGGTATAATGTTATCCTCTACTGGGTACTAGATCTAGTTGGAACACCATGGTAGAACCTTGATCACCCCCCCCCCCCCCCCCCCCAGTGTCGGGTTTCGGCCTGGGATCAATGTCCTTGGGCTATGACCTTGGGCACTGATCCCACAGCCGTTCAACCCCTCCACATGGGCAATATAGTGCTGTGGTCACCCACCCGGTACCCACCCGGTACCCACCCAGGCCCAGCTGTGCTCTATTCCCGCCGGCAGTACACAACGTTTTACTTTGATACGACCACACCTGAACAGGTGAGACAGTGGCAGATGTGTGCTGTTGTTCACGGCCCCCACCTCTTTCCCTTCCACTCCCTGACCCTCTGTTGTATTTTTTTTACATGTCACTCACAATTCATGTCATTCCTCCTGTGTAATCACTGCCACCTAAATCAGTCGTCCCTCCAGGGTCCTATCCCTGTCACCTTTAGGTATAACAATGTCTACCCCCCTCAGCCCTTAGCACCAGCAGCTGCCTGACGTCACAGGTGAGGGGCCATCCTACACCAGCTTACAGCATTACAGCACGACACTTGGAGCTGGAGTAAACACCTGGGCCCTATACAACATGGCACCCCGCTCCTCCAGTACAGCCAGCTTATTGCCTCCCTACTAACCACAAAACCACAGACACTTAACCCCCATTATATCACGACAAAACTGCCTTTAACATCGCTGACTGCCATGGGATTACTTCCGTGTTTACTATAAGGCTGGTTTTAATGTTTTGTGGATGTAATACTAACTGATGCTAGGACCTGGCCCTCCCCAGATATTCCGTCATTATGAGTACAACACGTCTAATCTAACATGTGGCCACTGCTGAGCACCCTATACTGGACAGGTGCCAAAGTAGATCCCCGGGTAACACCAGGCTCATTACGGGTGTCGATCAGCAGATCCTCTGCCTCCCCACACCTTCCTGACATTATGCTCCTGGCATATGAGGGCGAGGGAGTCACTGGTATCTTTTTTAGTTGTTGTGTCGGGAGAGGGGTTGGGTGTGTGGGGTGGTGTACTGTAGGAGTGGTGTACTGTAGGGGTGAGTGTGTGGGGGTGGTGTACTGTAGGAGTGGTTTACTGTAGGGGTGAGTGTGTGGGGGTGGTGTACTGTAGGAGTGGTGTACTGTAGGGGTGAGTGTGTGGGGGTGGTGTACTGTAGGAGTGGTTTACTGTAGGGGTGAGTGTGTGGGGGTGGTGTACTGTAGGGGTGAGTGTGTGGGGTGGTGTACTGTAGGGGTGAGTGTGTGGGGTGGTGTACTGTAGGGGTGAGTGTGTGGGGTGGTGTACTGTAGGGGTGAGTGTGTGGGGTGGTGTACTGTAGGGGTGAGTGTGTGGGGTGGTGTACTGTAGGGGTGAGTGTGTGGGGTGGTGTACTGTAGGGGTGAGTGTGTGGGGTGGTGTACTGTAGGGGTGAGTGTGTGGGGTGGTGTACTGTAGGGGTGAGTGTGTGGGGTGGTGTACTGTAGGGGTGAGTGTGTGGGGTGGTGTACTGTAGGGGTGAGTGTGTGGGGTGGTGTACTGTAGGGGTGAGTGTGTGGGGTGGTGTACTGTAGGGGTGAGTGTGTGGGGTGGTGTACTGTAGGGGTGAGTGTGTGGGGTGGTGTACTGTAGGGGTGAGTGTGTGGGGTGGTGTACTGTAGGGGTGAGTGTGTGGGGTGGTGTACTGTAGGGGTGAGTGTGTGGGGTGGTGTACTGTAGGGGTGAGTGTGTGGGGTGGTGTACTGTAGGGGTGAGTGTGTGGGGTGGTGTACTGTAGGGGTGAGTGTGTGGGGTGGTGTACTATAGGGGTGAGTGTGTGGGGTGGTGTACTGTAGGGGTGAGTGTGTGGGGTGGTGTACTGTAGGGGTGAGTGTGTGGGGTGGTGTACTGTAGGGGTGAGTGTGTGGGGTGGTGTACTGTAGGGGTGAGTGTGTGGGGTGATGTACTGTAGGGGGGAGTGTGTGGGGTGTACTTTAGGGCCTGTTTTGCTGAACTGAGTGTGGTGCTATACTAGTGGGAGTGGGAGGGTCTGATCGATCACCCTGCAGCCTCAACGACCTTCTAGGCGGACACCATGACTATCAAGGGGCCCACGAGCGCCGCCGTGACGCAACCAATCCAATTATCCTACCCCATCGCCATTTTGTTTGCAAAAAGTAGTCCGTTCAGCCATTAGCTAATCAGTCAACCCAGATAGCCACAGACTGAGCCTCAGTGGGCGACTTGCCAACTTCAAACACACTGGCATGGAAAACAAACCACACCAAACACCAGCTTACTGTTTCATCTATATCTATTGTGGTGTGCTATATATAAAAGGTCCATTATGTTAGTTTTAAGTCTGTCAGCTACCTGCTAAAATGGGAGTAATGTACTTACTAAAAGTTTACTTCTCAAAACGGTTCTCTCACTAATGTGTGAAACAGGCATTGCTGTGTGAAACAGGCATTGCATTTGCTTCCCACTTGCCAGCTAAAAAGGGCTTTCATTATACAATACTGGACTGCCCTGGAAAGTGAACTCTTCATGAGGTTTTTATTTTTATTTTTCATAATACCCACTCCTTTCTTATGATCATTGCGATGAATCATAGAACTGTGACTTTGTTTCATATTCCAAGAAGTCCTTAGCAAGGTACTCGACGTAAGAGTCTCAGTGAGCTCACTTCGACATAGGAGGCTCTGCACACATGGACTGGGGCCTCACCCGCTGGGATTTGGCACCAGGAGGGCCATGGTAAAAGGAACCAACAAAGGCCACAGGCGTGTTGATCTACATCATTTACCGTTAAGCCACTATTAGGGAGCAGGGCAAGAGTAGCTTGTTCTTGTATAACATTGTATCATATATGCAGCTGTGGGCTACATGTATGGCAAAGGTGGAGGTTCCCATGGTGCAACCTTTGACCACAGGTCGCGTTTTGGGACACATGGACCTTAAACGAAAAACTACTGTTACATGAAAAATGGACTCACCTTGAACTTTTTGTGACGGTGGTATTGAAAATGACATAATTCACACTTGGGAGGTTTTCGAGACTTTTTGGACAATATTTCCAACCATCTCTGCAAAAACAACAATATTCACAATGTGTTAAGGTGTACTAAGGTGTAGAATATACATGGGACATAAGAAGTCAGTCCATATCAAGCTACATGAGTTATATATTTATACGTATATAGACATATATCTGTTACACGGACAGGGCTATGTCAGGATGCATTACTCATTACCCCTCCCCCACAATCATTAAAATAGTAACAGGGCTGGGTTCAGGGGTCAGGATCCCCCCCCCCCCTCTGATTTATTTTTGTAAATTTGCAAGGATGAAAGTGACCATCTAAATAAATCTTGAAGTGTTCTAATTGCGGCCCCTGAATAAAAGTCGTCTATAATCTTCCGGAAACACATTAAAAAAAATTGGAAGATTTTCATCCCTGAATTTTAGATTGTCCTACTGGAAATCATATTTTGACATTTCCCAGTCCTTGAGCGTCTTATAGGAACTGGATGTCAAATTCCCCATTTTCAGTGTTGCTGTTACTCACCATCAGACAGGTGTTGTGGATGTGTTGTAGCGTGCCCGAACACCGACAGGGGCTGATGAGGGGCTCGTCCTCCTCCCCCATGTGACAGATCCGACACAGCGGCGAGTAGACAGAGTTCGTGTCCGACTTGTTGTCTAAGCTACAACAGCCGGGGGCAGCCGGCGGCATGATATAACTACACAGGTCCGACTTGCTGCCCAGCCCGGGCAGCGGGTTCAGTAGGATGGGCAGGGCGGGCGTCTCCAGGTAGCCCCCCGGGTACCCACCCGTCACTACAGAGGGCGCCGCGAGCCGCGCCGCTGCCGCCGCGTCCAGCGGCACCCCCTGCGTCACTTCCGGTCCCGTGATGGTCGGCACGGGAACGTAGCACCGGTAGTAGCCCCCTGCCGGATGGCGGACCCGCGGCCGGCGCGGCACTTCTATCGTATAGCTCACGTCCGAGTCTGAGTCCGAGTCGGACAGGCCGGCGTCGCGGCCCACCAGGGTGGTGGCCGACACGGCTACGTCGGGGGCCACCGGCGGCTGGTGGACGCCCGCCAGGTCCGCCTCCTCCGCCACCTCCTCCTCGTCGTCGTCGCCACTTCCGGCACGCCCCACCAGCGGGGTGTAGACGGTGGGGGGCGGGTGGTGGGCCGCCGTGTCGGCGGGCGCCGGGGACCCCCGTCCCGGGGTAGCGGGCGCACTCTCACCCATCTCTCAGCCTCTGCAGAATAAAGGGGTAAAACTCAGGTAAGTACATGGTGCCAATATCAACTAGATAACACACAGGTAGTACACGTGGAGGGACGCACATATACAACTCATACAACACAGTGGAGGCTGGGAAGTTCACGGGAGACCACGTGATGCCATTGACCCCCACTCACCTCCACTTGTACCTGATTCTAGAACCGGAAGTGACAGTCCGCCGGTCAGACTGAGTCAGTGGGCTCGCCAATAACGCGACACTCTCACCCCTCGCGCTTCACCCATTAGTTCACAAAGCAGTAAAAGATAAATGACCTGTACATATTTGGTGAGAATGTCACTTTAAAGTGCAAGTAGTCCATGTGCCCATATAGACCCCACACGTTATACGTACACTGGTCCCATGCGGCCGGCGCTGGGTGTTCAGCCATCGACGACGACTGGACCAGTGAGGCTCACCTCGGGATGCCCATTTTATATGTAGTAATGTAGCCCCCCCCCCCCCCCCCACACACACACCCACCAACCCGCCTCACCTTACCTTTTAGTCCACTGATCTGCTGGCCTGAACCAGCTCAGATGTATTAAAGCTAACGGCACCAGAATCTGGTGATCAGCTGTGTTAGAGTAACGGGTGCGGCTGTATTTAGGTGCCGCACCCCACTGCTGAGTAGAGCCAAGGCGTTACGTCACTCTATTCTATGCCGTGTAACAAGGCCCTGGGATCAGGCCACCAGCGGTGAGCCCCCCCCCCCCCTACACACACACACAGTAAACCATTGATCACACTGCACAGGTTGGCCCACCACGTGGCCACTACTGCATCCATGCAGGTATGTGTACTGATGTATATGGACCAATAGTTTTACCTGTACTCATACCTGATCTATTGCTGTACTGGGTATTATGTACTATTATTGTACATCGGTCTATATCCCAAATTTGTATCTGCTATTGTACATCACTAACGCTATTCATTCCTAATCTATTTTTGAATTTGTATTATACAATAATGATATAATGATATTATCATTATTCATTCCTAATCTGCTTTTTTGTAACTGTAAATCATTCTTAGTTCCTAATCTATTTCTGTAATTGTATATCACTTCTAATTCGTAATATATCTTTGTCCTTGAATATATATCATTATTCTTGCCATACGAATACCTGCAATTTTATAGCACTATTTATTGCAAATTTTCATATATTTTTGTACATCATACACAGTTTTATCACATGTGAAACTCCCCAGTGAAATGATTAAAGTGTATCATCATACGAAGGCAAGCACATCTTTCAGAGTTTGAGCACCGATGATATTTTAACACGGTCATATATTCCTTATACATGTACTTATATAACTATGTAACGCTGTTTAAAGGCGCAAATCTTGGTACCCCTTCAGCGACAGTCGGAGTGGAGTCGGGACAGGTACTCAGCCCTATAGATAGGGGCGGTGGGGCCTTAATGCTGGAACTGTTGATGCCATGTTGCTGCATATAGCAGTGAGAGTAGTGTGTGGATCATACTAGGTACTGGCAGGACGTGCTGCCTTGTCAACGTGCCATCAGTAATGTGGATTTATGTCATACCAGGCTGGTCTCATTAACTCTGCATCAAGCTGGGCTCTCATCCAAGTCATCCCATACCCCCCCCCCCCCCCAACCCCCAACCACCCACCCTATTCAGTCACATACATATACATGTATCCATTAGGACGACCAAGGACGTACAGAGTATGTGTGCCGCCATATGTACGTCAAGTGAGAGGTGAGAGGTGTTCAGGATTTAGGATCTACAAGGTACGGTAGTTTCACTTTCTGGTGAGTCTACTATGTGGACACAAAGGGAAATTCCTAATGAGTCACACAAGGGGTCACTAATGAGTAATAGGCCTTCTTATCATGAAATCAGCTCTATATAAAATTCTGTAAGTCTAATATGTGCCGATTGAAACGTACAGCCCCACATATTTATTAACGATCATGGGCCATATTTAAATACTGTATCATGTATACACACGATAGTAATGTTAATCTCAATATCAACGAACAGGGTTGTAAAATAATAATTGATTTTTTTTTTTAATCTTTAAGTTTGAACAGCAACTGAGCATACATAAATTCAGCACGGTCGACCAGTTGAAATAACATTCATGGTAAACCTAATTAAAGCTTCCCTACCTCACAGCTACGTAACATAATGCACGTTATCGACAAGTATTGACATAATACATAATAATCACAGAGGGCCCCATACTGCTGTCCACGTGCCTGGTACAGAGGATTTACCGCATCTCTACAGTGTACCACAGTACTGGAGGACAAACATGTGAGGCACAACCCGGCGCTGTAATCTGTGGTGTTACCTAGCATGACCCTCCAGCACTAGGAGTAGCGGGGTCATGAGGACAACCTACAACATGCCCCTCACCAACAACTCTCTACATATAGGGTCATCCAGTAGTTACCGGAGCTGCTTCCTTTAATAGTAGTATACTTCATCACTTTAACTGCAGTATATGTTTTATGTCGTAAATGTATCACAGCTATATAATGCACTTTAGATCTGCAATAGTAGTATATAGCTCATATTGTACATCATTGTGCGATCCGTCCCCGACATACACCTATAGACGGCTACTTTAGATGATGTATGCACCTTTTCTAATGCCACAGAAAACACAACCAATATGGGGACGTTCACGAATGATCTTCCTTAATTTGGGACCTCCCCCCCCCCACCCCTTAACAACTATTTGAAAATTGGCACATGATTGTCCCGTGTCAAGTTTCGCCAGTGAACCTAAATAATGTATCGGGACCACCTAGATACATCCCAGGTCGGGTCCGTGGATACACCCGTTTTACAACAATGATCCACTCAACTTAACCACCAACTTTACAGCTTTAAATTCTTCCATTAACCAACATTTTGTCCTTGACCAACTTAATCCCTTACATGTGTCCTTAACAACGCCGGCTGATGTTACCTGTCCCCCATTACAAGGGCAACATATGGTTATTATACAATATAATTGAGGTTTAAGTGGACCATGACCTCATTTAGTCAATAATCATTACACGTTGACAGCGTTACATTGTGAGCAGCACGCTGATAAACACATCCCCATGTCACGTGTGGTTTGGTGGTCTGGATGACGACCCCAAAAGTCGACACGGCGACATGGACCATTTTGGGGCTTTATAGTAACATGGGACAGGGGAAGGGTGGGGTGGGGGGTTAGTTACTGACATGGGACATTGGACAATCGATATGGCGACATGGCCATTTCCTAACATTGACATGAGAGAGGAGGACCCCCCCCCCCCCCACCTCCCCTTCTAACAAAGACCCCTGGGTGGGGTGTGTGTGGATGGGGGTGAGGTGGGGGTGAAGTGTAGAGAGGTGGGGTGGGGGTAGGTACAACCCCCTACACCGGGGGTGTACAACAACAACCCCCGTTCTATAAACCCACACTGTAGCAGCGGGCACGTCAACATAACACCGCCTGGATCCCCACACAGCGGCCTCGTGCTATTACATGGGACTGGCGGCTTGTTGATCCCAATACCGACCGGCCTATGCTAAACGCCCGAGTCTTGCTGCCCCTCCAGCAGCAAGAGTTAAAGTGGAGCGAAGACCGATGCCTTATTGTATAGGGTGGGTGGGGTCATTTGACATAACATGTCAGAGCACTACGTTATACCCACGGCCATCATTATGTATGTATACATGCTGTGTAATACCATCCACGAGTTGCAACATGGCCATGTGCTTTAGCCATGTCAATGTGTATAGGTCCAATGCCCAATGTTACAAAATCGAGTTCGTTTTGTCCATTTGAGGTTCTAATAATGCCCTCCTCCCCCTTTCCTGTCCGACTGGATTTGCCACAAAGAATGCTATTTCATAAAGAAAGCTAAATAATCCTAAATAAGCCTTGGCTTGTGGGAGATACGATGGTATGAGGTACATTATTAGTTATTACTATATTTAACATATGAAATACTTTCCTTGTCTACAAGCCGATCGTCTAGGCACAACTAGACTAGGGTAGACTAGACATCTCTAGTCCAGATGTGAGATGTCATTCCTGTCATGGGGAATGCTACAGAATGGTTATTAACCCTTTGTATGTGAAATATTACCTTGGCACTTCTCACCTCGTGGCGTGGTGTGGTCGGGGTATGGTATCCTCCACTGTCCCATGGGGACCATACTAAATATACAGTCTATATACCTCAACTCACTGAGTCACTCCCTCAGGTGTTATACCATATTATAGCAGTTAACATGTGGTCACCGTGAGCTGCTCCTCACGCCTTCCTCCAGTACTGAGCAGCTCAATCTGTCATCACACAGCTCCTCCAGTACATGTGTACCAGTATGGTACCTAATTATGCTGTCTGTATGAACCTGGCACTGGTTACAGTATTAGTTAGTATTAGTAGTAGTGGTATCCTAACCCTAGTAGTGGTATCCTAACAGGTCCTGTTTGTGTCATGTCCGCCTGGTCTAGGGGCCAGCACTGCACTGTGGCTGCTATACAAGCCTGCTCCTGCTACTCCTCCCGGGCACCACGCGGCTACATGAAGCTCCTCCCGCGTCCTACATCTCGGCCACCACGTGGTGGTGTGTGCGGCATCTGTGTAGTGGGGGCAGGACGCGCGGTGCTGGGACTCTGGGTGGGAGTAAGTAGTATCAGGAAGGTAGCCTCAGCACCTCACCCCTGCTAGTACAATAGAGTAGTAGTAATGGATTCAGGGACCGTACCATCACCTGCATTAATGCCCCCTATGTGTGCTGCTGGGAGTGCTGATATCAAATATTAACCATTCTGCATTGAGATGAGCTCTCATAACGCAGCCATTATACAGTAGTAGTGGAGCCAGCACCAGCAGTAGCGTGCTGCAGAATGGCTTCAGTTCTGGTGCCTGTGTGTAGGGCTTATACTAGTGGTGGTGGTATCACTGCCTCTGGGCTGCTGCTGCTGCTGCTGCTACTTTCCAGCTGCAGTAGCAGGGAGTGCTGGCTCTGGTGTAGGCCAGCCTCTGTTAGCTTCAGTTGCCGCCCTGTGCTAAGTGTGTTAGTGGACCAGTGAGGCAGTAGGAGTATGGGATGACAAACCAGGGCCACCTGACCCGGGGCCTCACACCGTTGTGCTTTGTCACGTATACATCCTGGATATGTATACATGTCGTACTCTCTACAGATACTTTTTCTGCGCTTGGTCAACATGACTATGCTCTATTTCCGCAGACTAAGAATTCCTTACATATGTTGCTTTTAGAGGCAGCTATCGTCCAACCTACTCAATTATTTCATCCACCATTTTTTAATACTACAGATACATGTATCTCATAGGAACTAGAGAATAGAAGGTATCCCCTAAAATCCAGAGTGTGTTTGTCAATAATTAAATGATGAGTTCACCACAAGTTGTGTGTACCAGATTCCTACTACCGGTAGTTTCGGCCATTGCTGGGAATTTCATAGGAACAGTTCAGTGATTGTTGTACTGATGCAACCAATGCAAGTCTAACACGTATCTATTCTATTACACATATATGTATACATGTAGTACAATGTACTAGTTTACAGTACAGGTTATGGCAATAGCAGTAGTCATAGGCCATATACAAGGTCAAGGATATTGTTGTATAATACCAAGGTATTAAACTCGTATTATGTCTTCCGCGTAATTATATCTGTATATTCATGAGATTCGAGATGAATATACCTGTACATGTACTTGGTACCCATTTTGTCCCGGCATTTGGTTCTCAATGAGGAATGGAGCCGAAGAACCCTGGAATTACCCACATCTTATCAAACTCGAATAGTCATCAAGATGGTAGATCTGTTCTTTTATACCTACCTACCGGTATATCCACTACTACGGTACAGAATAATGTGCCTACTAGATCTGTGTCTATGTGTTCTCTGGCTAAATACATTGTACTTATGCTTTATACTACTGAGGTTGGAGGTTATATGATAAAGTCAGACATTACTTTATTTTAGTTGTTTGTGTAATGTCAAAACATGTTATCAAGTATGGTATTTATACATGTAACACATTGCATCTCAGCATAACAAAGGCCTGTCCCTCTCACACCATGTCTATGTGGTGTCGGAGGTTAAAGAACCCTTGCTTCGGTAAATGTGTAGGAGCGGGATTTCTATCTTTTGGCTCATCTCATAGATTCGATCATCCTGGATACGATCATCCGAGGTAAGCCTCTGGCCTACCTTCTTACTTGTGAAAAACTGAAACTTGAGTAAGTCTCACCTGCATAGTCAGTGGTACTACACAAACAAACAAAAGACGTAATAAGCGCCCCCCCCCCTTTTAGAGACATTTATAGACTAGATCAAAGGCTCAAATTTCACGATTCTGGAAACAATTAGACTCTTAAGTACTAAAACGCCATAAAAAATATATTTTTTAAACGCCCAGGGTGCTTATTACGTCGAATACGGTGTATGCTTATATCCACCTGCGTCATCCACCAGTTTTGTACGTGTATACATATATGTAAAGTTACTCTTTTTTTTAGGACAGTTACTATACATGCCCTATAGACTACATATGTACAATGCCTTGAAAATACATTTGTGAGACCCGTGAGCATAATAAGCCTACAAGGAAGAATGGTCGTTTTACTTTTGGCGCCCTGGGTCTAACTATACCCCCCACACTGTGCTAGGTCGTGAATTCTAAAGGTACACTCCTGACTGAGCTAAGTATGACAGATGTTCCCATCCCCATACCCCTTGAGTATATACTAACTCCTGAGTATAATGCCCTACTGGTTACTTGTATGTCCCCACCTTCAAGGCCACGCTGTCACGCCCTATATACTACCGTGTCAGGAGGAGACAAGTAGAGCGTATCCGACATAAATATCAACAAAAGACATTCAAAACAACCGAGTAGCCAGTAGGGTACAACGGTGCTCCCCTTTTCCTACTTCCTACCACTATACAGTATACACTATATATACACCAGTATATCTAAACTGACTACGCTGTATATTCTGGGTATCTCAATGGTTATTTAAGTTGAGATTACACTTGCTGGTCAAGAGAAGTAGGGAATAATACCATATCGGTCACCTTATTAAAAGAAAATAAATTTCATGTGATAGGAAATCATAGGCAGAAAGAAAGTAGGAATTCCTACTGTATTTGAAAATGTGACAATTCATTTAATGTATAATCAACATCAGCATTACCACCAACCTCTTCCCCCACCAAAGGAAAATGTTCCAATATGGAAGTTTGGTTTTCTTTTATAATAGAAGGGTTTCTTAAGGACGGTAAGAACAGTTTAAAGAAACATTTGGATTAACAGGGTGGGGTGACTTTAAGTATCCTATAGGTACAGAACTTCAACATTGTACAACAACATTACAGGTATGTAATTTATGTGGGTGACCTAGATGGGGAGGACTGTGGGTGGTGTATGTGAGTGGTGGGTTAGGGTTGGGGTTATGTAGGGTTACGTGTGTGTGTGTGGATGGGGGGGGGGGGTGTATGCCAATGAAGGTATTGCATGATGTAGGTAAACCGGTTAACCCATTTTCACTTATCCCTTGGTAGAAAAGAGTACACCTCGAAACAACGGATCAGTAACACAGATATGATAGGACCTGTATACATGTATAATGTGTTAAATCCTATAGAAACTAACCACACACATATCGACCGGATTAGTAATGGCGATATGATAGTCTAATCACAAATCCTATCCATTTATTATCAGTGCCCTATCCACGACCCCCAACCCCTCCCCCATACCATGCTCTCCACTCCAGGTATACAGCCAATAAAGTATGACCATAATCGATTGGCTCATACTGTCTTTTTTACAACTTACCTACGTAAACAGATTAGTATTAAACTGCCAATCACCTCGTTGTATAAAACCATGGGTAGTCCTAACTAGACGGTGATATATGTTCCATGTGTATTGTTTCAGAGATGACTGCTGCCAATGCTGGTGTTTCACAAGGAGCCCTTATGGGTGACTGGGAGGTGCTTTAATATGTAGAGCAGCACAAAGACCAGTCAGTGTGTTGAAATCCCACACTAAGGATGACGTTAGCATGTGAATACACAGGTCCTGTGCAATACCGAGTGGTTATAGCTGGCACACCATGCTGACTTCATCCACCTTCTCTTTGTCTCACTTAGACTGTCAGTCAGTGTCTCTGACCCCTGGATATTATAATTGTAAGATATTAACTACCCGCACCTTCTTCTATTCAACACTAATAACCTGTGTCATGCACTTAAATTTAACCTGTGGTGATGACTGATAAAAGTATTAAAGCCATAGTTGTAGCATCAAACACCGAAAATATGCAACCAATTATATTATTCAGTTTTCTTTGCTCTTTGATCTAACCTAGTCGTACCATATCCAGAGATGCCACCCTTAATAGGACATCTTTCAGTTTTGGTCCATTTCCCAAATTTGGAATTTGATACCGGTACAATTCAACATGGAAATCCAAGGGAAGAAGTATAAATTCTAACAAAGGTATGAAAAGTGGCATTTCTGAAATCCTAGCGTAGGTCTCTCTCTCAATGTCCTAGTATCATACCGTAATTGCTTAAGAATAAACTTAATCCTACCATTACCAGCTATATCACTCCTTTCATTATCATATCTAAATTATAATAGGGTAGACCTACCTGCCTCCTAATTACCTAGGGGTAATTAACCAAGAGGTTGCCGTGGCCAACCGGGGTCCTAAGATGTCGCAGGAGGAGTGAGAGCTAAACGACCCATGCACTTTCCCTCGTATGTGCCTTGCCCTCAATATTGTTGACCCATGGCACCTCGCATTATGGATAAGGACACGGTTCAAAGTTCTAGGAGCCTACCGTAGGTCTATATCTGGCCATCACTAGCTCATTGTCAAGTGGATCAGTGAAGATGTCCATTATATACTAGTAGGGGTCGCATTCCAAGGATGTGTGAATGAACTTCTCAAGAATCTCTCCTTTCTCCACATTTATTGGGTCAACCATTCACCCAAAAATAATATTCAATTTGTGAAACATGATAGACCTATGTCAGTACCGGTAGCTGGGTCACAGTCCTAAATATATGTGAATTGTGAAGGGACTTTCCGAGAATCATGCGTGTGTGTTTTTCTCTCTATCATATTTTCCCTCTCCATATTCATTCTACCGGTACCATAAAGTCTAACGGTCGATAAAAAACTAATAGCCAACATGATAGCTTCATCTAGTTTAGGCCTACTATGTTGCCTATGAACCTCCATACAAAATACATTATGCTGGTGCCTATCTCTTGTCAGATCTATTAATAACAAGATCTGAGCGTCAGAAATGTTATTCTAAAAACAGCCGGTGGCATGGGTCCTCACTTTGTTCATTTCAAAAGCTCTGTTCACTGTTGCCAGGGTCAATGGAGCCTTCTCTCTGGGCCTATTTTCTAACTAGGATCAAAAGGAATGCTGAGGTGGGATTACATCAAATGAAAAAGGCCATTCACCTCCTCAAATGGGTAGTGCTCCAAATATAACGTTCTGTTGTCGACGTGCAGGGCTGCAGCCGGTACTTTTCAGCATCTTGCCGATGATTCAGCCTTGTCGATCAGCTGATCTGAGCGGCAGCACTGCCAACAGCATGCTAGGGATCCAAGCCTACAGGAGCAGGCAAGGGATCCAACCACCTCCGCCATCACCCGGCCCAACTACACACTCCAGTGTCAGCCCACCAGGCTCTTTAATAGTAATACTTAGGCAACACCGAGGGACCAAATTCAGTAATTCTCTTACAATCATCTATGTTAAGATGTAGCCCACCTTGTTAAGCTATGGCTGTATTTATTTGAGACGAAACTGCTCATGATAGTGATGGTCCGTGGTTGCAGTGCTGCGGCTCCAATGGACAAAGGAGTCGCTACCCTGCGCTATGCTGTGGCATAGCTCCGCTTCGGTGAGAATTTGTCGGCTTTTCAATCTCAACTTAGGCACGGAAAATCGCAATGACATTTTCCAAAACCCAGGGAAACTAAGTTATACATGATAGAGGTAGGGATAGATAGTGTAGAACTAGTCGATAAATTCTATGATTGTAGATTCTAATCGGCATTCTTGTGAGGCACGTCAGCCTTCGCAACCGGCGTTTCGCCATGGCTGCCATTTTAGAACGGACGAACAGCTGATCACATCGCGAACCTTCTAAACCTCCCCCTACATTTAATATACACATCCCAACAACAAAAGCGTTGTAGTATACACAGCGAACACTGATAAAGCGAACCAGTTCAGGAGAAAACAAATAACTATCGTGGTTATACTGAAATAACGTGAAAGAAAATGCGATCTTACCTCCAGGCTTGCTCCTTGCCAGCGCTTGTCAACGATCAGCTGATGACCTATTTTTTCCTTTGTGAGGAAGGGTTCATAAATCTACTGTCGTTGCACATTCTAGTGATGCAACATCCTACATTTGTAATGCATACGCTCCATAAAGGTACTCCGCAAGTTATTCCGAGCTTGAGAATCCATGTGCATCGGTTATAGCGTGTAAAATTGCAATTTCTCTGTCTACCATGTGAAAACGTAGCGACGATGTCCTCTGGCAAGTCACGTGACTCGTGGTTAAAACGTGGTAAACAAGGTGGCACCACCGTAGGGCCGCTCAGCACAATGAAAATACATCATTAAATATTTCATCTCTGTTTCATTGGATTTCAGAGCTCACTCCGTGCACCAAACAGCGAGGCATCAACTCATAATTAATCACTGTAGTATATCCCCCAGTTTGAACTGCTGATATGGCCAAAGAGCTGACTTGTTAGCACGTGTTGAAGGCCTTGGAGTCCCAAGTTGAGCGTTACTATAAATAGACTCTGTTGCTGCACAGCTGTTGGATCATAAATGATTGAAGCCTCCAATGCCAGGCTAGAAGATGATGCCAGTGCCAGGATAGGAGGTGCCATTGGCTGATACTTAATGAACCCACTGTCACTGTGGGGATATTTAAGCAGATGAATACGGTGTGTAATGGGTACTCAGTGGTGTAGTGGGAAAGTGGGCGTGGCTACAGTGCTGTTGCGGACGCTGTGTTCTGACTGGATAACACCCGTACGCGCTCCCATTTCCCGCCACACGTGGTCGCAGCAGCAGCAGCGATCGGACTGGGAACAGGATCGTGTGTCCACGTGTGTCACACATTGTGGGGCATGTCAAACTGGTAATAAACTGGTGTCATCCAAAGTAGGCATACCTAAATCGTGAATAGCTGTAGGAGTTAAAAGTGACGTCATTTTCTGTCACACACACTCACGAGGGTAAATTTATTTTCACGTTATGTAGCTACATTGTGTAGGCCTATATAGGCCTATATAGTCATCAGATGTCATACCTACCACAATTACCCAGTGCGGGCAAATGGACCCCCCCCCCCGCCCCGAAACCCGAAATATGTCTTTAAAAAGACCCATCTATTTCAAGCACAGGTCCCTCCCTGTATGCCTAGATATCACGTCGCAGGGGGTAATAGAGGGTTGGAATTTACGAACGCAGGTGCGCTTAATATACGGGCACCTGTCGAAACTAAACACTAAACAGCCCCTGTCGGCGGACATAGCCTACCTTTATCAAAAAAGTTGTGAGCGACTAATTCTGAAGGGTAGCGGGATCCCCGACTTTCTTTATCTGTCACTTCTCTCGGTCTACTCCTGTTGTCATGTTGACTAAAATAGGGTAAATTGGGGCAATATCGCGCATGTAACACTAAAAATAACGCTAAATATTAATTGTAATAGCCTAGATTGATGTCTATAGTATTGACAGCTATTTTCTCAGCTTTTTCCAACATTTGATGTCCCATTACTTATGAAAACAGAAAACTCGATTTCTGTCTGTTTATTTTTTATCTTCTTGTGGTATGAGGAACATATGGTCTTTATTTCTTTTTCTTTGGGGTTATATCACGCACCACAGTGTTATATCACGCACATATAGAGGTTATATCACACATCTGAAGGTCATAACCCCAAATTCCACAAATAAAATAGACAGAATCTAATGCAATGAATTCTACTATCAACTGAACCCATATTCCATGTGTCCATAGTGTTATATCATTGGATCTTCAATATCTTTATTGCAAAAATGATTATTAAATTCAATAAGGACGTTTTTATTTTACAAAAAAATCGCACATGAAAAAATATTTGTCAAAATCTTGTACCACAGGCTAAAATCGTGCATTAATGCTATCATGACCCATATAGGCCACAAAATATGTCAGAAGCCAATTTTTTTCCTTCTATTATTAATAGACCAAATTTAGTCTCAAAACATACTTTTACATTTTCTCTGTGCTTTGTCCTTCTCTGTGACGTCACAAATACAAAACTGCGTGATATAACCCCTATATGTGCGTGATATAACCCAAATTTACCCAATTTTATGAATCTTTTTTGAAAAACAGTTTCAGTTATGTTCTTACCATATATAAGAGGCATTTACCATGTATGGTAGAAGTAAAGTTCCATATGCAAACATCTTTTTCTTCTATAACTTCTAATTTGAGTTTGATGATGATTTTTATTTCATCAAAAATAATGGAAATTAATTGAAATATTACAAGAAATAAAGAGAAAACCGTTAGATCATGGCCTAACCTCTTCAGTACCCCATAAAATGCAGAAGAAATGCCTAAAAAATGTTGTTTTTTCAATGCTCGTATTCTGTGCATATATTGCTATTAGAAATTATTTTTACATTTTTCTTTGATCATTTTCCCTCTCTATGATGTCATAAATACAAAAATGCGTGATATAACCCAGGTGCGCGATATTGCCCCAATTTACCCTAGTACAAGCTTTGATTTATTTCAAGATGAATTGTATACTGGATTGCTGTATGACTTCGTAGAGCTACTGCATGTCCCTAGGCTTGCCCTATAGTGACGCCTTACTATTATCGGTATTGCAGGCTCCTTGCGAGGTGGCAATATTGGCTAGTCTAGTCCCGGAGTCTGGAGAAAGGAGCGCTGATTACTGCGACACACATTGATAAGAACTGAAAGATTGGCACAAGCCTGCCCCCATGCATTTGTACCCATCGTGAAAGGCACCCCTATGTCTTTTCAGTCCGCTTTTCAGTGATTTTTACCGCAACCAGCAAAGTTTTAAATGTCAGACCGACTGGGTACACTGTAAAAATATTCCGTTGAATATACAAAGAATCAACGGTGGATCATCGTAAATGTGATTACGGTGAGGCACTGTAAAGTCAATCAATTTTACTTTGAATATCTGTAATCCAGTACAGTGAAACACACTTTATTCATTTATGGTGAAACTACGTCTTGTAAAAATCTTCCATTGAAAATAGTGCCTCTACATGGGTACCCCCAGTTTTGGCCGTGTCGCCGTGTCGATTTTTAGCAAACAGGACCGTGTCGTGTGTCGGTTTTTATGTATGTAGAATATACTGGAGTCTTATAAAGATGTCTGTGTCCGTCAATTTTTAAAAGTGTATATATTTTACGGTGAAGCTATGTTTAATAGATGCTCAGTTTTGTTACACCAGGTGGCAGTTTGGTTAATAAGAAGATTTCCATGGATGCTATGAACACCACTTTTGTGGGAATAAGAAATATATAAATATACATTGCTCTGTAGCCATCCTAGAGTGACTTATACTCATGGACTGGCACTGCAAAGTGCCATGAGGCATTCTATAAGCCCCTCATGGACTAATTCCTAATGATTAGTCCTGAAGTCTTGACACTAAGATGATATTATTGATTGGACATGGTACCAAATTGGGCATGCAACCATATTGAACATGAAGTCAGGTATAGGGGGATAAATGAACTGAAAAATACTGGGATAAATGAATTGAATTACACAAAATACCATTATATATCTATTGTTTAGGCAATATATTAGAATGGCAGTGATGTTCCGTATTCCCAATAACGGAGATTCACGGGCACCACTGGATGCCGGACTTTTACATTCACAGTGAGTTTTTCAATTCCGGCCAAGATGCCTATATACAGTGGTATTAGTTAAGACAAAAATGCATTCATTTATATGTATAACTATCAACTGTCTGTCACGATGCGATTTCTAGCTCCCAAACATCTCGTCACGACGCAAAGCCTACATTTTCCCCGTGGAAATCTTGGCATTCTCAATAGAAACAAAATAAAGTTCATTTTTATCTACTTTTCTTTTGCCTTTGGGCCGTAGGATCTTTCTCTCAACACTTCGACAAAGTATAGGGGAAAAAATACCTGCTGAACAACAAATACTCAATATCACTCCATTAGCATTTGGGATAGTTGTCAATGTACCTTCATTTGATTTCCCAAAAAGGAGATTTTCCTTGTTTTTCCATGTCTCTACATGCCCACTGTGACATGTATGTACTCAGGGGGTGGAATAGCCTTTAAGCCTCTAGCGGCCCAAAAATCTTCTTGTAAACTAAAAAACTGTAATCCAAATATCAAAATAAGGTAGTCTTGGGTTGCAGCTGGCAAAGCCAAAGAGAGGAAAGGGGAGGAGAGGAGAAGGGCAGTCACTGGACTTCCATCTGGTGTGAAAACGAGACACTATTGATCCACAGTAACAGACATCCGACCTCCAGTTCATTTCTGGCTCACCAGGTGGAATCACTAGACCCCATGTAAAATCAGTATGAACCAATGCAATTGATTGCAACTCTTAATTAACGCTGCTATACCACCTGCCCAATAGGCACAGAACATTGAATCAATGTTGATGAATGGTTGACAACATTGTTTCAATGTCAAATCAATGTTGATTCACCGTTGAACTGCATTTTGTGCCCACTGGGTGAGATATGATAGATAGTTCACTTTCTGCATACCGTACCGTCGCGATTTAGCGCCGGGGCGCTCTTCAATTTGGAGGGGCCTTTATACCCAACACAGGCGCTTATTCAAGATCCTATTTTAGTGCTTAAGGAACCTTTCAAGACCTCTGTACCCCCGGCGCTTAAACAAGACCGGCGCTCTTTTGAGACCGGCGCTTAATCGCGACGGTACGGTATTGTGGCTCCAGAGGGGTCAAAAGCGACCTGGCGACCTGGGCTGTTTTCCATGCGACCTGGCGACCTGGCACCATAATTTAAGCGACCTGGCGACCTTTGAACATATTTGGCTATTGTAAAAATGGTCCAAAAAAGTGACTTTGCGACCTGGGGCCCTTAATTTCGGCGACTTTCCGACCTGAGGGGGGGACCCCTCTGCACCCCCCCATATTTATGCAGGGTATCCTTAGTGCAGTGTACTGCTAAGATCCCAATCTGATTTGTGACCTTTGACTGTGCTAAATTCAAAGCTAGATGATTTAATACCCCTTCCACGCGGTAAGCCAATATATTGCCCAAAATTGCATTGAGTTACAGGAAATCCAGTGGTGAAGGGGTTAAAAAAATAGAATGCTGGAAGCATTCTATTACATCAACAAGGTAGTGCTTTTGATAGGGATACATGATGTAATAGTAGACTATCTGACTTTGTGAGTTGAGCAATGGAAGACTTCCAGGTTCCTGTCTACTCAGTGCTGCCACCTGATGTCTTATATCAACACTAAATAACTGAACCCCATGCAGTAGTTGAGATTGAAGTCCTGTCTAGCATCGTCAGGATAAATGGCAGATTATAAGAGTGAAAGCTAGGATTATGCATACAATCATAAGAATCAGATAAAGAATATTAAGCATGGGAGAGATTTATTAAGGAAAGGCAGAAGGCGAGAAGAGGTCATAAGGGAGTTGAGCAAAATATGGTTTATATCATGAGGTTTTTCTTGTAAAGAAGAAAAATGGGAAATGATTTGGACAAGGGCTTCACTTTGGGAGCTGTTGTGCCCAAGTGATTTGTAATCCTGTGTCGTTGACTCAGGGTCCTCCCTGATTCAAGTGTGACGGTTCTGGACACCTCTTTCCCTTGAAAAAATGAAATTGCTCCCATTTGGTCAATATTTCACTCTTTGCATCTTGCACGGTCCCAGTAAATCACTTTCCACTATATCTATCTAATGGTGTATTTATTTTTCACAAATTCCTAATATAACCCCCTTAAAAAAATCAGGCCGTGATTGGTGGTAATTTGCTTCAGCATAGAGCTCTATGGGAGTGGGAAGATAACCAACAACCACAAATTTTGATATTTTGTGACAACCCAATGCTATCTCTATGGGAGGGGTAAGTAAGACCTTTTTTCAGACATCTAAAAGTACTAGAGGTAATTTACAGGGGAAGTTACGTGCTATTATTTGTGTAACAATGATAACCCTGATTCACTTTGCACTGACAATGCACATATTGCAACAAAGACTATATGGAAATGTGAGTACCCCCCTCTCCCTCTCTCTACCGGGGTAATGATAGATACAAAGGGCGAAACCTAAAATAGTGGGCAGTGGCCGATCATAATTGGGAGGGTTGGGCGGGTATGTCTTGGGTTGGGGGTTGGGGGTCTTGGGTCATGGGTCATGTCTTGGGTCATGGATCATATCATGGGTCATGGGTCCGGTCTTGGGTCAAGGGTCATGTCTTTGATCATGGGTCATGTCTTGGGTCATGGGTCATGTCTTGGGTCATGGATCATGTCTTGGGTAATGTCATGGGTCATGCCGTGGGTCATGGGTTGGGTCATGGGTTGGGTCATGGGTTGGGTTTTGGGTCATAGGTCATGTCTTTGGTCATGGATCATGTCTTGGGTTATGTCTTGGGTCATGGGTTATGTCCTGGGTCATGAGTCATGTCTTGGGTCATGTTGTGGGTGATGTCTTGGGTCTTGGGTCATGGGTCATGTCTTGGGTCCTGGGTTGGGTCCTGGGTCATGCCTTGCGTCCTGGGTCATGTTTTGGGTCATGGCTTGGGTCTTTGGTCATGGGTCATGTCTTGGGTCATGAGTCATGTTGTGGGTCATGTCTTGGGTCATGGGTCATGTCTTGGGTCATGGGTCATGTCTTGCGTCCTGGGTCATGTCTAGGGTCCTGGGTCATGTCTTGGGCCCTGGGTAATGTCTTGGGCAATGTGTCATGTATTGGGTCATGGGTCATGCCTTGGGTCATGCCTTAGGTCATGGGTTGGGTCTTGGGTCATAGGTCATGTTTTGGGTCATGTCTTGGGTTATGGGTTGGGTCTTTGGTCATGGGTCATGTCTTGGGTCATGGGTCATGTTGTGGGTCATGTCTTGGGTCATGGGTCATGTCTTGGGCCCTGGGTAATGTCTTGGGCAATGTGTCATGTCTTGGGTAATGGGTCATGGGTTGGGTCATGGGTTGGGTCATGGGTTGGGTCTTGGGTCATAGGTCATGTCTTTGTCATGGGTCATGTCTTGGGTTATGTCTTGGGTCATATGTTGTGTCCTGGGTCATGAGTCATGTCTTGGTTCATGTTGTGGGTCTTGGGTCTTGGGTGATGGGTCATGTCTTGGGTGATGGGTTGGGTCATGGGTCATGTCTTGAGTCATCAAATAAATTGATAACTATAGTCCCGTCCAATTTGGTGCGTATAGTGCCACTTATATGTACCAAACATTTATTAATTACAGGGGGGGTGGTGAGATTTCGCGTGGAGGGGCGAATTTTTTTTACGCCCCCCCCCTCGAGAGTGCGTGGACACGTTTCGCGCCCCCCCCTCGCCGAAGTCGCTGAAAATCTTTTGCCCCCCCCCCCCTCTTTGAACTATAGTAACGCGCGGGCCTTTTTGCTAAAAAGGGGCTTAAATTTTTACACCCCCCCTCAAGAGGGGTCGGAAATTTTTACGCCCCCCCCCGCCCCCAAACCCACCACCCCCCCCCCGGTAACTAATAAATGAACACTCCCTAAATAGATTGACCGGTGTGTTCTGTGGAATTTTGGGTGATTATGCATCGGCCTATTGCTCAAGGAGAACTCCGAATTCATACAACAATATTCTCTAGATAGTTTGTTTGCTAGTATAATATAAGCCGCATTGGCAATCTGATTTGCGTACTACACTGTAAAAAGTTGTTGTTCGTGAACAGCAAAATTTGCTGTAAATGTACAGTACTTTAGCTGTAAAGAACAATACAGCAAATTTTACTGTATGTGTACAATTCTGTTACTGTAGATCCAGGTTACGGAAGTGACCTGTGGATCTACAGCACTTTTCCCTGTAATATGTACACGAGAGGTCGTGGGATCGATCCTTGGTCTAGCCACCTCTCATTAGGGATCTTTAGCAACAAGGCTGTAGCTCATTTAACCCTCCCACCGCCAGCAGGCTGCTAAAGCGGCCAGAGCAACCAAACTACTAAGCTATTATGAAAAAATATTACCCAAAAATTGATGAAAATATTTTCTTACAAGTTCTAGTCAAAGCACTATTAAAGCTCATGACATCCTCTGTCATATGCCACATTCCATTTGTGTTAGCAAAGAATGCTCAAGGAGTAGCCATTGCAACACCTCTTTTTAATCTTTGATATTTATAATTTTTCAAATTTTTAGCAAAACTATAAAGAAATCTGGTCGTGAGACGGTTAATACAGACATGGCAGAGGTAGCTTATATCTGTGGCGCAACGGATCACGGCCCGTCTCCAACACCGCAGGTCGTGAGTTCAATCCTTGGTCCAGCCACTCCTCTTGTTGTACCTACATCGACCTAAATTCGTTTTCCCCTCACATGGATGATTAAAAGTATCACCAGCACTGGGAGGCGAACCCAGGACCTTCAGATTTGGTTTTACAATTAATTCTGCTGTACGGTAACAGTAGATTTTGCTGTTACTGTACAGTATATGTGCTGTAAATATACTTAAGCTGACTTGCTGTAGGTCTGCAGCACAATCTACTGGAACCAAAGTTGCCCCCAGTATGCTGTACAGGAACACTACTTACGCAGCCTGTACACAAGGTTTTATGGTAAGCATTAGCCACTAACTAGCTATATCGCCCAAGATAATTTAGAATTATTAACTCTCCCCCTCCCCCGTCACAAGGTCGAAAAATTCCCCTACCCTAAACTACCGCCCCCTGTTGTTAAAACAAACCCACTACGTGAAGTATTAATCCCAACTAATCAGGACTTAACCCCGTGAAATTAGGCTAAACTGTCTGAAAAGGCTATGGTTTTTATGAAACTAGTTCCATAGTCCAAAAGTCCCCACGAGAAGCACCACCCTTGACAAAGATAGTACCCATGTTTCTGACGTCAATGGAGCTCATAAGAATAAAGATAATGAATTCCATGGTTTTATAACGCACTCCAATACCATGGAGAGGTCATTGTCTCAATTTGAGTGACGATGATTGGGGACTATCGATTGAGCATTGTTCACATTGTTATTCCTCTATATAATGCCTTCATAATATTCATTCCATTAATTGGCATTTTATTGCAATTTATGTGAATGCTAGATTCATCTAATTAGAACAGCATAATGAGGAAGTAATACGGTATAATTCTCAGTTCTAATGTTTGGGATTCATGGGTGACAGTATTTTCTCTTGATGAAATTCTAGTTATTAAGGTCTACAGAGCTGTTCAAAATAGCATAGTTACCAAAAAATGTGATTTCCCCCATTTCTTTTAATAAAAAATGCCAGTTTTTGGTAACTATGCAAGGTGAACGGCTCTGTAGACCCTACTATTTGGAATATCAACAAAAGAAGACAAAAAGGACTACCATCGACTATCACTCCACGATCAGTTTACAGTTTACAATCCACGGCCCTTAAAACCCCAAATAAGGGAATGAATTCGATGAAGGTATATCATAGGATCATAACGACGTACAATATGTGCAGATAAAACTTTTTCTTTTGAATTATAAGCCTACATGCTCGAGTGTTTCAGTGGATCCTACTACAGCGACCCCCTAAGTGGCTTATCTATCTTATAATAAGTGTTTACATGTTATCATGTTATTTCATTGATAAGGGACGCATGTATACTTATGAAATACGGAAACGCTTTTTGCATTGGTGTAAATATATAAATACCCGTATATTATGTATTCAGATAGACATACATACAAGCAGTAATTCTTACCTCGGGATATACCATGTGAACGTGTGTATATGTGTGTGGGGATGGTAATCACAAGCCATTGAATTAATCATAACAACACATAGGTACTTTCGGAGAGCTTGAGTTCAATGGTTTTAAAACTGACCAAAAAAAACAAAAAACAAACAACATTATTACAGGATGCTGGGAGCTCTTGAAAAACATCGGTTGGCCACCCGGCGCGGCAGGGCTTACCACTCACACTTAACCACACAATAGACTATAGATCAGTACTCACTACTGCCTCACTACTGGTAGAAATGTGAATGGGACATGCTCGGTGACTATGCCGCTTTAACACAGCTCTAATCTGATAGGTGATAAGTAAACTACACACAGTCATAGAGATACTATGCATTCTTATCAAGAACAGAAAGGGAGAGAGTGCATTATATCACTCTACGTTCATTGATTTTCTGTGTTAGCCAATTGTACAACAACTATGAATTTGATATTGGAAAATCTTCCTGTTTTGTACAGTTCTTCATGTATCAGTACTACTATCAGTAGTGAAACTTTCTGTCCAACTAACAGTTCCCCATCTGAACTAAGGTCATGACATCATGTCAGTTACATTATGACGATTTTCCCCCCCGAGGGACAACACAACATTGAATTTAGGTTTAATAGAATTATTTAATAGTAATAATTTTATTCAGTTGACGTCATGGCGTTACCAGTGCTGCTACTGCATCCACTGTTGTTGCAGCTTCCTTTGATGTCCTGATGTCACCAATAATGTCAATATGTCATCCAGGCATTTTGTGGATGTTGTAGTATCCTGGTAACATCATGATGTCATCTGTGATGTCATGACGTCGCCATAGACTTCACAACAACCAGTGATATCAATGCACTTCACGGTCATTGCAGCATTCCTGTGACGTTATGACGTCGTCATGACATTGACATGACATCTTCAGTGACATCATCTTTGATGTCATGACGCTGCCAGTGACATAACAACATTACCTCTCACCAGTGACATCATGATTTTGTCAGTGATATCATGACGTCATCAATGGCATCATGACTTTTTGGGATGTTGCAACATCCTGGTGACGTATGGTATCACCAGTGACGTCACAGTATTACCAGTGATGTCAATGCTATTCAATGCCATTGCAGCATTCTGGTGACATAAAAACATAGTCAGTGACGTCATAACGCCGTCAGTGACATCCCTTCTTAGAGATGTTGAAACATTTCATCTGTGATGTCATGAAGTAGCCAGTGAAATCACAACATCACGTTTAACATCATGACATCACCAGTGACGTCAGCGATTTCTGGTGATGTTGCTGCAACCTGGTTACATATGAGTGACGTTTGAATTGTCAATGAGAAAATGGTTTTCCACTACTGACAGATTAATTGAACTGGCAATAAAGGAAATGTTTCTATTTTTGCCAGTTTGCTCTGTCAATAGCAAGATGATAGGGATAAACCATATGAACGTGTGTGAATGGGTGTATTGGGGTGGTAATCACATACCAAAAAATACATATACATATACACACGTTAACCATTCACACTTAACCACACAATAGTTTAATTGAACTGGCAATAGAGGAAATGTTTCTATTTTGCCAATTTGCTCTGTCAATAGCAAGATGATAGTGGGCCAGCTATTGACATAATTCCCCCCCGTTATTCTGTTAAAATAAAGCCCTTAATTCTTATTGAACTATTAATGGTACACTTACCTATAAATCTGAAAATATCAAGTAGCTTCTTGATGATTCTATTAAGATGTTTCATTCATAATCAAAGAAGTTCAGAATATGATATACATTGTAGATATCAAAGGATCATTTATATAACCACGTGGACAATATGCTATAGTGACAGGAGCATGAGGAGGGAGGCCCTGGATTCATTGCAGTTACAAAACATGGTTTGTAGCAAGTCCAGACTAGAATTAGTTACACGTGATATCTAATCAAGATAATCCGCCCTATATAAGACAGACTCCTTGTCTCCTTGTGAACCCAACTGACTCCAGATGCAGGATGGCGGTGTTAAGGGTAGCTCTGGTGCTGATGGCAGGTAGGTGTATTTAATCTTAATGAGATCAGCGGGTACAAAATTACCTTTTTAATAGTTTTTTTTCTCATGAGAGCAACGCTCACTTTATTTCCATAATTAAGAGGATTTGGGGCACAATGTTCAATCAAGCGTTCCAACATATTTACCCTTTTTAAGTCATGGGTCCGCATCTTAAATTGTGGATCGGGAATGATTATCTTGTTTTTCTTAAAGAGAAGATTGTAGGTATCAATCGTCATGTCGCATAGGACTGGGCACTAAAAGATGTGACGAGAGCGTTTTAAAACAACCTTTATAAAAACTTTTTTTCATCTGATGTGCGTCTATAATTGGTAGGGAAATAAGTAGATAATCTTGAGTTCATTGACATGCGAAAGTTGTGAAAATTGAATATTCTTTCTAGCTCAATGCATCGTATATATATGCCTATATTTGGCGTTATATTCCCATATTCTGCCAAAAAGAAAATATGTCTATATACACTGATCAATGTAAACAAGTTTGCAGACAAAGGTGCCGTAAAAGGTTATCTGAAACCTTAGCGGTCATTGGGTCTAGCGGTACAATGGCATTATGTGGTTTCCTTTCCTCATCGGATAATACCATAAACCCATATTTTTCTCATCATTCCAACAAGTTCCTTTTTCATTATTCCAGTAATACAAGCAGCACTGACCTTTCCTGAATGCCCTGGAGCGTATTATGCGGTGAAAGAACATGCGGAGACCTGCCATTACTTCCCAACGCTGAATCTCAAGTTTGAGGCGGCAAGAAACAAGTAGGTTTCTTGTCTTAGGTAGCTGTTCACCTTACACATTGTAAACAATGAGGATTAATGTTTCCACAGAATGGGGGTATTTTGGGGTCGGGGGTATGTTGGGTGCTGGGGGCATGTTGGAGGTCAGGAGTATGTCAGATAAGTCAAATTCTTCTGAAAGACCATTAAATGTCAGAAAAGGAGGGCAGTAGTAGTTGCTTTGAGGTTGGTTCTGCATGCATTTATACACGAGTTGCTCAGTGACTCAATACCGTCCATTGACCCACACATAGATATCACACAGAGGCCTATATAGGCCTAGGCGTCCTGCGGGGATATTGTATGGCTAGAACATTGGTTCTTAGGTCCCAAGCGCGTCCCGCAGACTCGTCGCACGAGACTCAGGGAATCATACGCTCCCTGAGTCCATTAAGATTTAAGATTATAGATTAAGAACGTTTGTCCGCGCACCCAGGAGAGCTATCACGGACGTGCGGAATGAGTAGTGTCCGCACACTGGGAGGAACTGAAAAGGGTTCAGTGAAGCTGGTATACATGTATTTACAATGGTTATAATCTGTGTTTTGTTTTGGGGAGAGATAGTGTCAGATTTGTATCGTGGCCTATGACGTCATGATGCAAATGTTGTTAAAATGTAAACTTGAGATTTTAGATTAATCACCACTTAGAATGATACACTTGTATCGTTCTTGATGAGTTGGACCTTGGTCTTATCACACATGGTCGGAGGTCGCTAGGACCCAGAGTCCAACGAGTGGAGAATGTCAGTCGGTTTTATCTATTTACTATACTATTTTATTATTATTATTTTCTTTACTAGATAGCATTATATAATGACTCCTGTGCCTAGGCTACCTTTATGGAGGGAGTTTAGGCATGACTGTGAAGGGAGTCATTTTGGAGGCAAAGCCAGGGTTCACGTACAAGGGAGTCATGGCCAACCCAGCTTAAGTTGGGTGCCTAGAATAATGATTTAACTTTCTGAAAGGAATATTCACAATTACGTTACAGCAGGATGTAATCAAACTACCTGACTTCTTCTCAAATTTCCCTTTCAAATGACATATCACATGACTATAGTGAAAAGATGAATACTATCCACACCACCATTAGCCAATTTGGCGAACTTTCATGGGATACTATTAGCCAAATTTCCCTTTGATTCGCAAATGGCGATTTGGCGAGTGACTAGCGCAAACACTTATAACTTAAGAAATCAACATCCAACATATCATCCTAATGGAACATTCTAAATTATAGTTATGGACCATGACTATCTCACCAATAGGCCTTGCTGACACTTACCTGGTTAGCCCAGTTGGTACACTGCCTGCCTCTAGATCCTAGGGTCAAGGGTCTGAGGCTCTCTTGGGGAAGCATACTAAAATGTTGCCCTGAAGCACCGAGTTTCTGAACATTGTGAGAATGTCCACCAGGTGGCACTAGTGGGTTCTTAAAGTTCTAAACATCTCCACAAGGTCCCGCCGATAGTTTCCCAGAATGATCCTTAAGCTTTAATTCATGGGGTGATCCAATACTGTACACTCGAAAGAGCCCAATATTTTGTCTATTTGAAGGTGAAAAATAGGGTCAGAACTAGAAATGTTGTTTGCTCTTTGTACCGTGACACCTAGATACAGGATGCTTGTCTAGATATTTGATATCGAGGTTCCAGTAGGATATGAACGCTTTAATAAGCGATATATGTATATGGGGGTTTTGATGTGTGATGAAATCAATTCGAAAGTTTGATATCAGATCTAGAAATCTGATATAAGGGATAAACATTTACCTTGTCATAGTCCCGTTACAATATCATGTAAGTGGCATCTGAAGATAGCGGCGGCATTATCTTGGCTACAGGAATGAGTGCAAATACGTGATAGCCGTCCTGGGTGCGCTGACAAACGTTCTTGGTGCATTCTTAATCTATAATCTCAAATCTTAATTATTCAGATCTGAATGTGTAGCTCCTGCCATCTAGTGTCACATACCGATCTGTGCTACCTTAAGTTTGCCTTTATAGTATATGCCCTACGTCTAGATTATACAACATAAACATCTAAAAGAAAAGAAAAAAAAAGAAAAAAAGGGGACCCCCATTAACATACTGATTGTTGTGGTACATAATGAGGAATTGATGGAAGATAGAGATACTAGGTGGCAGGATCCGGCTACACATTCAGATCCAACATACCTCCGATCCCAACATACCCCCGACCCCCAACATACTCCCGACCCCCAACATACCCCCGACCCCCAACATACCCTTACCCCCAACCCATGTACTTTCGTCCACAGATTGGCTACTAGGCCTACCTGTTGATGTAGGCAATTTGGTCTGACAAAAAGCGTCTCACACACCCCAAAATGTGAGCTCCCATAGGTTTAACACTAAATGGCAAAGTAGACGAAAGGTCCACGTCAGTACATTCATGTTTGTCTACAGTCAGAAAAAAATGGATTTTTTGGGGGGGATGGTGTACTTTGGTAAGAGAATGTAATGTGCACCCTTTGAGACTTCGTATAGGTCATTTACAACAATTAACCAATGCCCAAATCAAATATGGAAGTAATTGACCAAGCCATATTGATAGTAAAGTTTTCCACAGAATGGGGGTATGTTGGGGTCGGGGGTATGTTGGATGCTGGGGGCATGTTGGAGGTCAGGAGTATGTTAGAGGTCGGGGGTATGTTGGAGGTATCCTCCCTGAGTCAAGGCAAGAAACATCTGAAGCAGATAAGTCTTCTGAAAGACCATTAAATGTCAGGAAAGGAGGGCAGTAGTAGTTGAGGTTGGTTCTGCATGTATTTATACACGAGTTGCTCGGTGACTCAATACCGTCCATTGACATAGATATCACACGGAGGCCTATATAGGCGTCCTGCGGGGATATTGTATGGCTAGAAGATTGGTTTTTAGGTCCCAAGCGCGTCCCGCAGACTCGTCGCACGAGACTCAGGGAATCATAGGGTCCCTGAGTCCATTAAGATTTAAGATTATAGATTAAGAACGTTTGTCCACGCACCCAGGAGAGCTATCACGGACGTGCGGAATGAGTAGTGTCCGCACACTGGGAGGAACTGAAAAGGGTTTGAACAGTGAAGCTGGTATACATGTATTTACGATGGTTATCTGTGTTTTGTTTATAGTTATAGTCGGGGAGCTTTCTAGCTTGGCGGGGAGAGATAATGTCAGATTTGTATCATGGTCTGTGACGTCATGATGCAAACATTGTTAAAATGTAAACTTGAGATTTTAGATTAATCACCACTTAGAATAATACATTTGTATCGTTCTTGATGAGTTGGACCTTGGTCGTATCACACATGGTCGGAGGTCGCTAGGACCCAGATTCCAACGAGTGGATAACGTCAGTCGGTTTTATCTATTTGCTTTAATATTTTATTATTATTATTTTCTTTACTAGATAGCATTATATAATGACTCCTGTGCCTAGGCTACCTTTATGGAGGGAGTTTAGGCATGACTGTGAAGGGAGTCATTTTGGAGGCAAAGCCAGGGTTCACGTACAAGGGAGTCACATAACTCCATTTCTAAGGGAGTCAGGTTCTGACTCCCTTCCTAAAAATAGTGAGAAAGAGAGACAGCAAAGAGAGGCAGTCTGAATCACGATTCCCTTTGGACTCCCTTTCTGTTTCTGTGAACGTCTATTCACCACTGGTAATTCTTTGCTCTAAACACTTTCTCCACCCTTAGCTGCAAAACGGCCTATGTCAAAGAGGCCAGACTACCTTCAATCCACAGTAAAGAAGATAACGACTTCTTTGCTGACAACTCGGCCGGGCGTGCCTGGATCGGACTAGTCAGAGACGGAAATCAGGGTATGTTGTAATCCTTATCTCTCTTTGAATATACATGTTATTCCCTATCATTCATCTACATTTGCATTTAATGATACGTCCCTGCCAAATTGACCCACCCCCAACACTAACGCATGTGCTCCCATTGGGGTGGTTTGTGCTCTAAGAATCGGGCAGAAAAGGGAGATTTGCAATAATTCAGGCGAATACGGTGGGCTTAACTGTGTTCTCAATGTTTTTACTTTCTACCTTATCAACTTTACTAAGGATGGAAATGGTTGGATGGAACGAAGCTTGACTACGAAAACTGGTGCGTAAACGGCACATATTGCGGACATGTGGATGCCAATGATACAACAGTAAAAGATTGCGTGATGATGAACGATAACTTGAACTACGACAAAGGTCTATGGGTGGAAGCAGATTGTGATGGTCAGGGTCACAGAGTCATGTGCACATCTGAGAAACGTAGGTTTTTAAATATTTCCTCAAAGCTTCTAGGGGGCCGTCCATAAACTGCAAATATCACGCAAATATGGACAATTTTCACCAGCCACCCATCCACTGGTCACGCTTTTCCCCTGCATGTCCCTATCAAGCATCATTGTATGTCACAGTCTGACAAAGACCTCCCACCCCGGCGTGACACAGTCTATGGATGGCCCCCAGAGGAGGGGGAGGTATACAATAAATATGGTATAAATTTAATTTTTATCATCGTCATGGAACTATATATACCGCCTCGATATTAAAGCAAAGGGGCCTAGACCTCTGTATGCCATGTTCCTTATTATGTATTACTGTATATGACATGGCCTCTGACATCACTAATGTGACACTGAAACCAAGCTGAATATGTGACTTTCTTTACTTTCAAACGATAGATTCAAAATCACACTCAGCGAGATACATTTGCACTCCTTCCCAGGCATTACACCCGGTACTGTGTTCTGCAATATCATCCAGTTTGAAGAATGAATGCAAATGGATCCCTCTATAGTGTGCGACTTTGTCTATGCATGGTGACACGTTCACCTACAACCATGGAGGGACCCAGTATACAACGTTATATAACCCTTCCCTATAGCTCCTTATTATGGCAAAACGTTGTTATTAGTTAGGACCATATTAATAATGTACTATGTAAGGCAAGCTCTCTAGGTATATGTGACAAAATGGAAATATCACACTTGTTGCCTGACTCTGACCACACACCATTAACCTTTAGTGTAAAAGGTGCTATAGTAAACCCCGAAACTAGTCAAGTAGCAGGTGAGCCATATTTGGCATACAAATGGAATGGTGTGAAAAAAGAATTATATAAAGCGAATCTCAGCGGTGTAGAGTGCAACCAACTTATGGAGCACATGGTGACCCTAGCAACTGACCCAGGCAACAACATTGATGAGATAGTCCACACATACTACGAGTTTCTAGATACAGCAATCCCTGTTGCTAAGTGTTCAAGGTCTAATTCAACAAAATTCCCGCAAAACACATGGTACAATGATGAGTGCAAGCTTGCCAAGAGAAAGGTACATGATTATAGTAGACAGTATGACCTAACCTTAGAGTTACATAAAGATATACACAATACACTTAAAAGAGATTACATGCGAATTATTCAGAAATCTAAGAGAGCTGCAAAAAGGAAAAAGGGTCTGGAGCTTGAAAAAATGCTAGAGGTAGAAAACAATACTAGATTCTGGAAGTCCTGGAAGAAAATGCAAGGTAAAACAAGCCAGTGTGACATCAAAATTGATGAATTTGTTGATTATTTTAGAACACAGCAAACTCCCCCTAATGTTGAATATTTTGATTGCATTGGCATGAATGAAATAGAAACATATGTAGAAAATTTTACATATGGCTATGGTCCTGATAATATGGATAAATCAATACAATCGCTATTGGATTCTCCTGTCAGTATGGAGGAGATAGAAGGTGCGCTCAGTGCTTTAAAATCCAAAAAAGCAACTGGAACGGATGGAATACCCGCTGAATTTCTAAAATATGGTGGCAGGGTTTTTGCCGAGGTAATCTATGTTGTATTCAATTGTGTATGGGAAGCAGTTGAATTCCCAGAAAAATGGGCAGAAGGAATAATTAGCCCTCTACATAAAAAAGGTGATACAGGGAACCCTGATAATTACAGGAAAATAACTATTATGAACAGCACTTGTAAACTCTTTGAAGTTATTATCAACAACAGACTAAAGTTCAATAATGATATGTTAAATCAAGACGATCCACTTCAGAATGGTTTTGTTGAAAAGGGTAGGACATTGGATAATGTGTTTATTTTGTACACTGCTGTAAAAATGGTTCAGGCTGAAGGTAAATCTCTATATTGTTGTTTCATTGACTTCACAAAGGCCTTTGACTATATTAATAGAAAAGCTTTATTTTACAAACTGATATGTAACCAGGTGAAAGGAAAAGCACTTCAAGTCCTTATGAATTTGTATGAGAAGTCACACTCCAAAGTGCGTGTCAAGTCTGAGTTGAGTGAAAACATAGATAGTCTATACGGTGTTCTACAAGGGGGAGTCCTCAGCCCTAAACTATTTAATACTTTTCTCTCAGATATTGCTGAACATCTTGACCTAGACTGTGGAGTAGATATATGCGGGATGAATGTTGCTTACCTACTGTATGCAGATGACTTAGTTTTAGTGTCTCCCTCACCTGACAGACTACAGAGGCAGCTCGACAAGCTATTTCAATACTGTAGGAAATGGCATCTGATAGTGAATATGACTAAGTCAAATATTATGATATTTAACGATAACAGAAAGAAGAACACATGTAACTTTAAGTATGGAGATGCAATAGTAGAAAAAGTAGAATCATATAAATACTTAGGTTTTATACTAAACACTAGTCATAAGGATATTTTCCTCGAAACCTATGACCAGCTATGGGATAAGGGCAGGAAGGCAGCATATGAAGCTAATTCATGCTGCTATCAACACATAGGAAAACCTGATCCAAGAATGGCCCTTAAAGTATTTGATAGTCAGATTAGGCCCTGTCTAGATTATGGTTGTGAGATATGGGGCATGAGTAAGGGTAACAAACTCCAAAAGCTTGAAACTATACAACTAAAATACCTAAAGTCTATGCTAGGTGTTAGAAAGCCGACCACAACGGCGGCAGTGTACGCTGATACAGGGAGAGTACCCCTCAAAGTACAATGGGAAATTCAGGCCCTACGTTATTGGGAACGGGTTATCAACCTTCAAGAGTCTCACATCCTGCATAAATGCTACCTGAAACTAAGTGCTCTTGAAACCACCGGCCAGGTTAATTGGTGTAGAAATATTAAGTGTTTACTGATCTCATTAGGTACAAGATATGCTCAACTCTGGAACATGCAGGCAACATGTGATGACCCTAAAGCTATAAATGCAGTAACTGAAATAATAAATTGTAAATATAGAGACGAAGTAATGAATGAGATACTTTCAGCAGGGGAAGGCAAAAAACTTAGAACATATAAGATATTCAAATTAGAATTTAGGCTTGAACACTATCTGTTTTGCATCCCTAATCAAAAACATAGGATTGCACTCTCACGGTATAGACTCAGCTCACATAGCCTAGGTATCGAGACAGGAAGGCACTGTAGGCCTCCAAAGCCTGTTTGTGACAGGATGTGTTTATATTGTTCTAGTGGTGCTATAGATGATGAGATACATCTCCTGACAGCATGTGACTTTCATAATGTACCAAGAGAACACTTTATGACGATTATAAGTGATACGATACATAACTACCAAGAAATGTCAAACCTAGATAAATTTATATCAGTTATGAAAACTAGTGATGCTGTTGTTATAAAGGCACTTGCCAAGTTTGTATGCACTGCATTTACGCAAAGACAGCAGGTTTAAGTCAAAGTAAAAAAGGTACTTGTATACTATTTTATGTAACTTAAAGAGGAAGTATTCTCAGAACCCACATGTGGGTATGTATGCCATGTCTGTACATTTTAGTATGTGTGACTATGAATGTGTGTATATGTGTGTGAGTGGATGTTTTGTATACTTTATAACTGTATATTATCCTATGTTAAAACTAGTAGATAGATGTAGATATGTAGTACTTAGCTGTAGATTAGAACCATATGCTGAATGTATGACACATAGGTCAGTAATGACCTCCTTTGTTGTCAATAAAAGATTATTATTATAATAACGATACGGCTCCCATGATGCAGTTCACCCGAGGCGATTTTGTTGGGTCCTGGTCGGTAGTTACGTTCCCGCCCGCCGCCATGTTGTTCTCCCGCTAAAAGTTGTTCTGCTCACCCCCGACCGATAGGCGGTTATATAGATAATAATTTTTGTTGCTGGCTGGGGAGCCTATCCTTCGGTATGAATGTCACTTCTTCATCTACATTACTCCCCTGTTATAAGAAATAATGTGGCATATTCCCTTTTCCCAGATAAATCGTGGAGAAAAATCGATGGTTCTGAGGGTTATGAGTACTTTGCTAAGCTGCATGTACCTAAGAACATCACGTGGTATGACGCCCAGAAGGCGTGTATGGCACATGGAGGGGACCTACTCAGTGTCCAGACCCATGAGGTGTGGGAGCAGCTCACGACGTGGGTAAGTCCTATCTATATCATATGTATACCCTAATTAGCATAGGCCCATGAAGTGTGGGAGCAGCTCACGACGTGGGTAAGTCATATCTATATCATCTGTATACCCTTATTATTATAGACCCATGAGGTGTGGGAGCAGCTCACGACGTGGGTAAGTCATATCTATATCATCTGTATACCCTTATTATTATAGACCCATGAGGTGTGGGAGCAGCTCACGACGTGGGTAAGTCCTATCCATATCATCTGTATACCCTTATTATTATAGACCCATGAGGTGTGGGAGCAGCTCACGACGTGGGTAAGTCCTATCTATATCATCTGTATACCCTAATTATTATAGACCCATGAGGTGTGGGAGCAGCTCACGACGTGGGTAAGTCCTATCTATATCACCTGTATACCCTTATTTTTATAGACCCATGAGGTGTGGGAGCAACTTACGACGTGGGTAAGTCCTATCTATATCATCTGTATACCCTAATTATTATAGACCCATGAAGTGTGGGAGCAGCTCACGACGTGGGTAAGTCCTATCTATATCATCTGTATACCCTTATTATTATAGACCCATGAGGTGTGGGGGCAGCTCACGACGTGGGTAAGTCCTATCTATATCATCTGTATACCCTAATTATTATAGATCCACGAGGTGTGGGAGCAACTCAAGAAATGGGTAAGTCCTATCTTACGGAGCCCTGGATAGGACATCCATTTTATATATTTTTTTCTTCAAAGTTCGTTTCCAGGGCTCCGTACTATCTACTGGTACATCGTATAATTATCATCTACTGCACATACCCTCAGTATTAGAGACACATGAGTATGGGAGCAGGGCAGGGTGTGGCTGAGACCTATAGATCTATCATCCACATACCCCAATATCATCCAGACCCATAAGGAGGAGTAATAGTTCACGGATTGAGTATGAGTTCATCCCTAATGCATCTACTCACAGGGGATTCCAATCCCTGTCATGATAAGTGACTGAATCCATAAAGAATTGGGCGCCCTACAAGCAAGTTTTCTCTACATAGTGACATTTCTACAACATAATATGACTAATTGATGAATTGATCCAGGATTACTGATTCAAATATTTGGTGAACTGACAATTTGAACTGACAGGTTAAGGAAAGCAGACCGGATTTAGGAGAACGGCGTCTGTGGATTGGATTGGTATCAGATGGTCCCGATTCCTGGCGGTAAGCGTAAATACTGTAGCAATTTAGACATAATTTCCGCAAAATGTATGATAAACATTCATAAGTAAGGGATGTCTTAAAGGTTGTCAGGATTTAAAACACAGTATGATAATGCTGCACGGACATGGACTTCCGGATGGACTTATCTCAGATAAGGATGGAAATGGTTGGATGGATCGAAGCTTGACTACGAAAACTGGTGCGTAAACGGCACATATTGCGGACATGTGAATGCCAATGATACAACAGTAAAAGATGCCAATGATACAACAGTAAAAGATTGCGTGATGATGAACGATAACTTGGACTACGACAAAGGTCTATGGGTGGAAGCAGATTGTGATGGTCAGGGTCTATGTAAAAACATGTTTAGACTTTGTAGTAATTCCTGAAAATCATTTTCAGATGGTCTGACGGCAGTAGCACAAAGTTGAAGTACTGGAATGATTTATATCCCATTGACACATACATTGGGGCAAAGTGTGTGTACCAACTTACAAACGGTAAGGCCGTTTTTTTTTTGCTACCAGGCCACTCTATGTCATATCTAGTATCTTATACCTCTCGAACCCTTAAGGGACCACATGCAGAGTGCATTAATCTGTGATGCCCTTTGTCGACATGACGCATGCATGCGGCCCAGGCGAGTATTCATCCATCATGCAAACCCTCTAAAAGTCTAAGAGTGAATTAACCCTTTAGTGTTGGCACCATGCTTGAATGCAGCACTTGTGAATTATTGCATTCATGCACCATGGCGACAAAGCGCATAACACATAATGCCATTAGATCACTATGCTACCCTTAAGGGTTAAAATTTGTCAATCAAATCCATTGATATACTATTTGCACAATTAATCGTGACTCTCCTTATATAGGTATGTGGATGAACAGTAACTGTGGATTGAAGCAACAGGGCTACATATGTAAGAGGCTGAAAGGGGCTGCACCAAGAACAGAACCTCCTCCTATCAAGGTACAGGGTTACTGCCCTGGAGGATACCACACGATGAGTGAGTATATACAGCACCTATTGGTGTACGTGACTGTATATTGGTTTACCGGACTGTATATTAGCTGCATGTAATATAAACACTGACATGAGGTCAGTAGGTCTTGGCCAAGGTCTCATATCTTACATTTTGATAAACATATCTTGAATACTTATCTTATATTTTGGTGTAGGGTTTCGTAAGTAGACACATAAGTGTTCCTATGATAATGCACTACTGTTGTATATAGCATGGCACCATCAAGACATAGAATAACTATACATGTTTTCTTGTTTTTGTACCAAGGTGACAAATGCTTCAAGGTAGTTACCTCAGAGTCACTTACATGGGAGGAAGCTTTGAGAAAATGCCATGGTGAGCCAGGCCTGAATCCGAACCTCATCAGCATACAGAGCAAAACTGAAACAGGTATTTACCATCACAGTTTGACCGTGGGATCTGTCCAGCAATGCAAAAACAAAGATAGCGGAGGTACTAGGTTCGAATCAGGTTCTCAGATTAGAGCTTCTGGGAAGAGATAGCATAATCATTCTGGAGGTTGGCTGAGGGGCTGTGGGAGGGGATTCTATGGTGTCATATCGGGTTAGCAGGAAGGAATATAGTCATTTCACTGTAAAGAGTTTATCCAAACGCTAGTGATGCCAGTTTGAGGAAGCTCCAAAGACTGCAGAACCGTGGCTTGAGAATCTGCTACAACACTAGTACCCGGGTCTACAGTGTTGCTGAGCTACATACCCTGAGTGGGTTGTGCACGCTAGACCGCAGACGGGATGAACTACTCCTGACACTGATGCGCAAGTATTATTGCAAAGAGTATTCCGAGATGGAAGTGACACGGGACCATTTCGATGGAAACCGTACGCTGAGATCCCAGGACAAGATGCTGTTTGCTATGAAGCGTCCTGTAACTGAAGGTTACAGGAGGTCCCCGGTTTACCGAGGTCAGACGCTGTGGAATGTCCAGCCCGAGAGCCTGAATCAGAGTATCTCAAAGGCTCAGTTCAAACGGAACATGCGCAGGGTTAAAGACTTGCGAGAGAAGTACCCTAGATCTGGGAGGTGAATACCCATAAATATGAGGTAAACCAGACTATCTGGCTATCCAGTGTGTTCATATATTGTAACATGTCAAGCTAATGTTTGTGCCTGCAACCCTAGTACAAGATTTAATCACGTCACGTGCGGCTGATTAGATATATGTGAAGCACATTAGTGCTGATCTATGATTGATATTTTTTCCTGTATGCTAGTTAAGATACTGTACTATTCTTTACTATACTCTACTCATCATTTACCATTACCCATTGTATTCATCATACTTATGTGTTTATTACCAAAATCATGTATTAATCAAAACATTGTGAAAGCAAAACTGGTACATGCACTTATGTGATTGAGGTGATAATATATTTTTGGCATTCAAAGCATTAACAATGTTTACCGCGTTTCGCACGTGTTTTTGTTAATAAACGAGTTCTGCGAGGGCTCATTGAACCAAAAAAACTTACAGCATATGCTGCTGCCCATATACAGCTCTTTTAACAGTGTGTACATTGTATTGTCACAGAGACTACACTGAAAAAGTAAACTTGTCCCCAGACTTGTCTAAATGATGGTCATAAAATAAACTAGTCAAAAGTTGTCTAACCTATCAGGTTACCATCCCACAAATAGAGCTGGCAAATGTCAGGTTTTTGGGCTTGCACATGCCAAGTGGGTCTCCAGCTACAAGACCCGCTTCCTTGTCACTCAGACACGTTTTTAACTCGTTTTTTTATGACAGTCACTTAGAAGAGTCTGTAGCCAAGTTTACTTTTTGAGTGTAGGATCCCACATTGACATACTTTATGGACGGCCCCATCCTGGCATGTTACAGCGGTTGAAAAATAAAAAGTATACCCTATAGTATTGGTATAGGAGATGTGATCCATATTGTTGTATAGAGGCTGAAAAGGGATCCCATATTGTTTTAAAGAGGATGAAAACCTCTAGGACCACCCATGTTATCAGTGTAGAGCATGAAGAGATTCCCTATTGACATTGAAGATGAAGAGAGACTATCGTATTATTGTAAAGAAGATGAGAAATGGATCCCATATTATATAAAGAGGATGAAGAGGTATTCTCGATCGGTGTAGAGTATGAAGAGGGAATTCCGTATTGTTATAGCGGTTGAAAGTGATACATGACCTCAGGTCAAAGTTATCGTCCTACTGTTGACACAGATAACGCAGGTGGTACCACTCTGTTTAATTGAGTAGTATGAAGAGTGCGTCCTTCATTACTCCAGTTTATATCTAGAGCATTGAAGGACGCCCTCTTGATACTCACAAGATAGCTGGCTGCATTTAGGCTCATTTTCCACTAGCCGATGTGGACGTGCTGTTGGCCGCTCATCGGCAGGTAGACCCACAACAACCCACTATAGATGTTCCCACCATATATGGGACTCAACAATCAAGGTGTATTCACTGAAGGGAATTATCAGTTTGGATGAGTTTTTGCCAGTCATTTATTTTTTGATCATACAGTAGAAGCCCTGCACATCATTCCTAAGCATAATTGATTAAAAATGTGGACAAATTCTGATTTTTACAGCTAAGTGGGTGATTGGAACATCCTAAAATGGGGGTGGAACAGCCTAAAATAGGGGTTATTTTGACCTGCACAGGCCTATATGCTGTCAGATTTGTAATGTTCTGAAGCATCATATGTGCCCCAGACAGACTATTAAGACTATTAGCATCAGACATAGAGCTCTCAATTATATATCTTAAGTAAGAAGACTGTCTTGGCTTTTCAAAACTGTTTCAAGTTGAGAAAACAAGCTAATATTGCATGAGTTAGGAGGCAAAATGTAACAATTAGTTACCCATCTTTTAGCACTTTTTGCAAGAAGGCACCACTTAACTCTTGAAAGCCTGTTTCATTGACCCAATGGTCAGATTCCCTATAGTAGAACACAGTGGGATAACAAAAACTTTATTTTGGCTGCCAATACAAGGCCCTACTAGCCTCCCCATAAGTCCCCCTACCCCCTTTAGGATTGTAGCTCCAATTACAAGCTTGGGTTTGCACCTAATATCAGGTCTCTGAGCATAACAGTTCAAGAGATCCTCACATATTCTGTCTAAAGGCAGGCATAAAGCTTGTTTTGCCTCATTCTGAGAATATGTTTAGAGGTTCGTAATTTCCAAAGCAAGGGTGCTAGAGTTATCAAAATAGGCTCAAAAGAAGTGGAATTTAGTTTTACTTAATCTGTGAATTTCCCATGTGCACACTGTGATTAGTTATCCTGTAATGGCAGTCAGAGTGATGAAAGGTAGATAAAAAATCCAAATTTTAGAAAAATTTGTCATGGTTACCATGGCAACCGGTCACATGATTTTCAAAATATGGGAGTGACAATGCCTAAATTATTTAGCTTTTCACCTTAGCTTTAACCTCATACCTTGATCACTATTGTAGGTTGAGGGGTTGCAAAGTTATCAATGACTCTTTAAAACATACAGGGGAAACTTTAAGTTTGAGTCCCATATATAGTGGGAACATCTATAGTATAGTATACACTTTATGTAGTGTCATTGTTATGGCCCTACCAGCCGATGAGCGGCCGACAGCACGTCCACATCGGCTAGTGGAAAATGAGCCTAAATGGCTAATGGAAAACGGGCCTTATTGGAATAACTGATATTGTTATGAAAGAAATATCTTCCTTCGTGTATGTTCAACTTGTCTAAGAAGTATCTGTTATCGCAATGCAGCCTACCTTGCTGCTCACCTGCTGGAGGAGGGCAGAGAACTTTGGATTGGAGGCACAAAACTAGTTGAGGATCGATGGGCGTGGTCAGACGGCTCTCCCGCTGGTACATACATGCACCTTGGTGAATCTAAGAGGATGGTAGGTTAAAATGGAATATTAAGGTGTTAACTTCTAATCGTTTTACTATTGTCACCAACTAGTCAGGTATTTACAGTACTTTTAAGATGTTACATTATGAAGAGACTGTTATACATCATTCTTAAGATTAAGATTTAGATTCATATAATAGTAGGGTTTCCCATCTTCAGGGTAGATGTTGTGGAGTTATCAAAGCACACACATATAATATTCAGATAATATACCGTTGTCACGGTTCACCATTGAATAATACATCAGGTGAGGAGACTTCCTATATAATTACAATAGATATAAAAGGTTTTCTAACTACAGGGAGACTGTCTTAGTGTCGGTGAGCTGGACACAGAACTTGGCAGTTGGTCACCCGACAACTGCACTATGAGGAAAGGCTACGTGTGTGAAACAAACAAAGGTACGTTTACATATCATTTACAAATACATCCAAGCCCATCAAGAACCATCGAGACAATTCTTATTAAAGATACTACAGCCGATGTTTACCAAATTCTAAATCCTACTTAAAGATATTCCAAATACAGTAAACGTAGAGTATTGGTGGGATGGGCGACATTCAAATGTTATCTTTGACCAGTACCAGCTCAGAAAGAGGGATATAATGGGGCCAAGCCATAGTTTTGATTCAACCCCTTTGCCATCATTGAAATTTATCGGTAATGGATCAATTTTAGGATGATTTAAATTTAAATCCTAATCATCGGATATACTCAATTTAAAGATATTAATGTCCATACTGGCATACAATGTTACAATCTTGGATGAGCATTGTCCAAGTTATCTATAATATTCTCTAGACTCATCTGCTGTGAAAAAGGGCAATATCCGACCATGTTAGCCCATTCCCATGCTCCTGCCTAACTGATGAAACTGAATATACATACCCAAGAATCTAAAAACGTCCTACTCCTTCTATAGATCCTGACCATATCATTGCATCACCGGCTCCACAACCTCTCGCCTGCCCGGACGAATTCACAAGTTACGGAAGCTTCTGCTATCATCGTACAGCAACAACGGTAAATGAAATTTCAAATAGTGGTATCTGTTGCCTCTATCATATGCAATAATAGCCTATCCATTAACTGATTGTTCTTAAATGTACTCTTAATCATATAGCTCCCTCCCAACTAAAATAAAACGTACTTGTTTTCTAGATGGTATCTATTTTTATTCTTCATTTGAACATACATATAGAATCTATTCAGGAACCGTTCTGAAAGGGTCGCAATTCATAATTTTACTTTAATGAGTGATCCGGGTGAGTGATATGGCTGACATGGCCTTATTCATATTGATTTTTTCCCCTCATTGCAGGGGACCTGGATGGCAGTGTATGCTATCTGTAAAAACAAGGCGGCGTCTCTGGTAACCATAGTAAACGAAGCTGAGAACAATGCGGTATTCTTTGAAGTATTAAATATCAATACCGAGACCGGTAATGACTCCCATGTTTGGATTGGGTATCAAGATCTTGATGTAAGTCATTCATAGGGATATGATATAATTTCCTTGTTCAAAACATCACCCTTACCCGTATCATGGTACTCGTTATTAGACTAGAATCATACTAGGAAAACTACATGTATAGACCTTTGGTGATAAAGTCGCTTTTATACTTAGCTAAATAAGGCCACTCAAAGAGACAAAATGGTCTCTCAGCACAGCTCTTAATAGAAATCAGGTTTTGAAGAAAACATTCGTTTTTCCTTGTTTTTGATGAAAAACATGATAAAAATGGACAAATATGGCTATATTTGGTATGAAATTAAAGTTAATACAGCCAGTATAGGCCCCTAATCCAGAAAAATCACTAAATTCTTAACTACTAAAAATGTAAATTTTGGTCATGGAAAACATTATCATCCTATACATTTTAGCTAGCGTTCGAGCCTATATCAGCGGACCATGTTGTCAGGGGTGATCCATTAAGTATGTCACGCTTTTTTTGGCCATTTTGAAGACACCCCCACCCCCATGTCACACTTTGTCACACTTTCCCAAACACCCCCTAGAAAAGTATGTCACAAATCTGCTGATACCCCCCCCCCCCCCGCCCCAGTACCGTATCATATAAAAGACCACACACATATTGTGATAAGCAGTGCAATAAGGCCTATCATTATATTGAATATAAATTGTAACCCATGTTTAATAGAATTAGATTGGTACTAAAAGTGTTGAAAGTATGATATCAGCTATCAGTCAAATCCTTCAAGTCCTCTTAGACAGGAAAATAATGGATTTTATCGACTAGAACCCTTTTAGATTACAACTGTTCAAAGAGGCATTAACAAAATTACACGAGTATCGGTGGCACCCTTTTTGTGGCCTCTATCCATGGATTCTTATCCATTTTCACAGGAATATAAGGTGTGCTGGAACTGCTACCTGAGGAAGGGGCCTCAATTCTATTTCAACATGGGTGTACGGCTGGCCCTCCAGCTACCCTTTTCCTTGGTGAGGAAGAAAAGTGACCCCTAGTACAGTGTCTAGGTTTAAGCAGATTCTCTGAGGAGTGCGCCTTGGTAAAAGGCATTTTAGTCAAAGGTGATCTTGATTGCAAGTTATTTTGGTGAGACCTCCAAAGTGACGTTTGTTTTGACAGGTTTTGTTGAAATCTCTGAAAAGTGACCCTTGATAAGGACCCTTGGTAGGCCCTAAGGGGGATCTTGCTCAAAATGTAACCTTGCCAGCCGCACACCCATCTATATAAAATATACAACCCCCGAGCACTGCTATCCTTTCCTCTGATGTTGGAAGACCTGTGGTACCTGCATTCCGGTCCTGTTTCAAGTAGCACACATGAGATTATGATGCTGCATAGTGGCAGTGCATATACAGCAGTGCAGTATTTATTTGATATATGGTTTTAAAAAAATCTGAAAGTGTGACGTCACACAATCCTATACACCCCCCTTCCCCTTGTCACACTTTGTCACAGAAGCAAAAGCCCCCCCCCCCCGACCCCTTTGGGCGTGACATACTTAATGGATCACAACACCCTGGCACTTCCGATACAGACATCTGCATACTAGGGTAGACCGCCCATGAGATGACCAATTGAGCCTGCATTCACTGCGACCTAGACTTTGAGGATCTTATATAGAAAGAAATTCTATCATAGGCTCATTCTATTCCGAAGATATGTGAGATTATGATGAGTTAGATTTGATTATTTATTTGGACTACTAGTATTTATTCTTTAAATGATCTTGTTTAAAAGCTTAGACCTATACTGGTCGATTTGGTACCATGACCTAACCACTCTGTACCATGACCCAACCACTCTCAGCACAGACCTATCTAAAGCACTGATTTGACAATAGACATACATAACCATGGTATTTATTCAACATAACCCCCCTCCCATTGAAAAATAATGAACTATGTCGTCATTCTCATCAATATTGTAACATGAGATAAATCATGGTTATCGACATGTATTGACAGCCATGCCTGACAGCATATGTCTCAATAGTTGCCTCATGGTCCAGTGGTGGTTTTCTTATGATACCACTCTACTGTTCACCATAAATTGGTAAAAAATGACATTAACATTTATAAATCTATAACAATGAATATCACATAATGTGTGAGAGAGTCTATTTGTCATGAAAGAATCCTTTATTGTAGTATTTGGTTTAAGAAATGTGATTAAGGGGTTGCAAAAAGTATATTTTCTAGAAACCTGCCCTGTAGAGAGCAGCAAATGCACATGGAATGTGCCAAGTTTGTTTGATCATACAAGATAGCGGAAATGGTATTTTAAAGACATGACTGCTGCTTGTGATACATTATTACCAATTGCAACATATATTTAGCATTGAAAATATATGACAACCCTACAACACACTGATAAATGGCAGCATATTATGGTCAGCTCATGGTACCAATACACCACCTAGGCATCTAATGGGCGGTCCACCCTATAACCTAGAGAAGGGACTATAATTATTACTTGTAAAAATTATTTACACTAGTATAATTATACTCAAATGTTATCCAGAATGACAAAGAGTACTCGTGGATAAATGGCGATCCTAGCGATTATACCCGATGGAAACGGAATGAACCCCGGAGGAAGGTGAATGGGGGTTGTACCGCCATGAGGGAAGGAGGTCTGGTCGGAGAGGGAGGCATCTGGGAGGACATACCGTGTACCAAGAAGTACCACGGCGTCTGCAAGAGACACAGAGGTTAGTCCACATTATCAGTGAACCATTATTGACAATATGCTGCCTCTCACATCCCTTTCCTGTATCGCTTGAATAAACAGAGACTTTTTGTGAAATACCAAAAAAATTCTATGTTATATTTTCAAAAGACCATTAACAGGAACCGGCAGACTTACAGGCCTGTCCTACTTGTATCCATAATAGATAAAAGAATGCACAATTATATTTTATATTATACCAGCAATTATATGACAACATGAAGAATGCACACGTACCATGCGCATATATGTATGCCTCATTTTATACAAAAGTATGCAACAATGTAGGACCCCCTTGCCCCCTATTGATAAAACAACTGGAATTCAGTGCGTCTAAATTCTTCAACATCGGAGCTGTCTTGTACATTTTCACTGATAACTGTATCACACCAATGGGACAAGCCTGGATAGTGTCGGTGTCATTCACAGTGTAATTGAGATACATACGTGTACACACAGTAGTGGAAATGTGAGCGACACCGTCAACAAGACAGAAACATTCTGAGGCACTGATTGATGATCTGCTGAAGGTGAAACTTATATCAATCGGCGACAGTGAGACTCCCACATTTCTTTTTGTATTAAGACTTATATGAAAAAAGGACTAAAGCCTACTTAAATCTGTATTCTTGTTTCTTTCCCTGTCTACAGGTGATGCGCTATCTTCTTCATCACGTCCTTCCCTCTCAGGTAGGTGTGGGTTTTCTTATCTCATCAACTCTCTAACCCTTTAAATCCTTGGTCGGCATGATGCATTCATGCAGCCCTGGAAAGGAACTGTTTTCTATCATGACCTCCCCCACCTATATTTATACATCCATATATCCACCAAGCCCCCCAGCTGGCAATAAATGACTTGGCCCTATATGCAACCTTTGCATGTTCTCGCCGTGACAAATGCGCGTGAATTCGTGGACACATAATTCTTAAATGACCTCTACTGACATTTTCTTAGAAGACTTTCATAACAAGTACTTAGCTTGGTTTTTACAAAACACTTATACTATCAGATAAAATTCCGAGGATAAAACTTACTTGCTCTCAAACTATCAAACCCTTTATATCGTCATAATGATAATAATATCGATAATAATTACATGTATGGAAGAGTGGATGGGCGATAGAAGTCGTGATAAGGGTTTTCTATCATGAATGGGTGACTGTTTGCGGAAGAGAGGGCTTTCTTCAAAATCAATATATTATACAACTAAATTATTTGTCGAGCTACCCGGGCATTTTCAAGTTATATTATGTTATCCGGAAATCAACTGACTCGCAAGCACATTTATATATATATATATATATATATATATATATATATATATATATATATATATATATATATATATATATATATATATATATATATATATATATATATATATGTGTATATATATATACATATATGATACGCTGAACCGCCAAGTATGATTTACTTTTTTGTTTTGCGTCCTATCTCCTCTTTAGGTATCCTAACAGCTATGTTCATCATTTACACCATATCAATATCTTCGGCTCTGACAAACAACATCTAAGAATGGGAGGTAATATACTACTGGACAAACAGAACTAGTACATTGTATCATAGATCATCTTTACTTGATAGAGAGTAGAGCTCATCATTACCAATCACATCACATGAGCAATCACATCACATTAAACACTGCCTCCATTGACACCTTATCTTCGTCAACTGTGATGTTCAATCTCCAAGTATATACTTGAGTTGGAGCTGTATGATGGAGACGGACAAGCTTCGCGCCAACACTTGTACATATTTAAGACCTACACTAAAAATGTTGAAATGGTTAGTCAGTACAGACTAACCTGGGTTGGTCATATGAGTGTTACTGTAAAACCTCGCGTATAAGCCTAACTCGCGTATAAGCCGCACCCCGAGTTTGGTGCGATCCTTTAAGCCGCAGAGGGCATCTGATTTTTTTAAATTTTGTACTGCAGTATACTTATAAAAACTCTCATGTAAGCCGCACCCCATATAGGCATGTTTAGTATCAAAAGAAAGCTGAGTCTGATTCGCGTACAAGTCACAATGGCAAAGTTTTATTCAAAAATGACCGAGGGGTCAGTCAGTAGTGACTAACCTAGGTTCATCATTGGTGTGTTGTATTTGTATACCACTAGTTCGTGCCACATGTGATGGCCACTCAGTGGCTCCCCCTGGAAATAAAAAGACTAAGGTAGGTTGGTCAATACTGGTAACTAGGTTAGGCACTACTGACTGAGAGATTGGTTGTATAGGGAGCCTATGAATACCAGTGTACGATACTAGATAACCTTGCGTTTGTGAATCGTGATGATAACGGTAAAGTTGGTCAAGTAGGACTTGCATTGGGTCAAATTGTTTGTATATACGAGAGCGAGCGATCACATGACTTATTAAGAGCTTAGCCAATTGTTGGCAGTCGGGTATTTATCTTGTAAACAATACAAATCATACGCATAAAAAGTCTCATGTGGAGACAAGAAGCTACAATAGCATCTATCTTTATTCTATACATTTATCGCGAGGGCTGGTCGACCCAATATTATTGACCGAAAAAACATGTATTTGTATGCCAGCAATAAAAGCATTTAAAATTTAAAATTGAAATTTAATGTATCTTTATGAATAAAAGTGTATGTACAGTATCAATCAAGAGGTACACATGTAGTCATGAATGACTGTGGTGCAGCTAGCATATTCGTCCATGGTGTGAAAGACCCAGAGCCAAAGTTCATTTTCTTACAGTTTTGACTCACTCACGGTCTCATCCCCAACCCCAACTTTGCGCCTTATAGTGACTGCCTCTGGAGATGTTTTGGCCAGACAGGTTACTATACGTTTGCAAGCAATGCCTATTCACCCATAACAGGAAATGGGAATTCCTAAGATAAAAACTTTATGAAAAAAAAATCAAAGTGTCACAAAAAGTGAGAAATCTCCTGTATAGTGCTTCTATAGAAATGTACTCGTGTGAACCTTACATATCGTCTACAGACACTCTCCATAAAACCAGTGTTAAAAACAGGTGCAGAGCTCGATTAAGACATTTTTGAGATTCTCCATTTTAAGATCAATCTGGAACTATGTGTAGTGCCCATATTAGTATAGAGCTCATCAATATTTACCTTTCTTTTGATAGCTTGCATAAGGGTGTACATGGTCAAGTGTCCAAGGGGCAGTGCCAAGATATATAGATAAAGATACGTCAACATGCTCAAGGTCATTCAACTCATTCATTCATTATCTGTATATGGGATGAGGTCTGAGCTTCGTCAACGGGTGCACCATATTAACACAATATCTTATTCTTCAAGCATAAGATTTTTGAGGACATCTTATGCTTCAACCACAGACAGGGACATCCCTGTATCCCTGGGGGACGCTTTGCAAGAAACCATCATACTTGATCAACCCCCAATCCCCCAGGGGATGCTTCATAAGAAACCAACTATGATGGATACCTGCCCAATGGTTAAGGTAGGGGTTAGGGTTAGCTTACTTCATTCTGATTACAGTTAGGGTTATAGGTTACATTGCGACTTAGAATACGATATCGCCTGAAATCTTCTTCTTCAAGCAAAATATATTGGGGTATACAGTGTAAATTTGCCTCAGACATGGACCCATGGATGTGGACATTGAAGCATTATGCTGGATACCTGCGTGTAGTAGTATGTAGACGAAGTATGTCGCTTAGTCAGATAAAACATTGGAATGTGATAGTAAGGTCCCCAGTAGATCTCCAGTAAAGAAACTGTATATTTGCCTTTCTAATTCCTTTTAGATAAGAATAATTTGAAAATCTACTTATACTACGTTTTTTCATAACATTCCGTCAGGTTATTTTATATAATTCACCCAGATAAACGTTGCAAGAGCGTTTATATAGCGTGTATATACCTTAATCTACATCCAATTACATGAGAGAAAAAACTAAAATAACCCTTACATTTCAATGTTATTTTACGAAGTTAAGTTACGTAACCCACACAAGTTTAGAGATAACGTTCTTTGAACGTTAAACTAGGTAAATGTGTTTACTGGGCAAATACAGTGAGTTATAAGTATACAATTTCTCAGAAAGTGAAAATCTCATCTTCGTGTGTATTGCATACTATAGCATACAAATAATTCGCAAATAAAGTATGACCACAATCATTTTCAATCGATTACAAAGAAACATCAATATCTAAATGTACTTTTCAAATCAATTTATCGAACCATGTGTTCATTTTCATTTTGTATATGGCGAAAAATAGATACTTCAACTATCCAGTTTACAAATGCATGCAAATCAATGGTATTCATTTCGTGTTCATGATTTGGCATAATTGAGTAAGTGGATGGATATGATAAAATCGGCACCATACGATAGTGTCCTCCAACAGAGGTCGTTGGCAGCAGTTTAGTATTAACGTTGCCATTATGTTGGCACAATAGGGTAAATCCAACAGAACAGTTGAGTTTATTTTAGTAGAATTGTATTAAAACTAGATATATTATATATGGTCATGACCATATAAAATATTTACATCAAATTTCCTCCATTATATGGCGTTGCCATGGCTGTGAAATGGAAGTGGAACAAAAGGTTCTTTTTTAAGCTTATTTACATTAGAATGGCACTATTGTATAGAAATATTGTATAATTCTCAGGCCTATTGATTGAAATGGGTTCTTGGTGTGCTTACAGAGGGCAGTTTTTCTTCTTTTATTTATATTTCAATTATTAAGCTATACAGAGCTGTTCAAATTTGCATGGTTACTAAAAAATGGTGATTTTCTCGATTTTCCCTTGCAACTTTACAACTTTGAAAGGCTCTGTACACCTTAATATTTGAAATATCCTTAAAAAACAAAGACCGCCCTCCATTGTCACACCAAATATCCATTTCAATCATTAGCACCGAAAATCATACCATATTTTTCTCTCATAATGCCATGCCAATGAAAGGAGGCTAAAAAACGTTTTTGTTCCATTCACATTCCACAGCCATAACAACACTAAATGATGGAAATAACTTGATGAAGGCATAATTTATGATCATAATCATATATGCAATATGCATAGTTTGAACATGTTTCTACTAAAATAAACATGATCAACTATTGTCTTGATCTACCCTATTGTGCCCCCTTAAATACGATTTGTTTAACCCTTTAAGGACGGCATGTCGCACTAGAGGAATATTTGTTATCATGATCCACCACTGAACTACCGGCGAGTAACTCGTCAGCACTGTATTGGTGGAGCACCGACCCTTCACAAATGTATCAATCCCATAGGGTCGACATGATGCTGCACTTCAATTATGCATGAGTGCAGGCCTGGTGAGTTACTCTCCAGGGCTGCATCCATGCACCATGACGACAAAGGGCATAGCGCATTAATGCACTATGGTTCTCTTAAAGGGTTAACCATGTTTGCAGCTCAGGAGTGGCTCATCTGCCTGGCCACACACCTGAGCGGCTCAGGAGTGACTCAGCTGCCTGGCCACACACCTGAGCTGTTCAGGAGTGGCTCATCTGCCTGGCCGCACCCCTGAGCGGCTCAGGAGTGACTCAGCTGCCTGGCCACACACCTGAGCTGTTCAGGAGTGACTCAGTTGCCTGGCCACACACCTGAGCTGCTCAGGAGTGACTCAGCTGCCTGGCCACACACCTGAGCTGTTCAGGAGTGACTCAGTTGCCTGGCCACACACCTGAGCTGCTCAGGAGTGACTCAGCTGCCTGGCCACACACCTGAGCTGCTCAGGAGTGACTCAGCTGCCTGGCCACACACCTGAGCTGCTCAGCCCGCTCCTTGAGGTCGGCCCGCTCTAATTCCACCAGCCGCTGCTCCTCCCGTAACGCCACCTGCCGGGGGAGACATGAAGAAAAGTAGTTGAATGGGCTAACAGAGCCAGGTGTGATCAACTGGAAAGTATCATATTTTAACACAGCAGGGTTGAATTCAGGGGAATCTAGGGGTCCAGATCCCCCCACCGACAAGAAATAATAGGCTTGGTTCTAACTTGTGTAACAATCAGTGTCGCTAATTTTCATCCTTACACATTTGGTTGCTAACTGCAGACATCATGGGAATCTACTTGACATGACAACGTTGGGTACATCTCTCAATAAGTATAATATAGAGTAGCAGACTCCATTCTAACACCACAAATTGTGAATATAGACTTCTCCATGTTTTTAAAATGGCAAGTTTTTTTGTTCCCACCTTTTGCTCGGCGATGTTCCTGCGTTGTTCGTCGTTCTCCGCCTGTCGTGTCAGCAGCCAGTTCTCTGTCTGAGCACGATGCCGACTCACCAACTCTGCCAGGTCCTAGTGTTATAGCATGTAATCAATATTATTAATATTAATTCATTTACTCAGATACAAAATATAATCCATCAAATAAAAGTAAAGGTTTTCTTAGAAAAAGACGTTCTACTAAGGTTTAACCACTGATGTTTGAAATGACATAGGCCTAGAACTTATCTTAGGGAACCAACAGCTTAGGCGTTATACAACTTCATTATCAAAGTAAGATTTGTGAATTAAAGAAAGTAAAATGGGATTGAATTCAGTTGATAGATTAGCCGTAAGGGCACGTACCTGTCGCTGTGTGAGGTAGACGTCCTCGTACCCTGCACGGTCCTCCTGTAGCCGTTCCCGTGACCTCTCCAGCCGACCCTCCTGCCTGATGGGGATACAACCAGAAACCATTATCTAGGTGATTGCACAATAAACGATGAGTAAAGTTGAGGTCATATGGAGATTAAGACACGTTTGACTGAAGAGGGGGCATCTATGTTATATCGCTCTGTGTTAAGTGTGGTTGTTACAGTTTCATAGCAAAGGGGACTCGCAAATTACATATATGATGTTACTATTTTCTCATGGCTTTGATATAACTGATTATAGAGGTAGTATAGCCTGCAATACCCACGGTCACTAGCGTTGGTAGGGGAGTCCGAGACTGTAATGCACGAACGCGGTCCTGGCCAGTTACTCGCCAGGGCTGCATTCAGGTATCATGACAAAAAGCTTAGCACACAAAGAGCTTAGCGCAGCATCATGCAATTGACCCTGAAAGCCCCTTAAGGATTATTGTGCAACAGTATGTAGGGGAGAGAGGGGCACGTTGACCACCTGGGCACATCTAACCACTCGCTCTCTTTGCTATTCCTTTGGGAATTTTCCAGCAGTTTCCTTACCACATCAACCCTTTTTATAGACAGTTCAGAGCAGCGGCATCATGTTTGGTTTGGAATGCCAGGGGGAAAACTAGACAACATTAAAAGATTTCTGCCCTTGAAAGTAGATATTTGCTATTGTTGAACTTTGGTTCTCATGTCATAGAAAAACATAGCTGGCCTAAGATCTTTATACAGGTCAAAGTATACATCTCAATGCTTGAGTAGAACCTGGTTTTACTCCTGAGTGTGTTATGTAATCTGAATTATATCAACCTCATCTACAATCTTCGGCATGGGGTACATTGAACCACAAAAATTGGGGCACCTTGAACCATGCTCAAGGTGCCCCAACTTCTGCCTTGAAGGATTAGTTCCATTATTTAACACAATGCACCTGATCATTGCAGTACATAGAGGGACAAGGTATCACTGCTCCTCACTAGAGGGTGGCCTAACCTTGTCAGCTTGCAGGTGAGAGATGAGAAGATATTACTCAGTTCAACCTCTGGGTCTACCATAGCATAACCTAACAATTGGGCCCTCATATTTATAAACCCATAGTTTATCAGAATTAGGGCTCATAGAGAAACACACTCAATGAAGTTACAATTTGACTCTACGGTTGACTCTACGGTTATGATAAAATACATAATTTGCTGATTGTTATATCATAGAAGAATATAATCAAAGATCTATATAGACCTTGCAAATAACAGCAATCCTCTTAAGATGGTTTATATTGACCTAAAGGGAAACATGTAATGCACCAACCCAGTCACTACTCTTGAAACTATAATTGACTGACTTGTGTACATTAGATAAGTGTTTTTTTACATTCAGTCCTATGCAAAAGTATCAACAGCAAATAATTCCACCTAAACTTTCAATAATTTATCCATATTACTGATTGTTTGAACTATTTAATATGAGTGGTTCAATGTGCCTCAGTGGGTGGGTCAACCTGCCCAGGACATGGGGCACATTGAACCACCCAAAGATTTAATTTTCAAAAAATCTAAAGAAATACAAAAAATGACCATACTTGCTCTGCCATAGGTTGGCATATAGCACAACAATGTAAGGTAGCTGCTAGATGCAACATAAAAGTTCACATGACCTTGCTATGGTCAGGAAAAAAAAAATGTGCAGAAGTGGTTCAACGTGCCCCTCTCTCCCCTAACCCTCAAATGGTTATGGTATTAACACTATGCGGCCCTTAAAGGGTTATGGTTTCTATACTAGGACCTACTTAAAGAGGTCTTCATATCTCTCAGTGAGGTCGGCCAGCGCCTTGTCTATCGTCTCTGATGTCTGCTTCTTCAGGTTCTGCAGATCTTTAAGGGTCTGGAAATGCATAAAACATGGATTAGTACAGCATCATAATTGGAAATAATCATTTCGGAATATGTGAATTTAGGCCTGAATTCATGCCGATAACATTGTGGAAAAAATCGAATGTAGGTAGGTTGGATTTTGACTAACCCTTTTTTACTTTGTAAATTATGGACATAAATTATTTTCGACTCTCATCATCGGGGTTAAAATCCTAAAATGAAGCACACCAAATATATGGGGGAAAAAGAAACTGATTCGACCCGTTTTTTTTTCTGAGGGCGGTCAGGTGACTGTTGTCATCTGTAGGATATGACTAGCATTAAAGGGGAGTTAGCTCCTAAAGTAAAGAGAAAATAAGGCTTTACCTGTATAGGGGTTGCCCTATCCTTCTTATACATGTCGTCTTCGGTACTAGCCGAGTCCCCGCTCTCACTAAGACAGTGCTCAACACCTTTAGTCACCTCTCCCCTCGTGACGTCATCAGTATTGGTGACGTCATAACGCAGGTGTGGTGGTTTAGTAGGATGGTAGCCGACGTCTTGTAAAGGGCCAAGGAGGGACGCGACAGCTGTACCAGGTATAAGGGAGATTAAGATACAGTAATTAAGATTTATATGATAAAATTGGAATATGATTCAAATTAGATATCTTTTATACAAACCTCATTGAACATAGATTGGTCACAATTGAGCACAAAGTCCTATTATTCCCATTCTTACCATTGTTTCCATTGTATTGAATCTTATGCCAAACATTACATTGCAATACTTCGATTGCGCTTTCTAAAATACAGGTCTGTGACCCACCTACATTATAGTATACATTTACAAGCATGCATACAATTTTCAATAACTTGCAATAATAGACTGTCATGAAACTATCATTCTGGGATATGCCAATGCACACATTATAGAACTGCCTACACTTATATTTTAATAACGACTGATGATACCCTTATGGAAGTAATTATAGGCTCTACAACTTATAATGCCACCAAGAATCACATTGCATCCATGTGAACCATCCATGTTTAATCAGGCCAATAGCATAAAAATACCAGAATTGCTTCAGTAGGTATCTTCGTAACCATTTCACATTTCTTATAAACACACCACCTAGGCTAGTTGAATATTATGGCAGGCTTAGACTAAATAATAGTCTATGGGGGCTTATTATCACGAAATACGGGGCCTTTCGATTTCAATCTGTCGGGCAAATACAAAACTTAAACAAATCCTGTATACGTATTATTGGCTGATCTTTACGACACGTGCTGCCCCTTTGCAATATTTACTAATAATGCATGGCCATCATGGCTATCAAACTATATTGTATGGATGAATATAATAGACACATTGTGTTAAGAATACTTGAATATGTATATATTTAAAAAACAAAACAAAAAAACAAACAACTGGTACGCATTCTTTCCGGTACCTGGCTGTCGGTCTGACGGATTGATGAGACGTAGTGCGCGGACGTCATTGAACTGACCAGTCCGTCCCAGACCTCCCATGACGTACAACTGAAACACGGGTAAGAGATCACAATATCCTCATTAAGCGTTATGTATTGAACAGCGATTTCCATGTGAATAAAGTGATAAGTGATATTTAGAAAACGTTTGGCTGTGCGTTATAGTAGAGAGGTGCACCGTAGACAACAATTGATTGGTCTAGACATGATTACAATTACTCTCTAATTGTTTTCTCGGTAATGTACAGCATTCTCAGTACCACTCAACAGTTAATCGAGGGCTCATCGATTGCCAATCATACTCATACTGTTAGCGTAGACGACACACTGAGCTACTCTGAGTAGCTATAAATGACTATAAATCCCTAATACCTGACTGTGTATAACTGCCGCTGTGTGACCGTACCGCCCCTCCACACACGTCCCCGTGAACAACGGCCACTTCCACCGAGGTTGTGCTGAAACAGGTGATATTGGACAAGTTTATTTACATGAAATCTATTTTTAATTGAATGGATTAAAATCGATAAAATTGTACGCATAATTGAGAGATCAGCTCCAAACATAATATCATTGCATCATGGATGTAAGCGTATTGCTTTATGTAGCCCTACTGGGATTTTGTATACGCTCACCCAAACTCAGCTTGACGAGGTCGGCAAACATGGTCATCTCATTCTTCATGGTGTCAGTCGTACCACCCAGCACGTATATGTCCTGTAATCAGACACACAGTACTACACACAAATACCTCACCTTTGCTCTCCAATTCTCTGCCCATTTCATATTGCTTATAAGCATAAATACAACTATAATCCTTCCAATAAACAAGGGATGAATATATTGTCCTTTCATTTAGAATACAGGGGCTAAACTTGTCTCAGATAATTAGATTTAGACCAGAGGTCACCCTGGCCAGGGCACCTTGGCACATTAAGCTCATTTAGCGCCCAGATTCTGAGCTCACAATGTCACTAATTCCCTATGGCTTGAACACTCTACCTTGGTTCTGTGAACAGCAAAGGTGTGCCCTGCCCGAGGTGGTGGAGCAGTTCCCTTGACCTTGGGTCTCTCCCAGGTCAGTGACTTTGTGTCGAGGACGAAGAGGTCATTGTAGTAGACGTCCTCTGCACCACAGCCACCAAACAGGTAGATCTGTGACTCCACCACCGCCGCCGCGTGGTCACACCTGTATAGGGGTAGAACAGTCAGTTTAAGTTGATGGCATATTTCTTTTTCATTTGCGGGCTTAGTTAATCTATTGGTATTCAAAAGTTGGGAAAATGTAAGTTATTTCTTTCCCACTGGACATACAAGCAATAATTTGATTAAAAGATACGCCATTATTTGTAAATTTCTATCATATTTTTCAATAAAGATTTGAATTTTTTTTGACATGCGCGGTGATGAGAAACTGATTTATTTTGAGAGGCCTTCGCTAGACATACTGAAGGACATCATTTTAGAAATTCATTACTACATCAACCACCAGTGCAGCCATTGACACACCCTGTGCTGACATCTGCATGGGGTACGTGGAACTAACAGTATGCTACAATAATCAGTTTAGCTATCACTAGAGCCTCCTAGCGTTGAGCAAGGAGATGGATAGAGCTATCCATAAGCATGCATGGCTCCCGGTAGCAAAGGATTCTTGGTGAAATTGTTCTCAGTGTTTCCCAGCTAACAAAAATAACGTTTTAAACGCTATATAACGTTTTCCACGGTATGGGTCCGTAGAGAAACGTTGTATAACGTTTTTTTTGTTTACTGGGATTCTCTTACATGAAATAACCAGGGCAGAGCTGATGGTCGGGGACCTGACACCCGAAGAGGTATCCATGTACATGAGCAGTGGTTACCTGGGAAGTGGTCGGGGCCCTGACACCCTGAGTGGTGCCCATGTACATGAGCAGTGGTTACCTGGGAAGTGGTCGGGGCCCTGACACCCTGACTGGGGCCCATGTACATGAGCAGTGGTTACCTGGGAAGTGGTCGGGGCCCTGACACCCTGAGTGGTGCCCATGTACATGAACAGTGGTTACCTGACCTGACACCCTGAGTGGTACCCATGTACATGAGCAGTGGTTACCTGACCTGACACCCTGAGTGGTACCCATGTACATGAGCAGTGGTTACCTGACCTGACACCCTGAGTGGTACCCATGTACATGAGCAGTGGTTACCTGACCTGACACCCTGAGTGGTACCCATGTACATGAGCAGTGGTTACCTGACCTGACACCCTGAGTGGTACCCATGTACATGAGCAGTGGTTACCTGACCTGACACCCTGAGTGGTACCCATGTACATGCTTAATGGTTACCTTGGAGGTGGCCTGGGCCCTGACACTCTGAGTGGTACCCATGTGTGTAGCTCCAGGTGTAACATCCAGACATCATTAGTGGCTACAGAGTCCATCAGACCGCCTACCACATAGAGGGCCGACCCCACATGACTCAGAGTGTGTCCGAGGGTGAGGGGGGCTGTACCTGTAGTGGTCACCTCACTCCATACACACCCCTCACCACCTACAACATAGAAGTAAGATATACAAGGAAAGTACACTGTAAACACACGATAGTCGTAGACTTGGGTGACTAAGGTATTAAAGAGGTTTTGCTTATGTGCTTACCAGCTAACGTGTAGTATGTTTTGTTTTGGGGATTTAATGTTCAACTTACTGGATTAATTAAATCCCATATAGGGTACTTAGTAGTTGATTCGACTGTAGGATCCGCAATGAACCAACTTATATATTTGTTTACTTATCCTGATTGTAAAATGGTATTACAATCTACCTAGAAACTATTATAGAGAACTAACCTGTGTCCAAAGCGTATAACCTTGGCATACATTCTCTTGCCAACAGACAGTTCTTGCCACCATACAGGTAGATCTTCGCTCCAACGGCGCTGCAATTCAGATAAATGAGATTATGTAACACGCTTTCCTCGTGTAAGTTTATATCTTAATATTTTTCAAATTATGTCTTTCAGTTACAACCAACGCTACACATAGAGAGATTGTAATGATAATGTGTGGTCATTGCACGTAGGGTCATTGCACCATCTCTGGAGAACGTGGACAATCTTAAATTCAAGATTCCAAACACCAGGTGGCACCAATGTATTATACCTGGTGCAGTTGTCTATAGTTGTGTTTGATATCAGTTTCGTAAAAGAATGGGAAAAAAGAAAGAGAGAAAAGGGGGTTCAGGGACAGAGCCCCTAATATAAAATAATATAATATAATATTACCAACAATAAATAAATATGGGTCAAAAAAGAAAAAGAAAAGGGGTACCGCCACCTTATATTAATCATGTAATTTAAGATGGGAAATATGTCATCATGTAATTTAAGATGGGAAATATTTGTCCACGTTCCCACTGGAGTATGTCCCGTCCAGCTTGCACGTAGGGTCATTGCACGTGTGGACATTGGTCAAGGAGTCTAGATTGCGGCGTCGTTGAGCGTGTGGTCATTGGGTGTTGGGCTTTCGCGTCTGGGGCCAATTATGACGAGCTATGATATATCTTTTTTTAAAGAGACGGCACGTACCACATTGTATGTCCATCTCTGGCTTTTGGGATAGAGCCTTCTTGCTTCTCCTCCAACCACTGAACTGTATCTCGTTCGACTAGAAACACAATATAGAATCGAATAAGTCCACTACATAGTTAGACCACACCCTTTAGTAATAATCAGAAAATAATAATAGACCATGATAAAAAGTATACAAGGTGAAGATAAATTGTGGTAAATTTGTAATTCAGCATCCAGTCCATTTATGAAAGGCTTACAGTTTGGAAACACACAAATGTGCGTTGAGAGAATGAATAAACCAAATATGGAATATATTTCTCACCTTCCAACTTATAAAGGTCGTTGTGAAACTTAAACTTCCGTCCATCCTTCAAGTATGAAGATAAAAAACAAAGGTATTGAGATAAACCACACTAACATTACAAATTATTTGAAAAAAGAAAGCTGTCGTGGAACTGGAACATGAAGACGTAAATGAGCCATAACTCACTTGTTCCACTGGCTTAGGAATGCAAACGTTTCAGACATTTCACAAAGCCTTAGGATATCACATCCTTCTGCCACAAGAGCATTGTCATTTTTGGCTTTATTAGGATGGTTTCATTGCACAAGCAAGCATTGCAATCACTGGGAAATCTATTTTTTCTATGTTTCACCAAATATAGTTTTCATCAAATATATATGTGTTTCCACAAGATTGGAGTAATCTCTACAGATTGCTTCTAGAAGGTCAGGTAAAACACGAATTTGAGCAAGAGCTTTGGGGGCTCTTTGTTTCTATAGTTAACCTATCACAAGTATAGAACGATAAGTCATTAATTCAATTTTAGCCTATGATATGTATCATAAAAGAGTTTGAGTTTGATAATGTTTTTATTGGACACAATTTTACGGCATTACACCACGTCTTTCAAAAAGAGCCAATGTGATTACAGATTTCATATAATCATAGCTAGACACCATAGATAAATGTCAATTGTATTAGTTATCAATTCAACGACATGCCCAATTCAATGATATAGTTAACACGTCTACAACATTGTCAGGAGGTTCTGCTTTAGTATACTTAGTATACCAGATTCAAGCAGGTCTTCCCTAATACCCTCTGGCAACTGAACAATGGTTCAGAATCTGACATATAAAATGAAGAGTTCCATTGCAAAACGCAACAAATCCATCCTAGAATTGACGCATATAGTGATTTCCTAAAGGCTATCATATTGGCAATCATAGTACCTCGGATATAACTTGCACACCAGAGAGGACCTGAAGAAGACATGAAAAATAGAATTTTGAGGAAGAAATGTTTCAAAATTTCATTTACCTATTCCTGCGCTACACCTTTGTCAAAACAATGTGTCATTTTTCAAAATGGCGCTTATTGCGTTTCCAGATACTCTTCAAATATACATAGGACACTTTACCTCTGTGGCCGAGCTGCCTCCAAACAAGTACACTGTTTCATCTATAGTGGCGATAGCATGCCCCTGCCTGCAAATAAAAATAGAATAGAATTAGAACCACCATATGTTACTAATTTCGAAAAGGACATCTTCCCCATGGCTTTATTTTAACACCTAGACAACCGAACCTTCATAATTATGTATACACTAAACAGCTGTATAGTGCCCTGGACTACCCTGCATCAATACAATCATCTCTATGTCTGTGTGTCTCTGTCTGTCTGTTCATATGTTTAAACGATAGAGCTAAATGGATTTATTCAACATATCAAATAAATGATAACACTATAATGTGGATCACACCCGTGCCAGACTGGATGCACACGTAGCATGCACCAGGTGGAGGTGGGTTAGACTGTTATCGGGTCAGACTGCATACACACAGTGAATAGTCCATCAGGTAGATCCCCTGTTATCTGGTCAGTCTGACCCCTCCCCCCCCCCCCCCCACTCCACACCCTGCCCTCAGGTGGTGCTGTCTATCATACATTGGTGCCTATCTCAGGCTGCCAAAATAACACCTGGTATCTTATTGACTTTAGTGCTCTCAGCTGGGGACCAGTTAGTCATGATAGATCACAGAGCAGAGTGGGGCCAGATGATGGGAGTTGGAAGCGGCGGGGGGGGGGGGGGGGGGGGGCTCCAAGGATATATACCATATACTACACTGTATGGGCATGTAGATAGGGTAGTGAACACATCTTTATTTTGAGGATATATCAAAGTACTTTCTATTTGATGTTGCCATGTAATGTTGGTATGTTCAACCTTGGTGGGTAGGTAGTATAGCTTTGAAAATGTAGCATGCAGACTGATTGAAATAACCGACACACGTTCCCACTACATATTAAGGAAAACACGTTTTAAAGAAGAGAAATGTCAAAATGATACATAATATATATGCCATGTGATCAAACTCAAATGATGGGAAATTCATGCTATTCTTTAAACTTAAACTTTCCCAAATGGGTGCCCCCTCTCCCTCTCCCCAATAATTGAATACAGAAAGTGCACGACTTACCTTGGACATGGTGGTTCTCCTCTCACCTCTGGCCTGTACCATGCACAGCCAGCTAGAGTCTTGTGAGACATGATGGTCAGCACCTACAGAGCTCCAGGTGAGTTGTTCGACGTCTGAGCTGCTCACCACACTACAGCATACAAGGGCGGGTCCACCCACTGGGTCCACTCACTGGGTCAGCACCAGTGGGGTTGTGGTGTTTGGTCACATGACCTGACTATAAGCCCCATGGTTACCGCTCACTGTTTCTATCAGATCAAGCAAGCTCCATACACGATACAGCTTCAAATTTTGATTTACAAAATATATAGCAGGTTATTTACAGGGTGGAAGTGGCATATAGATAACAAATCTGGAAAGTTGTATATGTATACGGTGGGGGTCAGATGAGGATTTAAATAACGGAAATACATTGTAGCAAACTAAATCAGAAAGGGTATACTCACGCAGGTAGATGTTTTTCATGTATGGATTGGGCCGCTCTTCACAGGGTTCAACAGGATAAAGCTCGTTCTTTATGGCTATAAAATTATTCAAAAACTCAAGTCATTCTGCATGAGTTTGTGCTACATGAGATAATCGACCCTTGAATAATTCCTCTTTTTGAACAATCAGCTATAAAAATGCTCTAAAATTATTCGAAAACTAGAGTCCTTCTGTATGGGTTGGTACTACATGAGAAACCCGGTAACCGACCTTTGAATAATAATTGCTCCTCTTGAACACTTGCAAGGTTTCGGACCTTGTGTCTGCACCAGCCACTGGTTTTTGATTAAACATATCTGGACCATCATTGATTTTACACTGGAGTCAAGTGATACGACAAAAGCTCTGAGCAGTAGAATCGATGATTTAATAGCCAGGATCCAATGTTTCAATGCGGTAGAGCTAATCTGATAGGTTTGTCCACCTCACATCGGGACACGGTGAGTGTAACTCTCGATCCCTGGAGTGCACCATAGACCTGCAGGTATCGTATTGCAGGCAGGGTGGGATCCATTACGGGGATCATTAACAGGGACTGGAGCTGTGTCAGGTGTAATCAGCCTCATACCCCACCCCTCCCACCCCACCCCTATCTGTACAATACCAGGCCGGATCAGGGCAGGTGGCATTGATAATTTACCTGACTAGTTTAATGCCAAACACAACCATATCGGCTCCAGCCCTGGTCATTGTTCTAGCTATGTCAGGGCAGCGACAACGTGATTTCTCCAACGATGGCGAATGTTAATTATGATCTTGTTACAATTTACATTGTTGCCAGAGGTAAAAGAAATGTCCATAGCTTCACATAAAAGCTAGCTTTATAACGGCGTGGAGGGTAGATGTTTCGAACATGTTGTTTAGATGTTTACCACACACGAAATGACAGCTCTTGTTTTGAATCTTATTTTGATAACAGTCATACTTAATTGTCATCCCAAATATGCAGCTCTGTGGAACAAACATGCGCTGAGTGACCTTAGGAATCCCTATGCGAGACCTGAAGGTGCATCGGCAGTGGCAGAGCCCCAAACGTTTTCCTATTTTATATGATAAAGCTGGGCAGCAATGTGTACCCTGACTACCCTGAGATAATGTTGTATATTACAAGATGGATGTCCGACACTATGATAAAGTATGTATCATACATGTGGATGCTATCCTTTGGGCAATATCATTTCCAGAAATTGGGATATATACAAATAAAATTGATTATGAGCTCTTTGTATGTAAATAACTACATTTTGTGCTAGGTAAACCGTATAAGGGACATCACAACTTAGCAGCAAGTCCCAAGTCTGGAATACCATGCAGCTTTCCCATTTCCTATTGTACCACTGGTGGCAGAAATAGGAAAAGATTTGGACTCTACCACTGCCGATGCACCTGGATGCACCTTTACAGAGTATGTACAGTGCTGCTGCCTGGCAGATCGCAGAGTTACTAGCTAGGATTAGGACCATGGTGATCCTACAGAGGACGCACAAGATGTATTCTCCTGTATCTGCCACTTACTTGGGACTCATGGAAGCTGAACTTAGATCTCTATACCGATAATGACAGTGACAGCCCCACTACAGAATGATCCATAAAACATGATCCCCAATAATGCAGCATCGAGCCACTATGCCCGTTGTGATATCCTCGGTTGGCCCGATACAACCCTCATCATTGACAGGAGGAGATAGTTTTGTTAACTCCTGGCAACTCAAATCATAGAATAAACGTTTGCTAAAACCAGCCATTCTCAATATACCCATTTAAACCACGGTCTGGCCCTACCAGCAAGCTGTTGTTAATTCTACATACCTTATCATAACCCAGGCCCATAGTTTATCTATTACATACATGTAGCACCAATATACTAGTATAAGTAGAGTGTACATAGGGGTAGCTTCACCGGAAGTCGGCCGCTCCTGTACATATTTTCCATGACAATTTTTCAGGGAATCATAGATTCAAGACTACTAATTTCACAGATTTGCAAGACATACCAAAAATACAGATATTGAATGGGAGAATTGTACCTGCTATATTTAGACAATACTTTTACCAGGCTTCATATTTATTTTTTATTCCTTTACAAGGCCGTTTGAGATGTGTCTTTTTCACCCTTTAGAAGTCGGCCAGATTGCACCCCAAGTCGTCCACCTCACAGTTCGAATTGTCAAGGATCTCATTCATCAAGTATTTAACTAGATGCATAATAGGTATCACAGAAGGTAGTTCCGGATACTGGTCACATACTAATGCAAAAGAAATAACTACTTCATCCATTGAATAGGTAAAAATATATCGTTTAAGATAGGTCACTAAAAGGTGGGAAGATCAAAATTTGAATATTTAATGCTGATCACAAACGTGGCAGCACTGAGAAGCATTCATGCTAGCTGCACACCACTATTCAATGGCAAACAGTATAGCATATTAATTAGTGGTTGACTTGAGGTGTAAGCTAGGTGGCCTACTTGGTGTGAAATTATGGACGACTTGGAGTGAAAGGGGAATGCCATGAGAAATGAGTCATAATAGCCATAATTGTTTGAGTAGTTTTGACATGTCACGTATGCTGTGATATAGCAAAGATAATCTATCTATCCACCAATCGCATAAATATCTTATCAGAATACACTTAGTAGTCACAAACACAATTCAAAGATTAAAATATTTGGGTAAAGTGGATGTCGTTCATCACAGAAAACAGTCAAACACAGTCACTTATGGGCACTTTATACCATGATAATCAATCATGATAGTACATGTGTTTCATCTATCTGATACTACCACACTTTAAGAATATTGCCACCAGTATGTATTTAGGCCTGTGAAGTAGTGAAATGTTAATTCAAGGGCAAAGGTGGCCGACTAGGGGTGTGTGGTGTGTGGCCGACTTCAGGTGAACCTACCCCCGGGACCTGCCCTATTAGGCACTAGCGAGATACTGGTGCTGCCACCAGGTGTTGCTCTGGTACCAATTGTATCCCCCTTGTCACCAGCAACCAGCTCAACCAAATCTCAGGTCCTAGATTAGGGTACAAACTGGAGGTTACACTGGTTACAGTGGTACCAATCAACATGGTGCTGTACACAGGACATCTTGCTAATGCGGAATAGGCTTCTCACTATACCCAATGTTAACGCCTGTATTGGTGGAGTTAAGTCCACCCATCCATCCGACCGTACTAACCTTCTGTACCACACGTGTCCGTCCACATGTTTTGATGCTGGATCCTGCCCACCCCCTCCCCTCTTACCATTATCAGGAGGTTGTGATAACAGACTGATAGGATCTAGGGGCGGATGAAGGATGAAGGATCTATAGTTTGTTTTGTCAATGTGTACCTCAAAAGTACAGCACAAAGGCACTGTGTGAGAGAACAATTGTGTGGTGTATCGAGGAAAACTATTATGACGTGAGAAAAATCACATGAGACTTTTTAAAGGTCTTCTACAAACTGAATAAGGAAACCACATTTTGAAGTGATTGGCTGTGTCATATTGAAATTACAGCTTTCCATATACTTACAAGGGAAGTAAGGGAAGTATTTCCAAAAACCCGATTTTTATTACCCGCGCGGTGATGAGTGACCTAATGGAAATCCGTGTATAGAAAAGGACAGTTTTCTGTCACATTACATGACATATTTCAAAGAATGCTATGTATATATACTCTATACAGTCTGAACTACACTGAAAACCCAGAGGAAGGTTCCTAGTTATTATGACGACCTAGGTTGTCATAATGACTAATGGAAAGTGCTCTGGAGAATGGTGTATGAACATAGTGTCTAATTAGTTCACCTCCTAATTAGAGGCATCCCTTTCACATATTTGGTTTACTCTTGATTAAACTAAGTAGCTTTACTTGTTATCAATAAGTTGTGTATGGGTGAGAATGATGGCCTTGAATGTATAGAGGCTACTCTGCTCCCTGTCACCAGTTTATATCTCATGACAGAAAATTTACTTCAATCCATTTCCCCTGGGTGGCAGCACGCGACAGGGCATGTGCCCTGTCCAACACCCAGATATACATACCCTAGGTTGTCCCAATGACTACTCAATAGTGTTGAGAGTAGTCATTACTGATGACTTTAGATCTTCAAATTTACAATACCTAAAACAACAACCTTAAGGTAGTCATTCTGACTACCCAATCCATGTGACTACCTAAGGTCGTCCTTATGACAACTTTGGTCTATATGGATCGGATATGACTACCTTAGGTCGTCACAATGACGACCTAAGATCGTCACCTTGACCACCTAAAGTTGTCAATTTTGGTATTGTCAAAATGACGACCCTGGGGTTTTCAGTGTTATGGCTATGGGACCACTGACTATATCAATGGGTCTTGCAGACCCTGGCCTGGTTGATCAGTTGACACAAGCCTGTCTATACAATTGAGGGTTGAGACTCTCAGCCATTATTTAGAAAATAGATATATGTGACATGTACAGGGAATATAGGGACCTAAGTGCACCCTGTAACATATGGCATGCCCAGTAATTCACACCTTGACTGTCTGTGTTATAGAGTCGCAGTCAAGGTGTGAAGAATGTCGCTATAAAATGTTAATTAGCGTTTTTCATCATTCTGTTTACTCATAACCTCTGTATGTAGACGAGTTCACCATAGAGTGAAATGTACAATGTCACATAATAATCTAGACTAATTGGCTGCCTTAGATTGGCTTTCATAACTGCCCCCTTAACTACCCAAATCTCGGTACCCCTGCAGCAACTGTCGGATTGGATCCAGGACAGGTAATTAGCCCTATATAGGCCTATAGGACGGTAGAGGGTTTAACGTCATACACTCTAAAAGGTTGGGAGTATGGGTTGGGTGAATTTTAATTTCGATTTTTAAAGAATTAATTTTTATAAATGGATTTTGCCCATGAAAAAGTGGAGCGAGTGACATTTTGATATTTTCTTTACACGGCCTTTACCAATTACTTTCAGTGAATGCACAGCAACAAATATTTTCGTTGATCTTCTGAGCGCAGGTCAAGGTATCTAGGTGACCAGTTTTGTTATTCAAAGGCTGACACGTTCTTATCCTTATCTTGATGTGAAGGTATTGTTCCATCCTCTACACAAAAGCACGGCTGTTCACCTGTCTGCATCTCATTCCATGCACTCTACTGTCAGTTTTTAACCCTTACGTATGGCACATACCATTTTGTCTTCATGGTGCATCATGCATCATTCCGAGGGTAAGGCTCTCCCATAGTGACAGCGAGTTACTCGCCTGTGATGTCTTTGTTGTATCATATTGTTTTAAGGCAACGTTCCATCTGTAAAGGGTTAATCAACTTCTATCTTCCCGATTATATTATGATTAACATTGATTTTTTTCTACTTCATTTTTTAAGATTTTTGAGATTATAGGGCCTTAGTGTTTATTCGACCAAATACAGACGTCCACGTACGTTCGCATCGATACCTTCCTATACATCCATATCGATCCTAAATCTTGGAATGGATACCTTGTGTGCGGGCCCTCAATAACATTGTTTATGCGACTGTTGAAGTGAACCCTCCTCCCAATATCTACCTGTATCTAGCACAAATTAAACTACTCTCGTTCCCAAATCCTTCTGAAGGAAGGCTCTGGTAACAGCCAAATGTTGGGATTTTGCTGGGTCTGGGCAACCCCTGCTGGCAGCTTGGAACCAGTGAACAGGAACAGGAAATGGAACCAGAAAGGCTGATGGTAAAACTACCTAAAACTACCGTCATACATTCTGGTTCCTGCCCACTGGTTCCAGGCTACCAGCAGGGGTTGACCAGACCCAGCAAAATCCCAAGTTCAAGGTCAGTTGGCCGTTACCAGAGCCTTCCTTCGGAAGGATTTGGGAACGAGAGTAAAGTAAAGGTTTGGGAACGAGAGTAAAGTAGACCAGCATATCGACTATAGGGTAAACCGCCCCTGAGTGGCCCCCAACAGGACAAGTACCTATAGTGGCCCATCTATACCTCTATAGGCCTACATCAGTCTTTATGGTTATTTCTTCCTGATTTGTTAATACAGGTATGAAAGAAGAGACAATTATGTACCAATATCACAGTTTATATTCTCCATGAAGTAGCCACCGTGTTTTCTACAGAGTGACAAACATGACATGTTTGTGTGACATGTAGCCCTCTTTTCATTGATAGCTTTCAAGAAAGAGACATTGTATATATCTCAACAGTGTGCCTATACTTTTCCAGTAAGTTCCAAACTTTCACCTTGTTTTCCACACATATTATCTTTACATTAACATGCCATCTTCATTTGGTGAAAATACTATATATATTAATTAGGTAAGTTTTACTGATTGATTGTCACCACTACAGGAGTAGGCCTACCTAAAGTGGCCCAGGGGCTCAACCATGAGTGGCCCACCAACAGTATAGGTTATGCTATGCTAGGTGTAGGGTGAGATCTATTCTAAGATCCAAAATAAATGGATGCCCCCCCCCCTATGACCCAAAAACAAAAAGATGTTAATATGTAATGTGGGAAAAATGTCTTTTTCATTATTTTTAACTATAGAATTACATGGAAATCAACCTGATTTCTGGTCAGAGAAAAACTGGTCCATTAAGTTTCCAGGATCTTCTGTGTGCTAGGCTAAAACTGTACCTCTACTCTATTCTGGATATGGTGTTAGAACTGCTGAAATCTATACTTGTATGATATTGAGACTGTGTGAGTATGTACCTTGGGAATTCAGATCTAGGCCTTCTGTAATAAGGGACCTTATGTCTATGTTTTATGAGCTATGTCAGGATTGCTAAAGGTCTCTATTTGGATAGGTTATACCTTATAGCCACAGCTTAGTGCTGAGTGAACAAAAAATGGGGGCACTTCTACACTTCCCACACTTGTCCGGCCTCCGTGGCTACATAGGCAGGGCTTAGAACTTTAGTGTGAGAGGTCCCTGGTTCCGGTCTCCCCACAGTTGAGACCTTTAGCAACCATGCTGAAGCTCATAAAATGTAGACATTGTGAATACAAATGTTTTTGGTGAACCATATAAGAACATAAAATAATGTTATACATAGAAAAGTTCCTGAATGTTAGTTTTTTTGTTCAGTGGTACACTATGTCCCCAGAAGCAGAAATGGGCATAATTATGGTGCATGAGGCTATATTTCATTGTCCAAATGCCAGTTCCAATACATGTATACCCAGGTACCCAGTCTGGATCACTCTATGGCTGAAATGTGTACATATTTGGTGTTAAATTAGCCCTTGCAATGTACCCATGGGTATATTGAACAAGATATCAAGGCACACCCATGGATGATTGCGATCATGGGTATATAAGTGCCATTTGGGCTGGTGCCCCTGGCCAAAGTCGTATAATATGCACAGAGAGAAGAAGTAGAATCACTCTCAAATGAGAGTCAAACCCCGATCACTGAGGTAACTCTCCCCAGGACTCTAAAGTGACTCCCAATCTTTAGGGAGTCTTAGAATAGGAGTCATTATGGAGTTATCATGGAGTCCTGCTAATGTTAGGGAGTCACTTCAGAGTCCTGGGGAGAGTTACCTCAGTGATCATGTCGAGAGTCACAGTGATTCTACTCCTTTTCTCTGTGTGGCGAGGGGCATTAAAGTCCGGTAGAAAGTAACTCATTCTAAAAGAATTCAGTTGATTTCCATGTATTTAGAGATATCACAGGACTTAAAGAGTAATACATATGCAATACCCTTGGGAATATGTACAACATGACAAGATAATTTTTCTAATTGATTCCAGGTGAGATACTATCTTTAAGTTATATCCGAAATCTAGAACTGGTTGATACCAATACACTTGATCATGTCAGCCTCGACATTAAGGGTTGGGGTTATGTTCAACCCATATTAAGGCTGATGTCATTATCAGGGTACTGCGTCTAACCAGTTGATAACGCTAATCATGCCTAAATGTCTCACCACCTTTGACAAATGTGGTTGACCCCGGCGCCAATCATCTTTGTCGCAGCTGGGATTTGACTACCTAGTAGCTACACATGATAGACAAAAAGTTCCATTCGGCCATGCCATATACATATAGAACGTCAGGTATATAAATGAAGTCATTAGTTCTAAGGATTAATTGGTAATCGATAGATACAAAACTATTTCCATTCCGATGCTATTGGAAAGTACATCATTCTGTTTGCTGAGGGATTTTCTTCATTGATCATAATATAGACTATCGGTTCCTTGAACTTGTGTGGTTTCAATGCTACAAATGAAAATCTTGTCCGATGTCCCCCGTGAAATTCACATGTATACCTGTCAACATGAATGGGGCTAGATCTATTATAAACTAAAACTTAGGAGGGTACCAAAGAGCCGCTTGAGTGGCCATTTGTTACACACCAAACCGCGATGTTATATACGCACCTTGCATTGTTATGGACGAAGTAGTAGATAACCCACAATGACCTGCGGATATGTAAAAATAACCACAACAGACTGACTGGTGGCCTATGAGGTCACCAGTCACTCTACCATTGTTATTATTGCATAACTCATGTCCGAGGGGGTTATCTAACTTAACCTTAAGTTATGTTAAAACAACTAAGGTGTGAAATGCTTTGTTTAAGCCCTTCACTGTGGGTTAATGTTCAAAAACAACCGAGTGCCGTGACAGACAGTTTTGAAACCATGTCTGACCTTTTTTCATCAATTCAATTCAAGATTCTTTTCACATTATTCTCTGAGGAATCTTCTGGAAATACTAAAGTCCCTTTTCATATGGCTTTTATTGAGTTCTGATTGTTACTTTGGGTAGTTTCCGGTTTCCAGTTCTATCCATATAGGGTGATTGCATACTGTTGGTTTACAGTGTTTATGGTTTCACTATCTACATTTACAAGCATAGTGCAGTCCTGAAAGATGTTACCCATATGAAACTAATTGTTAATTATACTCACCATTTAATCTTATCTTAAGTTGCGCTTGATGAGTGTATGGTGGGGAAAACCTAAAATGGGTCAGTGATTTTCCACCATTTCAACAAGATACACTACACCCACTCCTATATTCAAGTACCCCCTTGACTGATGATGTCATCTAATAGTGTCCCATGCCAATAGAGGAGAGGATGACATTCCAGAGGAGGACATATTGCATACTGTTGAATATCATACAGGCCTAAATTAGCATACATATATCCCAAAAAACAACATCAATCAGACATAATTCAAAGTTGATCAAAATGTATGGTATTCACTTAAAGGCCGAAGATATGGCTCTTATTGATGATCTAATATTATGGCGCAACTGAATGTAATACATGCTGATATATGTATTGGTTTTGGCAATGTTTCATATTGTCCGGTGATACCGCAGATAAGCCTGTGATATCAACAATAACACGGAGGTATGTATAGGCCGGTGTAGAGGTGGAAAGGTCATACATGAAGGCCCACTATGTACACTGGTCCTTTACATGGATTGCGTGGTATGTAATAGTCGTCTGTCTCTACACGTGCTCCCAGCCCAGCCACGGGGTTCATATTCACGTTGAGCACACACCTGTGAACATGGTGATAAGCAGCTGGTAGGGGTAGGGCATGGCGGCTAGCAAGCTCTACTGCCATTTAGCAAGGGTTCACAGCTAGGACAATTTGCTTTGAACGTGTCTCTCTTATGAGGGAAGTTAGAAAAGGGGAAATTCTATGTCTATTTTATTTGAAGCTAAAACTCACCCTACCCCTAGTCCATCATTAGTGGGGGATTGTACACATGCAACGATTATACTAGTCTGGCCCGAGCACAGAGCCCTGTAGTACCCCACATGTGACCAAACAGCCATCTCTATATAGCTTACTCTGCAGTATATGTGTGAAGTAGGTATATCAAACCATTTTTGACTCCTTAAATTTTTGTAGGATGGTTACAACTAGTACACAGGGCACAGCATCGGAAGCCTTCCGCATGTCTATATCGCAAGCAGTCTCTAGCTATACGTCTTCAGCATGATTCATAACGATTTTCACAGTGCTATTATTTGAAGCCATATGAAAATGGTGTGATGAGTGAGTGTGCTTCTATTGTTGTTATGGTGGTGTAATGTTAAACTGACTTAGGTTAAATCAATTATTCTACCCTTCTTAAAGGACCAAAATGAAATACATCAAAACTTTTGCTAAAAAAAGTCAAAAGTCTGATTCTCATCAGTCAGTCAGCTTCTCTAACTTATAAGAAAACTGAAATGTTTGTAATCTGTCAGTATTTAGTATATCGGCATTGTCTAACTACATCTACCAAGCCTGTGTTCACATGTAATTCTGTCAGGAAGTCAACGAATAGAAACCCAGAAAACACTTACACTGCCCAATAATTCGCACATAGCTTTTTGCATGCAGCACCATCATTTGGTGGATTCTGTCTTCTTTTTTTTTTAAATAGGTGAACAAATTTGACTATACACTTGGGGTTTGTAGATCACACAAAACCAGACACAGTCAAGTAAAGTTCACAGTTGGCATTTTATTTCTGTTTCTACAAGCAATCATTTTTCTTTTCAAAATAGGTGAACAAATTTGAATATTATAACTTGATTGGTCAAAAAGTATTGTATTTATCGGAAAAAGCTTCAGATTCTCATATAATTCTGCCAGCAATACATTCTTGATGGATTTGGCCCTTTAGATTGAGCCTGCCCACTCAGGAAGTATATTGAGGTTGGTTGCCGTTAGCTATTTACATTGTAGGAATCCCGAGACTTGCGTATTGATGTTATTTTAAAATAGATATTTCTTCCTCCGTGCTTTGTTCCGCTCTTTTTTAGATTAAGTACTCCCTGCCAACCATTAAAGTAATACCGAAAATTCCTATGACAAGTAGTGCGATTCAAGTTGACACACTTTGAAACCGAATTACCTCGGTTTACCGATCCCGGCCATTAGGATCCAAGAGGGAATCTTAACGTTTCAAAATGTTATACAGTACAGGTGTGGAAGTCAGTAAACAGCATACACAAAGAAATATTCATTGAATATCTATCTTCACACCCACGTCTTTATCCTGATGACTTCATTGGGGCCAAAAACAAAGAGGAGGTGCACTTCAGATTACAATCTTACCCATTGTACCCTAGAAATGAACGCCTAATTTTGATTTTTGAAAATAGACCATTTTGGGGCTATTTCAGAGTTATTCTGATCGTACACGACTCGAGGCTGCAGGCCTTGTTTGTGAGTCTAATTCCGGGTACTTCTGAGGCTTAAGTAAAGAGAAAACACCACCTACACATACCCCAAATTTCCCGACCAGGTAACGTTTTGACACACCTTATATATACCTTTTTTTTGGACCAACCTTATGTACACTTTCCATACAAGCACACACAGCGAAAACGGGTCGGTCCAATCCTATTTGTACTTTATGCACAAAGAAACACCTAAATCAATATTCAATCCACCATACTTATCTATTGATTATCTACAAATATTAATATTCCCCGCGGTGTGTATTACAATCTCTACCAGATGTTGTCTGGGTACAGAGACATGTCGGGTACACCTGGTGGAGAAGGTTATCATGGGGCACATGATAAAGAAGGTGTTTACTCGTCAACATGCAGCCTGTATACAGGGTGACTCACAGTGAAACCCTGACCTCTTCAGCTGTCCTTTGTGAGACGAGCATGAGCACGAGTCAGCCTGATTCATATCGGATGATCTTCCTTATTTTACGTCATTTGAATATGATCATGACTTCCGCGAAAAGAGCGTGAAGGAGTAAATTGCACATTTTGGCGAGCGATATTTTTCACCCACATTTTCCGGATATGATTATAACTTAGAGTTTGTAACTTAATATCAAAGTTCCTGGCAGTAACTTAATTTTATATATCTGGAGACTCTTTCAAAACAATTGACGTGGTCGTAGGCAAATGGTGACGTGACGAAACCTGTCTGACAACCACTAGTAAAAAAGTGTTTCAGAAGAATTCCTGATCTCACGGGCAATCATATCGCCATATACGTAGGCTACGTCTCATGGTATAAAAAGATTCGAGGCAGGTAGTAAATTGAATGCAACACACTGGATGTACAAAGTTGGGCCCCGGTTCACTGCTTTCAATTTACTTTGTGTAGACTGCAATACGGCTAAATATTCCCACTTATCTGTATGAAATAGTATTGTATGCCCGCATGGTTAGAATAGAAACTTCGGGTCGGCCCTGCCCTTACTAACAAAGTGTTCAAGTGATCCAGACACCAGTGTTCAAATATATATCAATACACCCCCATATGCATTAATAATTGTTAAATTCAAACCAGGGCACCATAGGTATCTATATAAAGGAAACATCAATGCCGCTTAACCCACTTCCATGGGCTCTGTCAGCATCTATATTTACCCGCATTATTGGTTTTCGACCTTTGAGTTTATCATGTTACATATGCCAAGGTGAACATCATCATAATACTCATGTTAAAATCATCCAAATGTCGCAGATGCTGACGCCAGCGACAAAATCAACACACAAACATCCCACCAACACATATCCTGTATTTTTTGGCCCACTGTGTACTCTAGGTGTTTGCCTGCCTGCAAAGTGTCACGTGTTTCGCTGGGTGGGGGCCATCAGATCCGGCCTCCGGGGGGCTCCAGAGTTCTCCAGATTAGCCTGGGCTATATAGAGGAAGAGACGCGTCTTCTCTGTGGTTATCAACCGGAACATCTACATACTTATAGCTACTCAGGGCTGACAGAATCTTTATCTGCTGTGTTCACACCACCATCAGGTGACGGTAGCACACAGGTATATACAAACAGGCAGGTGAGGTATAAGGGAGAACCACCTGCCTCTGAGTCCACACCCTTTGTCCGTGTGATTCACCCTGTGGGCGGCAAAGGAGACAGAGGCACAAGGGGAAGCAGGAACTATTTAGACTTCATATAAAGTTATAGAGTATATCAACGCCAATGGAACATTGCCGCCCGACTACTAACTCTACTCAACAACACCAACAGGGACTACTTCCTACCACGGTAATACGCTTTAAGCTGAGGTGACTTCTACGCATACATCGGCCTAGGTATCGCCATACTGATTATCTCTGGGACCAGACTGGTATCTGCTTGCTATCTTTTATAGTGAAGAGGAACATTCACAATGATGTCTGTAGAGTACGACCTCCACTTGTACAGTAATCCAGTAGAGGGCATGGATACCAACGTGTACTGGGCCAGCCCCAAGTGGTGGGTCCCCCTCTCCCCTTCCCGTCCCATCTACGCCCCTGGAGTCCACACCACCAAGAACCTCCAGCAGGTGCCTGGAGGACAGGGCATCCTCACCAGCCTCCTCAGGGTCTTCAAGCAGAAACGACGCAAGATCGCCGCCCAGGAGGCCGCGGCAGGGGCTGGAGGAGAGCAGGAGCAGGACGTCCCTGGGGAGGGGGTGCTCGTCGAAGCAACGGCCAAGGAGGATGGTGTCGAGCAAGGAGAGGATTCCTCCAGGGTGGTGAACATTGAGGGGGGTGAGGCTGGGGTGGAGGATGCACCACCTTCACCCACTGGAGACCTGGAGGACCTGGACCTGGAGGTGGCCCTGGCCGCCCTGTTCGCAGAGGCCACGCGGCTGGGGGAGGGTGAGCTGCTCCCCACCCTGGAGGCAGCACTGCTCCCAGCAGGTGAGAGCTGCTCACTCCCCCCGGGCAGGTGTGTCAAGTTCGCTGACGACTTGGGTCTGCCTCTGACCGCTGTGCTGGTGTTTGAATGTGGGGAAGAAGAAGAGGAGGAGGAAGGAGAGGGGGAGGGGGAGGAGGGAACGGCAGAGGGAGGAAGAGGGAAACGGGCACGTCGATTCAGACTGACAAAACGTAAACGTCGTGCCGTATCCCTGTACGGGTCTCCCAAGCCGACCACAGGCTTTAATAAGTCTCCTCCCGAGCAGAGTTACCAACGCTACTACAAACCCTACATGGAGGACTATGACACCCGCAGGGTTAACGCCACAGGCGCCTTCTCCATGGTGGGATTCTAACCCTTTAAGGGGCACAGACTGTCTACAAGAACTCTTGTACATAATGTGGCTGCAGATGGGTCAAAAGCGACCTGGCGACCTGGGCTGTTTTGGAGGCGACTTTCGACCTAAGGCAATACTAAAACCGACCTGGCGACTTTTGGACAATATTGTCAGTAGGTTAAAAAGTACAACAAAGCGACTTTTCGACCTGTACCCCTTAATTTCGGCGACTTTCCAACCTCAGGGGGGACCCATCTGCACCCCCCATAATATATGTGATATTATTTCTATTTGTGCATTTTCTGTGAAAATGGGTTTAACCTTATTTATTAAATTGGTACTTCCAAGTGGCTGTGAGAAATACGATTTCAATGCGGAAGGATTTACCATATTACATGTACAAAATGTATATAGAAAATATAGGCAGCTAGTCTTGAAATTGTGATTCTTTGAGGAATTAAATTAACGATTGAGAATGGAGTAGGATGATATCAGAGATGTCTATTGGTAAAAAACACACTATACCTGTACCTTCATTATTGTACAGGACAGGTGACATGATCGCACACACCTATCTAGCCTATAGATGCTTTTTTCTACTTTTATATTGTGGATTTGTAGTATCCTCATGTAATGTTTCCTTTGTCCAATTTAAGGAATATCTGATAAAATCAGCGGGTAGTGCAGTTAGGCTATTATGAGGGCGGGAGAGTATTTATAAATGCACAATGTCATCAACATTGATGATATTACCTGTTAATGTATATATCATATGGTCTTATGACGATTTACTCATGTTTGTGAGATTAAGGGGCAATAGTGTACATTAATGTTATATTTCAAACGGTATATAACGAATGTGCACAAGTTGGTGCATGATACTATAATAAACAGTATATATCAATGTAATTGCCTTTCATCAATCATGATCTTTTCACACTGTCTTCACCCCCCCCCCCCCCCCCACATACATGCCTATTTACGAATGTGGCCATCTTTCCTAATACGTTCCAGGAAAGGAGAGCAAAATACGCTAACGTCTGCATAAAAGCATAGGGCCTAGAGATAATTGATAGCCCTCCCCTACCAAAGGTATATACAACAGAGTAGAGATAGACTAAATGTACCTCCATGATAGAAGTATAACCCATTGCAGACAGGATATAATTCAGAGTCACGTGTCTGCCTATAGATAACGTTATCTATAGACAAAAATCACCCTCAATGCCCCTTTGTTATAGATACCAGGGACTTCATATTTGCGACTAAAACGGACGCCCTTTAAGAATGAGTTTATAGTGTCCCTATCACGCAGTTCCTTATAAGGGTGTGGACGTAAAACCCAAAGATAAAGCCTAAGTTTAAAGGTAAGACACTGATAAGGCAGACGACATTGAGTGCTCTACTGACGTCACAAGTAGTGTGGTTATCAGACAGTATAATGATTTCCCGCTAGTAGCTATCTCCCACGGAACGTGTTATCTTAGATGTGACCTATAGACTATGTATTTACCGTTCGATTCAAAACTATTTTTGGTACACACTTGACGATTAAAAATCAATATGAGATAGGCGTGCAGAAAGAGGGAGGGAGGGAGGGAGGGAGGGAGGTAGGCAGGGAGGGAGGGGGGAGAGGGAAGGGAAGGAAGGAGGGAGGGAGGGAGTTAGGGAGTGAGTGAGGGAGGGCAGAAAAGGGCAGACATATAGAGACAGAGAGACAGAGTGAAGACAGTGAGACCTTGATAATCCGACCCTCAATTATCCGCCTGCTTTGCCAGGAGGGAGGGAGGGAGGGAGGTAGGCAGGGAGGGAGGGGGGAGAGGGAAGGGAAGGAAGGAGGGAGGGAGGGAGTTAGGGAGTGAGTGAGGGAGGGCAGAAAAGGGCAGACATATAGAGACAGAGAGACAGAGTGAAGACAGTGAGACCTTGATAATCCGACCCTCAATTATCCGCCTGCTTTGCCAAGGACAGTTCTGTATGTAGGCATATAACAGTGCTTAAATAATCCGGCAGATTCAAGATCCGGACGTGTTTTTCCTTGAACGAGAGTGGTAGGATTATCGAGGTATCACTGCATATAGGTTCTACACTGAAAACCTTTTAGGGTCTATTAAAGTGCTTACTATTGAAGACCCTTCCCAGCAAATTAGTGTGAAATTGTTTGATACTGTTTGAGGCCTTCACACACAGTGTGAGAAACGTGCATATTGTGTGAATCTGTCCCATGGTGTCTGTGTCAGTGTGTGTGAATCTGTCCTATGGGAAAGATCCACACACACTGACACAGATTCCCAAAGCAGAAAAATCACATTTGTGTCAGGTTGTTTGAATTTAAGTAAACAGTATATGAGATTCATCCTGTGACATCTTGTATGAAACTTTTGATTTCAAGTTTTCTATTTTGAGTGTGACAGTTTCAAACCTACATTGGCCAATGTGTTTAATTCTGTGTTAACTTACATCTTCCCTCGGATATATACATGTGATGTGGATTTTAACTGCTTTAATACAATTGAACATAATAAAATCACAGTCTGCTCCATGTTGTGCCACATTGTTCTATTGAAGTCCTTGTTTGTCCACCAGGGGTCTGCACCACACAGCAGTCCACTATTGGCAAATAGTTCATTGATACTTTACCTGCTATCCACAGGGGGGCGCATCAGATCCACTTTATCACATCCTACCTGATCATGAGTTATTTTGTGCCATTTTGTGTGACAATGCTCCGGAAATGTCCCATGTTTTTACCATGAAACAGACCCACACATCATAGTACAATGTTCCAAACAGTGATCAAACTTGTCCCATTTTGTGTCACTTGGTTTCAGTTCCAGCACACTGTACTAGGAGTGTGCAAATTGCCCCATGGCTGTCCCATGGAACAGACCCACACAGCTTGGTACAATGTTCCAAACAGTGATCACACTAGTTCTATATTGTTTGACTAAGGTCCACTTCCAGCACACTGTGCTAGAAGTGTACAAATTGCCCCATGGCTGTCCCATGGAACAGACCCACACAGCTTGGTACAAAGTTCCAAACAGTGATCACACTAGTTCTATATTGTTTGACTAAGGTCCACTTCCAGCACACTGTGCTAGAAGTGTGCACATTGCCCCATGGCTGTCCCATGGAACAGACCCACACAGCTTGGTACAATGTTCCAAACAGTGATCACACTAGTTCTATATTGTTTGACTTAGGTTCAGTTCCAGCACACTGTGCTAGAAGTGTACAAATTGCCCCATGGCTGTCCCATGGAACAGACCCACACAGCTTGGTACAATGTTCCAAACAGTGATCGCACTAGTTCTATATTGTTTGACTTAGGTTCAGTTCCAGCACACTGTGCTAGAAGTGTGCAAATTGCCCCATGGCTGTCCCATGGAACAGACCCACACAGCTTGGTACAATGTTCCAAACAGTGATCGCACTAGTTCTATATTGTTTGACTTAGGTTCAGTTCCAGCACACGGTGCTAGAAGTGTGCAAATTGCCCCATGGCTGTCCCATGGAACAGACCCACACAGCTTGGTACAATGTTCCAAACAGTGATCACACTAGTTCTATATTGTTTGACTTAGTCCCAGTTCCAGCACACTGTTCCAAACACTGATCACATTTTTCCCATTTTGTGTCACTTGGTTTCAGTTCCAGCACACTGTGCTAGAAATGTGCATATTGACCCATGACAGTCCCATGAAACAGACCCACACAGCTTAGAACAATGGTCCAAACAAATATCACGCTTGTTCCATACAGTGTGACTTTAATAGTTTAATTTTAGAAAGATGAAAATACACATTAAATGATCTATACCTTGGTGAGTCTTTGTACAAGCATTACTTATTATACACCATTATGACCATATGAAATGCCCTTTTCAAATTTCTTGGACTAGAAAGGCCGTTGCTATAGGGTTGGAATGTGAATCAAACAAAAACTTTCTTTTTTGAGTAATTCCTTCTTGAACAGCCTCCTAAGGGGTGGAATCTCATCAGAATTAACATTTTTGATGATTTAAATGTAATCTAGACATTATTTTGCAGGGAACTGTCTTTTTGTTAATAGATTATCCAATTATTAAAGTATACAGGGCTATTTTAAGAAAACATGTTGGGGTCAAATCAAAAAAATTTGAAAAATCTCAATTTTTTCTATTTTTCTTATTTTATCTGGCTGGCTTTGGCCTAAAATTGGCCATTTCTCGGTATTACCCAGAAATGGCAACTTGTTTCATCCTTTTTGAGGGGTTGAATCACATGAGAAATATGACCATTTGGGTTATCAAATATGAATCAAATCATGGTTTGCTAAACCTACATCGGCTGCCCATTAAAATGATGTATAACTTGCATCAAGGATGGTGGTATTTCCAAATAGAATGATCTTTAATATGCATGCTAGGTCTGTACCTTTTATCTCTAATCACTCAATGTAAACCTTTTCTGGATATTATTTATGACCTGAAATACAATTAGGTTTTACCAATATATGGCAAAGGATCCATGCTGAAAAAGACAACAAAAGTTTTGGGAATGTCTCATAATTTATATAGACTTTGATTAGAGCCTAAAAATGGCCAATTTGCGGCCGTCTGCGGCCATTTTGGGAAAATGAAGCAAGGCCGTTTGCAGCTGTTTTGGGGTCTAAAGGGTTAAACATACCCACAGAAATAGTGCAATATTGTATATATATATTTATATATATATATATATATATATATATATATATATATATATATATATATATTATATATATAAAGAGTTTGGATGCAAAACGACCTAAAAACATATTTGTAATTTTGATGAACTGGTGAATAGAAAATCACCTTTTTCAAATACCAATGTTTAATGGGCAATGAATAAAATATCTAGAAGTTGATTTTTGAAATCCTTGATATCTATCAAGTAAAGAAAAAAATGTTCAACCCTTACGATACATTTGCCAGTGTGAGCTCTGTGTCAACATTTTACATTCTACTAGTGGTAGTTGAGGCAGTGTATCGTGGAGCAATGCTGGCAGAGGTTGTATATTGTAATAGAACTGGGAGGCTAGGGCTTAACCAGTCTTATAATTAGGAAAGAGACAAGATGAGAGGAAGTAGTAGCAACAATAGTAGTATATTATATTCCAAAGGCATCAACAGTTACAAAATATGTGATATGATATGACATCAGATTAGTGATAACGCGACCTGCTGCGGGGAGCTCTCACACAGAACTGGCACGACGCCTCCACATGCCGCCTTATATAGCATCCGCACTGAGAAGGTGCCACCTCGCTGCGCCGGGCCGAACTCCTCATGCGGAGGAAGCGCTGGCCGTCACCCAGCCCCGCTACACCCTTCCCTCTCTAATCTAAAACCTCCCATGTTTTTAGTACCCGTAGAAAATAGAAACTGGTGGCCCCCGACCACCACATTACGAGGGATGCAGTATTCATTAGAACATAGACTAATGATTCCCATGAAACGAGGCAATTCTCAGAAGGAGATGCATAACTAGATAATAACATGAATAACTGGAGAACTATGATGATGATAAGCTTGGTGAGCGCACGGCCGGTGATCCGACCCCTCACAGGGGGAAATCTGATGAGATGAGGTCCTAGTCCTAGCGCACAACGGTGCGGGAAGTCCTTAGTGCTAACACAACTGGCCTGCCAGGCTGGAACAAAGGATGACAAGTGATGATTGGTGGGCGCCCGACCGGCGGACGCATCCGTGCCACCGGCCCCCCACAGGGTGACGACTGATGAGATGAGGTTTGGGCAACAGTGTGGCCCACGGCCAGGCGGAGCCTACAGGTACCCGTTCTCATGCTGCAATGGAACGAGACACCATGGATGCACCGACGAGTTGCATCCCAACGAGCCCCACTTGTCCTCACGGGTGCAGGTACGGTGCTGGTGGCGAGTGCAGGTGCAGTACTGGTGATGGGCACCGCCACGTCCACTTGGTGCTCGCTACGTGGAGAGGAGCTGGGGGGTGTAGGACTACCAGCCAAGGGCACCACCTCCGTATGAGGCCCCCTAGCTCTGACAGCGACACCCTCTCTTCCTTAGCTGGATCCCACACGACCCCCTCCTGGTCTGGCAAGTGAGAGTCGGAGGGCCCCTCCCTGTCCTTGGTGAGGTCTATAGAGAGGACGGGCCCCCCCTCCTCTGGTAGCGGCAGCAAGGGTAGTCGGGAATTGGGGGGGTGTCCCCGTCGAAGGAGAGCCGCGGCGCCACCTTGCGGCGCCGGGCCGAACTCTTCCTCCGCACGCCGTGCAGAGGAAGCGCTGGCCGTCACCCAGCCCCGCTACTATATCTAGTCTGTCTCTTTTCTTGCCATCCGCCTTGCCTCCCTCACTGCCTGTGAATTCTGTGCTTTTTTATGCTGTTTTTCTGAGAACGCTTTTTTTGACATAGACCCTTTTATTTCTGCCTTAGCCTCTTTTTCTCTTATTCTTTTCAGTCTCTGATTCGAATGATTAATGTAATCTTGCATTTCAGTTTTCTGTTTCTGCAAGGCTTCCTTCGAGTTTACATCCGGATATTGGCGTGTTCTATACGCAGTGGCCTTCATGACTACCTCTGCAATCTTTGTCCCTTTAAATCTAGGTTTAGTGTCAGTTGCGAATGCACCAGGTTTTCCAGCCCAATTGAATTCTGATTGTAATTCTACTGTCATCAACCGGTCCATCACCTGGCCCAACATCATTCCCCACTTATCACTACCCCCTCTTGCATAAATTGGCCTCTCCTTACTCCACCGTGCTACCAGTACATCATATACAGCACTGTTTGCCTCCAGATATCGATCCTGAACCTGAAAGTCATCAATGGTTTTACATATATTTGGTTCATAGCCTGTCTCTTCAACATCGGGCACCCCTATAGGATCTGCCCATACCTCATCTACCTGTGGAATAGGTGGAGGTGGCAGAGTTAATTCCTCAATGGGAGGTGGCTCAGGAACCTGCTCCTCTAGTTGAGAATTGCATAGGGTTCTCATACGTTCTGAGACCCAAACTTGGTTTCTTTCGACAGCATTGAGCCTCTTGACTACATCATACAGCTGCCCATTAACTTTTTCCAGCTTTTTGGAAAAGCTACCCACAGTAATGTTCAGGTTATTCAAGGACTGCACCAGTCCATTTAAGGCAGATGTTAAGTCGCCTCGCCAAGCCTTGGCAGCAGAGTCTGCACCAGGACCGTCTTCAATCTCCTGAAATTTAGTTATAGATTGGGATTTATTACAGCATTACTGCAACATATCATTATACTGTACCCTATGAATTCAATTGAACAACAAAACTTATTAATTTCATAATTTCCTACAATCTATCTGAAATCACTTGCACAAAAGATTAGTTCCTTTCACAGGTAAAGGTATACTTTGGGGTGCTCTTTACAAGTACATATTCCAATGTTAAACCTACCTTTGGTTCCAAATTGTCACCACCATCTCCTGTATATCCAAATTCATTCTCCTGCAAGTAGACAAGATTTTGCTAAATTGTATGGAACATGCACATTGCGGTTGAGATAGGGCTGAGATTTGTAAGATTTGTAAGATTTTTATTTCAGACAAGGTCATGGTTCACACTACGATGTTCAAGAGCTGAATTGGAAGAGTTATGTACATATAGGTGCAAACATATAAATACATAAACTGAGTGCCAGGCCAGGTCTGTTTAGGCATAGCAGTAGCGGATTGATAGAATTCTTCTTACTGATGAATGATAGTAGAGTGTTGGCGACTCTGTGTGACTCTCAGATGAGGTTGACATAGGACTGAGACAACTCTAAAAAAGATTTAACAATAATGTTGAAATCCCATCTTTTCCAACAATCTGTCAATAATCACTTAAGGATCATTCGGATCATCTCTAAATAGCATGTAAACCCCGTGAGACTTCTTATAGGTCATTTACAACATATAATCAATGCTCAACCCAAATATGGACGTGATTGACCACACCATATGGATACTGCAGCCTTCCATAGAATGGGTATCTCTACCTTGAAAATGACAGAGTTTTGTCCTAATGACATGACATTTATTAAGAATGGTGTATGGACTCCTCACCATACTTAGTCATAGGTTGGGGACATATCCATACTGTAACATGTCAAAATATCAGAGTGGCTTATCATTATGATTTCTATGATATCTTAGGAATGAATAGCCAACATGTCATCCATATGGAACATTCTAAACTATAGTCATGAACCATGGATTATCTCAGCAGTAGACCATACTGACACTTGCCTGGTTAGCTCAGTCAGTAGATAGTCTGCCTGTAAATCCGAGGGTCGAGGGTTCAAGGCTCTCTTGGGGAAACTTACTAAAATGTTTTCAAAACTTAGCCCTGAACAAACACACACCAGGGGAAGTATGTGAATTTTCTAAATATTTAGAGAACGTCCACCAGGTGGATTTAGTGAGTTTCTAAAGGTTCTCAACATCTCCACAGGGTCCCGCCACCAGTTTGTCCAAATTATCCTTGAGGTGGTTGCCTACTTTGTATCAAGAATTTACCCGATTTACCCCAAACTTTATCTAGGTACCTTACACTATTCTCAAATGAAAGGCCAAAAGAGATATGAACGGTCCCAGGCTACTTTTTGAAATATTGACTTTTGCAAAAATGAAAGTGCTCTGCAAAGCTTAAGCAGGAACTCTTCTTTTGTGTAGGGTATGGTAGTAAAAGTAGTTAATTTCTTTAACTTTTCCTTTCCCAGATAATTTTTGGGTGTTTTTTGGACTATAGATGATGGCGTGAGCATTTAAGAAATTTTGGAATTATGTAAATATTCAAATTACAAGTGAATTGGTGATACTATGAACTAAGGATGTTGACCTAAAAGGGTGGTACCCTAGTTTCCAATATCTATATAAATAAGCAAGATATGGCTCTATCAAAATAGCAATGTTATCAAAAAAGTGTATCTTGAACCAATATTCAAACTGCAATATTTCAGTATTCCCTTCATCAATTGAGATGGAATAAATATCATATTGTAGGTTTTGTTAGGTATTTTCAGATTTTGTATGTGGACTGGTCATGACGGCCATATCTGATATGGTTACCATGGCAACCAATAATTCACAATATCATTATTTCTAGCATGTCTGTTGCTATGGCAACGGATATTTTGACCAAAATCACACCAAAAAGAATGAGAAATATTAGTACCATCTTTTTAATCTTGAAAAATTCTCTAAAGCATGTTTTTACAAAAAAAATCACATTGTCCTACATTTTTAATGATTTTTACCTGAAAAATCGATTAAATATGGGTGAAAATCGGGTTGATTGTCCCCAAAGTTGGCAAGCCAACCATATGAAGGAAAATATTACCAGAGATAAATGGTTCAAGGTCCCTAGAGACTGCATTGCAAATAGTGAGAATCCAAAACATCTAAGGTTTTAAGCAATTTTTGAGAAAATGGCAGGGGCTCAAAATCGGCCAAAAATCAGCCAAAAAATTCCCATAAATGCGCAATTGGGAAAGGAAGAGTTAAACTCCCCTAAAATGTACTTCAGATCTTTTCTGAATTCATAGTATTACTTTTAACAATTAACAACTAAAAAATACGATATAATAATAATCAACCAAAAGAAAGTCAGACTACAGTTTCCAATACAACTAGTTGCACTATGGCCTCTTTGGTCTCATAGGATTGGTGTCAGACTTTAACCCTGGGGTTGTGAGTTTGCTGCTTGGGCAGTCTAACTGTCACAGTTTTACTTATTGCTTTACAGGGAAGCCTACATATCAAATGCCCAGAAAACTTTGCACTGGACATGTTTACAATGGTAAGCCACCACTTTCAATGAAAGATTCCCTGCTTTGACTTGTAAAGATGTACTACTTGGTATATTCCAATTGGAAACCTACCTCTTGCTCCAACTCAGCATAAATGTCATTACAATCTCCTGTAGATCCAGATTCACTCTTCTGCAAGTATATGAATTTCTTTTTTCAAAAGTATGACTCACTCTCACCAAATCAATGCATCTATGTAAAATGATAATTTTCTCCTATAAAGAGTGTTATTTAGCTTAATATGTCATCATTATTCCACAGTATATTGTAGGATAGTAAAAGAAATGTCATGAATAAAATCCCTAGCAACCCATCCCTACTTCTTCTCACCATAGCAACTCTGGTTGCGCTGCAGCCCTCCTCTTATCCCCAGGCACCTCACGTCAGGGGGTTGCGGAGGGGCAGTCCCAAATACCTTTTGATGTCTGGTGATTTTTGGTGATGTCTAGTGATCTCATGCATGATGTCATGTGTGGGGATGGCTTGCTATCACGCACAAATCACCAAATGTACACATTCTTAGCATCAATGGCGAGGTAGGTGACGGTAGGTGACCAATGATCAATCTGATTTACTGGGATACTTTGACATCAGGACTGCAGCACCATATAACCTCCCCCGGACATTCATTCAATATATACTGTGACATTTTATGCTGTAAGTGGCATCTTTTAAAGTGACTGATCATGTACATCAAGCGATCATGTACATCAACCGATCATGTATGTCAACCTATCATGTATGTCAACCTATCATGTATGTCAAGCTATCATGTATGTCGTGCGATCATGTACCTCAACCAATCATGTACATCATGTGATCATGTATGTCAACCTGACATGTAGCCTATAATTCCACCTGCGTCAATCCGGTGACAGTGAGTCTTACAAATAAACATCCACATTGAGGTTGGGATATGACTGAGATTACAATTGGTCAGAAATCGCTTGAACGAAAAAGGGTTGTTTGATGCGTAAAGACAGCCTACTCTATATAAGTGCATATTCCAATGGCAAACCCACCTCTGATTCCAAATCTTTATGATTTCCATAACCATCTGCCTTAGATCCAGATTTACTCATCTGCAAGAATATAAAAATTTATATGTGATCAGCCACATTGATGTTGAGATACAATTGAAATAACTGCTATTTAATTTAACAATAAAAACTCTTTAATGCTATCTTTTTTTAACAACAATACTCTGTATGCTATCTTCTCCTTGAATGAAATATGCAATGTTTTGATGTGTAAAGACATGGTACTCTGTGAAAGTGCATATCCCAACCCCAAACCTACCTCTGATTCCGATTCTTCATTAGTTGCATCACTATCTTCCTTAGATTCAGATTCCCTATTCTGCAAGAATAAAATTTATGCAAACATGTAGATTGAGGTTAAGATGTAGTTGAGCTAACTGCTACTGATAGATTAAATTTAACAACAACATTTTTTAAGTTTCTCTTTTCCCACAATCTGTCAGAGATCACTTGAATGAAAGATTTATTGGTTTGACATGTAAAGAGATGGTAAGAGTAAAAATGCATATTCCAAAGGCAAACCTACCTTTGACTCTGAATCTTCATCATTTTCGTCACAAGATCCAGATCCGCCCTTCTGAAAGGATATATTATTTTGATATGCAAACATACACATTGAGGATGAAATCTGACCGAGATAACAGCTATTAATTAAATTAGCAACAAATTTTAATGGTATCTTTTCCCACAATCTGTCAAAAATGTCTTGAATGAAAAATTTGTTAATTTGATGTGTAAAGAGATATTAATCTGTAGAAGTGCATATCCCAATGGCAAACCTACCTCTGACTCCGAATCGTCATCATATACATGCCTATCTCCCTTAGATCTAGATTCCTTCTTCTGCAAAAATATGATGTATGTTAACATGCAGATAGAGGTTAAGATGTTACTGAGATATTTGCTATTGATTCATTTGACATTAATCATGATTGTCAAAATGTACATGCATTTCTAGATTCCGGAGCAATAACTCTCGGTTCTCTAAGCTAATTCCCTCATTATACATACAACAAGTCTATTCTGATCAGCTTTGATAGCATCCCCAGAAGAATCCAATCAACCTGCATGTCCATAACAATCATATTGTTATATAATTTAACACTGGTTTTATCAAATAGCAATGGGTCACAGTACAGATTTAATGTTTGATATAAATACTGGCAAAAGTAGTGATATTTAACCCTTTCCCTGCTGGCCTTGAAATATGTCATTTGGGACTTAACCACCGGCCCTATGCCATAGGAATATGCAACTTTGCAAGTATGTGCTCCATGGGAGAGTGGCTAAGGAGTGAAATAATTTGTATTGGAGACAGAATTTACACCTTTTTGACAAGGGGACGTAGTATCAATGTTAAATATTTTTGGATTGATTCAAAAATTCTTATTCTTTGTTTCATAGCAGGAGCTGTAGTATAGTGGTATTGATGCCCTAGGGTATCAATTTTGCTGCCCTATGGCAGCAGCGGTTTTTCAAGGGTATTTTAGATGCTGCCCAGAGGCAGCAGCGGCCCTTAAAGGGTTAATGATACAGATATTTTCATACCAAACTTACTGTCTGTGAGCTTTCTGTACATTTTACGGCAGACTCCTGGACACGCTGGAAGACATATTCATTGATCATATGTGGTAAAAAAAATATGTTTGACACAAAGCTTAATACAGTTATGTGACCCGTTTTAACAAAATGGGTCGGAAGTCGCATATTAAAAATGTTGTGATATTGCTATATTCGTGTACACCTCATCAAGAGCTTTCATTTGGTATGTGACATGTAGCATATTGGCCAGTTTTGACCTTTTGGGGATATGTGACCCATCTAGGCAAAAGACCCCTTCAGGCGGGAATTTTAGGTCTAGTTTTGGCCACCAGGGAGCAACATAGATGCAAAATAGTGTAAAATACATGATAAAATGTTCTAGGGCCATTTTTTATGTAGAATGCAATTATCTTCATGAAATTATTCCATCTTGATGCTAACATCCTACATTTGGAATGCAAAAGGAATGTTTTTTATGAAGAATTAGCACATATGACACTTTCTGGTTGCCATGGAAACTATCCCAGAAGGCCAATTTAAAGATCATAATCCTAATTTATTAAAATGTCCCATCGGTTACCCAAAACTGAAAACAGAACGCAAAAATTCCATCTAAAAGCAAATTTACACCAATAAATCCATTTGTATTCCATTATTTCTAAATAAAACTAATTTTTCATTATTATCTTTATTCACTATGGGACACAATGCATTTAGAGCTTATTCACCATTTTCAGTTAGTGGTCTGTACCAATGTTTGAAAAGGGATTCCCAGAAACCTACTAGGAATATTTTAGCTCATAATATCTTATTTTAAAGATTATGACACCAACTTTAATTACTAGTTTCCCCCCTGGAGGGGTCTTTTCCCTCACCTGGTCACATATCTTTGATACATTTTTGCTGAATTGAATGGAAATTAATTAAAATGAGATAATTAACATTTGAATTAGGTATTACCTATATTATACTATATAATTATAGATCCTATGGCCATCATTTTGTGAATAATGGGAGTTGAAATCTGGGCTGTACCTTATTATTCCATAAGATAACCATTCATAGGCCTATGTTAGAAAAATGCCAAAACTCATTTTCCAAAATTTTTATTTTTTCCACCCCCATACTACTTAAAGAGGCAATATCTAGGCTCTTTAAAGTGTGAGTTCCTCCGACCCAATTCGTTAAAACGGGTCACATAATGTATTGCTCAAATAATATTTGGTTTGAGCCTATCCTTGAATGGATATGATAAAACATTGAGAGTTATGACACTAAGTAAAATTTCAATCTGCATTTGGCAACAAACTATCCCTATCATTATTAGATAGACCATACTAATGTGAGGAAAATCATTTAAAGTTGGAGTCATTTCAATGAGTTATACTGAGATCCCCAAAGTATCAATGTTCTACATCAGGCAAACCACAATGCATAGTGAAAACATCCCCATAGAAAGGTGTGCATTTTAATCAGGCATATCATACAAAAATAATCTTAATTATTTAAATTCTGAGATGTTGAAGGAATAATGGTTTTATGAATTCAATATGCAAAGCATTAATAACATATTTTTTACAAATAGCATGATTGAAAATGATATAGTATAAGATAGTTAGACAACTTACTTTAGTACGTTTAGATAATGATCCGGGATCACTCCCATCACTATCGCTTCCATTGTCACAGTGTTTTTCAAGTTGATGGGACTGAGGTAGAGTGTTACCTACAGCACAGCTCCCAACCATTCCCTGTATAAGAGGAATAGGGGGTGCATAGGTCTTGCATCATATGTAAAAAGACTTTTTCCAGCTTCACCGTCAGACTCAACATCTCCATCATGCCCTTGACGTCTCTTTTCACTTTCATTTCTTTCTCGTACCTGTTTGTCAATTGCCTTCTGCTGGACATTTGGGATCTGTCGTTTCCATAGCTTGTGGTCTGTATCAACACCTGATGAACTTTCCCTACCTTCCGAAAATCCAAGAAATTTAGTTGATTTCCTTTTCCGTTTCACGTCTAGTCCCTTTCTTGGTTCTGGGGCATCTGGCAAAGTGTCTGCCAGCATTTGCTTAAGTTCTGTCAATGCCGGTTTGTCACCTGAGGCAAAAATCATAGTCAACATATGAGGCTTCCATGTGTGGAAGTTTGGAGCCTGCTTGGTGAGAATTGCCTTTTTTATCTCAGTGAAACTTGCCCCTTCCATGAGGAAAAGGGTCCAACATTTTTTGTCATGCTCATCTACAATGCACCAACATCCAGGATAGATGCCCGTGTAGTACTTCATATAGCTGTTGGATCCTTTACCCTTTTTTTCTTTCCAACCGACTAGTACATAGTCTTCCAGGCTAACTGCTAGTGATATTTCTTCAATGACGTCTCCGTGATAATCTGAAGGGTCAAGTGAATGTACTCGCTCATCTTTCGTGATACCCATGGTTTTCTGAAATACCAATATAAACATATGAGTCATTTTAATACATAATTTGATCCATGCCGACATTCACTATGAACTACTTTAGAGGAGTTGAATCATAATCTATTGATATGCAGGATCATCATGCAGTTATATATTTGATACCATGTCTAACAGAGGATTCTTGATAGCCTTTATATATGTATACACCCCTAGGAGGTGGTTATATTTAAGGGCTCTTTTTCTCTTTGAGAGTCAGGGTATCTAGCAGGATGCGTACCCACAACCTCAGAACTATTGAGCCCACCAGCTAACCAACTGCTCCATCGGGACACATGCAATGACACTCATCACCCAATAGTATATGTACTGCTTCTGCCTTTTGAGCTCAATGAGTAATGATATTTAAAAATGTTGAGGGGTTTGAACCCCATTTGATCCAATGCCAACAAGAAGTACCCAGTACCCTAGCAGCAGGACCACACAGCCACATGTGTTTGACCCTGTTATCTACTTAATGCCTGTGGTGGTGAGCCATTGTCCTATTAGACAAAGTTACACCCCCTTTTTTTTCTTTTTTCTTTTTTTCTTTTGAAACATCAGAATATCCAACTAGCTAACTAGGGTCTATGGTGGTGAGGCATTGTCCCATTAGACAAAGTTAAGATTAAGTAGTTTAGTTAGTGCTGCTGTTATATAATTCGGGGGCTCCGCCGCTGCACCCCAATTTTTTTTTTCTTTTCTTTTTTTCTTCTTGAAATATCAGAATAGCCAAAGAAATAAAACATGTATATCAGCCATATCAAAAGTTCTGCGCGACATGGGATTCGCACCCTGGTGCCTTTGGCCTTGGCTTATATCAATGATATTGCCCATCGACCGCCAGCAGTATATCCAGTACATATACCGTATTCGACGTAATAAGCGCACAGTGCGCTTAAAAAAAAATTATGGACACGTTTTAGTAGTTAAGAGTTTAATTGGGGTAAAAAATTGATATATTTCTATGCAATATTCGAATCTAGTCTCTATATCACAAAATCTACATAATTGTAGATTCAACTGGCCTTTATCTCACAAAAGCTATGTAATAATCATATCAACTGGCCTTTATATCACAAAACCTATATAGTGGTCTCATATACCGGATTTCCCTCAAATAATAACTGTTCTCACATACCAACTTGCCTTTATATCACAGAAGATATATATCAGTCTCATATACTGAATTCCCCACAAAAAACAACTATTCTCCTCACATATCAACTTGCCTTTTTATCACAAACGCTATATATTTACTACTCTAACATGTCAAATTGCCCTGAAATCTCCTCTGGCCTCTATATCACAAAACCTACATAATTGTAGTATCAACTGGCCTCTATCTCACAAAAGCTATGTAATAATCATGTGAACTGGCCTTTATATCACAAAACCTATATAGTGATCTGATATACAGAATTTCCCTGAACTAACAACTATTCCCCACGCATACCAACTTGCCTTTATATGATAAAACCCATATATATTAGAAAGGGCCTTTTCCTGGACCCCCCGTCCCAATATTTGTTTTTAGTGCTGATCTCTCAGTGAGATTTGAAAAACTGACATGGCAGAAATATACACGTATATTTCTCATAGACCGCCCAACTGATCCTTAAAATTATAGGCCCACCACCTACAATTTTTAGGATCCCTACTTGACTCTAAGTCAAGAGACAAAAATCCCTCCTACATTAAATAGGCCTACCTAGGCCTATTAAAATGTAGGGTGATTTTTGAGGAATTTTTGGACCCTGAAAAAACTTTTTTTCTACCACCAAAAAATCCCCTCTGCACCCCCAATGGATGCAGTACCGCCTTAGATTAATTTTAAATTTATTTGGCCTGCCAAACTAATTTAAATTAATCTATTTCAAATGCAGTCTGAAGATCCCCTAAGGTCAAACCGCCAGTTCCTCAAATTAATCCCACTGTGGATGGAGGACCAATCAGAACCCCGATATCCAGATCGGTATGGAAACCACTCTTCTGTCAACAAACCAGTGCCACTCACTTGGCCCTGATTGGTCAATATAGGTCACATGTCAGCCACTATAAAAGAGCACTTCACTTTGAATTTTGCTCATTCCAGCGGTAACTGCTTAAACACCAGGTACCCCGTACAAAATACCATATATATTAGTCTCATTTATTGAATTTCCGACAAATAACAACTATTCTCCTTATAACCACTTGCCTTTATATCACAAAACCTATATATACTACTCTGACATGTCAAATTGCCCTGATATCTCCTTTAGCCTCCATATCACAAAACCTACAAGATTGTAGTATCAACCAGCCTTTATATCACAAAATCTATGCAATATTCGAATCTAGTCTCTATATCACAAAACCTACATAATTGTAGTATCAACTGGCCTTTATCTCACAAAAGCTATGTAATAATCATATCAACTGGCCTTTATATCACAAAACCTATATAGTGGTCTCATGTACCGGATTTCCCTCAAATAACAACTGTTCTCACATACCAACTTGCCCTTATATCACAGAACCCATATATATCAGTCTCATATATACTGAATTCCCCACAAATAACAACTCTTCTCCCCACATATCAACTTGCCTTTATATCACAAAACCTATATATACTACTCTGACATGTCAATTTTCCCTAAAATCTCCTTTAGCCCCTATATCACAAAACCTACATAATTGTAGTATTGACCATCTCACAAAAGCTATGTAATAATCATATCAACTAGCCTTTATATCACAAAACCTATATAGTGGTCTGAAATATTGAATTTCACTCAAATAACAACTACCATCCTCTCTTACCAACTTGCCTTTATATCAGAAACCCATATATATATATGAGTCTCATATACTGAATTCCCCACAAATAACATCTATTCTCCCCACATATCAACTTGCCTTTATATCACAAAACCTATATATATACTACTCTGACATGTCAATTTTCCCTAATAACTCCTTTAGCCTCTATATCACAAAACCTACATAATTGTAGTATCAACTAGCCTTTATATCACAAAACCTATATAGTGGTCTGATTTCCCTTAACAAACAACTATTCTCACATACCAACTTGCCTTTATATCACAAAACCCATATATATATTGGTCTCATATACTGAATTCTCCCTAAAAACTATTTCTAGTAGTATATAGGTTTATTAGGTATATCCAACCATTATATATAGGTTTTGTGATAGGCCATAGGAATTAAAACGTGCACTCCCAAAATCAGTGAATTGAGCCAAAATCTGATTATTATATAGCTTTTGTGAGATAAAGGCTGGTTATGTAGGTTTTGTTATATAGAGGCCAGAGGGGATATTAGGGCAATTGACATGTTAGAGTAGTATAAATAGTAAATAGGTTTTGTGATATAAAGGCAAGCTGATATAATAATTACATAGGTTTTGTGATATAAAGGCCATTTGGTATGATTATTACAGAGGCTTTGTGATATAGAGCCCAGAAGAAATTCAAGAGCAATTTGATACATTGGAGTAGTATATATAGGTTTATTAGGTATAGCCAACCATTATATATAGGTTTTGTGATATAAAGGCTAGTTGAAATGATTAGTATATAGCTTTTGTGAGATAAAGGCTGGTTATGTAGGTTTTGTTATATGGAGGCCAGAGGGGATATTAGGGCAATTGACATGTTAGAGTAGCATAAATAGTATATAGGTTTTGTGATATAAAGGCAAGTTGATATGATAATTACATAGGTTTTGTGATATAAAGGCCATTTGGTATGATTATTACAGAGGCTTTGTGATATAGAGCCCAGAAGAAATTCAAGAGCAATTTGATACATTGGAGTAGTATATATAGGTTTATTAGGTATAGCCAACCATTATATATAGGTTTTGTGATATAAAGGCTAGTTGAAATGATTAGTATATAGCTTTTGTGAGATAAAGGCTGGTTATGTAGGTTTTGTTATATAGAGGCCAGAGGGGATATTAGGGCAATTGACATGTTAGAGTAGCATAAATAGTATATAGGTTTTGTGATATAAAGGCAAGTTGATATGATAATTACATAGGTTTTGTGATATAAAGGCCATTTGGTATGATTATTACAGAGGCTTTGTGATATAGAGCCCAGAAGAAATTCAAGAGCAATTTGATACATTGGAGTAGTATATATAGGTTTATTAGGTATAGCCAACCATTATATATAGGTTTTGTGATATAAAGGCTAGTTGAAATGATTAGTATATAGCTTTTGTGAGATAAAGGCTGGTTATGTAGGTTTTGTTATATGGAGGCCAGAGCAGATATTAGGGCAATTTGACTACGGAAGCCGACGAGGGCCATACATATGCACTATGTATCTTAGTGATTTCATATATAGGCTGTAATACAATATTATACAGGTAACTGGTTTGCTTTGCTGTCAACAGCTAAAATGTGCTGTCAGTCTGTCAACTTCTGTATTGAACTTGCTGTCAATGCTAGTTATCCCCTGTCTGTCTGTCAATTACATTTGCTAAAGCCAGGGATAGACAGGGCATGGGTAGGGACTGACAGGGCAGGGCAGGGGCAGGGGTAGGGCAGGGGCAAGGCAGGGGCAAGGCAGGGGCGAGGCAGAGCAGGGGACGGGCAAGGACTAGCACTAGTGGGCAGGGTGACAGGTAGGGGATGGGCAGGGTTGGGCAGGGACTAGCACTAGTGGGCAGGGTGATGGGTAGGGGAGGGAAGGAGCGATGGAGGGAGGAAGGGAGGGAGGGAGGGAGCATGTGCGTGAGTGAGTGAGTGAGTGAGTGAGTGAGTGAGTGAGTAAGAGGGTAGAGTCGAGAGGGAGGGTGAGGGTGAGGGAGTGAGGGAGTGGGGGAGCATGTGAGGGAGTGATTCAGGAAGCTAGTTAGGGAAAGAGTTAGAGATTGAGAGAGAGAGTTAGGGAGCAAGTAAGGCATTTAAGGAGTGAGGTTAGGATTTGAGGAACCCATTAAAGGAATGAGTTAGGGATTGAGTATCTACTCTGTCTCTGTACCCCCCCCTCTGTAAACACTCCCTGCACAATCAGTTACCTCACTCTGTATTGCTAATGGTAAAAGATACCTATCACAAACTGGTTTGCATAAGTTGACAGTTTGACAGGTGAAAAATCCAACATGACAGTTTGACAGGTGAAAAATCAATGTTGACAGCAACTTTTTTTTCAACTTGACAGTTTGACAGCTGAAAAAACAATGTTGACAGCAACTTTTTTTTCAATTGGACAGTTTGAAGTGATACATATTTTTGTATAGGTGTGGCCCTTGTCGGCTTCCGTAATTTGACATGTTAGAGTAGATATAGCTTTCGTGATATAAAGGCAAGTTGATATATGGCTCACTCTCACCAAATCAGTGCAACTAAAAAGTGGACGTACGTGATCGGTGGACGTACATGATCGGTGGACGTACATGATCGGTGGACGTCCATGATCGGCAGAGTACAAAATCCATCTTTTACCCCCTGCACTACGATGTTTAACTCTCCCAACCATACCTACAGGCTGTAATGTATCTTTGGGGAGTTTATTAGAAAAAAACAACTCCCAAAATATTTATAGGGGCCGGAGGGGGGGGGGCTCAATGTGTAACCGATCATATACGTCACATGACGTACATGATCGGCTTGGAATGTCATGTAAAATTTCCTATTTACCCACTGCTTGACCTGTCTATGATTACACATATTTAGACCTACATCATATGTACACCT